>JANAVB010022596.1:7025565-7625565 GCA_029216955.1 Iris pallida | reverse complement strand
TAACTTGCATACGCTGACTTAGATAGTAAGGAGTCGTATGGAGTTCATACGCTGCCTTTTGGAAGCGTAAGACTCCCATACGCTAGCTTGGCTTGAGCGTAGCTTGACCTGGGCGTACGCTGGCTTGAGCGTAGCTTGACCTGAGCGTACGCTGGCATAAGCGTAGGCTGACATGAGAGTAGCCTGCTTACCCTGGATCTTCTATAGCCCTGTATATTAATATCTTATTAGATGTTTAACGTCCATTTTATATCCTTACGCCTTTTTGCATAAACTTGATATAATCATGATATGTTGATATTTCTGTTAATTATAGATTGTTACGTGGGATGTACCATGCGTCATGAATTGAGTTATAGATACCCGGATTGACTAGAATTAAACCCTGAGAGTTGTAGACTCGACCCCACTGAATGCTAGTTGACTTTCATGCCTTGCCACCATTGATAATGATTGTGATCTTGACTAAATTGATCATGCGTTCCTAATTGAAACTAAGAGACTGGCTAGTCGTCTTATTGAATGAAATGAATGAGACACGTTCATGTTATGAACTATTGTACTCGACTGGCTGATCCCGAATATTGACATACATGCACATGCTGGCTTCAATCTATTTATTTATTTATTTATTTAGTTATTTTTTTACAAAAGAAGCATGTGTACTTTATGGTCAAGGCATGATTACCGTGGATAGATTTGATTGTTGCATTACGCTATGTAAGACCTGCAACCTAACCGCACTGTATCGTTGTAGAGTTGTGCATATCGTACCCCGTACGAAAGTACTCATTTGAATGACCATGATCCACGGCATGGGATTTCACTCAACGTAGAGACTATTAAGCTAAATAAAATAATGATTGCATGGAGAGAATGGATTCCCGAATTCTTACATGGCAGTCCCCTTGGGACGAGTAGTACCCGACGGGCCGGCTGGTTCCCATAGATACTGTAAAACTGCCACACGGGCAGGGAACAGTATCTGCTTTTATTATTATTGTATATTGTATATTGACGGGCGTCCTGCTAGGACTCGTCTAATTCATGCATGGGCCAATTGATCGACTGGATAGACTAGCCTTGCTTGCACATAGTAAGAACTGAGGAATCCCTAATTGCATTATTCCAGGATAACTTGGGACTCACAATAGCAAGCCGTAGGAGTTGATTAGCCGTTCAAGATGATTTGTTTGTGTACTGTACTCTGCTACCTAACTGGGATGATCAGAATGTCAGGACATGACGGGCCAACTTCTGTCCTTGTTTGGTTGGGAGGTTGGTTCGAAGTGTCTTGATGTGATGTGAGTTCTAGTAGCAAGCAGAGATCTATTATTATATTCTCTTACTTACTGGTTTTAGTTCTCATGTCGTGCTCCCTTGTGGTACTTGCTATTAGAGGTCTAACCTCTCTGGTTTTGCATGGCCAGATTTAGAGCCAGTTCCCGAGGACTCAGCGTACTTCCACCTCCAGGATGGTCAATACTAGAGGAATGATCGCAGGAGGCCTCGAGTGGGTTCCTTAACTTCACCACTCGTTTTGTTATCTACTTTATACCTTGCTGTTTGGCACCGACATGTTAGTCGGATTGTCTTGTACTTACTTTTGCATAATTGTAATTAAGTCAGACTGCAGCTGATAACAATTGTGTATACTTTTGCTACATCAATCTGGCTATATTTTGTAAAGCCAGATATCAAGAACATTTTGACAGAGCGTTTGGGACGCCTTACTGCTTTACCTTACATGTTCTATATTTTTGTTTCTTGTTTAAATGATTGAGACAATAGATGTGTAATGACCATAGTAAGACTTTTATGTAGTATGCACCCCCTCGTCTGGTTAGACAGCATTGATCGTATTATACGGTATTCATCTACCCGTAATACGTAGCTGGCTGAGTCACTCTCCCGCTCTCCAGTATTCTGGTTCTGGGGCGTGACAAGGTTTTAGTGGTGGCCCATGCAGGTCTGATTTCAGACTTGTGGGGTGTTTTGTTTAATAGGATGTCTCAATCACACATGTTTCCCCTTGATCTCATGATTCGTTACTCTCAACTCTAGCTTGATATTCCAGTATCCTTTGACTTCATTGATCCTTCATGTCCGGTCGTTTGATTGTTCTCTTGTCCCTTTTCTTAGGGGCACCTCGTCCGTACCTGTCAGAGCTGGACAGCAACAACATGGACAACCTGACCCTGTTGGTCAGCAACAAGGGCCAGTCTCACCTCAGGAGGCTACCCAGGAAGAAGTGATAGTAGAAGCAGCAGCTGGATCGCAGTATCCGGATGTTCCACCACCACCAACAGTTCCACCTACCCCTGCGGAGATGGACACACCAGCCCTTCTGGAGATCATGAGAGGAATGATGGCTACTCAGCAACATCAGATGTTGGCCCAGCAGCGCATGCACACTCAGCTACAAGAGCAGAATGTGTTGCTCAACCAAGGATTGCAGACGGCTTTGGAAAGAGGAGTGAGGACTGATTCAGGAGCATCAGCCCGGTTTTGCAAGTACAACCCCCGCCGTTTCGAAGGCACGGAGGATGCCATCTCAGCAGATGCATGGCTTAAGGATATTGAGGCTATTCTGACAGCAGCTAAGGTGCCGGTAGAAGAACGTGTGGATCTAGTGAAGTTGTTACTTCAGGATCTCGCACGTGATTGGTGGGAAGCAGAGGAAGTAGGCATCAGACGTCCTGTTGCTTGGGACGATTTTACTACAAGGTTCAAGACGAAGTATTATGGAGTTGTGGCGCAGTTTGAGCTACAACAGAAGTTTATCAGCCTCAGGCAGGCTGGCAAGACGGTAGATGCTTATGCAGCAGAATTTTGCAGATTGAGTAGATTTGCCCCAGAGATGGTAGCGATGGAACGCTAGAGGGCGATGAGGTTCCAGCAAGGGTTTCATCTTGAGCTCTTGCAATTGATAGAGGGGCACAATTACCAGACTTTTGATGAGATATTGACGGCGACTCGAAGGCATGAGATCACCATTCAGAGGCTTGCGGCAAGGACTGGGGGTCAGAAGAGATCCCACAGTCAGATTGAAGGAGGAGGGAGAGCAGCGCCCCGAACAACAGCACCACCCCCTGGCATTCGTATCCACGATGTGGCGATGCGAGGGCCAGCACCACCACCCAGGCAGCAGCAACAGCAACAGAGGAAGAACCAGCAACCCCCGGCGGGCTGCACTTATTATGGGAAGATGGGGCACACTAGAGATGTGTGTCGGACATTGAATAGACTGTGTCTGATATGTGGAAATCCAGATCATCGGGTTACCACATGTCCCATGAATTCAAGGTCAGGAGGACCAGGGCAGCAGTTTCCTGCTCTGCCAGCACCAGGGGCAGGGCAGTATCGAGGACCAGCATTGGCAGTGAGGCCGTTGGCGCAGCGTCCGTTAGTATCACAGGCTCAGATGTTTCGGCAGCAGGGGCCGTCGATACAGCAACACCAGCATAGACCACCCCAGCATCATCAAGGTAGGGGCCAGCAGCAGCACCAGGCTAGGCCACAGCATGGGAACCAGCAAGGAGGTCGAGGGCAGGCATTCACACTGTCCTTGGAAGAGGCGTTGGCATCAGGAGATGTTGTGGCAGGTAACATTCTCGTCGCCTCATATCCCGCAGTAGCATTGTTTGATTCGGGAGCATCCCATTTATTTATATCTGCACAATTTGTGACACGACTAGGAATGGAGTTTGAGGCATTGCCAGGGAGGTTGAATATACTCACTGGTAATGGGCTCGTGGGAGTTAGTAGAGTTAGTTTAGCATGTAGTGTTGTAGTGTGCGGGCATCCTTTACCCGCCCGGTTGATAGAATTTCCTGTTGGAAATTTCGACATTATCTTAGGCATGGACTGGCTGAAAGACAGTCATGCGACAATAGATTGTCGTAGTGGAAGTGTATCTTTTGATATTCCAGGCATGAAGAGGTTTACCTTGGTCAGATCAGAGGCAACTCAGCAAGAGCATGGAGTAGTAACAGCAATGGAAGAAGTTCAGATTCCGAAGGTAGTTGAAGAATTTCTAGACGTATTTCCCGAAGAACTTCCAGGTCTACCACCGGTTAGAGATATTGAGTTCAGCATAGAATTGGCACCAGGAACTAAACCGATATCAGATCGGGTTTACAGAATGGCGGATTCGGAGCAGGCCAAGGTGTATCAGCACATAGAGGAATTAAAGGAGAAAAAGTTTATCCAAGCTAGCATATCGCCATGGGCAGCACCAGTGGTACTTGTGGGAAAGAAGGATGGTACGTCCAGATTATGCATTGACTACAGGAAGCTCAACGCGGCAACAGTGAAGAACAAGTACCCATTGCCCAGGATCGACGACTTATTTGATCAGTTGAGCAGGGCTAGAGTTTTCTCCAAGATAGATCTTCGTTCAGGGTATCATCAGGTGAGGGTTCGGAAGGAAGATATTCCCAAGACAGTATTCAGGTCGAAGTATGGGCATTATGAGTTTTTAGTAATGCCGTTTGGTTTGACCAATGCTCCAGCTATATTCATGGATTTGATGAACCGTATCTTTATGCCGTATTTAGACCAGTTTGTCGTTGTGTTTCTTGACGACATTCTTGTGTACTCTGCTAGTGAAGAGGAGCATGAAGACCACCTCAGGAAAGTGTTGCAGGTTCTGAGAAAGAACCAGTTGTATGCCAAGCTCAGCAAGTGTGAGTTCTGGACGGATCATATTTCATTTTTGGGTCATATCGTATCAGGAGCTGGAGTAGCAGTGGATCCCAAGAAGGTAGAAGCAGTAGAGAGTTGGCCAGTACCCAAGACCGTAGCTGATGTACGGAGTTTCTTAGGATTGGCAGGATATTACAGAAGGTTTGTGTTAGACTTTGCAAGGCTTTCAGCACCCATGACCCGCTTGACCCGGAAGGATGTACCATTCGTTTGGTCAGCAGAATGTCAGGCATCATTCGAGACTTTGAAGCAGAAGTTGATATCAGCGCCCATTCTTACATTGCCAGTTGGACCCGGAGGTTTTACAGTATACTGTGATGCGTCAGGTAAAGGACTTGGATGTGTCCTCATGCAGCATGGAAAGGTGATAGCATATGCATCTAGGCAGCTTCGGGACCACGAGAAGAATTACACAACTCATGATCTGGAATTCGCGGCAGTAGTGTTTGCTCTGAAGCTATGGAGACATTACTTATATGGTGACCGAGTGGAAATGTACACAGACCACAAAAGTCTGAAGTACATCTTTACTCAGAAGGAACTGAACATGAGGCAGAGAAGATGGTTGGAGTTGATCAAGGATTATGACGTGGAGCTTCAGTATCATCCAGGCAAGGCTAATATAGTAGCAGACGCTCTTAGCAGAAGATGCGGCACATTTATGTTAACAACGCAGAGACATATCTTAGAAGACCTTCAGGAGATGGGCATAGAAGTTATACTTCCTAGTGATGTAGGAGTTCTGGCTAGTCTACAAGTCCAATCCGACTTGGTAGATAGGATCAAGGCAGCTCAGGCACAAGACCCAAGGATTCAGAAGCTTAGGGCAGAATGTGAGTCAGGACTCAGGAAGGAAATGAGAATTCACGAAGATGGTACACTTAGGTTTGGATCACGTCTATGTGTGCCCAGTGGAGATATCAGACAGGAAGTTATGGCAGAAGCTCACAGTTCCCAGTATTCTATACATCCTGGAGGGACCAAGATGTACCAAGATATCAAGCAGCACTTCTGGTGGAATGGAATGAAGAGAGAGATAGCTAGATTCGTTTCCCGTTGCTTGGTATGTCAGCAAGTGAAGGCAGAACAGCAGAGGCCAACTGGATTATTGCAACCGCTTCCTATCCCGGAATGGAAGTGGGAGCATATCACGATGGACTTTGTGACCGGTTTACCGAGATCGCCAAGTGGTAAGGATGCCATTTGGGTGATAGTAGATCGGCTTACGAAGGTGGCACATTTTCTTCCTTTCAGAGTAGGGCAATCTACAGAAAAGTTGGCAGAATTGTATATGCAACAGATAGTCAGGCAGCATGGAGTCCCTGTCAGTATTGTGTCAGATCGAGATACCCGTTTCATATCACATTTCTGGAAGAGCTTGCATCATAGTCTGGGTACCAAGTTGAGATTTAGCACGGCTTACCATCCACAGACGGATGGGCAATCAGAAAGAACAATTCAGACTTTGGAAGATATGTTGCGAGCTTGCATTCTGGATTTTGGAGGATCTTGGGAAAGCCACCTGCACTTAGTCGAGTTCTCATACAACAACAGTTATCAAGCCAGTATCCAGATGGCGCCATTTGAGGCACTATATGGTAAGAAGTATAGATCGCCACTAGCATGGGATGATATCGGAGAAAGAAAGATGCTAGGCCCAGAAATGATTGTTCAGACGGTTGAAGTAATTAAGGGAATTAGAGAGCGACTTCGTGTTGCGCAGGATCGGCATCGTCATTGGACGGACCAGCATCGTAGGCCGCTAGAGTTTTCTGTTGGGGACCACGTGTTCTTGCGGATCTCACCTACTCGTGGGGTCATTAGATTTGGCGTTCGCGGGAAACTGAGTCCGCGATACGTAGGCCCATTCGTTATTCTTGATAGGATAGGCGATGTTGCTTATCGTTTGTCCCTTCCACCTTCATTACGAGAGGTGCATGACGTGTTTCATGTATCTCAATTACGGAGGTATGTATCGGACCCAAGCCATATCCTCGATCATTCAGAACTGGTTGTTGGTACCAACCTGTCTTACGAGGAGCAGCCTGTGTCCATCTTGGACCGAAGAGAGAAGATACTCAAGAACCGAACAATTAACCTTGTCCGGGTTGCTTGGGGTCATCACTCTTTGGGAGAGTCAACGTGGGAACGTGAGGATGATATCCGATCACGGTAT
Source organism: Iris pallida (assembly GCA_029216955.1). Taxonomy (NCBI): domain Eukaryota; kingdom Viridiplantae; phylum Streptophyta; class Magnoliopsida; order Asparagales; family Iridaceae; genus Iris; species Iris pallida. Next base: position 7,618,682 of record JANAVB010022596.1, on the reverse strand, counting down.
CCACATCTGTTTGACTCACAAGGTATATCTTTTTCTGTGTACCTTGATTGTCATGATTCCTCATGCTTAACCCCTTATGGGTAGAATTGCTTAATATCATAGATTATTAAATATGGATATGTTACTTGCTATGGACATTGTAAAATGATTGCTTTATTGAATTGCTTGTACTTAGATTAGTTTAGCCCCGATATTTCTATCTTGCTTGAATTTGAAATTCCGAAGACGAAATTTTTTCAAGGAGGGTAGAGATGTCACTCCCCGTTCCCGGAATACGTATTCTAATACGTATATTGCCTGAATGTATTTATTTAGTATTTATCATGTAGTATCCTGTATTTAAATTCATATAACTTCATGTTAATTAATTATCTGCATTTTATTTTCTGCACTTTCTTTTTCTGCAATTCTATTATCTGCTCTTTAAATTTTTATGTTAATTAATTAGCTGCTCTTTAATTTTCATGCTAATTAATTCCTGCAATTTTATTTCTGCATTTCTTCCTGTAATTTTATTACCTGCATTTTAATTCCTGCTTTAGTTTTATTTTCGGATTGGATGAGCCCCTTAAGAACCCGACCCATTAAGAACCCGGCCCAACTCCCACCTACCACCCCTTTGCTACTTAAAGCTATCCTCTCCCTTCTCTCTCCTCATTCACTCCTTCTTCACCATTACTTCTTCTTCTTCCTTTCATTACTCTCTCCACCTACCAACTAGGCAAGTACATCTTGCTCTACATGAGGACCATATTTTATGGTTCAATATTCTTCCTCTCATGATTCTAAGAGAGTTTAGTGCTTAGTATTTTTGATTTCATTGGTTCATTTCTTGTAGATCTAAGTTATTATATTTTTCGGTTGTCTATGGGTTTTGATCTAGCAAACTCCTTTGTTCTCAAGATTTGATGGTTCCATGTCGTAGAGCAGTTCATCCTACCCAATTTTGACCTTTGGAAAGTTGGATTCGGACTTATTTTGACAGAGTTATGGACTTTTGAAGCCTTGGGGTACAACTATGGAGTTCTTGCTGTTTGGAGAAGACAGTGAGCAGTGTATGATAGCTTTTTAGCTGCGTCACTGAGCTGTGCGCGCTCTTTAGCGCAGCATGGAGTCCATACGCTGCCTTTTTAGGAAGCGTGTGTCTTACATACGCTACCTTTTGGAAGCGAGTGTCGTATGGAGTCCATACGCTGCCTTTTTAGGAAGCGTGTGTCTTGCATACGCTAAGCGAGTGTCGTATGGAGTTCATACGCTGCCTTTTGGGAGCGTATGACTTGCATACGCTGACTTGGATGGTCAGGAGTCGTATGGAGCTCATACGCTACCTTTTGGGAGCGTATGACTTGCATACGCTGACTTAGATAGTAAGGAGTCGTATGGAGTTCATACGCTGCCTTTTGGAAGCGTAAGACTCCTATACGCTAGCTTGGCTTGAGCGTAGCTTGACCTGGGCGTACGCTGGCTTGAGCGTAGCTTGACCTGAGCGTACGCTAGCATAAGCGTAGGCTGACATGAGAGTAGCCTGCTTACCCTGGATCTTCTATAGCCCTGTATATTGATATCTTATTAGATGTTTAACGTCCATTTTATATCCTTACGCCTTTTTGCATAAACTTGATATAATCATGATATGTTGATATTTCTGTTAATTATAGATTGTTACGTGGGATGTACCATGCGTCATGAATTGAGTTATAGATACCCGGATTGACTAGAATTAAACCCTGAGAGTTGTAGACTCGACCCCACTGAATGCTAGTTGACTTTCATGCCTTGCCACCATTGATAATGATTGTGATCTTGACTAAATTGATCATGCGTTCCTAATTGGAACTAAGAGACTGGCTAGTCGTCTTATTGAATGAAATGAATGAGACACGTTCATGTTATGAACTATTGTACTCGACTGGCTGATCCCGAATATTGACATACATGCACATGCTGGCTTCAATCTATTTATTTATTTATTTATTTAGTTATTTTTTTACAAAAGAAGCATGTGTACTTTATGGTCAAGGCATGATTACCGTGGATAGATTTGATTGTTGCATTACGCTATGTAAGACCTGCAACTTAACCGCACTGGTATCGTTGTAGAGTTGTGCATATCGTACCCCGTACGAAAGTACTCATTTGAATGACCATGATCCACGGCATGGGATTTCACTCAACGTAGAGACTATTAAGCTAAATAAAATAATGATTGCATGGAGAGAATGGATTCCCGAATTCTTACATGGCAGCCCCCTTAGGACGAGTAGTACCCGACGGGCCGGCTGGTTCCCATAGATACTGTAAAACTGCCACACGGGCAGGGAACAGTATCTGCTTTTATTATTATTGTATATTGTATATTGACGGGCGTCCTGCTAGGACTCGTCTAATTCATACATGGGCCAATTGATCGACTGGATAGACTAGCCTTGCTTGCACATAGTAAGAACTGAGGAATCCCTAATTGCATTATTCCAGGATAACTTGGGACTCACAATAGCAAGCCGTAGGAGTTGATTAGCCGTTCAAGATGATTTGTTTGTGTACTGTACTCTGCTACCTAACTGGGATGATCAGAATGTCAGGACATGACGGGCCAACTTCTGTCCTTGTTTGGTTGGGAGGTTGGTTTGAAGTGTCTTGATGTGATATGAGTTCTAGTAGCAAGCAGAGATCTATTATTATATTCTCTTACTTACGGGTTTTAGTTCTCATGTCGTGCTCCCTTGTGGTACTTACTATTAGAGGTCTAACCTCTCTGGTTTTGCATGGCCAGATTTAGAGCCAGTTCCCGAGGACTCAGCGTACTTCCACCTCCAGGATGGTCAATTCTAGAGGAATGATCGCAGGAGGCCTCGAGTGGGTTCCTTAACTTCACCACTCGTTTTGTTATCTACTTTATACCTTGCCGTTTGGCACCGACATGTTAGTCGGATTGTCTTGTACTTACTTTTGCATAATTGTAATTAAGTCAGACTGCAGCTGATAACAATTGTGTATACTTTTGCTACATCAATCTGGCTATGTTTTGTAAAGCCAGATATCAAGAACATTTTGACAGAGCGTTTGGGACGCCTTACTGCTTTACCTTACATGTTCTATATTTTTGTTTCTTGTTTAAATGATTGAGACAATAGATGTGTAATGACCATAGTAAGACTTTTATGTAGTATGCACCCCCTCGTCTGGTTAGACAGCATTGATCGTATTATACGGTATTTATCTACCCGTAATACGTAGCTGGCTGAGTCACTCCCCCGCTCTCCAGTATTCTGGTTCTGGGGCGTGACAAGAATCCAACCCACTCGCATAAACCAACATTTAAAAGTGATCATTTAAGCAAGCATTTATTAGAATGATCTTTCTACTTAGGGCCTAGCATCAGTTTACAGTTCATGGGCAATTATCAGAGTGAAGCATGTAAACATATTCTTAGTAGCATTCATGTGGACATATCATTTAGCCTTCTTGTTGTTATCATGCAAGCATCATTGAGGCATCGTTAACATTAACATCTTAGACATGTTATGACAGTTCTTACTTCAAGCATTACTTAGCATGCATGTTATGGTTGAGCAACATTTCATAGCAAGGCATCTTTCTTAGCATACTGAACTTAACATGTTAAGCAGAATCTCACATTTAAAAGGCTACAACACAGCATCATTTATTTGGCATGTTAAGCACGTAAGTTAAACCAACACATATATTGAGTATATCACATTTAAATGATTTCTTACCGATAGCCACTCCCTCTTACCTGCATCAAATACAGGTTAACTGTCACACTTACTCTGCCTGCACAAAATATTCATTAGCGTGCATCCTTACAACATGATCATTGGTGTTAGTGCACCATTTTCAGACTTTGCCATATAGGACTTCGAAAGGTAATCGGCGCGCCATTCCACCAGGTTGCGAGCCCGAATGGAATGTCCCGATACCACGTACCCTTAAAGTACGTTTACACTTCCCCCATGGTCGGACCGGTCCCCCTAACGTCCCGGGGTACCGTCCGAGGAAGCAGTCACCCCCTTGTATACAAGTTGTCGCTGACCATGCGAATGCGTGTCCGACTCGATCGTGATCATAAAGCAAATGGTGAAATATTGAAATAACTAAAGGCAACAGTGCATCATTCAACTCATCCATGTCATTTTCAACGACTCATCATTTTCAATATTCTCATCATTCCACTTAGTGATCTCGACGATCCCAAGCCTCATCATTTCTCATTCATTGCTTCACTGCAACATTTCTCATATCATTCCCTTCTGAAAGGAACCATAATATTTTATTCATCTCGATAGGACCTACAGCATTTCATTCATTTTATAGGGACAGTATTCTTTCTTTCATTGCTTATAAGGAAACAGGCAACATTAACAGTTATGCAGACTATATATGATCGATGTGTTTTTTTCAATAATTTCCAGCATATGTATCTCTATCGATTTAGCAACTAAAGCATCGCATCACAATTATTCAACATTCAAGGTAAGAGTCATTAGGGACATATTCATAGCATCACATTATTCCATTTATTAAGCATGCGGGAATAAGGATGAAGGAGGACAGTTCCACTTGTCTTATATAACGGTCTTCCTGCTCCAAATCTCATCAAGCGTAGCTCCACCAGCGAGCCACATTCCAACACCCATTCCATCTAGCCAGCTAAGAAAGACTGCATCAGTCTCAATTCTCCTGATCTCCAACATAAGTCACGGTCCAACATTCTGATCCCATCCAAGAAGCCAACCAAATGCCTCGTGCAGAGCGGGGCATTACATAATATACCACTCAGAAAAAGTTTCGTCCTCAAAACTTAAGAAAACAACTCATCCACTAGATTCACTTAATCACAATGAGTTACTCATTCAGCTTCAATTCAATATTCATTTCAGCCCACTCGGTCATTTCAAAATAGCTGTCCAACAGTATCACTTTAATCAATCAACGATTCAATCCATCTATCTCTTTTTCCAAATACTTGCAACTTTTTATTGATTCACCAATATTTTTCTTACATTCTATCTTGGTCGCAACACATCACTTCGTTTGGATCCATACACATATTTCAGGCGTCCCCAAAACATATGCATTTCAGCCAAAGTCCGTACTAGTGCGATAAATTCTTCCTACAATATTATCTCAGTCGCAACCTATCACTTCGGCTGGATCCATACACATATTTTAGGCGTCCCCAAAACATATGTACTTCAGCCAACTTCTATGATAGCATAATTCGATCAGCCACGATATAACTCTCTTTCCCAAATCAGACTTAGCATCCTTTTAATTGACTTATCACTTTATTCACTTGTCACAATCACTATCTTCCAGGCCACCACTTAACATCAGGGACAATCTCCATCCAAGCATAACATTTCTAACATTCGATCAAGGATCTAACTTAGAGCCAATCATATCAAGGTTTCACAACAACAATCATTTTCCTTCCCAAATCCAACAACATTTTTCACCGAGGCAATTCATCTTTTCTAAAAGATACAATCCAACTTCACCAACTATCGATTACCCGAGTAAGGGTATAGTTCTATGCAGCAGTCAAGGTTAACCCAGCTATCCAACTATAGATACCGATCCAACATTCCCGTCATGAGCAATCAATTCCATCTCATGGAATAATCCACTACTCGATACATATAACTCAAGTCTCATCCCACAATTCTAGTTTCCGCTATAGGCCGACATATAATCCTCAAGGGTCAAACATCTCTAAGGTTCAATACCACATGGTCATTCTATGGGTCGCCAACAGCCATCTATTATTTGGTCCAGTCTCAATGGTTAGCTATACCGACAGCTATACCTAATCATTCAGGTGACTCCCCTAGAGTGGACGGCTACTAGGGTTATACTAGTTTCTGCTTCTTAGGGCCAACAAGCAACCGGCAGTTCTAAGGAACTCTACCCAAACCTATGGGTATCAATTCAGTCTGAATAATGAATCGCCAATTGGGCTAAGCCAGCAATTGGTAAATCATCAACTGGTCGCTAGGGTCAAGTCTATCTATTCAGGGTCTTCCTCAAGGAAATAATTCCCACAGAGGCTCATTCTAGACTTACCCAACAATCGACTAAAATCGATCTATCAACATTACGGTCAATTCCAAATCCGACATACGATCTTCATCGTTCTAATAATCCATCAAGTAAATTTTCAATGATTCAATTTCTGGTCCGATTCCTTCGTACCCACATAAACCCATAACCAAGGTTAATTATTCAAGGGTCATCGATTCCGATAGTTTTAATATAACTATAGAATCATACTATTCGGTCTGTATGACAAGGTTGCACCACTAAGTCATAAGCCAACAATCTATATCCCAACCAACAATCACCTATACCGACATTATCCAACACGTTTGAAATTTCTTGTTCCCATTCGTTTCTCAATCATTAAACTCTCTTACGGGCATTCTTAAATTTTGTTCCTTTTCCAGCCGTCAAAATCTTATATGGACATTCTTAAAATTCTCTACCTCAAGGGTCGAGTAGTTCATTCCATTCAATCTGATAATTCATGTATCAATTAACCATCCTCTATGCAACACAAGGATTCAGGGTTGCTACTTGTCACTTTTCTGGTACAATTCAATTCTTGAGCATATATGCGCATAAGCAACGAATATCCTTTGGTGATCTAGATGGGTTAACATCTATTACACCTTAGGGTCAAGGCACAAATCTCTAATATTCTTTTGGTCACCGACAACTTTTTCCAAAACTTTCATCTTAGCAATCAACATTGTATTAGCCACAAATAATTTGTATCCAACCAATCGAAATCAACATTCAGATATTCTAAGCCACAACATTCTCTAGCCAAATCCATTTACTCATAGCATACTAACGGTCTTACTAGTCTGAGTCAGCACTCGACTAAACAATTTCTAACCATGCCACCGATTACAATTTTCGACAATCTCGCTATCCAACATAACATCACCGTCAAGGGACACTCGAGTCATCTAGCCACAATACATGGCTTCCAGCTAAGTCTCGGCACTACCCAGTACTCACAGATAGTCTCACTGCTATCCCATGGAAAGGGTCAACATACATCTCGTTCTGAGGTGGTAGATGCAATATACCACTCAGAAATGAAGCCATCCTTAAACAATACCAACTCAATTCTATTCCAGACATTCGTGATCTATGATGATCACAACACTTAGCCAACATCTCAGGGTCTCAATAGTATAAGCCAACATTCTTAGCGTCTCTAAAGCACTTAGCAACACACATGAGTCAATTCACCAGTTCTGTCAAACTCATCCATCAATTATTTTATTCACAATTCTTTTCCAACATCACATGCAATTCTCATCTTGTCGCAGCATACATAGCCACCTTTCTTTTATTCCCGCATTCCAAACAACATTCATAATATAGCATACTATAGCATCGAGTCATTGTTAGGTTATTTGTGTCCAAACCAACAACAATCATTCATTTAGGGGCATCACAATGCATATAGACTTATTGTATGGAACATCCAGTGAGCAGCCAAGAAGGTCAATAAACTTTCAAGCACAGATAGCATAAGGATGATTACCGGACAACAATAGCATAATCGCGGAAGCAATCTTTAATTTAATCACGGAAGCAACGTTGAGTGATCGCGGAAGCAACTTTAGTCAATCATCGATGCAACTTTGATTTGAAATGAATCAAAGAAGAGACCAAGGACGTAAAGCCGTGCTCTGATACCAATTTGTCACGTCCCGATTCATAGAGTCATTTATTTGTATAATTTATCTCTTAGAATCGATCGTCCTCGCTTGGGCGTGATGCCGTACAAGTCTGGTATTGCACTTGTACAAGGCAAAGATGGTGCAAAATTTATAATTCTTCAAATAGGAACATATTGCAGCGGCAGAAGCAGACAAATTGAAGTTAGTGAGGACAATCCTTCATATTGAATAGAAGTAGATCACTTCTTTATAGCAGCAGAGATAAAAAGAGAACTTGAAGTCACACAGAGACATATAGAACTTTATTCTCTTTATTGATAATCGAAGAAAAGTACAAGATTTGTATTGAAGCACAATATTTACAACACATCTCACTTTACATTGAAAGCCAACTGAACAATGCTATACAGCTTACACTTGATACTTGGATACATTGGATTACAACTCGATACACTGACTTGGCTTACAATCTCACTGGTACAACTGATTACAATGTTCCATACATTATGCCCTTTATAAACAGAAGACATCATCTTGTGCAAGGAGAGCTTCTGTATGCCCAACAAATCTTCGATGCCGCGGGACCAATCAAGCCAATCTTCGTGTGTAGAATATTCCAAGCACGAGACCTGTCCACAAAAACGTGGGTCAGCACATCATCTATGTACTGGCAAGCAGAATCCAACCCACTCGCATAAACCAACATTTAAAAGTGATCATTTAAGCAAGCATTTATTAGAATGATCTTTCTACTTAGGGCCTAGCATCAGTTTACAGTTCATGGGCAATTATCAGAGTGAAGCATGTAAACATATTCTTAGTAGCATTCATGTGGACATATCATTTAGCCTTCTTGTTGTTATCATGCAAGCATCATTGAGGCATCGTTAACATTAACATCTTAGACATGTTATGACAGTTCTCACTTCAAGCATTACTTAGCATGCATGTTATGGTTGAGCAACATTTCATAGCAAGACATCTTTCTTAGCATACTGAACTTAACATGTTAAGCAGAATCTCACATTTAAAAGGCTACAACACAGCATCATTTATTTGGCATGTTAAGCACGTAAGTTAAACCAACACATATATTGAGTATATCACATTTAAATAATTTCTTACCGATAGCTACTCCCTCTTACCTGCATCAAATACAGGTTAACTGTCACACTTACTCTGCCTGCACAAAATATTCATTAGCGTACATCCTTACAACATGATCATTGGTGTTAGTGCACCATTTTCAGACGTTGCCATATAGGACTTCGAAAGGTAATCGGCGCGCCATTCCACCAGGTTGCGAGCCCGAATAGAATGTCCCGATACCACGTACCCTTAAAGTACGTTTACACTTCCCCCATGGTCGGACCGGTCCCCCTAACGTCCCGGGGTACCGTCCGAGGAAGCAGTCACCCCCTTGTATACAAGTTGTCGCTGACCATGCGAATGCGTGTTCGACTCGATCGTGATCATAAAGCAAATGGTGAAATATTGAAATAACTAAAGGCAACAGTGCATCATTCAACTCATCCATGTCATTTTCAACGACTCATCATTTTCAATATTCTCATCATTCCACTTAGTGATCTCGACGATCCCAAGCCTCATCATTTCTCATTCATTGCTTCATTGCAACATTTCTCATATCATTCCCTTCTAAAAGGAACCATAATATTTTATTCATCTCGATAGGACCTACAGCATTTCATTCATTTCATAGGGACAATATTCTTTCTTTCATTGCTTATAAGGAAACAGGCAACATTAACAGTTATGCAGACTATATATGATCGATGTGTTTCTTTCAATGATTTCCAGCATATGTATCTCTATCGATTTAGCAACTAAAGCATCGCATCACAATTATTCAACATTCAAGGTAAGAGTCATTAGGGACATATTCATAGCATCACATTATTCCATTTATTAAGCATGCGGGAATAAGGAGGAAGGAGGACAGTTCCACTTGCCTTATATAACGGTCTTCCTGCTCCAAATCTCATCAAGCGTAGCTCCACCAGCGAGCCACATTCCAACACCCATTCCATCTAGCCAGCTAAGAAAGACTGCATCAGTCTCAATTCTTCTGATCTCCAACATAAGTCACGGTCCAACATTCTGATCCCATCCAAGAAGCCAACCAAATGCCTCGTGTAGAGCGGGGCATTACAGTTGTAACCCTTCGCCTGAACAGAACTGGATCCCTGATCGTTATCGTTAAGGCAAGCATCAATAATCATGTCGTGTCACAATCTTGTACAGGATCGGGACAAGACTAAGCTGGGATAAACTCCATTCAATCAATCACGGCCAATCAAGAGTACGGCTTGATACTTTTAACTAACTAGGGTTATCACAGGCCTAGTTACTAGCAAGATGTAATGAGATTATCCCAACAGCCACAAGCCCTGCAGACCATCCGGTTACCCAGGTTAGAAATTAGGGGTTGAATTCAGGTGGGTACATCGTCCAGGAAACGCATGTACCCTTAAGTGACTCAGAGGGTGCAACACATAACAGTGTGCTGGAAATGTGCCCTACTCGACGGCAGGCTACAGATCCCTAGAGCGCCCAGGTAACGGAATTGCCTGTAGCTAGGAAATCTCTTCATGACTACTGGATTATTCTAGTTGTTAACCTTAGTCAATTTTAGTGGGTACCCCTGACCGTGGTACTCAGGGATCCCTGTCCTAGACATGATGCAAGACAAGACGGGTTCATTTGTACAAGCACAATCATCCACGGTGTCCAGGTCATTCATATTTGTCATGTCAAGCTAGCCGTCGCAACAGTAGTTCGAGAAATATCATGTCAGGCTTATTTGTCAAGAGTGCGCCACGGCGGACCACTATCAAGAATTATCATGTCAAGTTATCATGTCAAATTGTCAGGTCAAGTTATCATGTCAGGAGTGCACCACGGCGGGTCACTATCGTGTTCTATTCTTATATTATCATGAATGAGAAAAACTTGCATAAAATAACTAATGACATATTCTTGAAGCCAAGGAAAAGATCTACAACTTTCATGTTTTGAGTTTTTCGAAATTCTGACTAGAAAATAGCTTAACTTGGCAAAAACAGTCATTCTGTGCACTTTTTAAGCCAAAAATTCAATTCTGTGTAAAATATGCAAAAGGGGAGGGTTCCAGCGTAAAATTTCACATTCTGGATACAATCCAGCGTAATTTACGCAATTCCAGGGTTCCCTACGTAAAATATTATATTCTGGATACATTCCAGCATAATTTACGCAATTTCAGGGTTCCCTGCGTAAAATATTACATTCTGGATACATTCCAGCGTTATTTACGCAATTTCAGGGTTTCCTGCGTAAAATATTACATTCTGGATACATTCCAGCGTAATTTACGCAATTCCCTGCGTAAAATTTTATTTTACGCAAGCCTTCCTGCGTAAAATTTTATTTTACGCTAGCTCCCTGCGTAATTTTTCATTTTACGTTTTACGCCAGAATCAGATTCTTCAGCCGACATGAAAATTTAGAAAACTTGTTTTGGCCATTAAAACTTCATTTTAACTCGAAATGAGGTGAATCAAAAACCAAATTCACACGAAATTTCGTGCTCTTGCTCATGGAACTATTAGTTTTCGAAAATAACAAGTTTTAGTAGACCAAAACCAAGAAAACTCCATGAACTCAAAGTAAAAATGTAGATCTAGAAGAATCTATCCATCAAAATTAAAAACTCCAAGTTCTAAAGAGGTTTATAATCATGTAAATAAAAGAATGGAACAATAAAAATCAAGATCCCTCAAGAAGCAAGTTGCACTTGCCTAAACCTCTTGGTAGGTAGAGAGCAACGGTGAGGAAGAAGAAGAATGAATGATGAAAGAGAAAGAGGGTGGGGTTAATAAATGGGGATGGTGGTGGTAGGTAGGGTTCACCTTGGTTCATGATGAACCAAGTAACCCAAGCCAAGCCGAACCAACCCAATCCTTCTCCTATCCGAATAAAACTAAGCTCCACTTAATTAAAATAAATCCATGAACGATAAATGACAATTAAACCACAATACTAAATATGAAAATAAATCATAACTAACTAATCAAAGAAAAGAGAAAAATTACGGGTCAGAAATACGAGCACGTATAAAATACGTATTACGAATTTCGGGACACTACATCCTACCCACCTTAAAAGAATTCCGTCCTCGGAATTTAATCAAGAGGCTAGAGATGTTGGGACAACTATACTATGGCAAGCAATCTACGCTACCAATCAATCATACAATCATACATGCAAGCAAGAAATCGAAGTGTAAGGTATAAGAAAGATATTACACCTTACGAGCCAAACCGATTGGGATGACGTGATCGGATATCATCCTCACACTCCCACGTTTGACTCTCCCAAAGAGCGATGAACTCAAGCAACACGAACTAAACTGATAGCCTTGCGCTTAAGGTCTCTCTCTTTGGTCAAACAGGGACACGGGCCTCTCCTCATACGAAAAGGTTGGTACCAATAACCGTTTTCGAATGATCTAGGACATGGCTCGGGCCCGGGATATACCGTTGTAATTAGGATACATAAAATATGACATGTGTCCCGTATAACGACGGTGGAAAGCAAGACAATAGGACACATATACCTCTCTGCCGATTCTGGATCTGAGCTTGGACCTGGGCATACTGCTGGGGTCTCTGTAGCTGGAAAGCTAGGGCCTGAGGCGGCAATGGCCTCAGAGGCTGGTACTGCTGCTGCGGCTGGACTGGGGCTGGCCCCCTTACCGAGGGATTATTCTGGGCCGATGATGAACTGGCCCTATTCGGACAGGACCCTATCTTGTGGTCCGGTGCCCCACAAGCCAAACATAATTCCTGCGCTCTGTGACACTCCGAAACAACGTATCCTGGCTTCCCACAATGAGTGCAGCCCATTGCGGAAGACTGCTTCGGCTTCTGTTGCGAAGGGGACGTGACCGACGTCACTGAGGCCGCCTGCCTCGGAGTTCCAATTGTCAAATCCCTGACTGCCGGGGCTGGTGCTGTCGACTGGGTCATCTGGCCGTGAGATCGTTTTCGACCTCCGGTCCTGTCCACGATCCTGTGGGAGGTATACTCGTGCCTCCTAGCTGCCCTCAACACTGCATCAAAAGTCTGATGCTCAAACTTCTCCACTGCTAACAAGATCTCGAGGTGAAGCCCCTGCTGGAACCGCTGGACCCTATCGAACTCGGTCGCCACCAAGGTGGGAGCAAACCGACTAAGCCTGGAGAACTCGGCCGCATATCCATCAACCGTCCTGCCCATCTGCTTCAGATTGGTGAACCGGGTCTGTAGGTCGTAGCGAGCTACAGCATCAAAATACTTCGTCTGGAATCTTCCATGGAATACTGCCCAAGCAATTGGCGTCACCAATCCAACGGCCTGAGCTGCCCACCAGCTGCGGGCAAGATCCAGTAACTGTAGACGCACCACGGCCACCTTCTCGTCCTCCGGGGTTCTGGCTGCCTCTAGAATGACTTCAGTATCCTGGAGCCATGCATCAGCAGCGATAGCATCTTCACTGCCATCGAAGAATGGGGGGTTCAGGCGCTTGAAACTGTTCGCTGCACTGTTCCTTGGATGACTGCCTCTGTTCAGAGCATCTTCCACTGCCTGGTGCAATGCATCGCCTCGACGATCTTGGGAAGCTAACAAGGTTCTGATGAGACCTACCAAAGTGCCATCATCAGGCTCTGCAGGCTGAACTGGCTGAACTGGTGGCTCTGGATCCCCGGTAGGCATGACTCGGGATGCTGCTCCTGAGTGCTGGGCCTGACCTTCTAGTTGCTGCTGGTCCACGGGAGGTGATCCGCCTTGCTGATCGGCAGGTCCAGGTTCAATGCCGCTGAAGAAGACGACATGGGAACAATAAGGAAGGACCAGGACAGATCAACGATTTACAAGCATGTGCTCAGGACAAGAATTTCAAGAATCAAGGGGATACGAGCAGAGATCAAGGGCGGGTACTGATTGAGACATCTATTCGGTAAACCCTCACATATCTTGATTGACAAGACCTGCATGGGCCACCACTAAAACTATGTAACGCCCCAGAACCAGAATACTGGAGAGCGGGGGCATACATAGCCAGCTACGTATAATGAAATGGAATCCACCTCACTATACGGTCACGGCTGTCTAGATATATGAGGGTTTAACTATAATCCATCAGTCTCCTATGGTCATGAACAAGCCTATTGTCTCAATCTCAAGCAAGCAATAATAGTTACAAGATGTCAGAGCACCAAATACATAATAGCAAGGCGTCCCATACATTACATATTGGGTGATCATGAAGCTAGTCGTACAAAATGTGAAGACTAGCAAGAGTTCAGTCATACATGATCAACCCTAGGATCTGTCAATCATGTTATAGCCCGTAGGCAGACAGTAAGTAAAGGTGCAATCGAGCTAACACGTGCTCGTCGGCTAAACGCCTCAAAAGAATAATTTTACAATAAAAGTGGGAGGACAAAAAGAAATCCACTCATTGCCAGGGTTACGCCTGGTGGTCACCATCTAGCTGGAAGTTAGGTAGATCCTCTGGGACTGCTCCGATATCTGGCCATACAAAACCAGCTGGGTCAGACCCCAGAAAGAGCAAGTGCCACAAAGAAGGCTTCACTTAGGAACTAAAACCAGCAATTAGCACAAGAATATAATTTACAAATAAAAGACAGTAATTAAGGAAAAGTATGACAGGTGATATACGATGAGGTAACCATGGAACTATTCCGATAACCAAGTTACAACCCGTAAACCAAACAAGGACCGGGGTTGTAACTCTTCATCTGAACGGAGCTTGGTATCCCCACCATTTATCAATAAGGCCAGTATTAATAATCACGATCTTGACGTAAGATAAAGTATGTCGAGCATGCCATGGAGTACAACAAGATAATAGACGAAAAGAGGACACAGAACTGCTCCGGGAGCCAGGTTACAACCCTTAAACCAAACAAGGACCGGGGTTGTAACCCTTCGCCTGAACAGAACTGGACCCCTGATCGTTATCGTTAAGGCAAGCATCAATAATCATGTCGTGTCACAATCTTGTACAGGATCGGGACAAGACTAAGCTGGGATAAACTTCATTCAATCAATCACGGCCAATCAAGAGTACGGGTTGATACTTTTAACTAAGTAGGGTTATCACAGGCCTAGTTACTAGCAAGATGCAATGAGATTATCCCAACAGCCATGTCACGCCCCAGAACCAGAATACTGGAGAGCGGGGGAATGACTCAGCCAGCTACGTATTACGGGTAGATGAATACCGTATAATACGATCAATGCTGTCTAAAAGACGAGGGGGTACATACAACATGAAAGTCTCACTATGGTCTCTTCACATCTATTGTCTCAATCATTCAAACAAGAAACAGTAATAGAGAACATGTAAGATAAAGCAGTAAGGCGTCCCAAACGCTCTGTCAAATGTTCTTGATATCTGGCTTTACAAAACATAGCCAGATTGATGTAGCAAAAGTATACACAATTGTTATCAGCTGCAGTCTGACTTTAATTACAATTATGTAAAAGTAAGTACAAGACAATCCGACTAACATGTCGGTGCCAAACGGCCAAGTATAAAGTAAGTGACAAAACGAGCGGTGAAGTAAGGAACCCACTCGAGTCCTCTTGCGATCATCCCTCTAGTGTTGACCATCTTGGAGGTAGAAGTAAGCTGGATCCTCGGGGACCGGCTCTAAATCTGGCCATGCAAAACCAGAGAGGTTAGACCTCTAATAGCAAGTACCACAAGGAAGCACGACATGAGAACTAAAACCAGTAAGTAAGAGAATATAATAATAGATCTCTGCTTTCCACTAGGATTCACATCACATCACGACACTTCGAACCAACCTCCCAACCAAACAAGGACAGAAGTTGGCCCGTCATGTCCTGACATTCTGATCATCCCAGTTAGGTAACAGAGTAGGTACAGTGCACAAACAAATCAATTTAAACGGCCATTCAACTACTACGGCTTGCTATTGTGAGTCCCAAGTTATCCTGGAATAATGCAATTAGGGATTCCTCAGTTCTTACCATGTGCGAGCAAGGCTAGTCTATCCAGTCAATCATGTGCGCCATGCATGAATTAGACGAGTCCTAGCAGGACGCCCGTCAATATACAATATACAATAATAATAAAAGCAGATACTGTTTCCTGTCCGTGTGGCAGTTTTACAGTATCTGTGGGAACCAGCCGGCCCGTCGGGTATTACTTGTCCCAAGGGGGCTGCCATGTAAGAACTCGGGAATCCATTCTCTCCATGCCATCATTATTTTATTAAACTTAATATTCCCTACGTTGAGTGAAATCCCATGCCGTGGATCATGGTCATTCAAATGAGTACTTTCGTACGGGGTACGATATGCACAACTCTACAACGATACCAGTGCGGTTAGGTTGCAGGTCTTACCACTACCAAAATAAGTGGATTTAGCGACGCCCAAAAACGTCGGAAAAACAACAAAATCCGTCGCTAATATGTATCACCGACGTATTTACCGACGTTTAGGTTTTGTCGTCGTTTTCTTAGTCGCTGATTACAAAAACGTCGCTGAACGTCGCAATTACCGACATTCAGCGACGTAACAGTACGTCGGTGAGTTATCGACGTTTATCGTCGTTCCGTCGGTATATTAGCGACGTATATGTAGTCGCTACACGTCGGTAAAGACCTGGAATATTTACCGACGTCTACCGTCGTTTCGTCGGTAATATAGCGACGTGAATTTTGTCGCTAGACGTCGGTAAAGGTCCTGTACATTTTTGCAGCTAGTGTCGGTAAACGTCGGTAAATACGTCGGAGAGCTGTACTTTTTTGCAGTTATTCGTCGGTAAATGTCGGTAAAACGTCGGAAAAATATATTATTTGCAGCTTGTCGTCGGTAAACGTCGGAACACGACGTCGCTAAACGTCAGTAAGCGTCGCTAAACGTCGCTAAAGTTGTAAAAAAAATAAAAAAAAATAAAACACAGATTCTTTATTACCACTCACAATTCTATAAAACACATATAGGTACACATTCAAATCCCCACTCACAATTCCAAATCACAGCGCATTCAAACCCCCACTCACAATTCCAAATCACAGATAGCTTTAATCTAAGTTAATTAACATCCAATCCAAACACAATTAACATTTATCGACGAAGGAATTAACATCCAATCCAAACAAGTCACAAGTCAATTCGATACAAACACAACTAACATCCAATACAAACATCCAATCATAAGTCACAAACATAAGATGATACAAACACAAACAAAAGTCCTAACTAGGACTACTAGTGATCTGGTGCAGGAGGGGCACGGCCACGACGAAGGCGTAAAAACTCCTCATACTCCGCAAGTGAAATCGATACAGATGGAGCGCCAGGCTGTGACGTCGGTGGAGTCGGTGTCGAAGAAGAAGGCGGTGGAGGCGGCGGAGTCGACGACGATGAAGGCGCACCCAGAGTACCAGCATGCTCCAACGCTGTAAGTCGCTGGTTGTATGAATCCATGATAGATAACATTCTACCACTGCTCTGGACCATCGAATCCTGCGCCAATCTCACCGTCTCGGCCATGGTCACCTGTCCTGTCTGCAACTCCGTCACCGTGCGCTCTAACCCTCCAACGGCGCGCTCTGTCCTCTCAGTCGTCTCCCTGAGGTCTATAATGCCGCGGTCGAGCGCATCCAATCGTGCTAGCAGCGCAGGATCGTCCGTAGGATGCTGAGACTGCTGCTCGATCCGTCGTAGCAGGTCGTCACGGAGAGACTCCATCATCTGGTGGACTCGGGCAGACTCCTGAGACGGCTGTGGACCATGCACACTAGCAGGAGATGTCCTCGAGGACTGGGTCGCAACTAGGGCGCCATAGGATCCCGTACCGTAGTACGTACCCCTACGGAGGCCACCAGCGGCGGTCATCCACAGCTCGTCCGCCGACGGAGCTTGAGTGGGCTGCGAGGAAGTACCGGCCTCTCCTGCATCAGGTGCACTAGCAGCCGCCCGTTCCCGCAGCCTCGTATACTCGGCCTAGAAAGTATGGATAGTACTCTATGATTTCTAATTTCTAATTAATGTACTTATTTTTACTAACTTCATGAATATTTATTTGCATCATATTTACTAAGTTATATTAAAATGGACACGAAGTATTACATTAAGATAACGTATTGTAATACTTACATAGGTCTGCTCGGCCCTCTCGTCAATAAGGACTCCGCCCTTCCGATGGGTGGCCAGGAAGACGGTCACCATGTCGGCGTTACCGACCTTCCTTACCTGTAATTAAATATATTATCTTAGTAATAATTTATCGGATTTGCATTAAAATAATATTTCTAAAAGAGAAAGACATACCAGACGACGGAAATGTTCCGTCATCGAAATCGATCCACCGCACCACTTCGAGGCATGTTGCCTAGCCGCCTTAGCCTTCTCCGACTTCTCCTTGTACCTTGGCTCGTTGAATCGAGCCTTCATCTCATTCCACTGATCAGGGGTGATCCAACCTTTGATCGGCTTTCCGGCACGATCACGTTCCTTCTGATCATTAATAGAGTCGCGGATCAGCTTAGCAGCGACGGAAGGAAACATCCCCTCGATCTGCTCGGCCCGGTGCGGCGGATAGTAAAACATATCCTAGAACAGTACGAAACCAAATATTTATCAGTTATATATAATATGCATAAATTAAATAATTCATGTTAAAAACAAATCTATTTTAACCTTGAAGCGCGTAAACCAAAAGTTCTTCCTTTCGACTGGAGCATCAGAGTAGTTAATCCAGGGACCACCATAATTATGCCTCAGCATATCGCCTAGGCGTCTCTGTACCCCTGGAGGACGATATCTATACATACATATTATATTCATGAAAAAAGTTAATTTATGATAAAAACAGAAGAAAAAAAAATCATAAACCAAAATACCTACTTTGTACCGTCGGCCCAGATCTCCGTCCTCCCCTCCTCCGGAGGTGCGCACGCATCATCTTCATGATGCTGGTCGGCCGTCGGCGCATCCTCCTCGGCCATCTGCTCATCCGTCTCCATCGTCGTATCAACATCAGGAACGCTAGACGGGGGAGCCCTCTCAACAGGTCTGGAACTACTCGTCCCAGGAGATATGCCACGTGACGTCGTCCCAACCGGCCCAGCTACTGTCCGATATGGAGGAGTAATCGGCGACGAGGATCCAGAGCCGGTACCAATAGGAGGTACCGAAGGCAAACTCCGTCCCCTAGCAGTACCTGTAGGAAGTACCGGAGGATCCCGACCTCCTCGTGGCCCTCGCAAATGTCCGCGACGACCTGCCATACCTGATAACAGCATATGATAGTACAAGATATAATAGAGACTAGAAATATGACAGTACAACAAATAATAGAGACTAGAAATATGACAGTACAACAAATATTAGAGACTAGAAATATGACAGTACAACAAATAATAGAGAATAGAAATATGACAGTACAACAAAGATAATAACCAAGGTAACATATGATGATACATTCTACAATAAACATCTAAGTCCAGATAATATATTCTAGAAGAAACATCTAAGTCCAGATAAGTATATCTCTCTCAATCATCTTCAGAATAATCATCTTGTTCGTCTTCCTCGACCTCATCTTCCTCTTCCTCCTCATCTTCACTTTCGTCTTCACCTTCGTCGGCTTCGTCTTCCTCTTCGGATAATTCTACATCTTCTACATTATGTGTCGTGTAATGCGTAACTTCCGTGGAGTCCACATCGACAATATTGGTTACAGGAGGTAGCTCGTCCTCCTGGTAAGCTTTTCATCAACATCAAAAGTATCTCTAGCTTTAGTCTTGCATACTGCCCACCAGTCAGACTTCGTTGCTCCCCGTCTCGGATAAGCTGTGAAATACACGAGCTGAGCCTGAGTTGCTAGGACAAACGGTTCGTAGCCTTGATATCTACGCTTGTAGTTTATATCCACAAGACCATGCTTGTCAATTTTCCAGCCTTGATTTTCAATCGGATCGAACCATTCACACTTGAACAACACGATCTTTGCAGGTTCTCTGCCATAATTATATGACAACTCCACAATCTCTCGCAAGATGCCAAAGAAATCATTTCCTGGATCGACGTCTTTGTAGTTCGAAGACTTGATACACAAACAACTGTTCTTCGTGGAATCAAGATCCAGGAAGCTGTCTCTGATCGGAGCATTTGTCGACTTGAACCGAAAGCCATTGACACAATAACTTGGCCATGTTTTAACAAAAGTAATTGGTCCCTTGGCAAGAGTTCTAATTAATTCAATCTCGGGTGAAATTAGACGATCGACCTGAATATCAAAGAAGAGATAATAAGTTATTTATTGCGCAGTTGCATTAGAAGAGGCCAGTAAATATTACCGAACTGCTTACATATTCGCTCAACCAAGAAGGAAAATGACGTCTCATTTCTTGTTCTAATGCTTCGTCTGTTAGGTAGGGTCTAACCAGCCTCAACTCATCATTATATGTGCTGGAAAACAACGAAGCATTAGAACGATTAGTACAATAATATTAGCTTATACTATTACATTGAGATGACGTAAACTCATCATTCCTTACTTATCCCTCTAGCTTCTCCACTTCATCCTCGTCGCAATTGAGTAATACATACAACTGAGCAGCCCTTAGCTCTTCGTCATTCAAATATCTCTTCTTCATTTTCCCCGAAGGCTTTCCGGACGCATTGAATACTTTCAGTATTCCATCATTAAATTCTTGATATCCGTCGTCGTTTCTCGGAGCCCTCGTTCTATTCGTAGCAACATGAGGTTTGAAATAGGAGGAGCAGAAATTTGTAATCTCCTCGAGAATATAGGCTTCACAAATAGAACCCTCGACCCGAGCCTTATTTTTTACCTTTCTTTTTAGGTGATTCAAATGTCGCTCGAACGGGTACATCCATCGATATTCGACGGGTCCACCAACACGTGCCTCGTAGGAAAGATGAATCGGCAAATGCTCCATAGAGTCGAAGAATCCAGGAGGAAACACCCTCTCTAGCTTGCACAGTGTTACCGCAATGTCCTTCTCTTGCTTTTCTAGACGATCAACGAGCAATTTCTTAGAACAAAGGTCCCTGAAGAATATGCTAAGCTCCGTCAATGGATCCCAAACTGCCTGCGGTAAGAATTCCCGAAATGCAATCGGAATTAACCGCTCCATGAATACGTGACAATCATGGCTCTTCATACCTGTCAGTTTGTTCTCCTTGAGGTCGACGCATCTTCTCAAGTTTGAAACATACCCATCTGGAAATTTCAGACCTTGAATCCACCTACAAAGCCTCACTTTATCCTCCTTCTCCAGTGAGAAAATTGCCTTAGGCTGCTTCAACTTCCCATTCCCGTCCTCTATCAAATGCAATACAGGACGTCTACATATTTCTTTCAAGTCCAATCTAGCCTTAGAATTGTCTTTCGTCTTCCCCTTTACGTCCATTACAGTATTAATTATGTTGTCAAACACATTCTTCTCAATATGCATGACATCAAGGTTATGTCTAATCAGATTGGTGCTCCAGTATGGCAGATCCCAGAATATACTCCTCTTCGTCCAGTTATGAGTGCGACCAAATCCGTCACACTTGTAGCCCGTAGCAGGCTGCTCAATAGCACTTGGTAAATCTCTAACCTCCTCCCATATCGTGGCTCCGCACCACCTTGTCGGTGGATCACCCTTCTCCACAACGCCAGCACGAAAAGTATTCTTGTTCCTCCGGTACGGATGATCCTTCGGCAGGAATTGTCGATGACAATCGAAGAAGCACGGTTTGCCTCCGTGTTTCAAACGGAAAGCCTTAGTGTCGTCCATGCAACACGGACATGAAAGACGACCATGCGTGCTCCATCCAGATAATATTCCATAGGCCGGAAAGTCGTTGATGGTCCACATAAGTGCTGCCCGCATCTGGAAATTTTGTTTTCTAGATACATCGTACGTGTTGGAACCTACTTCCCACAGCTGATTCAACTCATCAATCAATGGCTGTAAATAAACATCGATGTTCCTTTTCGGATTGTTCGGACCTGGGATAATAACGGTGAGGAACATATATGGAGTCTTCATGCACATCCAAGGCGGTAGATTATACGGGGTGACGATCACAGGCCAACACGAATACTGGGATCCCGAAAGTCCGAATGGGGTAAAACCGTCAGAGCAGAGACCCAATCTAACATTACGCGGATCAGAAGCAAAATCTGGATACTCTCGATCAAAGTGCTTCCATGCTTCTCCATCAGATGGGTGATCCAACACTCCTTCGGTATGTTCCCGCTTATGCCAACTCATGTTTTCTGCAGTTTCCTTCACCATAAACAACCGCTGCAAACGTGGCGTCAACGGCAAGTAGTGCATCGAAGAGGTAGGCTTTCTGGCACCGACAGACTTTTCTCTACCACAGGCCTTGTAGCGATCGACACCACAAAATCTGCAGGCGTCTTCATCCTTGTCGTCTTTGTAGTACAACATGCACCCGTTGCGACAGGCATCGATTTTTTCATATCCCATCCAGAGCGATCTAACCATCCTCTTAGACCGGTAGAAGTCTTTAGGCAACTTCGCACCCTCAGGCAATATTTCTATAAGCAACTCCATAATACGGTTGTAGCAATCTTGCGACATGTTAAAATCGGACTTGATGCTCAACAATCTTGTAACCACCTCCAACGGTGAATGATCCTCACAACCAGGATATAATGGAGTCCTTGCATTCTCCAGCAACTCCATGAACTGTGCAGCATCGGGGTTCGGTGCCTCCTCAGGTGCATCATGATCATCCGGATCGAAACTAGGCCCGGCCGCGTCAAAAACCATGTTCACCAACCCATCGTCGTAAGGAGCGTTGTTGTGGACATCCACATAAGGCTCGTACTCCGATGCTAAAGACACAAGTTCTCCGTGCTCGCTCCACTGATAGTAATTCGGCGTGAAACCCTTCGAGTACAAATGATACGTGACATCCACTTCTGGATGATATTTCAAGTTGCGACATCTCACACACGGACACTTAATTTTGGTACCGTCCATGTACTGAGGGAACGCCTTGGCAAACTGCAGGAACTGGTGTACACCCTCTATGAATTCATCCCGCACACCGCACATGTCATCAGGATGACGGTTGTACATCCAAGTACGATTCCGCAGATAGTAATTCAGCTCCATAATTCTGTAAGATAGATACATCAAGGTAGTGAAAATCTGTATCGTAAGACAAACTAAACATAATTAGTATATAATCATGTAACTGGTGGATCCGCTAGCTAGTAAGCCGGATGTACTTAATATCAGAGAGTATCAGATTAGTATTAGTATATAGGTTAGGTAGACCGTATCAGAGAGTATCAGATTAGTATCAGAAGAAGGGAGGAGCAGATGGGTCCAGAGCCATGGTGGAGAAGGAGAAGTAACATGAGAGCAGTTTCCGCCGTAACATCTCCTGGCTCTGCTGGCAACTGAAGTCCAGATGCTACAAAGGACGATCCTTCGCTGAAATTAACTACAACACCCATCAGTTCAAGTTCATTCCTAGATGAGTATATTCCAATGCCATAGAGGAAGGTCAACAAACTGATGGCTTCTATGGCATTGGAATCTACTCATATAGGAATGAACTTGAACTGATGGGTGTTGTAGTCGATTTCAGCGAAGGATCGTCCTTTGTAGCATCTGGACTTCAGTTGCCAGCAGAGCCACAGGAGATGTTACGGCAGAAACTGCTCTCATGTTACTTCTCCTCCTCCACCATGGCTCTGGACCCATCTGCTCCTCCCTTCTTCCCTTCTTCTCATTCGACTATCTCGGCCTCCTATTCGGCCTACTATTCCGATACCGATACTTTGAACCTTGATCTTAACACAAACCTATATACTGATCGATACTAATCTGCTACGCCCAATACTAAGTATATACGGTCGATACTGATAGCGATAGTCCGATACCGATAGCGATAGTCCGATACCGATAGTTCGATCGATACCGATAGTTCGATACCGATAGCGATAGTCCGATACCGATAGCGATAGTTCGATACCGATAGCGATAGTCCGATACAGATACACATGGACCTACATATATATATATCACTAGTAGCCATACTCCTCTACATACTACTCTACACTAGGATCTAGTAACCATATACTAAGTCAAAATCTAGGGTTTGACTGAATATGGGTTAACTTTCTGGTCAAACTAAGTCAAAATCTAGGTTTAATAGGGTGTGTGGGTGTTCACCATGTCAAAGTTCAGTCCATCTCTGGTGGACTCAAAAATGTACAGCAGGTGAGGAGAGTGTTAACCCCAGGTTTAGACATCTAACCCAAGTCAGTCTAATGAGATTCAATCTCAGATTTAACAAGTGTTTTCAGATTTACGAGAGGAAAAAGGTAAAAGAAGAAGAGTTCATACATTCATTTCCAAGTTTAACAGTTCATATAAATCTCAAGTTATATGCATGAAGGAAAGGAAAATCAAGTTCAGTCATGTATGCATTCTCAGGTTTCATGTTCAGTTAATCTCAGGTTAATGTTCAAAAACAATCTTAGTTATACATTACATCTCAAGTTCATCTCATTTCTCAGTTATTGCATATATTCATATCATGACAGTTTTGAACATGTAAGATATGAAATAAACTTAACATCTACATAACTGTGAACAATATCTAAACAAACTAAAATCCACAAATCAATCCCAGTATTAACATTACATCACAGTCTATATTTATCATTTAATTTCAATATTAATATAAAACTTACAGTTCAGTTGAGTAGCATAACCCATGTAATGCAAACCCAAATTGAACCCCAAAATACAAACCCATGTAATGCAAACCCAAGTTGAGTAGCATAACCCATGTAATCATATAACCACATCATTTAGTGAACCATACATTACATTAATTAACCAATTTATTATCCTATTAATCTCTGAAAATTCCCAGAACAGTGTAGGTATCATAGTTATGTAGGGAAACCCCAAACCATCAGTCCCACATGCCCCATCCGAAACCCCAAACCTAGTTTACATCTTCTTTCCCAATTTTAAAGGACTATGCCATCTCCAATGGGGGTTTACATTGATCAGAATAATATGCAAAAAAGAAAAAAAAAAGTAATAAAAATGGCGTTAGGGTTAGGGTTTACCAAATTGACGAGGGGAAGAGGGGGTCGACGGTCTCCGGAGGACGGGGTCGGTGCTCGCGGCGGTCACGAAGGTCGGGGAGAGGAGAGGGGGTCGGTGCTCGCGGCGGCCACCGACGGTCGGCCGGGGAGCTGATGGGGGGGGAGGGGGAGGGTTGGGGAGAGGAGAGGGGTCGCCGAGGTCGGTGGGGGTCGCCGAGGGCGCGGTCGGACGGGGGTCGACGGGGTGGGGGAAGCCGGCTCGGGGTCGGGGGGGAAGGAAAATATTGGGGGGAAATAATGGGGGGAATGAAAACTTGAACCTGACCTATATTCACACTTTAGCGACGTCATATAAGAACGTCGGTACACGTCGCTAATATCATTGATATTAGCGATGAAGTAATAAATACGTCGAAAAACGTCGCTAATATCACTAATATTAGCGACGTTTACCGACTTATACGCGACGTGAGCTCTTTAAAACGCAAACGTAGTTTAAATACGTCGCAGAACGTCGCTGTCAGTCGCTAATAGTGACGTCTTGCGACGTTATAAATAAACGTCGCTAAATTATTATTTTCCTGCGACGTTTTCTTAAAACGTCGCTAATTACGTCGGTAATATGACTTATTTTGGTAGTGTACATAGCGTAATGCAACAATCAAATCTAACCACGGTAATCATGCCTTGACCATAAAGTACACATGTTTCTTTTGTAGAAAATAAATAAGTAAATAAATAAATAAATAGATTGAAGCCTGCATGTGCATGTAAGTCAATATTCGGGATCAGCCAGTCGATTACAATAGTCCATAACATGAACGTGTCTCATTCATTCAATTCAATAAGACGACTAGCCAGTCTCTTAGTTCCGACTAGGAACGCATGATCAATTTTAGTCAAGATAACCAGTATGACTGGGACTTGACCATGAGAGTTATAGACTCGACCCCCGTTTAATGCTAATTGACTTTCATGCCTTGTCACCATTGATAATAATGGTTATCTTGACTAAAATTGATCATGCGTTCCTAGTCGGAACTAAGAGACTGGCTAGTCGTCTTATTGAATTGAATGAATGAGACACGTTCATGTTATGGACTATTGTAATCGACTGGCTGATCCCGAATATTGACATACATACACATGCAGGCTTCAATCTATTTATTTATTTATTTACTTATTTATTTCCTACAAAAGAAGCATGTGTACTTTATGGTCAAGGCATGATTACCGTGGTTAGATTTGATTGTTGCATTACGCTACGTAAGACCTGCAACCTAACCGCACTGGTATCATTGTAGAGTTGTGCATATCGTACCCCGTACGAAAGTACTCATTTGAATGACCATGATCCACGGCATGGGATTTCACTCAACGTAGGGACTATTAAGTTAAATAAAATAATGATGGCATGGAGAGAATGGATTCCCGAGTTCTTACATGGCAGCCCCCTTGGGACAAGTAATACCCGACGGGCCGGCTGGTTTCCACAGATACTGTAAAACTGCCACACGGACAGGAAACAGTATCTGCTTTTATTATTATTGTATATTGTATATTGACGGGCGTCCTGCTAGGACTCGTCTAATTCATGCATGGCGCACATGATTGACTGGATAGACTAGCCTTGCTCGCACATGGTAAGAACTGAGGAATCCCTAATTGCATTATTCCAGGATAACTTGGGACTCACAATAGCAAGCCGTAGTAGTTGAATGGCCGTTTAAATTGATTTGTTTGTGCACTGTACCTACTCTGTTACCTAACTGGGATGATCAAAATGTCAGGACATGACGGGCCAACTTCTGTCCTTGTTTGGTTGGGAGGTTGGTTCGAAGTGTCGTGATGTGATGTGAATCCTAGTGGAAAGCAGAGATCTATTATTATATTCTCTTACTTACTGGTTTTAGTTCTCATGTCGTGCTCCCTTGTGGTACTTGCTATTAGAGGTCTAACCTCTCTGGTTTTGCATGGCCAGATTTAGAGCCGGTCCCCGAGGATCCAGCTTACTTCTACCTCCAAGATGGTCAATACTAGAGGGATGATCGCAGGAGGACTCGAGTGGGTTTCTTACTTCACCGCTCGTTTTGTCACTTACTTTATACTTAGCCGTTTGGCACCGACATGTTAGTCGGATTGTCTTGTACTTACTTTTACATAATTGTAATTAAAGTCAGGCTGCAGCTGATAACAATTGTGTATACTTTTGCTACATCAATCTGGCTATGTTTTGTAAAGCCAGATATCAAGAACATTTTGACAGAGCGTTTGGGACGCCTTACTGCTTTATCTTACATGTTCTCTATTACTGTTTCTTGTTTGAATGATTGAGACAATAGATGTGAAGTGACCATAGTGAGACTTTCATGTAGTATGCACCCCCTCGTCTTTTAGACAACATTAATCGTATTATACGGTATTCATCTACCCGTAATACGTAGCTGGCTGAGTCATTCCTCCGCTCTCCAGTATTCTGGTTCTGGGGCGTGACACAGGTCATTCATATTTGTCATGTCAAGCTAGCCGTCGCAACAGCAGTTCGAGAAATATCATGTCAGGCTTATTTGTCAAGAGTGCGCCACGGCGGACCACTATCAAGAATTATCATGTCAAGTTATCATGTCAAATTGTCAGGTCAAGTTATCATGTCAGGTGTGCACCACGGCGGGATCACTATCGTGTTCTATTCTTATATTATCATGAATGAGAAAAACTTGCATAAAATAACTAATGACATATTCTTGAAGCCAAGGAAAAGATCTACAACTTTCATGTTTTGAGTTTTTCGAAATTCTGGCTAGAAAATAGCTTAACTTGGCAAAAACAGTCATTATGTGCACTTTTTAAGCCAAAAATTCAATTCTATGTAAAATATACAAAAGGGGAGGGTTCCAGCGTAAAATTTCATATTCTGGATACAATCCAGCGTAATTTACGCAATTCCAGGGTTCCCTGCGTAAAATATTACATTCTGGATACATTCCAGCGTAATTTACGCAATTTCAGGGTTCCTTGCGTAAAATATTACATTCTGGATACATTCCAGCGTAATTTACGCAATTCTCTGCGTAAAATTTCATTTTACGCAAGCCTTCCTGCGTAAAATTTGATTTTACGCTAGCTCCCTGCGAAATTTTTCATTTTACGCCAGAATCAGATTCTTCAGCCGACATGAAAATTCAGAAAACTTGTTTTGGCCATAAAAACTTTATTTTAACTCGAAATGAGGTGAATCAAAAACCAAATTTACACAAAATTTCGTGCTCTTGCTCATGGAACTATTAGTTTTCGAAAATAACAAGTTTTAGTAGATCAAAACCAAGAAAACTCCATGAACTCAAAGTAAAAATGTAGATCTAGAAGAATCTATCCATCAAAATTAAAAACTCCAAGTTCTAAAGAGGTTTATAATCATGTAAATAAAAGAATGGAACAATAAAAATCAAGATCCCTCAAGAAGCAAGTTGCACTTGCCTAAACCTCTTGGTAGGTGGAGAGCAACGGTGGGGAAGAAGAAGAATGAATGATGAAAGAGAAAGAGGGTGGGGTTAATAAATGGGGATGGTGGTGGTAGGTAGGGGTTCACCTTGGTTCACGATGAACCAAGTAACCCAAGCCAAGCCGAACCAACCCAATCCTTCTCCTATCCGAATAAAACCAAGCTCCACTTAATTAAAATAAATCCATGAACGATAAATGACAATTAAACCACAATACTAAATATGAAAATAAACCATAACTAACTAATCAAAGAAAAGAGAAAAATTACGGGTCAGAAATACGAGCACGTATAAAATACGTATTACGAATTTCGGGACACTACACTCAAAGATTGTAAGCACTCTTGTTTTTAGATGATTTTACAACTAGCATGCATCACCCTTTTATAAGCCTTTGGTAATCCATACATGGAAGGCAAATATATATGAAAAGTTACAATATGCATCAATCATATATTTAATGGAAATCTAATCATAATTGGCTTGCCATAATTGGAAGTCCAATTATATGGAAAGCTACTATATGAAGGGTCCAATCATAAATATATGTTCAAAGTAAATATAAAAATCCAATCATATATTTTCTTACCATATATGTTCCAAAATAGGATCCATGCACTCCCCGAGCTTCTCCGACACTCGGATGGCACTCATCGCTCTCCGGAGTATTCTCCACATAGGTTGGAAACTCCACCCACTCCAACAATTAACTTATATTAGAATTTGGATCTCGAAATCACTGGTCATTAGCCTACATGAACAGTGATTTAGATACCCAAATTCTAACATCGGTTAAATTTGAAACCAAACTCTAATATTCATGTATTTGTGTGACCCTAAACTAAATATCCCAAAAAAATGGACCACATTAATGTAGCAGAAATCATTACGAAAAAAATATGTCAAGAAGCACAATCAGTAGCACTCACTCAGTTAATCTCAATAGGACTATAACACAAAGTAAAACGTACAACATGTGAAAATTATCAAGCAATTTTAATATTATCACTGATGGCTAAAAAAATGGCTCAATTGCTTCGGTGGTACTCCAAGTTATATCCTATTAACAATAAAGTACCTAATGTATTATTTCTTACTTAAAAGTAACACACGTTATAATTAAGGTGTATCACAGTCCTTGTACCAACTTTTCGTCAAGTTGCTAACGGAAATGGGCTCAATTACTTCGGTGGTACTCCAAGTTATACCCTATTAACAATAAAGTACCTAATGTATTCACAACCGGGATTTTTCCTCTACACGTATTGAAGAAAGAAATTCCAATTGTAAGTTACACATTAATAGCAAGAAATAAAAATTAATTTATATTAGTGTACAAAGAAAAGTATGTTTCACTTACACCAGTAGATAATGGACAACAGTAGAATTTTTGACCTAAGCTCCTAGGCACCTTTGATGTTCGTATTTTGTAAAATCCGGCTTCGCAACGACATAACCGAAGTTCATCAGTCCAACACCAAAAATCACATCCTACCTCCTTTGCACATTTTAAAAATTGGCGCCCACAATTCCAAGGTGTATTTGCAGTGAATAATTTGCAC
The DNA here is from genome assembly GCA_029216955.1 of Iris pallida. Classification (NCBI taxonomy): domain Eukaryota; kingdom Viridiplantae; phylum Streptophyta; class Magnoliopsida; order Asparagales; family Iridaceae; genus Iris; species Iris pallida. The sequence continues at coordinate 7,588,724 of JANAVB010022596.1, read as the reverse complement.
AGACAAGTTCCTTCGCAATAACATGGGATCTTCGCAAGATCCCATTCCATTTCCCTTGCTTCATTTGCTGCAATTTTGTCAGCATAAACATTTTTAGGATCGGCTCTTCTTTTATTTTAGGGTTTCCACAATAAATTATTGCATGGTTTACACAATAAATTATTTTAGGGTTTCCATAATAATAACTACTGGTTAGAGTTTTCCTCTAATGTTGCTCTACTCTACTTCGAGGTTTTTCAAATTTTAGTGTTTTGGTAATAAAGAGAAACAAAGTGAGATTCGAAAATGACGGAAAGTTGATACATGGACTGTAATACACATTAATTATAACGTGTGTAACTTTTAAGTAAGTACATTAGGTATTTTATTGTTAATAGGGTATAACTTGGAGTACCACCGAAGTAATTGAGTCAATTTTCGTTAGCAACTTGACGGAAAGTTGGTACATGGACTATGATACACCTTAATTATAACGTATGTTACTTTTAAGTAAGGAATAATACATTAGGTACTTTATTGTTAATAGGGTACAACTTGGAGTACCACCGAAGCAATTGAGCCCTAAAAAAATATACATAATTGCAGTCTCCTGTCGCACCCGTTGAATCTCTGTATCTCGCCATATCCGTGTCACATCGTGTAGGACACATGGGCACTTGAAAATATATTAGGACACGTTAAAAGTAGGTGCTACATTCGTGTTGCCGTGTCCTTTGCGTGTCTGTCATTTTCGTATCGGTGCAATATGGCTGGTCATTTTTAAGCATAACAAGCCTATCTAACATAAATTAACTTCGTATCTCCAAATAATGCCAACGACAAATATGTAATCTACATCAAATTTCCAAGGAAAAAACCAAAAAAGATAGAAACAAGTAACAACCTCCGGTCCTCGATATCTCTAACCGACACCAAATCATACAAAACAAAAAAACAAAAAACAAAAAATAGCAGCGTTACAAAGATTCCACAAATCAAACAACTCGTACTCGACATGAATCTCTCTATCATTAAGCATTAGAAAAACTAGTGAAATCATCAAAATTCACACCCAAAAAAGAAGAGATTATACACAAATTCAACTCGTCACTGATCATTCATCAGGAGATATGGAGGAATTTAATGGCGGACGCTCGTTCGGTGCTCGGTATGGAAATTCGGTGCTCGGTAGGTACGAGTAGAGCTACGGCAGTTTGTACGAAATTGGGACTAGGAATTTGACTCGGAGGTGGGGCCCACAGGGGTTTTGGGTGGGTAAGTAGATGTTGTTGGAATGTTCGGTGGGGAGCAGAGGGAGGTGGGTGTGGAGTCTGTGGACATCTCTCGTCAGGGGAAGTTGCTATCGGAGGACGTTGGTGTTATTTACGGAAACTGCCACTGTCGGCTCACTTGGGCTCCCCCATGTTTGTGTCCTACGGTGTCCGGTGATGTGTCATGGACAGTCGAGTAAGATACGGTTCGGATTTTAACATGAAGATGGGTTGCATATTTAACAACAATATCAAGGAGAGAGGGCCGTAAACCGACACGGCTTCCTGTTGGTCAATATTTTTAAACAGTGAACACAAAAGGTTAGGTCAGTTTGGAAATGTTTTTTGAAATTTTTTCTTGAAAAATAAATTTCTGAGAGTAAGTTATAAAGTTGTTTTCTGAGTATAGAAATTCTGAGTTTGAATTTGTTTACTTTCATCTGAAAAATAATTTTTAAAAATAAAAAATAAAAAATTATGTTTGGTAAAATAAGTCTAGAAAATAATTTTTTAACTGTGTCCAACTGTTCGAGTCCAATTTTGTCCCTCCCAAGCGTGTATATTGTGTCCCTCGAGGACGAGGCAGTCGTGCACATGGCCTAACTCGCGGTCGTGGTGGACGCACATGGCCTCGTTCACGACGGTGAATCGTCAGACAGTGCTCTTGGTCCAGTTATGCGCACAGCTAACTACTACCGGGAGATGGCCTCATGGAGCGCCGCCACCTCGTTCTCCACTTCCACATGCGCGCTAGTCGGCGGATTGGTGGGAGCCGCCATGGGGTCCCGTAGTCACCTTATTCTCCACCTCCACACGCGCGGACATGTCGACGGAGTGGTGGGAGCTGCCATGGGAGTCCCATTGTTGGTCGTCGTCCCCGGTCAACTTTGTCGTTCCTTGTCCAGTTTCACAGCCATGGGGGTCTCGTCGCCTCTTGTTGCCAGTCGTCATCCCGTTGCTGGTCGAGGAAGGTACGATGGTCATCCATGGTCTTCGTCGAGATATATATATATATATATATATATATATATATATATATATATATATATATAGAGAGAGAGAGAGAGAGAGAGAGAGAGATGGATGTGTGTGTGAGAATCGATGAATGGAAGGGGGGGTTCCGCCAACAGTGTGAAAATAGTTTTTATGAAGACAACTTTTTTTCTACTTCCTAAAAACCATGTTTCTGAGACCATCTCCAATGGTGATTTCTAAAATTGAGTTTTTATCCTACTTGGCATTGTACTTTAAGAAAATTTATATCCTAGTTGGAAGAGTTTTTACATAGAAATTGTAGACATACAAAAATGCTCTCAAATGGTTTTCCATTTCTATCATAAGTGTCACATAGTAAAAGGACCAATTTAATGGTGTGGGCCCATTAATAATTGTTATGAGAGATAGGAGAATTTCTATGAGTGTAGAAACTCTCATAGAAAGTTTACATCCTACATCATTGTCATATAGGATAGAAATTGTGATAGAAATCACTATTGAAAAAAATATTCTAAGATTTCTTCCGTAGAAATAGAAAAGATAGAAACCCCCATTGAAGATGGTCTGAGTGGTGGTTTTCCAAAAAAATTGGAAGAAGAATCTCTAGGTGTTTGCTGCCAAACACATATTATCCCTCTCTTTACGTTATAACTCAAACAACTGAGAACCGAACAGTTCCTTAGTTTTGTGGGTCTTGCATTGCAGCCAATAGGAGGACAACGCTGTTTCGACACTACGGCCGTCTTCGTCGGGTCGTCGAAAGATTTTTTTTTTTCTCTCTTAAAATAATTAAATTTTGTTTTAGGTTTCCTAGAGTTTTAAATTTAGAGTTTTGTTAACACGTGTCTTAAGGTCATGTTGGGTTCACGGAATCAAGACCTAAGAGCATCTCCAACCCTATTGTGAGTTTAGAAAAAATGGTTGCCACATAGGAATGACAAACTTTTATTCCAAAAATTCTTCTCCAATGCAAATGTAGAATAAAACATGAAGTTGACATGGCAAGGAGAATGTGAAGTTGGTTGTCTAAATCTAGACAATGCACTTCACAATGACTTTGCCTCCACGTCATCAATAATGAATAGAAATATTTATAAAAAAGTTGAAGAAGTAGAGGAGTTGCCTTGGAAGTTGGAAAAAATACTTTTTATTGTCTCCTCAATACTTTTGCATTAGAGAGAGTTTTTCTATCTCATTGTCTTTTGAGATATAATTTTGTCACATAAACAAGACATTGTCTTGTGGCTCATGCCACATAGGAGCCACCAAAGACTCACAACACTTAACAAGACAAAAGGGTTGGAGATGCTCTTAGGACAGGAAAGTCTTTAAATTTATGTGTTTGGATGTTAAAGCAAATGGGTAGCAAAGAAAATTAATTTCCAAGAGGAAGAAAAATATGAGTAAATAGTTTTCCACCCACCTGAGGATTCATTTTCTCTCTAATGATTCATTTTTCCTCCTAATTTTCTTGATTTTTTCAAACTGGAAAAAAATTAATTGAAATTGCAATTTTTCAAAAGAGAGAAAAGAGCAAAGAATAAATTTCCTTTCCTATCCGTGAACCAAAGGAGGCCTAATGACACATGTTAACACGTTGATAAATATGTATTTTGTACTGGTATTTTCATAAATACATTTATCAATGCATATTTTAAATAAAAGATGTATTGATAAATGTGTTGATGGAAGTACAATACAAAATGTACATTTCTTTATATGTTAACACGTGCCCTTATAATACATGTTAACAAAATCGATTGATTATTATTCCATTTATTTATCGATGATTATATCGTATTTCGAGTTAAGTGATAATTCGATACGAAAGATGTAGAACCATATTGTCCAACATTATGATTTAGATTTCCATATATTGGGTTTACAATGTAGAACCATAATGTTCGATATTAGGATTTGAATATTCATAGATGTTCAAATCGATAATAGATTTTAACAACGAATATAAAATCAAACTTTTAGTATTGGGCATCATGAAAATTCAAACAATAATAGCAAATATTATATGAGACCCTATCGCTGAATGTAGGGGTAGCTATGAGGGGTTCGATTTTGGGTGGTGTTTAAGCAACGACTTTTAAACCAGTCAAATTCATGCTTGGTAGTTCAATAACGAGCGGTTCTATTTATTTTTTTTTCCACGAGTAAAATTAAATAGGAAAGGGTATTAGTAATTATTATTATAATATTTTTTGTGAGGATATAAATGAAATAAAATAATAAAATCCTAAAAATCTATGATTTGACTTGTTTATAAAGTCATCTAAAATTATATTACATCGATTTTGGAAGATTTTTGAACATAACAAAATCACTGTCTCAATAAAATAAGGGCTAATTAGCATTTGGGAATTTTATATCAGATTAGTGTTTAGGCCTTGACTTATCAAATTGAAATTTTTGGATCATTTTTTTCATTCTTCTGATTATGCCCTTCCCAGATTAGTGTTTATGGCATCTTTACTCTTTATAATCCTGATGATGGCATCAACAATTATTGTAGTAGTTGTTGTTTTCTTCTACTTGTAAAATAGCTTCTATGCCTTTCATAATCTTGCTCCTTTATCTTCTTTTTTTAATGTTTTATAATATGTTTCTTTTGGAAATAATATATAAATAAATTCCTTCAGAAGCCAGTGCAGCTATGTTGCACGGATATAAATACAATATGACATAAAATTGACACGTGACACAGATATGGTACCACCATTCTGACATGTTCTATTGTATTTCAGAGTGTGTCTAGTGTCTAGTACGTGTCCGACACATACATGGTAATCATTTTGAAGTGGCAAAAAAGAATAAACTAATATTTGAACCTTCTACAAATCGAACTTGCTTTCCTATGATGACTAGTTGCTATCAGCACACTTAGATCCTTGAATCCCTCTTCCACACTACTGAACTCCCAACATATCTAGACCATATATTCAATATTCAATATTAAGCTGCTATTACCAAACTCTGAGACTTACCTGGCACTGAGCCACATGTATATCCATAAACCCTATAACGTTAAGATCATGACAACTCAAATTATTAGAAGCCATTTCCTATATGTAATTCAAGAAAACAACAGTAGAACTTCATTAAAATCATTATGCAGTCAAATTTAGTATACATTTTTTTTCTATAAAGTATTTACTGAACATAGTAGGATTAGCAAAAAGAAAAAGAAAAGAAAAGAACAAGCATCGTGATTATCCCATAAACAGAAATTTTTGTACAGTGGGAGAAGTATAAAAAATTTGCAGAGAAGAGAAGAAAGTTTGAAGAATTTGCAAAAAAAAAAAGGGGACAATATGCTATTGGAATAATTGGCATATGGGGCTTGGAGCCAAAGAAGATGGTGCTCCGAGGGATTGGTGGGGTGCCAATTCCTTTGGCACCTAAGAGCTGGACGCCAACTCATTTGACGATCCTCTAATTAAAAAAAAGACTATAGTCTCATTGATGTCATCCTCAAAGGGTATAATCGAAAGAAAGAAAGAAAAAAAATCCATGGTCCAAACTTTCCATTTGGACAAGTCAAGGCCTAAACACTAATCTGGTATAAAATCCAGGGTCCAAACGCTAATTAGTTTTTTTTTTTTTTTAATTAGAGGAGCGCCAAATGAGTTGGCGTTCAGCTCCTAGGTGCCAAAGAAATTGGCACCCCACCAATCCCTCGGAGCGCCATCTTCTTTGACTCCTAGTCCCATATGCCAACTATTCCAATGACGTCTTGTCCCCTTTTTAGAAATTCTCGAAACTTCATTCTCTTCTCTGCAAATTTTCTATACTTCTTCCCACTGTACAAAATTTTCTATTTATGGGATAATCACGATGCTTATTCTTTTATATATTTTTTTTCTTTCTGCTAATCATACTATGTTCAGTAAATACTTTATAGGAAAAAAATATATACTAGGTTTGACTGCATAGTGATTTTAATGAAGTTCTATTGTTGCTTTCTTTAATTACATATAGGAAATGGTTTCTAGTAATTTGAGTTGTCATTACCTTAACGTTATAGGGTTTATGGATATACATGTGGCTCAGTTGCAGGTAAGTTTCAGAGTTTGGTAATAGCAGCTTAATATTGAATATTGAATATATGATATAGATGTGTTGGAAATTCAGTAGTGTGGAAGAGAGATTCAAGGATCTACGTGTGCTGATAGCAACTAGTCATACTAGAAAAAGCAAGTTCGATATGTAGAAGGTTCAAATATTAGTTTCTTCTTTTTCGCCACTTCAAAATGATTACCATGTCTGTGTCGGACACGTACTAGACATTAGACACACTCCGAAATACAATAGAACATGTCAGAATGGTGGTACCATATATGTGTCACGTGTCAATTTTATGTCATATTGTATTTATATCCGTGCAACATAGCTGCATTAGCTTCTGAAAAAATTTATTTATATCTTATTTCCAAGAGATATATTATAAAACATAAAAAAAGAAGATAGAAGAACAAGATTATGAAAGACATAGAAGCTATTTTACAAGTAAAGAAAACAACTACTACTACAATAATTGCTGATGCCATCCTCAGACCTCTAAAAGAGTAAAGATACCATAAACACTAATCTGGGAAGAACATAATTGGAAGAAAGAAAGGAAAAAAAAAAATCTAGGATCCAAAATTTTCAATTGGACAAGTCAAGACCTAAATACTAATCTGATATAAAATCGAGGGTCGCTAATCAGCCCATAAAATAACCCGGAACCGGAACACCGTTACCGAGCGTACCCTTAAAAACAGCCCAGAGTCGATAAAAAAAAAAAAAAAAACCCTCCTTTCTCTCTTTATAGAGCGAGCAAGTAGAAGAGGAGATCGTCACCGCCATCACCGCCGGCGCAGCCACCACAACATCCGCCGCCTTCGGGAATGTCTCTTCGACCGTCGAGCCGGACGGAGGTCCGGAAGAAGTCCTACAAGAGTGGCGTGGACGTCGACGAGACGCGGAGGAGGGAGGACAACTTAGTTGAGATCCGGAAGAACAAGAAGGAGGACAGCTTCCTCAAGAAGAGGAGGGAGGCCCTCCTCCAGGCCGGACTCCACCCCTCCCTCTCCTCCCCCCACCTCCCTGTCCTCCTCTGCCGGCGTCGATAAGAAGGTACGATCTATCGATCTGACCAAATTTAGGGTTTCCGGTGGCATGATCGTAATTACTAGCACGTCTGTGATCTGCTGGTTAGTTGAAACTAGGGTTTATGGTGGCATTTTTAGTAATTTTATTGCGGTGTATGGAATAATTATACTAATAGGATCTTTATACGTAGTTAACAGTACGTGGGTCTATACAGAGATTATTTAGGATTAATTCTATTTGTGGGCCTAAGATTTTTCCAGAGTGATTGTGAAAGTTTCGGCTTCGGATCGGTAAGTTTCCCTTTACGCCGGAGAATTTATTTCTCTTGGTGTTGCTAGAACCTTTGTGTAGGGAGTCCAAGTGCATTGCAAAAGGTTACTATTGAAGAGTATGGGATTTACTTTGTCCCCGTTACTACTAGCAAGTCCATTGGTGGTTCAAGATTAGCATATTATTTATAAGATCTTTTAGTTGGTTTCTCGGATTGATTAATTTGATATGGCTGTTGACACTACGGTATATGGCGGTATTGTAGTTTTCATTTTTCAATATCCAAGTAGTATAAGCTTATGGTGCAGAGACGAATACGACATAATGTGGCAACTGTATCCGAAACCGATTTTTTTGTAATATCTGAATCCGAACGGATCCTTTTGACACTTCGAATTCGTATCCGTCTAGTTTAGCGGATATCGGATAATATCCGATCCGATCCGCTAAAAAAATCCATATTTTATTATTCGAATATCCGAAATCTGAAATATTAAAAATTTAGTAATTATCCGAATATCCGAAAACCAAATTCAGTTGCTCTATTTGAGTCATTTCGTCTTCTAATGAAACTTCCAAGAATGCTCAGCTGACTTACTCTACATATTGCTCTATTTGAGCCCTTTCATCTTCTGTTGAAAATTTTAAGAATGTTCAATTTGGGCCAGTCATATATATATATATATATATATATATATATATATATATATATATATATATATATATATATATATATATATATTTGAGCCCTTATATTTTTTGTTGTAAATTATAATTAATATATATTACTATTATATATACATTATATTAAAATATAGAGATAGAAAAGTAATAAATGATTTGAATTATGAAAAACTCAGTTGAGTAAAATCCTTTAATTTTCTCTAGTAATTAATATATATTACATATACATTATACTAGAATATATATAAAATTCCGGATATCCGAAATTTGTAATTTAAAGTCACATCGAATATTAGTGGATTCGAATACCTTAATAACCGAATTCGTATCCGAATAAAGATAATATCCGAAAAATATTCGGATATTCGAATCCGATATTCGAAATTTCGAATAATATCCGAAAGGTCGGATAAGGAATCGAATCGGATTCGAATTTTCGACTATCCATTGACATGTCTACTGCCAAATCTATTAACCGTTTGTTGGTTTTTCATAAGTTTCATCACAAGGAGAAAAAAAGCGTATAAAGTTCACATTCTTGTGAACATGGCCAGTTTTTTATTACCTTATTATTGGACCCTAAGAATCAGAAGCAGCAGAAGAGCCTCAGCAGTGTCTGAAGAAAAGAAACCCAAGGTGTCAGAAGCAGTGGAAGAGCCAGCAATTTCCGAAGCAGTGTCCGAAGAAGACAAAGTACCTGAAGTAGAAAATCCCACAGAAGAAACTACTGTGGTATTTTCTGTATCGGAAACTGAAGATAAATCTGAACCAACAATAGCACCTACAGACACAGAACCTAATATCAATACCATTACAACTCCAGATGCTAGTAAAACTGCCAAAGACATCCCAGGTTGAAACAATTTCAACTGAGGAGAATGAGGTAAGGCCCGAGTCTTCGAAAGAAGAACCACAACTCACTGACTTGAGCAATGAAGAAATATCTGATAAGCTTCCAGAGGTTGCTGTATCTGAAAATTCAGAAGATCCGGTTCTTGCTGAAGCTCTTCCTTTAAATGAGCTCACAGAAGTTGGGGACGGGACCCTTACTTCTCAAGAGGTTTCTGATGTATCGGAGAAGAAAGATACTGATCAGCATTCTTCTGGATTTGTAGAGGAATCTGTAAAGGAAGAAAATGTGAGTGTCGTTACTGATACAAGTCCCGTTACTGAAATTGTTGAAGTCATTGAGATAAGGTATATTTCACAAAGTCTTCACATTGAGATGACGTGTCTTTGGCGAAGCCTTCTGGTGTCCTATCTCATGCTCTTAACAATACGTATCGAGGGGACCAATGTATTCGCCTCCATTATCAAAGAGAACACACTTAAATTTCATGTTTGTCTCCCTTTCAACGGAGGCTTGAGACTCCTTGAAAGTAGGTAACACCTGATCTTTGGTTTTTAAGACATAAACCCAAATATATCTAGAATAATCATTTAGGTTACAAAATAAGAAGCACCGTTAACAGAGTCTACCTTCATAGGACCACACACATCCGAGTGGATCAACTTTAGCAACGTCGACTTCCTCGAAGATGGGTAACTCTAGAAAGACATCATATAATGCTTTTCCGACGTTCAATGATTTCATCTCTCCAACTTTACAAGCTTCAGATGTAGTACCCCGCTCCCAGTTAGCTAGTGGGACTGTGTGTGGAAATCATGTCAGTGCCAATTGAACGGGATAAACTGAATGTGACCCTTCCTATCTATAGATTGGCTTCTTTGGAATTGAGTCATAAATTCAGTAAATAGCATCTTGGAGAAGAACTATATAAGAGTCTCTTCCTCAAATCTTTTCAATGTTCATTTTTGCTGATACTTTCGTTGTTGGTTTTATGAATGCATTTTCGTAGATGTTTTCAATAGATTTTATTGCTAGTCTTCATCGATTTTGGCATTCATATCAAATTATGGTAGAAAGAGAGAAGAAGATTATTGATCCTCTGTTAGGGCAATTATAGGTGACCGCATAGGGAAAGCTTGATCTTAGCGTTGGAGTTCTCTTTCTTCAGGAATTCTCCAATAGTGAGTGGATTTGATCATTCTTTCCTTTATTTTCACACACTAATAAAAAATATATGTCATCTTGTTTTGTCCTTCGATCATATGTTACCTAATAAAAAAAAAGAATCAAGATAAAAAGAGAGTAATCATAATGTTGTTTGTTTGTCATATAGAAATATGGTTTACAATAATGTTGTTTACTCGTCATATAGAAATATAGATTGTGATATTGTTACTAAATAGAAATTGAATCGTCGAGAATTCTTATAATCGGTATTATGGAATTCGAGCGAGGGTTCGAGGAAAGTAGATACACACTAGGATTATGTTGCATAAAGTAAAATACAAAATTACATGTTATATTTAGATAGCTAGCTAAGCTTTATATGCATGCATGGTCATGGAAAACTTTTGCACAAAATTTGGTTCCTCGAACGGTTGTGGGAGCACTGGGACCGGTTCGTCCTAGGGGAACAAGGGTAATAAGTGCTTACTTATTAGCACAGGTAATTTGGGACCTTTAGTGAGGGTTGCCATTTGTACTAGAAGGATCGTCGTCTTACCATGAATAGTTCAAGATGGTGTGTGATCACTAGTGACCTTTATATAGACCAAGTGCACAATTAATAATGTCTTCTACAGAAAAGAATATATATATTGTAAGTCTGTTTGCAGGAAGGATAACGGTTGTTGGTAAGAACCACCATTTCATGATATATGTTACATTTTTTATTCATATCTTATGAATTGTTAATTGACATAAGAAAAATAGAAAGATCAGTAATAATATTGTATGCTTCACATGATTATCGTGTTGATTTTGGTGATTTGGGTTAATTTTCCGCTCACCACTACATTTCAATTATACTGATCCGCATCTCCACAGGTGTTGGGACTCAAGGAGACGTACAGAGGCGCTAAAGCTCGTCCAGTTGTGCAGAAGCTTTGTTCATAGTTTGAAGCTTCATAATCTCATTTTGAAGACCTCCGCTGAAGGTATTTTTATTTTATATTTAGTAAAGGCATATTATGTATGGAACTATGTATCTTATTTTGTTGTTTCAAGTTATAAACCAAGTTCGACACTCATGTACTCTGCTATTTGAGAGCCTATATATCTATTGCAAATTATCAATAAAGATTATTTCTTCTATATTATGTTGTTATTCAATTTCTTTATTTTATCCGCTGCAAACGACTGCAGAACAACTATTTTACAAATATACATGATCACGCATTGTACAAGTATAACTTAGACTTGTACGATATCACGTCTGTGATGACTTATCTCTTCGACTGGATCGGGACATAACATCAGATTTGAAAGCGCCCTCTGATTCTCTAAATACTTCATTATCTTCTCGTTGATATGGCTCAGGCACATGTGCCACAACTTGATAGACACATCATTAATTGCATTCCCCTCATGTGTCTCATGTGCATTCTATTTTATATAATAGAGACCATAATTATTGCTTCCTCTGGCAACAACCACCAAACTCCTGGTCAAGTTCCAACTGATCATTCCTGAAGAGGCTGAAAAATCCATCATCGTCCAATCTTCCAACCGACACCAGGTTAAAACAAATATCTGGGACATAGACATCATCTCAAATCACAAAAATAGCTTCATTGTTCGTCTTCAAATGTACATCTTCTATAGTAAAAGATTTTGACACATTTTTGTTGCCTATATAGATAGTAAAAGATGATCTTCAATACTCATATTGCATGTTGTGTAAGTAGTAAATAATGTCATCTTGTGAGATACGTCACCAAAGCCTCAAAGTCCACTAGTCAACTATTGTCATTGCATGCGAGGTTCATGATAATCTCATCACCCACAATAATGATTTTGCCTCTGTGCACTAAAATCGATGTTGTAGTATATATTATCATTCTTCTTCCCTTTGTCATCTTCTTCTCTCTCTTCCAAGCAAAATAATTTTTTTGATGCGATCCTTCTTGTTACAATGGTAACACGTAGATTACTTGTACCGACCCTTGGACTTTCATCTACTCTTGTCATTGCCACTATCTGGACCATTACTCTTGCTCCTTCCTCGGCTCTATACAACTGTCATACCCCGCTCTAACTTTTTGTGATACGAGTAAGTGAGTACATCCAACCTACGCCTCGGCGTCGGTGCAACCATCTCGCGTTTGATGCGTACATACGTGCGAAGTACGTCACCAAAGCATCACTTTGCGTCCTTCACCCATGTCCGAGTCAGAGTCCAAGTCAGGACCTAGCTCCAAAGGAAAAAATCCCAAGAAATGTGTGAAACAAACATATGTTTGCCTTGAAGGATTTGAACCTTGCCCTAGCCTCTAGCAAAATATCCCATCGTACCAAGCACTTGGACTAGCACTCCCCATGTGAACAAGTCAATAAAAGAAAAATCTTATATTGAAATACACAGTTGAGGTTGTCACATGGATATGGACCATTTCTAGAGACCAATTTCAAAATTCCCAACACAGAGGCCATCTTCTACTTCCTCTACCAGTCTCATCTCAGCAGTCCAATTTATCAAGTAAGGCTCCTTCAGCAGCAGTAGCTATGCTTGTTTGTTTATGAAAGTTGTGAACTCCTTTCATATATCTGTGTCCCCTTCTAATGATCGTTAGGCCATCGTTTTAATATCAAAAATGCACAACTAAATATATTCCTAATGAATCGTTCTATATTAGAATTCATCACATCTCTTCCAACTTTGAAAGTTCCAGTGCACTTATATATATACAGGGACATTATACATACAGGAGAAATCTTTATTCCAACAAGAACTTCCAACATAGTGACTCAAGACTCTCTTTCAGATAGCTAAAGGTTTGAAAACAACCGGAAGCCCTGACTGCGGTTGTAGAGTAAGCCTGTCTGTTGGCTCATGCTTGTAGTCAGGGGAGAGCGAGAACGAGAACCTCTGAAGGATCAGGGCTACGACCATTTTCGCTTCCAGCATCGCAAAGTTCTGGCCGACGCACGCTCTTGGTCCCATCGAGAACGCCAGCAGAGCGTTCGGATGCCTGGCAGCCTTTGTGACCCCGTTTTCGAACCTCACTGGGTTGAACTCGTTCGCGTCGTCGCCCCAGAGATCTTTGTTGCGATGGATGATGGCAATGGGCACCGTCAAAATGGTGTCTTTAGGTATCATCAGGTTTCCCAGGTTCATATCTTGAGCAGCCTTCCGTACCATCACCATTACCGGGCTATAGAGCCTCAAGGCTTCCAGTATAACCATTGTCACCTGCTCAGAGAGGGGCAGAAAAATTAACTTAATTGAGGGAATATTAGACTATACTTAGGTTGGCTAGTGTTTTTGGCATCTTAATTTTCTACTTAGTTTTTGTTACCTCCTTGAAACATCTTTCGTCAATTTTAAATCACATCGGGACAACTTCAAAAGAAAAATATGGCACTAGAAAGTTAAGATCTCAAAAGCAGCAAACAGTAGAAAGTTAAGTGCCAAAAACAGCCGAACGATATAGTTGGGGTGCCTAATTTAGTCCTTAGGTTTGGAGTAGGCTTGTTACCAGTTTTAACTTGTTGAGGTTGTCTGCAGTGGGAATTTCCATCCGGCACTCGTTCACAACTTCCTCTCGTAGCCTCTCCTGCCAGTCTTGGTTCGTACTGAGCAAGAAAATAGTCCAAGTTAGCAAGTGGGAGGTGGTCTCGTGCCCAGCGAAGAAGAAGGTCTTGCACTCGTCTATGATCTCATCCATGTTCAATCCCGTTCCCTCTTGTGTCGTCCGGGTGGATTCCATCATCAACCCAAGCAAATCGTTGCCGTAGCCCGAGTGCTCGGAAACTAGCCGGCTCTGGATGATGCTCATTAGAGTGTTCCTTACTTTTCTTTCGAGCTTCCACCTTTGTCGACTCCTCTCGGTAGGAAGATACCTATAAGTAGAATGAGTTTACTGGAATCAGTATATATATTAGCTAATATTACTCCTAGACGCTTCTTGAGGCAAAATTATTAAGTGGTCCGGCCTCATCATGTGACAGTGGTGAGGCCTTCCTCTCCTCCAATAGCAGCATGACACACCACGGAGAGAGCATGCAACATGACATTACAAGAGTGATATGTCATGCTGCTATTGGGGCCTCATGGTGATAGGCCGGACCATTGAATAATTTCTCCTTCTTGAGGTGAAGGTTAATAATTACTTGTATCCAGGGATTTCTCTGTTGAGAATATTGGCTAAGACGAGCACTTGGAGCTCCTTTTGTGCCAGAAAGACTTCCTTCCCTTCCTTGAAACTGCTCCCGAAGGCGGAATGGGAGATCACATCTGCTGTTAGCTCCTGAAATTGACTGCTGACCTCCACTGCACTATGCTGCCCCTCTGCTTGAACTATCTGGCCATGCCAACTATCTAGCATAGACAAGGTGCAATCTGCCATTTTCTTGGTCATCACCTGCAGATCATACACAAATTAATACAAGTAAGCAATCTATTATGGTATTAAATAGGTTTCTTGGTTGAATCCTATATGACTAATGCTTGGAAGTTACAACATTACAAGATTGAAGTATTTCCTTGTGAAAGAATACATTTTTTTCTGTTTTTGAGGCTAGTCATTGATGATCGTCTCTACCATGGACTACTAGCACTGAGACGTCCTTCAATTTAGTTATTGTCCGGGCAACGATTCGAACAAGGCTCACAGTATCGGTATCGGACCCTTCCTATGAGTATTAGCATCGGCACTTTCAGATCGAAGTGTCGATTTTTTTGGTATTGGGAAGCAAATAATCATTAATAAATTATTAAAATTTTAGGAATTTTTTTATATATAGGCATAATTTAAAGATTTGTGTTATTTCTTAACAGTTTTAAAATTGAATAAAATAATAGTCACCCTTGCCGATTGTTTAGTTTCTTATCTTACATGCTTTTACAACTTTGTTATGCTTTTACAACTTTATTATGCTTTTACACCCTTATTCATTGGTTCTTCCGTTCCCTTTGCCGGATTGACTAGAAAAGAGACCTCCAATGTCGATATCAGTCAGCATCGATATCGGATCGAGACATGTCAAACCGTATCAGTATGCCGTATCGGATTGGTATTGGCCGATACTGCAAACTATGAATTCGAACACATACTCACTCCTCCCCTCCCTTACTAGTGTTACCACCTCCTGGCGGTGTGAGCGGATACGTTGTAAAGAGATGAAAGATCTGATCTCGGATTTCAGGTCGAGTTGTAAGTCCCTCTTCCAGTTGCAGCACTTCGTTGCTGCTACATATTGAGTAAGGGATAGATAAAGGACTAAGTTCATATTGTGCATCAGATTAAGCTTCTTGGAGATCAATTGTGAGACGGACATTAGTTGAAATACTCGATATTCATAAATTGTAAACTACCATAAATCTTAAAAGCATTCGTTTTGAGGTGTATATAACCTCTAAAGAGCAGTGTCAGAGCCAAAGTATATTGTTAGTTGAACGTATCGTGTCTGTGTCGCGTCATAGGATTGAGACTCGAGAAAGGATGAAAGGAAGCTGACCTTGAGCTTGTCCATAGTGAAAGCAGGGCTGACGACTCTCCGGTGTCTAGCTCACTCGGAGCCGACTGTTACAACCAATCCCCTCCTGCCCAGGAGTGCCAAGAAGTACGGACTTGGGTTCGTCTTGGTGTAGAAACCAAATTTGTTTGATAGAACTTGTTTGGCATGTTCTGCGTCAGTGATGCAGAGCCTCGTTTGTGCCCCGAACCTATAGAAAAAGGTTTCTCCTGTGCGACACACAAATTAAGCGGAAGTGAAAAAACTTTGATTCTAGAAATACATCATATATTTCCTTTTTCCTTGTAGGTTTATATATATATATATATACCTATATATATATATATATATATATATATATATATATATCAACCTTACAAGCCTAAGCCTAAATTGTTTTGTGCAACTAAGGGAATGTTTGATAAATATTGGCAACATCAAACCCCTGTTGAACCTAAAAAGTTTCAAGAACAGTTTCATTGTTTTTGTAGTAAAATGCTAAGCCGACAACAAATACTTACAACCTCTTTCTCTCCCACCCCTTGGCCCTTACTTATGGGTCCCACCGGTTTCCACCTCTACTCTCATCCCATGCTACATGCGCTCCACCCGACCCCACGAGTTTTCCCTCTCCAATCGAAGCCTTACACATGGCGCTTGTAAGGGAATTGTAAGCATTTGGTTGTAGGTTGTAGGCATAGCGAAGCTGTTGTGGCACAGCGGAAATAAACCCAAGAAAATCAGAGAAAATTCACAACCACAAAGACAATGATTTACGTGGTTCGGCCAAGATGCCTACTTCCACAAATGAGGATGATTTAGTTCCACTATGAAGAAGAAAAGAAATTACAATAGCTCTCAACACTTCTCTCCTTACACTCAAGAACTCGATCTCTATCACAAAGATAGAAAAAAAAAAACTCTCTCAAATTTTTGTGTTAAACTTATTCAACAACTTCAACTCTCTTGTGTTGAACTTATTCAATAACTTGAGCACAATGAGATGTGTAAAGGAGCACCCGTAGACCCCTTTATATAGCATAAAAAATACAATCCTATGTAGGATTACCACATATAATCAAATCCAATCTTATATATGATTACCATATATGTAGGATTACCACATATATGGTTAAATCCAATCTTATATAGGATTACCATATATATGGTCAAAAAAATGTCATGTGCCTATTTTTGGACATATTTCTTCATATCTCCACCTCGACAAGATTTTGCCACAAAATTGAGCCAACACTTCTCCACCGCACACATCCTTGTGATCTTCGTTTGAGCACAAACTTCACATTTCTCTACCTTACCCTCACATTTGGAGATAAGTCCTAGACTAGACATTCTGTTTATTCGTTTACAATGAACATGTCCTAGCATATTATGCCACAACTCAAGAGTATAAACAGAATGAGTGACTTCATTAATTACATTAATTACATTGTACTGATTTACAAGCTGAATTTTGAACATTCCTTCGGTATAAAAAGCTTTCCCGAAATATGTTCCCTTGATAGACATCACCATCTGGCCAGCATTGATGTCCATCCTGAGGCCTGCATTGCAGAGTAGGCCTCCCGAGACCAGGTTCTTGGCGATAGCAGGTACGTGCTTTACGCCTTGAAGCGTCAGAGACTTCCCCGAAGTCAGCTTCAACAACACCGTCCCGATCCCGAGCACTTCAGCTTGTACCTGGTTCGCCATCATAACCACTTCAGAAGTAGGGGTGTAGGTGGTGAACCACTCCTTACTGGAGCAGACATGGCAGGAGGCTCCAGTGTCTACCCACCAGTCAGAATCAGTTCTTACCGCATCAACCTGTGCAATCATAGCAACAATGTCAGTGATCATAGATACCTTACTAGGCTCTCCTTACTCTGATTGCTTGGTTTTTGCTTTGCACTCATTCTTAAAGTGGCCATTCTTGCCACACTTGAAGCAAGGCATTTCAGACTTCGGCTTCTTTTTCTTGATAGAAGTTCCCTTGACTTTTAGATTGTCAGGGTTCTTCTTCTTGCTGTGGAAAGCCGCCTGCTTTTCCTTTGGTTCCTTGGTCAGAACTAGATTGGCGTTAGCCAATTGCTTGGACAGTGTGTCCACCTTCAGTTGAGCCCGCATCTGGTCCTCAACATAGATTTTCTGTAGGAGATCTTTAAGGGTGATCCCCAACTTCTTCCTATGCATGTTTGCATAGAACTTGCTCCACCCAGCGGGGAGCTTTGAGACAATCCCTCCAACAACAAACTTGTCGGGGAGGGGCATCGCCTCGTCTTCCAGCTTCTGTCGTAGTTTCAGGAACTCCTTCACCTGCGGCAGCATAGACTTTTCGTCCTCAAAGAACCACTTGTGATATTTTTCAACCACAAATATTTTACTGCGGTTCTTGTCTTCTTCGTAGAGTTTTTTTAGACTCCCATATGTCTCTAGCGATATTCTTCTTAGAATAGGATTCTGCTAGGGAATCCTCCATAGCATTCAGGATAAGCAACCTGCAAATGCTATTCTCCCTTCTCCACTTGGCCTGAAGTTTAGTAGCCGCAGAGATTGCGGCAGCAGACCCAGTATCTGGAACGGTAGGTTCCTCTTCAAGAAGCACGTGATCCACGTCTCTGAGTTGAAGAGTGAGATAAACATTCCTCTTCCAGACTTGATAATGCTCTCCATCAAACTTCTCTAACTTACAGAAGTCAGTGTTTAGGAGTGAAGCATTAATGTTTTCCATCGTAGCAATAAAGCTTTGAGATTGTTATTGCCGGGGCACAATTTTTCGATGGAAAACTGAGAATATGAAACAATTTTAAAAACAATGTTCCAACGCAACACTTCTAGGAAGGTTGCGCAAGGATAACGAAGATCTAAAAAGAAATCGTTATGATATTTCGAGAATCTAAAAAGATTTCGTAATCACAGCAATCAGATCGTAGTACTTCTAAAAAGAAGATACAATCAGAGTTACTGGCAGCAACGAAGAAGGTGACTGGCGAAAGATGGAAGAACGCCTGCTGGGGTGAATGATCACCGTTGCTCAAAGCTTTATTCGCCCTACGCGAACAGCTTCCAGGAACCAGCAAGTTCGTCGGAGAACTTGGAACACTCCTGCTCTTCTGACTCCTCGGACGGACACGAACTCCCGTGCAAAAACAACGCTGGTGCGGCGCCTTTCCTCTCTCTCTCTCGAAGGCTGCAGATCAGAACTGTGTTAAAGAACACGTCTGAAAAACGCTGTTTACTTGTGCTAAAGAACACTTCATAAACTTTCTGGTGGCTTCTCTTTCTGTTCTGTTCTTTGAGAGAGGAGGAGGAGGCCTTATATAAGCCCCTGCAACAACTTTCCCGGTTAGCACAATGTTAGGGACATGGTAGTAACCACCCCGAACATGGAGCAACCGCTCAGAACATGCAAGGACACGTTCTGCTGGAAGTTGTGCCACCAGCGTAATTTATACTTTACGCACACAGCCCCTTTTACGCACCCTACGTACCCTACGCACTCATTACGTCTCATGAGCCCTTGAGCCCGAGCCCGAGTCTGAGCCCAAGCCCGAGCCCGAGTCCTAGTCCGAGTCGCTAAGCCCCAACGGGACTTAGCTCCTATGGAAATAAATTTTCCAAGAGCAAAAAGCATGAATGCTTTAATTGTTGATTTTAGCCTTTTTCTCATTAGAAAAATAATCCCACATGGCAAACCCATGTGCACCTCCACACCACATGTGCATCTCCAATAATAGCAAAGCTAATATATAGAGATACAAACCATTTGTTTTTTCCGATGTGGGACTAAACCTTTCTAAAGGAAAAACCAAAAACCCAACAAATACAACCCTCAATTTGATCGAAATTGCTATGAGAACATAAAAGTATGTAAAATTACACTCGAAATGTTAAAACGTTCTTTAAAAGAACATTTTAATGTTTTAGGAAGAAAACGTTCTTTTATTTACCTCATACCCACATATATAATCGGTCTCTCATTTAATTTTTCCACCCATAACATCTATTTTGTTCGCCCACCCACCGCGGTTGCTAAAGAGGTAACCGCAACGACCCCTCAACGACCATCGAACAGTGTGTGGTGTATGAACGTACCGATAGATTGTAATCTCTTTGGTTTGTAAATGTGGGTATGCTGCACATCATGTTCAAATGCTACGTGTATGTATTGTTTTTAAGAGCATGATTAATTTCAAGTATGTGGTCTTGTTATGAGCTTCTTATGGAATCTCTTATTGGTACATAACTGAATATTTGCATGTATGATTGTGGATTCAGCTTATACTTTGATTTCTTAGGTTTTCAGTTAATACTTGGAAACTAGAGTTGCTTGATTATGTGACAAGGAAATCATCAACAAGAAAAACAACTACCACAACATCAAATCTCAATTGCTGCTGCATCAATCTATTTCTTCCTTTCAGCTAATTATGGGCTACCTCTTCATTTATGTTAGGTTCCTTAGCTTTTTAACAACTAAATCAGCTCACATTTTGGTAACCCTCATTCTAGAGCACCTTCTCATCTGCTCTTCCAACCCCCTCTCTTTTGTCAATTATTGTTGTGATGAATCAAAACTGATATTTAATTTAATAGCTTTGTTTATGCTAGGATTTCATTCCTTGCAATGCTCTAGTTTGGTTGTTATTTATTAGGTCAGGTTTGGGTTCCAAATCTAGTTCCACATGCCAAACTTCGCAGCCTTCAAAACCTTTGGTTTGAACTTTCGTCCTCCTTGTTGGGAATCGACAACGGAACCAGCAAGATAGATACCATTTCCAAACTGGACGTGAAGATCAAAGTGAAACGCAAAGTATATCTCTCCTGAATTTGAAAGATATTAGCACTTCAACTCTACTATCCTGGTGACGTTTCGACATCCCACCAACATGTCATCCAAATAGAGCAAAAATATGAAAAAATTGTTCTCGGCAAAGTACTTCATAAACATACAGTTATCCGATGTCGTTCTGGCATAACCATGCTTTCATATAAACTATTCAAACTTCATATACTATTGTTGCGGAGCCTGTTGCAATCCATATAGACTCTTCTTCAACCGACATATCAAATGTGACTTGACCTTTTCACCAAAACCCTCGGGTTGTTCCATGTACAACTCTTCCTCCAAATCACCATGAAAGAATGACATCTTGATATCCATTTGTTAAACCTCCAAAATAAAACATGTTGCCAAACCTAGCACCACTGGGATGGATGATAGCTTGATAACATGCGAAAAGATCTTATCAAAATTAATGGCTTTTTGCTGACTATAGTCCTTGACTACCAGTCTCGCTTTGTATCACTAGAGGGTAGCATATTCTCCTTGCTTCAATCTATACACCTATAACGATTCTTCAAAGCCTTCTTGCCCTTATGCAACCACAAGTGTGATTTGCATGCAAAGAATGAAAGCACCCTAGAGGGACGGTGAATAGGGTCAAGCTCACTAATCAAGCACTAAACGATTGCAAATGGACAATTTAAAGATTAAGAGTGCAAGAGAAGAAGCAACAAAAATACTGACATCCGATATATCCTGGTATCCTCCCTTGGGGCACTCCAGTCGCGGAACTCTCTCCGACTTTAATCCATTATTATCACAAATAGTACAACGTGAGCTTTGATTTGAAGACTCACCAACTTCTTACACGAGAGCTTTTATTCGAAGGCCTCTCTGAATTTAATACACGAGAGCTTTGATCTGAAGACTCTCCAACTTCACTAGAGCTTTGATATGAAGACTCTCCAACTTCAACCTCTTTACAAGATAGTTTTTGATCTTCTTACAACAAACATGAAGATATAAATTATACAACTCAAGAACACTCTAACACAATTTGTGGATGGTAAGTAAAAGCTTTGGTAGAGTTGTTTGTGGATGGACTTTGGTGGATATAAAACTTTTAAGCTCAAAGAATCAACCTTGAATGAAGGGGTTTAAGGCTATTTATAACCAAATAAATGGAAAGTGCAAATAATACAACTTTCGGCCAGCTGACGGAAGATCCGTCGGATTTTCATGGAAGTTCATCGGATCATTCGCCTACATATGACAACGGCTATAAAAAGAGACGTTGGGCTCACTGATGGGACAGATCCGACCGTTGGATTCTGAACAAAAATAATTTGGATTATCCGTAGGATTTTCGCTAACGTCCATTGGATAATTGAAAGTTCACATAAGGTATTTTGTGTCCCATTTGGATCATCCGCCTGTCTGCCAAAAAGTGTCCTTGGGTTATTATCTACCTAGCTTTCGATTTTGTCATCCATTTTTTGTGTTTAAAATTATTCCTAAGATTCATTAAAGACTCCATATATACTTTAGCAAGTGCAGGCTTCTTCAGATTCTTAAAATGATGATGGCATGGCTTGGATTCTTCCCTTGGTAGATGATGGCTTTTGACGACTGTTGTCCAAAGATATCCAGATTGTAAAATCTGAATATCTTTCGGGAATTTTGCCCCCAAACCCCCACGGGGTCGCTGTCCCCTCGACCCTCGTCCGCTGATCAGGTAGCGGAACCCCCAAGTGCGTGGCTTCGGAGACGTCGTCGGGTGGTTTAGAAAAAGCTTGTGGAATACCGCCGTCTTTGGTCCACCATGATTTATTCATTACTTATATCCATGTTGATCTTTTATTGCTTTTCTGCAAATACATGTCAGACGAACAAAGCAATATACATTGTAGCAAGTATGATAAAATTAGGCTCAATTGATTTGGTGGTACTCGAAGTATCACCCAATTAACAACACAGTACCTATTCTATTATTCCTTACTTAAAAGTAACACACGTTCTAATTATGGTGCATTACAGTCCCTGTAGCCAATTTCCGTCAATTGCCTAACAGAAATGCCGACGTGGCTTCCCAACTCAGTAACTGAGTGTACACGTGTGCAGTCCACGTGTACACTCAACTTATTATAACCTTATTTGAACTTCATCTGTCTCTCTCTCTCTATTCGATCGACATACGCCGACGAGAAGACGAGACCACCGAGAGACGCGGACGTCGAGGAGACGAGGGCTGCGGCTGAAGGCGACGCTACCGGAGCATTCGCAGATGGGTATCTCTCTCCCTTGCTCTCCTCTTCTTCTTCATCATTTTCGAATCTCACGTTGTTTCTCTTTATTACCGAAACCCTAAAATTTGAAACCCTAACCAGTAGTTATTATTATGGAAACCCTAAAGTAATTAATTGTGTAAGTCATTCAATAATTTATTGTGGAAACCCTAAAATTAAAGAAGAACCGATCTGAAAATGTTTATGCTGACAAAATTGCAGCAAACGAAGGAAGTGAAAAGGAATGGGATCTTGCGAAGATCCCATGTTATTGCGAAGGAACTTCTCTGTGCAAATTATTCACTGCAAATACACCTTGGAATCGTGGGCGCCAATTTTTAAAATGTGCAAAGGAGGTAGGATGTGATTTTTGGTGTTGGACTGATGAACTTCGGTTATGTCGTTGCGAAGCCGAATTTTGCAAAATACGAACGTCAAAGGTGCCTAGGAGCTTAGGTCAAAAATTCTACTGTTGTCCATTATCTACTAGTGTAAGTGAAACATACTTTTCTTTGTATATTAATATAAAATACTTATTATTTCTTGCTAGTAATGTGTAACTTATAATTGTAATTTCTTTTTCAATACGTGTAGAGGAAAAATCCCGGTTGTGAATACATTGAATGGATGCAAGAAGCTACGGCCTCAAAGACAAAGAAGAAAATGGTGGACGATGGAGCTACTACTTCTTCGGGACAAGGCAAGGATATCATAAAGGAGATCATATTGGAAGTTGAAATTGAACACCGTGTAGCGCAACGACAACTTGAAATGTATGGGGCTATTTTGAAGAAATTTGGAAGATTTAAGATGGAGTAATTGTAAACTCGTATTTGTCTTGTAATGACTAAAAGTTGAAGTTGTAATGACTAGAAAACTTGTAGTTTATGGATCGAAGTTGTAATGGCTTTGCAGCTGTAAACAAGCTCTGGATTTTCATCCTCTGGAATTGTTAACCTTTTTGATGTTGTATTGAATGATGTATTGAATGGTGTATTGAATGGTTCTGGATTTTCATCTCGCTGAGATTCAAGTTTATTGTAATGGTTCTTCTTTTGTATAATAGAAGTCATATTTTGAGTCATGTTATACATCCATTCAAATTATATATACATCTATTCAAGTTTATTGTAATGGTTCTCTTTTGTATAATAGAAGTCATATTTTGAGCAAGTATATATACATCCATTCAAATTATATATACATCTATTCAAATTATGTATCATAACCTGCATTTCCTGCAAATACTGATACCTAAAAGTTGCAGCAGCATTTCACACAAATTATGTATAATAGAAGTCATATTTTCAACTAATGTTGCAGCAGCATTTCCAGTGACCTGCATTTCACACAAATACTGATACCTAAAAGACTACCACTGCATTTAAAAAACTGCATTTTAAAAACTGAGCTGCATTTAAAAGACTACAACCACATAAAAGATTACAAATACACTGAGCTGCATTTAAAAGACTACAACCACTGAGCTGCATTTAAAAGACTACAAGCACAGAAAAGACTACAACTGCATTTAGAAGAATGCATTTAAAAGACTATCCTGGTGATAGAAACACACAGAGTACAACTGCATTTAGAAGACTGCATTTAAAAGACTGTTCAGGTGATAGAAACACACAAATCCAGTTTGACATCTCATTACCAGACAAAGTAGGACTAGAACTGCACAAATCCAGTTTGACATCTTGTACATATTAGGCCAGAAACATAAATCTAGTACATAAATCCAGTTTGACACACAATTGTCCAGAAACACAAATCCAGTTTGCCACACAATTGTCCAGAAACATAAATCCAGTACATATTAGGCCTTCTAAATGGCCACACAATTGTCCACGTGATAGAAACACGGCTCAAAATAATTACATCAAATGTCATTACATGCTTTTTGGTTCACCTATGAAAGAAATAGGACTAAAACAAAATCTTTCAGTTGTGAACCACAAAATTAGTGTTGTCCAAATTAGTCTAGACACTTGTAATTCAGTTTTTTGCTTTTTCTTAGATGGTAGATTGTATCTTGATGGTACCACTCTGCCCTTTGCTTTCTTCCCCTGACCATTCTTTGGCAATGTTGAAGCTGGATGAGTTGGGGCTGCTGCTGTGCTCCTTTGGCTTGCTGAGATATCTTGGTTGGAAGCTCCCACACCTAAGCCTCCATCAATAGAGCCAAGGCCTGAATATTGAGATTGGTTGGAAGCTCCCATACTGCTTAGGCCTGTATTATTGACCACTTGACTTGTACCCTGATAACAAAGTAGAACAACAAGAAATTCCAATCACTGACAGTAGAACAAAGTAGAACAGAGTAGAACAAAGACAAGTAGAACAAAGTAGAACAAAGTAGACCATATTAATGAACTGATCACTGAATTTTATGCACTTACATCCATCATCCACCTAAGTGTGGTTGGTGCACTGCTGACATCCACATTCAAATCACTAACAGTTTGCCTTGAAGATCCAGCCTGAAATGTAGGTACATATACAAGATTAGAAATTCAGTAGCCTAAAACAGTAACTGAGCAGAAACATTAAGTCAAAACATTCATTGATCAATAAGCAGTGATCAAAATATTAAGTCGAAACATTCATACAAGTTGCAATAAAACAGTCACTGATGAATAATATTAGGTCAAAACATTCATACAAGTCAAAACAGTCGCTGATGAATATCCTAATGTAAAGGATACTTACAGTTGGGAATTTTCCTCTTTCACTTGTATGTAGTTCATTTCCAGTAGTGTATTCTGCACTTACACTGCCTCTGCTTCCTCCAGCCTGCAAAATTAGTAAAAGTAAGCATTACATATACAACAATCTTGTCATAGAATGTAAGTACAAATCGACATACTTACATTCACCCCATGGAACCTCTTGTTATGGGCATGTGACCCACAAACACTGCATGTTACTTTACACAGGCCTTTCTTACTGAGCTTGGCCATGGTTTTGTTACTTGTCTTCTGCTTCTGCTTCTGCTTCTGCTTCTGCTTTCCTTTGTCCTCCAACTCAATTGGGTCCTTTCTTCTAGCCATTGTCTTCCTGCCACTCCTTTTCTTCACTGGTGTAGGTGGTAACAGAATACCCTGAGGAAATGGATGTTTTTCCCATAATGCAGGGCCATTTAAAGGGTGAATGACATGACTGTACACCAATCTGTAAGTTGATATTTTGTAGCAGTCATCAACATAGTTTTCAGGCCTTTTATTATTTCCAAAAATACAAGCACAAGCATGCTGACATGGTATTGCAGAAAGTTTCCATTTTCTGCATGTACAAGTTTTCATAACCATGTCAACAACAAATTGACCACCTGGCCCACTAACTTGGACCTTAGGACCTCCAGAATACTCTGTTGTCCACATGTAGGATTCCTTCTTGTGCTTCTCCAGCTTCTTTTGAATTTTAGGACAAAGTCTGCCCCTCCACTTCTTTCCCAATTTGGCCTTTGTATCTATCCTATTCATGAGCATGGTCCTGATCATCTCAAACGTGGTGATGACTGGTTTCTCTCTAGCTTCAAGGATGTACTTGTTAAATGCCTCACTATAGTTGTTGAGCAATACATCACACTTGCAAGTATCCTTGAAGAATGCCCTGCTCCAATGGACTGCTGGTCTAGCATCCATCCATTGCTTAGCTTCAATACTCTTCTCTTCCATTTCCTTCTCATACTTCTTGAACTCAGCTAGGTTTGTGGATCTTCCAACTTTCTTGAGTATCTCCACCAACCCAATATCTCTAAATCTCTTTCTCATATTCTGCTCCAAATGTCTGAGACAAAGCCTGTGTTCTGAATTTGGGAAATGTCTTTCAATTGCATTGATAAGCCCCTATATATACAAATGAAAGATGTAAGATGGTAGTGTTAAGAAACTGTAATGTTTGTTATGAATGGATGAGAGATGACAGTGTTATAATACTTACTTTTTGCCTATCACTCATGAAGACCCAATGGTGAGAGTTGTGCATACTAAAGTCTTCCTTTAGCAACTCCACAAACCAGTCCCAATTTTCAGTATTCTCAACTGTCACAATTGCAAATGCAAGTGGGTACATGCAATTATTTGGGTCAATTCCTGTGGCAACCAACAATTGCCCACCATAGGTACACTTCAAGAAGCATCCATCCAGACATACAATTGGCCTGCAGTGTTTGAAACCCTCTTTGATACCTGCCAAGCACATGTACATCCCACGAAATTTCCCTCTAGGCTCTTTAAATTCAAATATAGAACCAGGATTTGTCCTCATAACTTCCCATTCGTAATCCCATAACCTACCATATTGCAAGTCTTCATCACCCTCAATCTTCTTAATTGCATAGTTCCTTGCCCTCCTAGCCTTCATGTGGTCAATGGTGAGAGCCAAATCCTTCTTTACTCTTTTAACAATTTGACTAATTTTTCACCCTGGGTCATCTCTAAACTCATTCATGTACATTTCTGCAATCACCTTATAACTCAGATGAAAGTTGGTGTTAACCTTGCCACAAGTGTGCTCCAAGTTGTAGCTCTTGACAAGGAAAGTCTTATTTTCTTTGTCTTACCTGTCCAACTTGCTTGCAAAAATGAAAAATTTGCAGTCTTTTGTATAGCACTTGCACCTGACCCTATTGTGATCATTGGTTGGAAACCAAACTTGCCATCTCTGATTTATGCCCCACTGCCTGCAAGCCATCTTGAACTCATCTTTATCTTTAAATTGTAGCCCCAATTCCCATTTAGGGTCATCCATGTTCCTGTTTGCATTAAATCTTGGAAACTTCATCTTTGGATGTTCACTGACAAAATCAGAGTCAGAGCTGCTTTCAGTACTTACAATCTCATCTGAGGGAGGACCATAATCACTGCTCTCCCCCTCACATGCTGCTAATCTAATTGAAGCTTCTAAAGCACTGTCATCTAGTGTTTTAGGCTTCATTTTGGGTCTGTCTGTACTGCTTTTTCTCATTTTTTTCTCCTTCAACATCCTGCAATACCCCATCATCATTAACTTGCCCAGTCTCTATTAAGACTTCCTGCAAGTCCTCATCCCCCTCCATTTCATCATAATCTGAATCAAATAGATGACCATCAGGAACATGGATTTTGATACCTTCTTCAAATCCCTCATCTTCAATATCAGCTTCCTCTTCTTCAGGGTCAACTTCTTCATGAAGGAATGTGGCAGCTACATCAGGTACATCAGCTACATCAGCTACATCAGCTGCATCTCCTGTCATGTCTTCAGCTCCATCAGCTACATCAGGTACATCAGCTACATCAGCAACATCCCTCTTCATCTCTGGATTTTCAGACCCTATATCAGGGTCGGAACTATTTTCCCCAACATCAAGATCAACAACTGCCACTTCTTCAGGTTCACCAACATCAAAATCAACTGCCACTTCTTCAGGTTCACCAACATCAACATCATGTAGGTCTTCATCACTGTCATCATGCACCTCAACTGTCTCATGCTCTGAGTCAGCAAGGTACTCAGATTCTTCATCTCCCATATGCATGACATATACATCTACCTCCCCACTCCCATGTTCAATAGCATTTTGAGCCATTTCAATGACACTTGCATCATTGTCAAGTCGTTGTAGACCAGAATTAACTTCCTTACCTGCCTCCTTTCAGTAATACATCAACTTTCCTCTATATAAGAACTTAACCCACATATGAATCATCTTGAATGACACAGTTTCAACCTCAAACCACTTTGAAACTACTTCCCCATCAAAATATTGCAGATTAATTTTAAAACTACCTGTTAGCACAGAATCATATAATCATGTCTATATATAATCATATATCCATGTCTGCATATAATCATATATTCATGTCTATATAAAATCATGTATATCAATTACATTCTATATAATAGAAGGCTATATATTCATGTCTAGATAAAAGCATGTCACATATATTCATGTCTATATATAATCATATATCCATGTCTACATATAATCATATATTCATGTCTATATAAAATCATGTAGATCAATTACATTCTATATAATAGAAGGCTATATATTCATGTCTAGTGCACATTTGTGTATGTAAGCATATATGGACAGGTAGATATTCAGGGTGTGTGTGTATATATTACAGGGTGTGTGTGTGTACCATTTAACTAGATCAATTACTGTCTATAAAATCATGTCACATATATTCATGTCTATACACATGTAGATCAATTACTGTCTATATAGATTATTACAGGGTGTGTGTGTACCAATTAACTAGAGGGTGGATAGACACATAGGTAGAAGGCCATGAGGGTGAGATATGTGATACACAGATGCACATTGGTGTATGTAAGCATATATGGACATGTAGTTAGATGTCTTCATAGATGTAGAGTGAAAAAGGGACTTTGCCCTGCAGTGTAGATGAACCTTGTGCACATGTGTTCAGGATGTGTGAAGCAGCCAGTAGCTGCTGTTAGGTGTGCACATGTGCAGTGTGCATTAAAAGGGAGAGAAAGTATGTTGCACAGCAGCAGTAGGACAAGGATACACAATTGTACTTGCCCACAAGTAGTTCTTGTGACTTGGTCAGTTAGCATGTGCTTTGGTGGCATCAAGTAAGGGAATTACTGCTGTTAGCAGTGAGTAGGTGACACCACAACAGGTGTTTGACCAGCCTTAGGCCAGTGCACAATTATGCACT
Source organism: Iris pallida (assembly GCA_029216955.1). Taxonomy (NCBI): domain Eukaryota; kingdom Viridiplantae; phylum Streptophyta; class Magnoliopsida; order Asparagales; family Iridaceae; genus Iris; species Iris pallida. The sequence goes on along the minus strand of JANAVB010022596.1, from coordinate 7,559,139 downwards.
TGGCACAGGTGCCTGTACAGGCAGGGTATAACCCTAATTTTAACAAAAGAACCCTAATTCTAACAAAAGAACCCTTATTTTAACAAAAGAACCCTAATTTCGACCAGGTCCCTGTACAGGTGCCTGTATAGTTGAACAGGAAGAACCCTAGTAACAAAAGAGCCCTAATTTCATAATGAAAATAAAAGTTTCAAAGCCTAAATTGAAGAATCGAAGAAGATGATCCCTAAACACACTTCGTACAAATAATTTCGGTGCATGCAGAACCCTAAATTCAGTTCGTGCTCTTCATTTAGGGTTTTCAGAATTAAATGAAAAGAATAAAACCCTAACGAAGTGTGTTTCGGTGCATGCAGAACCCTAAATTCAGTTCGTGCTCTTCATTTAGGGTTTTCAGAATGAAATGAAAAGAATAAAACCCTAAACTCATTATTCGACGAAAAATAAGAAGAAGAAGATAGAGAGAGGAGGGGGGAAGAGAGGTACCCATCTGCGATTCGCCGATCGTCGCCTCTCCTCGTCTTCGGCCGATCGTCGTCGCCTCTCCTCGTTTTCAGCAGATCGTCGCCGCCCCTTCCTCGTCTTCAGCACGTTCGTCGGTCCTGGGAAGAGGAAGAGATACAGAGAGAGAGAGAGTTAGAGAGGGCGGGAATTGAGCCACTTCTCCGACCCCACCCCTTATTTGTTGAGTGTACACGTGGACTGCACACGTGTACACTCAGTTACTGAGTTGGGAAGCCACGTCGGCATTTCTGTTAGGCAATTGACGGAAATTGGCTACAGGGACTGTAATGCACCATAATTAGAACGTGTGTTACTTTTAAGTAAGGAATAATAGAATTGGTACTGTGTTGTTAATTGGGTGATACTTCGAGTACCACCAAAGCAATTGAGCCGATAAAATTAATGCTCACTAGGACTATGCTAAGTTTAAGTATAAATAATATAGTGATAGCATAAATATTAGTTATATCATAATGTTAAACTTAATCGAATAACCATAATAAAAAATATAGTTAGATCATTGGGCTAACAATCTTTCTATTTTTTTTATTATAGCAGCTCGATTAAATTTAAGATAGATATAATAGAAGCTCATATCATTAATATGTAAAACAATAAACACATATCACTAAATGGTATAAATATAAGTAAGATTGCTATAGTGATTTGCATGAAGATTAATGATAATATAATGCTAAACTTAATCAATTTATCATATTCAAAATTATGATACAACCATTGGGCTAACAAATCCCCACTCCTGCCATTTCCGTCCTCCATCGCCTTTGTAAAATATTATGGCTCTCCATTTCAGTCAAAAGTGCGTACTCGTCAACTAAGTATGTCATAGATGATCGACGCTTTATGGTACCTCTCCTCAGCGGAGCCTCGGGTGCTGGTTGTTCACTAACAACTCATCCCCTTCAGGAACTGTCCTATTAGCATGCTCATCCTCCTGAAGATCAACTTGATCATCCTCCACGTGCAAATGTTCAAGGTTGGGAGCAACTCTATGTATTGGCTCTCCCTGGTCTAGTAAATCTATAGCGGTCCTAGGAACTGGCTCGAACCTGAATGACTAAAACTCAGGTAAATCCTCAGTCTCATAAAGCATCTCGGATTCCTGAGTGTCAATCATTGTCTGATCCACGAAGAATACCACGTATTGGATTTTGTAGAGCTTCTTTCCCACTGGGTCATAGAGTCTAACCCAAACTCAATTCCGACCATAGTTGACAAAGAAACACCACCACCTTGTCTTCAACTCGAGTTTGGACATTTCATCCTTCAGTATGTACATACACGAATGCCCTATATCCAAACACTTGCATGTGACTATATGATCACTCCTTGTTGTACCATGCTTTATCAAAACATCATCCTACAAAAAAGTACTAGAAGATAGATTAATAACATAACCAGTAGTATTTAAAGCCTTACCTAGTAGCTGCCTAACAATTTTGCTTTGGAAAGCAAATAACACTCTCTCTCTCTACTAGTGCCATGGTCATTCGTTCCTCTAAGCCATTGAGATGAGATATCTTTGGGTAGAGTCTTCTGGTGCCCTATCACATGCTCTCTATAATACGCATCGAGGGGACCAATTTATTCACCTCCATTATCATATAGAACACACTTCAATTTCATGTATGTCTCCCTTTCAACGGAGGTTTGAAACTTCCCCAAAAGTGGATAACACCTGATATTTGATCTTTAAGGTATAAATCCAAATCTTTCTAGAGCAATCATCAATGAAGGTTACAAAATAAGAAGCACCATCAATAGATATTACATTCATAGGACCATTGATGTCCGAGTGGATCAACTCGAGCAACGTTGACTTTCCTCGAAGATGGGTAACTCTAGACTATGATGTTTTTCCTCCGTGCAATGCGTTCATCTCTCCAACTTTGCAAGCTTCAGTTGTTCAGGTAAGGGCAAGTGTGTGTAAATCCTATCGATGTTGATTGAACGGGACGAATTGAATTGAAACACTCTATGGATTGGCTTATTTGGAATTGAGTCATAAATACAGTGAATCACATCTTGGAGAAAAAACTCTATATAAGAGTTTCTTCCGCAAATTTTTTCACTATTCTTTTTTTGCTGATGCTTTCATTGTTAGTTTTGTGAATGCGTTTTCGTGGATATTTTTGACGGAGTTCATTGCTACTCTTCATTGATTTTGGCATTTCCTATATATCAAATTATGGGAGAAAGAGAGAATAGTATTAATCCTTTGTTCGTGCAATTGTAGGTGACCGTATAGGCAAAGCTTGATCTTAGCTTTAGAGTTCTCTTTCTCTCAGCAATTCTCCAACAGTGAGTGGATTTGATCATTCTTTCCTTTATCTTCACACTCTAATAAAAGAATATTTATGTGTCTTGTTGTGTCCTTCAATCAAATGGTACCTTAATAAAAAGAATCAAGATAAAAAGGGATCATAATATTGTTTGCTTGTCATATAGAAATATGGTTTAGCATAATGTTGTTTGCTCGTCATATATAAATATAGATTGTGGTACTGTTGTTGAATATTAATGGAATCGTAGAGAATGCCTATAATCGGTATTATGAATTAGAGCGAGGGCTTGAGGAAAGTAGAATACACGTTAGGATTATGTTGCATAGTTCTGTTCAAGTTTTTGTTATCTTACATGTTATATTTCAATAGCTAAGCTTTATATGCATGCATAGTCATGGACAACTTGTGCATAAAATTTGGTTTCTCGAACGGTTGTCGGGACACTAACCGGTTCGACCTAGGAAGAACAAGAGTAATAAGTGTTGACGTATTAGCACAACTAATTTGGGAACTTCAATTGGGTAATAAGAAATGGTCCTTTAGTAGCAGCTATGCTTGTTTGTTTATGAAAGTTGTGAACTCCTTTCATATATCTGTGTCCCCTTCCAACTTAGAAAGTTCCAGTGCATTTATATACAAGGACATTATACATACAGGAGAAATCTTTATTCCAACAAGAACTTCAAACATAGTGACTCAAAACTCTCTTTTCAGATGGCTAAAGGTTTGAAAACAACCGGAAGCCCTGATTGCGGTTGTAGAGTAAGCCTGTCTGTTGGCTCATGCTTGTAGTCAGGGGAGAGGGAGAACGAGAACCTCTGAAGGATCAGGGCTACGACCATTTTCGCTTCCAGCATCGCAAAGTTCTGGCCGACGCACGCTCTTGGTCCCATCGAGAACGCCAGCAGAGCGTTCGGATGCCTGGCAGCGTTTGTGACCCCGTTTTCGAACCTCACTGGGTTGAACTCGTTCGTGTCGTCGCCCCAGAGATCTTTGTTGCGATGGATGATGGCAATGGGCATCGTCAAAATGGTGTCTTTAGGTATCATCAGGTTTCCCAGGTTCATATCTTGAGCAGCCTTCCGTACGATCACAATTGCCGGGCTATAGAGCCTCAAGGCTTCCAGTATAACCATTGTCACCTGCAGAGGGGCAGAAAAATTAACTTTATTGAAGGAATAGTAGACTATACTTAGGTCTGGCTAGTGTTTTTGGTATCTTAATTTTCTACTACTAGTTTTTGGCACCTCTTTGAAACATCTTTCGTCAATTTTGAATCATATCAAGACCAATTCAAAATAAAATATGGCACTAGAAAGTTAAGATGCCAAAAACAGTCAAACGATCTAACTGAGGTGCCAGAATCAAGCAGTTGAAAGTTAAGTACCAAAAATAACAGAACGATATAGTTGGGGTGCCTAATTTAGTCCTTAGGTTTGGAGTAGGCTTGTTACCAGTTTTAACTTGCTGAGGTTGTCTGCAGTGGGAATTTCCATCTGGCACTCGTTCACAACTTCCTCTCGTAGCCTCTCCTGCCAGTCTCGGTTCGTACTGAGCAAGAAAATAGTCCAAGTCAGCAAGTGGGAGGTGGTCTCGTGCCCGGCGAAGAAGAAGGTCTTGCACTCGTCTATGATCTCATCCATGCTCAATCCCGTTCCCTCCTGTGTCGCCCGGGTGGACTCCATCATCAACCCAAGCAAATCGTTGCCGTAGCCCGAGTGCTTGGAACCTAGCCGGCTCTGGATGATGCTCATTAGAGTGTTCCTTACTTTTCTTTCGAGCTTCCACCTTTGCCGACTCCTCTCGGTAGGAAGATACCTACAAGTAGAATGAGTTTACTGGAATCAGTATATATATTACCTAATATTGCTCCTAGCTTCTTGAGGCAAAATTATTCAATGGTCCGGCTTCATCACGTGGCAGTGGTGAGGCATTGCTCTCCTCCAATAGCAGCATGACACATCACACGGAGAGAGCAAGCAACATGACATTACAAAAGTGATATGTCATGCTGCTATTGGGGGTCTCATGGTGAGGCCGGACCATTGAATAATTTCTCCTTCTTGAGGCGAAGGTTAATAATTACTTGTATCCCGGGATTTCTCTGTTGAGACTATTGGCTAAGGCGAGCACTTGGAGCTCCTTTTGTGCCAGAAAGACTTCCTTCCCTTCCTTGAAACTGCTCCCGAAGGCGGAATGGGATATCACATCTGCTGTTAGCTCCTGAAATTGACTGCTGACCTCCACTGCACTATGCTGCCCCTCTTCTTGAACTATCTGGCCATGCCAACTATCTAGCATAGACAAGGTGCAATCTGCCATTTTCTTTGTCATCACCTGCAGATTATACACAAATTAATACAGCTAAACAATCTTTTATGGTATTAAAACTATGGTCGAAGGGGTATCTAATTGGATTATGGCTCATGTTAGAAATCCTAATATTGGTTGGATCCTAAATAATTTATTTTCGGAAACTTGGATCAATGGTTCAGATAGGTTTCTTGGTTGAATCCTATATGACTAATGCTTGGAAGTTACAACATTACAAGATTGAAGTATTTCCTTGTGAATGATGTATAAATTACATGTATTCTCATGTGCTACAAAAACCATTGGGCAACAATAATTCAAAAAGGAAGCACAAACCCAAGGAATGAGCAAAGAAAGATCATTAAGATCAAGAAAGCTAAATGAGCTAAAGATAGTAAGAATCATTTTCAAAAGCTTTCATAGTGCACCATAGTAAGTTATAAAGAAGACACAGATTTGAAAATGTGCACTAAAAATGGAGGTAAATATAAAAATAAGACAAAGCACAAAACATGTGATTCTTAAAAGAACTTCCATAAATAGTCAAGTGCAATACATAAACAAATATTTTCTCTCACCATCCCAACTTAAAGATATAAAACAAACAAATAGGGATACATTGTTTTTTCTGTTTTTGAGGCTAGTCATTGATGATTGTCTCTACGTGGACTACTAGCACTGAGACGCCCTCCAATTTAGTTATTGTCCGGGCAACGATTCGAACAAGGCTCGCAGTATCGGTATCGGACCCTTCCTATGAGTATTAGCATCGGCAGTTTCAGATCGAAGTATTTAATTTTTTTGTTATCGAGAAGCAAATAATCATTAATAAAATTATTAAAAATTTAGGAAAAATATTTTATACATCTAGGCATAATTTTAAAGAATGTTTGTGGTGTTTTTTAACGGTTTTAAAATTGAATGAAATAATAGTTACCATTGCTGATTGTTTATATGCGATAAATAAGTTTTCTTATCTTACATGCTTTTACAACTTTATTATACTTTTACACCCTTATTCATTGGTTCTTTCGTTCAATTTTCTTTGCCGGATTGACTAGAAAAGAGACCTCCAATGTTGATATCGGTCACTATTAGTATCGGTCAGTATCGAATAGGAACATGCCAAAACATATAGGTATCGGCCGTATCAGATCGATATCGACCGATACTGCAAACTATGGGTTCGAACCCACACTCACTCTTCCCTTCCCTTACTAGTGTTAGCACTCCCTGGCGGTGTGAGCGGACACATTGAAAAGAGATGAAAGATCTGATATCGGATTTTCAGGTCGAGCTGTAACTCCCTCTTCCAGTTGCAGCACTTGGTTGCTGCTACATATTGAGGAAGGGATAGATAAATATTGTGCATCAGATCAATTAAGCTTCTTGGAGATCAACTGTGAGACTGACATTAGTTGAAATACTCGATATTCATAAATTGTAAACTCCCATAAATCTTAAAAGCATTCGTTTTGAGGAGTACATAACCTCTAAAAAGCAGTGTCAGAGCCAAAGTATATTGTTAGTCAAATGTGTCGTGTCTGTGTCGCGTCATAGGATTGAGACTCGAGAAAGGATGAAAGGAAGCTGACCTTGAGCTTGTCCATAGTGAAAGCAGGGCTGACGACTCTCCGGTGTCTAGCCCATTCCGAGCCGACTGTTACAACCAATCCCCTCCTGCCCAGGAGTGCCAAGAAGTACGAACTTGGGTTCGTCTTGGTGTAGAAACCAAATTTGTTTGATAGAACTTGTTTGGCATGCTCTGCGTCAGTGATGCACAGCCTCGTTTGTGCCCCGAACCTATAGAAAAAGGTTTCTCCTGTGCGACACACAAATTAAGCGGAAGTGAAAAAACTTTGATTCTAGAAATCCATCATATATTTCCTTTTTCCTTGTAGGTTTATATATATATATATATATATATATATATATATATATATATATATATATATATATATATCATGTCAACCTTACAAGCCTAAATTGTTTTGTGCAACTAAGGGAATGTTTGATAAATTTTGGCAACATCAAACCCCTGTTGAACCTAAAAAGTTTCAAGAACGGTTTCATTGTTTGTAGTAAAATGCTAAGTCGACAACAAATACTTACAACCTCTTTCTCTCTCACCCCTTATATATGGGTCCCACCGGATTCCACCTCTACTCTCCCCCCATGCTACATGGGCTCCACCCGACCCCACGAATGCCTTACACGTGGCGCTTCTAAGGGAATTGTAAGCATTTGGTTGTAGGTTGTAGGCATAGCAAAGCTATTGTTTGTAAGCTGAAACAATGAAACCTTCTAGGGTTAGGATTTCATTAGGCCATCAAAAGTTAAAACACATTAACGTTGGGCGACCCAATAGTAAGTCCGACAAGGCTTCGGACTTGGACAAGGTGACCCTTCTATGCTTAGGACAACCCTCCAGATCCAACGTACCCCTGCAAGAGGTTGTCGACCCCCAAAGTACATAAAGAAGCGTCCCCACAAGAGGTTTGATCAAGGGACAACCAATCCAACCCCTCGGCGACCGATGGAGTCAGTAATTTTGTAACAGAACATGAGGAATAGGAGGATACCGTATAGAGACATCCACTTAGCATAGTGGGGAAGAACTCTGGGAACGATGTCGTGGGAGGAGACGTCCATCTCCGTCCCTCTCGCGTCCTTCTTCAATCTCTTGATCTCCTCGATACTCCCCGACCAGAACTTGGGCTCAGGTCCCCTCAGCCCTTGTTCCTTGAACCTTCGTGCCATGGCGTAAGGCTTCCATAGTAGGTTCACCAGGGCTCCCCAGAGGGCCGAGACCAGTATCACCAACAGAGCTCCCAGAGTCAACTCGAGATGGTCCATCGATTGATCCTTCCTTCCTATCGTGTGTTCGTGTGAATGAAGTTCCGAGTGGTATATATATATATACCGACAATGCTAGGTAGATCATGTTTTGGTCCGCAGTTTTAACCACAGTCTATGTGACAACTTTTAATTAGCAGATAGATGGATGGAGTGTACGCAAATAGGTAGGACAAATTGTACTGTGATACTTCAGTCTGCCGTCACAGCCGACAGACACTTGTTTAGCATTTTCCATACTATATACAGCGTGGGTGGGCCCTTTAGACTGCCGGATGATGTCATGGGTGATGCTAGCAAGGAGGGATTGATTTCCTGTTGCAATTGCAAGCATTTCGCATGTTTAGAGCATTTGTAAGTGTATATTGTTTGAATATTGCAGCAAGAGCCAAAACAGAGAGAGAGAGACCAGAGGTTCTTTAGATTAGCTCCATTAGATCACAAAGGAAGAATTATATATATATTTTTTAGATGTTTGACATTATGTACAGAATTTTGTGTATGTTGTTTTGCATATCTTTTAGATTTACTACTCCCAACTTCCATCATATATATATATATATATATATAACGGTTCAGGAATGAGCTGTCTAAGTCGTATGTATATCATCAAGTATTTAATTTTAAAAAAAATAAGAAAAATTATAATTTTAAAAAATTTCTCATATTCTTCTTTCTGCATAATTGAATACCCATAATTTTATTTACATATATCCATAACAAATTATAATTAAATTTATATTAAATTTTTGTAAATCTTTATTAAAATATAAATATGTATATATATAGCAAACCTTAATTAAAATTTAAATATTTAAATTATATTTTGGTAATATTAGAAAGAAAAATAAATTATTTTACGTTATGCACACGTGCTTTTACTAGTATATATAATTTAACTACCACATACGTATATTGCATGTATATCACTGTAAAAAAAATCCTAAAATTCTTCCAACTGCTAAACATACATAAAAGAAATTCCTATAATATATCTATAATTAATCCAAATTAAATATATTCAATATTCAAATCATATTTAAAATAATTGCATGATATTATCTAAATATATATCTAAAGTTCTAACAATATATATGTACAAATTTTAATTAAAATATATTCAAATCATATACTTAAACTATTTTATATAAGTTAAATTTTATCATTTTTTCAGTAATATTAGATTAAAAAAATCTTGTTGGTACTTACATGCATCACACGTAAACATGACTAGTGGTACATAGTAATACATCAATAAATAGACATTTTACATAATAAAAAAAATATGATTTATTTATAGCAGGTACTGATGCAATAGCTTTCTAAGAGCATCAATTGTAAGGTTCGATACAATTTCTAGATTATAGATTTAAATGTAGAAGCTTATTTTGTAGAATATTGGAGTATCGTGATGGACCCGTCCCAGCCATATAAGCTATAGTCTGGACTTCAAAATTTCTACATTCATAACGTAGGAACTCATTTTGTAGAATAGTAAGGCTCAATTTGGATGTCCAATTTCAAGAGTCTACATTTTATATTATTTTTTGAAACTAAAGAAAATTGACACATGGATCTACATCCATTCTTCTCATTTGGATTTGAAAATTTATTTTTTATTATTCTCATACAAAATTAACCAATTCTTTATTTATTTATTTTTATATAAATTTAAATATAAGGATATATTTTGAGCTCCATCTATTATCTACTAATGATGCTCCAATGACAAGTTACAGCATCTTTGCAATAGCTTTCTATGGACAAGTTAAGAGCATCTTTGCAATAGCTTTCTAACTTCTAAGGACAAGTTTGCAATAGATTTCTATGGACAAGTTTGAGCTTCTTTTGGCCCTTTTGTTTCAATTTTCTTTTGATCTGTAAATGTATTACTTTAAGCAGTGACTAATATTTTTGTTTTAGTTGATGATGATATTGTTCTACCAAATACAACCCTCATTCGTTTGGATTGTGTCGAGGTCTAAACAATTTTTTTTTTTTTGACATCAGTCGCACTGCCGGCCGACGGGTATATGACATATATAATACTTCACACAAATTCACCTTACAGAGAATTGCATAAACAGTATTGAATTTGATTGAAATTGCTATGAGAACATGGAAGTATATAAAATTACATCGTAGACTTAAAATGTTGTTTAAAAGGACATTTTAGTGTTTTAGGAAGAAAATGTTCTTTTAAACGCGTTCACAGCATACACGTAAGCAACCATTTCCGCTCACCCGGTGGTTTGGATTAATTAAGGGTTAAATAAGATTAGCATAAAAAAGTCGTTTAAATATTTTCAAACAGATGCAACGGCTACTGATATAAAATTTATTCACCTCATACCCATATATATATAATCGATCTCTCATTTAATTTTTTTTCACCCGTATCATTTTATTTTGTTCGCCCAACCAACCACCTACCCACCGCGGACAAAGAATTTTGAAAATGCACAAAAACGCTCTTTAAAAAAAAAATTTGACAGTCCTTCTAATTGGTAGGACTATCAAAAAAAATGACAGTCCACAAGCTAAGGAGGATAGAGACTCCAAAAATATTGAACTTGCAAGATCAACTGAACGACCTATAGTACTTCTGGGCACACAAAAAATGTTTCAGGGCACGCAAAAAATGAATCTATTATAAGCTTGCAAGATCTGTAATAAATCTTACGAGTGTGCATCTTAAAACCTCTAAGTAATGAAACTAATATGATATTTTATTTGACATGTGATAATGTTATTAAATTTTTATTTATATTATTGTCAATCTAATATGATGTTGTGTTAGTGTTAGCGTATCATATTCTTTAACTTTATTTTTTGTGTCGTGTTTAAACTCGAAGCTTGTCCTGCAAGTCTTGGCCAATTTGCATACCCACCTCAAAGCTTGGACTGAGTTGAACGTCACAATAGCATCCGGAGAATAATTATGAGCTTCAAGAGATGTTGCTTGAAGACCCCTTCTAATAAGTGAGTTGTATCATCTTCCATAGTTGTCTCATTGTTCAAGACAACCAAATTAACATTTAAATGTTTAAATGTCTGCTGTTGAAAAGGATTTAGCACCAACTTGGAAGCCCAATAACAGCTAATGACGGCCTTTGGACAGGTAATATCTAGGGCTGCAATTGAGCCAAACTGTTCGCGAGCTGCTCGACTCGATAAAAGTTCGTTTGAGCTCGGTTCATTTAGTAAACAAGATGAGCTCAGCTTCATTTTCGAGCTCGTTTAATAAACGAGCCAAGCTCAAGCTTAGAAGTACTTAGCTCGTTTGAGCTCGCGAGCTAGCTCGTTTTGGAGCTTGCGAGCTGGCTCGTGTTGGAATTCTTCACACCTTATTTAAGAAATTTGCAAACAAAATAAAATATGTAAATGTTATCGGTCTCCGGAGAAGTCGCGCACGTAGCACTGCCATAAGAGTTAGTCCGGATCTATATGCAGACTGTATCCGAACGCTCCTAGTGGTAAAATTTTCGCTCTACCGGAATCACCTTGCCGCACACGACGTAGAGAGAGTGACCCCGACTTAGCTCTGTCCAGAACAACAACGAAGAACGGAAAGCTCGGATCGGAAAAGACGAGATTAAAGAAAAGAGTATTCGTAAGGGATTTCAGTGTACCCGAAAGTATAAGAGGTGTTGGAATATATATAGGCTGATGAATAATTTCAAACGGTCAGAAAATAATGAACATTTAATTGGACGTTACAAAGATAAATCAAATGTTAATAACGTGGTTCATTGAACCTGGACAGGATTAATGAGTCTGAACGTTACAAAATTAATGGGTGTAAGGTCAGAAAAACGAATAGGAGCAAAAAGATTTTCAGGTCTCAAATCCTAAGAGAAAATCGAATCGGTATTTGGCGCCCGTACGCGTTACGCGCGCCGAACTAAGCTGGGCGGCGGCGGCGCGTACGTGTGGCTCATGGGACACCCACACAATAGTTCAATGTAACAAAGGAAGATGAAGCAATATATGCACAAACCACTCAAACTTTCCAACCGATGTGGGACTAAAAAGTGGAATTGAGCTTTTGGCCTTTGTGTGTGTGCTCAAAAGCACACACAGCCAACAGCTCATTTAGGAACTTGACGTTCGTTTGGTTTTTGTTGAATTCTAATTTTATATATGTTTGTATAACAATACGGTTGTGTGCATTATATATTTATATGTCCTTAATATGGAACTTTTTTAATTATATTTTTATAAATAAATTGTTAATATTACACTTGAATTCAAATATAGACTAGCTTGAAATCAGCTTGTTAAGCATGAAACCGAACCTAATGAGCTTGAAATAAAGTTGAGTGAGCTTGAAATCAAGTTTAACGAGCTTGATTTTGAGCTTATCGAGCTCGATTATCAAGCTTGAATCAAGCTTCTTATCAAGCCAAGTTCAAGCTTAATATAAACAACGTCGAGCCAAGCTCAAGTTTTAAAATAAAAAATTTATCAATCTTGAGCTCGAATTGGATTAATTCTAGTCAAGCCAAACTCAAGCTTACAAAAGTTGGACTCGGCTTGGCTCCTTTGCAGTCCTAGTAATATCTGGCAACTACATCAAAAATACATTACCTTTTAGTCAATTATGGCTTGTAAGTATTGCTTTTGTAGCTCCTGCAGATTGGAATGAATTTTATTATCTTCTTATTTCGATGTCTACGGTAGAATACCTCATTCTTCAAAGTAGCTATTGTGATAACATAAACTTTACCCCTCTTCACAACTCCGAAATTATGGTGCAGTGGCGAGTACGTTAGCATGGTACCGTAGCAACTCAAGTCCAAATACTCTCACCTGCATTTTAAGAGTATCTTAAAGCAAATTACACTGCTACATGAAACCAACTCTCATCCCATAAATGAGTACTCGACCTGAGGGGTGTACTGGAATAATATAAATATTTTGTTTTGGTTTAGTAGCGACAAGCAAGAACTTTAGGGTCACATTTGGTATACTATAATATAATCTTAATTACAATATAATTAAATATAAATAATATTTTTTTTAATTTAATTATATTAAGGTTATGATTACGTTACAGTGAATTAAACAGAATCTAAGGGTCCGTTTGGATATGTTTTCCAAAATTTCTTTCTGAAAACAGTTTTGTGAAAGTAAGTTATAAAGTTATTTTCTGAGTGTAAAAATTCTGACTTTGCGTTTGGTTACTTTCATCTGAAAAATGGTTTTATTAAATAAAAGTTCAAAATTATGTTTGGTAAAATATTTTGTGAAAATAGTTTCTCTTAAAATTTTATAAAATATTTACATTAAAATTAATATGTCCGTAACCAATTTGTGTCACCACCTTTTCTCCATGTTCGTGTCCGACACAGACACTACAGCGAGAGTCGTCTGGCCACCTCGTCGAGAGGTCGAGCTCAGGCCACCACGGCGAGAGGTCGAGCTCCGGCCACCTCGGCGAGAGGTCGTCTGGCCACCTCGTCGAACTCCAAGGTTAGAGGCCGTCTGGCCACCTCGTCGAGCTCCGGCGAGCTCCTCACCTCTTCCGTCCTCCTCGGCGAGCTCCTGCCTTCATCATAGCTCGAGCTCTCCCTCTGCTCTCTGTTGGTGATTCTTTGAAAGGGAAGAAAAAAAAATGGAGAGAGAGAGAGAGAGTTCGGAGGGGTGGGTGGTTTGGGTGTGGGACCCACTGCTGTCACACTTATTTGGGGAGCACACATCTTGAAAACAACTTTTACTTGCTTTGGAAAAGCTGAGTTATAACAGCTGTTCTCTGGAAAAAAAATTCAAAACAACTTTTTGAGTACTTGACTCCCAAACGCTATTTTCCTCTCCCCTCGTGTTTAATTAAACTCAAAATGTTGAGTTATAAACAACAACCAAACAGAATCTAAGTCTTTACCAGTAGCCAACTCGTTTCTTTGATTATGAATTCTAAAAGACGGATTCCTGTCCATCTGCATCTTTGTCTCCCAAATGAACAATCCTTCGAGTCTTCTACGTGTCTATATGTTGTTTTTGTTTCTCCAGCACAGAGGTCACCATTAAACTTGAACCTTTGTAGTTTGTATTCAAACCGAATGTCTTGTTACGGGTCAGCATACAACTGAGCGATTCATTTATTTAAATAAACTTTAAATTCCAATAACAAATTTTATACAACACGGATTTTGCCATCAACACTCGATGCTAATGAGCACTCCAGAGTAAAATATCCCCTATAAGGCCAACTAGAAATAATGATAATATATGATAGTAAATAAAAAAACAATTACAAAACAAGCATATAGTACAAAAGATATACTCACGTTTTTCAAAGAAGAGTTCTTCCACTTGGTGTGTTTGGTCCACGAAGTCCCTCCTCCAAAACTCCTATTTTGTACTGTTCATTACTAGTTCCGAAAAAGAAAAAAAATCAACTTTGTTGTTTGGTTAGTTATTCAAAAAAATCTGAACTCCTATGAATAATATTCTAAAAGTGCACTGTTCATATTTTTAACTTCCGGAAAAAAAAAAAGTGCCCGGAAATCCTCGTTAGATTCCAAAAAAATTGGAACTCCGAAATAATAATAATAATAATAACAATAATAATAAAATTATTATTATTATTTAATTCATACAAATTAAAAATAAAATTTATGTCGCTTCTCAACTACAACTTCCAACAACCATCCAAACGAAGAAACTACAAAATATTAACTTTTCAACTCACTTTCAACAAGCATCCAAACGAAGGAACTCATAAAACATGCGTACGCATGACACGCATATGTAATGCGCATGCAAACTCTCTACTTACAAAATTTTTACTTCGCTCTACTTCCGAACCAAACAGCATGAATCCGAGTAGGAAAGACACCGGTAAAAAAAAGATTATTTAGGTTTAGGATTTTACATAAATATGGATATTCGGGTTTGGGTCTCGAAATTAACCTATGTTAGAATTTGGATATCGAAATCACTGATCATTAGCCTACATGAACAGTAATTTTGATACCCAAATTCTCATATCGGTTAAAGTTGAGACCCAAAACTTTAATATTCATGTATATGTGAGACCCTAAACTAGGTATCCCAAAAAATGGACCACATTAATGTAGCAGAGATCATTACGAAAAAAATATGTCAAGAAGCACAATCAGTAGCACTCACTCAGTTAATCTCAATAGCACTATAACACAAAGTAAAACGTACAACATGTGAAAATTATCAAGCAATTTTAATATTATCACTGATGGCTAAAAAAATATACATAATTGCAGTCTCCTGTCGCACCCGTTGAATCTCTGTATCTCGCCATATCCGTGTCACATCGTGTAGGACACATGGGCACTTGAAAATATATTAGGACACGTCTAAAATAGGTGCCACATTCGTGTGCCGTGTCCTTTGCGTGTCTGTCATTTTCGTATCCGTGCAATATGGCTCGTCATTTTTAAGCATAACAAACCTATCTAACATAAATTAACTTCGTATCTCCAAATAATGCCAAGGACAAATATGTAATCTACATCAAATTTCCAAGGAAAAAAACAAAAAAAAGATAGAAACAAGTAACAACCTCCGGTCCTCGATGTCTCTAACCGACACCAAATCATACAAAACAAAAAACAAAAAATAGCAGCGTTACAAAGATTTCACAAATCAAACAACTCGTACTCAGCATTAGAAAAACTAGTGAAATCATCAAAATTCACACCCAAAAAAAGAAGAGATTATACACAAATTCAACTCGTCACTGATCATTCATCCGGAGATATGGAGGAATTTAATGGCGGACGCTCGTTCGGTGCTCGGTATGGAAATTCGGTGCTCGGTAGGTACGAGTAGAGCTACGGCAGTTTGTACGAAATTGGGACTAGGAATTTGACTCGGAGGTGGGGCCCACAGGGGTTTTGGGTGGGTAAGTGGATGTTGTTGGAATGTTCGGTGGGGAGGTGGGTGTGGAGTCTGTGGACATCTCTCGTCGGGGGAAGTTGCTATCGGAGGACGTTGGTGTTATTTACGGAAAATGCCACTGTCGGCTCACTTGGGCTCCCCCGTGGCCCATGTTTGCGTCCTACGGTGTCCGGTGATGTGTCATGGACAGTCGATTAAGATACGGTTCAGATTTTAACATGAAGATGGGTTGCATATTTAATAACAATATCGAGGAGAGAGGGCCGTAAACCGACACGGCTTCCTATTGGTCAATATTTTTAAGAGCTTTGCTATGCCTACAACCAATGTTACAACCCCTTACAACTTTGCCACGTGTCGGACTTCGATTGGAGGAGGGAGAGAAGGGGTGGGACCGGATGGAGCCCATGTAGCAGGGGGGTGAGTGTGGTGATGGGACCCGGTGGGACCCATGTGTAAGAGGTGGGAGAGAGTGGTTGTAAGTAAGTTGTAAGAATTTGATAATAAACTTAGCATTTTCCTATTTTTAAACGGTGAACACAAAGGGTTAGGTCGGTTTGGAAATATTTTTTGAAATTTTTTCTTGAAAATAAAATTTCGAAAGTAAGTTTTAAAGTTGTTTTCTAAGTATAGAAATTCTGAGTTTGGGTTTGCTTACTTTTATCTGAAAAATAATTTTTTAAAACAAAACATAAAAAATTATGTTTGATAAAATAAATTTAGAAAATAATTTTTTAACTGCGTGCATATGTTCGAGTTCAATTTAGACCTGTCAATTGATAATCGAAAATTCGAATCTGATCCGATTCCGTACCCGAACTTTCGGATATTTTTTGAAATTTCGGATATCGGATTCGGATATCCGAATATTTTTCATATATTATCCATTTTCGGATACGAATTCGGATATTAAGGTATTCGAATCCGTTAATATCCGATCCGACTTTAAATTGCAAATTTCGGATATCGGATTCGGATATCCAAAATTTTATATATATTATAGTATAATGTATATGTAATATATATTAATTAATAGAGAAGATTAAAGTATTTTATTCTCAACTAACTTTTACATAAAATAATTATAATATAATATATATATATATATTAATTAAAATTTACAACATAAGAAGAAAGGACTCAAATATGTAGAGAAATTGAATTTGGTTTTCGGATATTCGGATAATAACTAAATTTTTAATATTTCGGATTTCGTATATTCGGATACTAGCATTCAAATTTTTTAGTTAATCGGATCGGATATTATCCGTATCAGACAGATACGAATTCGGAGTGTCAAAAGAGATATCCGTTCGGATATCGGATCGGATTCGGATATTACAAAAAAAATTCGGATACAAATATGGATATTGTCATGTCCATACCGATAAGCATCCGTTGACACCCCTAGTTCAATTTTGTCCCTCACAAGCGTGTCCTACTGTGTCTGCCCCTGTTGTATTTTGATAACTGTCCCTGCGTGTCCAACGTATTTTGATAACTGTTCCTGTTGTTTTAAAAATAAAGAACACCCACCTGGTTTGTAAAGTTAATTAGTTGTACCTCCTGGTGCATAGGAGAAAATGAGTGAAAAATTAAACAACCTGGAAGATGTTCTTTATTTTTGAAACAACGGAAACAGTTATCAAAATACGTATAAACCATAGAGAATACAACTAATTAACCCTGTGAAAATAGTTTTTATGAAAACAACTTTTTTTTTCTACTTCCTAAAAACCATGTTTCTGAGGGGTGGTTTTCCAAAAAAATTTGGAAAAAGAATCTCTAGGTGTTTGCTGCCAAACGCATATTCTCTCTCTCTTTACGTTATAACTCAAACAACTGAGTTATCTATTCTACTATATAATAGGAAAACTTAGATGGTGAAACTTTTGAATTCCGAAAATACCCTTACGTACTTATACTAATTAAAAACAGTTCATTAATTTTAATAAGGACAACTTAGTAATTAGGAAGACTACCCTTTGGTCTTCCTAAAGAGTCTTCATAAACTAATTAAAACATGTTAAAATACGTCCAAGGCACGTGCACATATGCTAGTAAGTTATAACTGAGAACCGAACAAGCCCAGTTTTGTGGGTCTTGCATTGCAGCCAATAGGAGGACAACGCTGTTTCGACACTACGGCCGTCTTCGTCGGGTCGTCGAAAGATTTTTTTTTTTCTCTTAAAAAAATTAAATTTTCTTTTAGGTTTCCTAGAGTTTTAAATTCAGAGTTTATCTTAAGGCCATGTTGGGTTCACGGAATCAGGACCTTAGGGCAGGAAAGTCTTTAAATTTTAAATTTATGTGTTTGGATGCTAAAGCAAATGGGTAGCAAAGAAAATTGATTCCCAAGAAAAAAAAAATATGAGTAAATAGTCTCCCACCCACCTGAGGATTCATTTTCTCTCTAATGATTCACTTTTTCTCTCAATTTTCTTTATTTTTTCAAACTGAAAAAAAATTAATTGAAATTGCAATTTTTCAAAGGAGAGAAAAGAGCAAAGAATAAATTTTCTTTCCTATCCGTGAACCAAAGGAGGCCTAATGACACATGTTAACACGTTGATAAATATGTATTTTGTACTGGTATTTTCATAAATACATTTATCAATGCATATTTTAAATAAAAGATGTATTGATAAATGTGTTGATGGAAGTACAATACAAAATGTACATTTCTTTATGTGTTAACACGTGCCCTTATAATACATGTTAACAAAATCCATTGATTATTATTCCATTTATTTATCAATGATTATATCGTATTTCGAGTTAAGTGATAATTCGATACGAAAGATGTAGAACCATATTGTCCACCATATTGTCCAACATTATGATTTAGATTTCCATATATTGGGTTTACAATGTAGAACCATAATGTTCGATATTATAATTTGAATTTTCCTAGATGTTCAAATTGATAATAGATTTTAACAACGAATATAAAAATCAAAAATTTATATTGGACATCATGAAAATTCAAACAATAATAGCAAATATTATATGAGACCCTATCGCTGAATGTAGGGGTAGCGGTTATGAGGTATCTTTAGAGTACCGATTATGAGTGGTTATGAGGGGGTTCGATTTTGGGTGGTGTTTAAGCAACGAATTTTAAACCAGTCAAATTCATGCTTGGTAGTTCAATAATGAGCGGTTCTGAATTTTTTTTTCACGAGTAAAATTATATAGGAAAGAGTATTAGTAGTTATTATTATAATTTTTGGGTGAGGATATAAATGAAATAAAATAATAAAATCCTAAAAATCTATGATTTAACTTGTTTATATAGTCATCTAAAATTATATTATATCGATTTTGGAAGATTTTTTAACAGAACAAAATCACTGTCTCAATAAAATAAGGGCTAATTAGCGTTTGGACCCTGGATTTTGTATCAGATTAGTGTTTAGGCCTTGATTTGTCCAATTAAAAATTTTGGACCCTGATTTTTTTTTTTTTTTTTGATCTTCTGATTATGCCCTTCCCAGATTAGTGTTTATGGCATCTTTACTCTTTAGAATCCTGATGATGGCATCATCAATTATTATAGTAGTTGTTGTTTTCTTCTACTTGTAAAATAGCTTCTATGCCTTTCATAATCTTGCTCTTCTATCTTTTTTTTTAATGTTTCATAATATGTTTCTTTTGAAAATAAGATATAAATAAATTCCTTCAGAAGCCAGTGCAGCTATATTGCACGGATATAAATACAATATGACATAAAATTGACACGTGACACAGATATGGTACCACTATTCTGACATGTTCTATTGTATTTCGGAGTGTCTAGTGTTTAGTACGTGTCCGACGCAGACATGGTAATCATTTTGAAGTGACAAAAATGAATAAACTAATATTTGAATCTTCTACAAATCGAACTTGCTTTTCTAGGATGACTAGTTGCTATCAGCACACTTAGATCCTTGATTCCCTCATCCACACTACTGAACTCCTAACACATCTAGATCATATATTCAATATTCAATATTCAAGATTAAGCTGCTATTACCAAACTCTGAGACTTACCTGGAACTGAGCCACATGTATATCCATAAACCCTATAACGTTAAGGTCATGACAACTCAAATTATTAGAAGCCATTTCCTATATGTAATTCAAGAAAGCAACAATAGAACTTCATTAAAATCACTATGCAGTCAAAATTAGTATACATTTTTTTCTTCTATAAAGTATTTACTGAACATAGTAGGATTAGCAAAAAAAAAAAACAAGCATCGTGATTATCCCATAAATATAAATTTTTGTACAGTGGGAGAAGTACAGAAAATTTGCAGAAAAGAGAAAAAAGTTTGAAAATTTTGCAAAAAAATCGACAATATGCTATTGGAATAGTTGGCATATGGTGCTTGTAGCCAAAGGAGATGGTGCTCCGAAGGATTGGTGGGGTGCCAATTACTTTGGCACCTAGGAGCTCGACGCCAACTCATCTGGCGCTCCTCTAATTAAAAAAAAGACTACAGTCTCTAACTGATGTCATCCTCAAAGGGTATAATCGGAAGAGAGAAAGAAAAAAAAAAATACAGGGTCCAAACTTTCCATTTGGACAAGTCAAGGCCTAAACACTAATCTGGTATAAAATCCAGGGTCCAAAAGCTAATTAGATCCTTTTTTTTTTAATTAGAGGAGCGCGAAATGAGTTGGCGTTCAGCTCCTAGGTGCCAAAGGAATTGGCACCCCACCAATCCCTCGGAGCGCCATCTTTTTTGACTCCTATTCCCATATGTCAACTATTCCAATGACGTCTTGTCCCCTTTTTGGAAATTCTCCAAAATTCCTTCTCTTCTCTACAAATTTTCTATACTTCTTTCCACTGTACAAAAATTTTTATTTATGGGATAATCACGATGCTTATTAATTTTTTTTTCCTTTCTGCTAATCCTACTATGTTCAATAAATACTTTATAGAAAAAAAAAATACTAGGTTTGACTGCATAGTGATTTTAATGAAGTTCTATTGTTGCTTTCTTTAATTACATATAGGAAATGGTTTCTAGTAATTTGAGTTGTCATTACCTTAACCTTATAGAGTTTATGGATATACATGTGACTCAGTTGCAGGTAAGTCTCAGAGTTTGGTAATAGCAGCTTAATATTGAATATTGAATATATGATATAGATGTGTTGAAAATTCAGTAGTGTGAAAGAGGGATTCAAGGATCTAAGTGTTCTGATAGCAACTAGTCATCCTAGAAAAAGCAAGTTCCATATCTAGAAGGTTCAAATATTAGTTTCTTCTTTTTCGCCAGTTCAAAATGATTACCATGTCTGTGTCGGACACGTACTAGACACTAGACACACTCTGAAATACAATAGAACATGTCAGAATGGTGGTACCATATATGTGTCACGTGTCAATTTTATGTCATATTGTATTTATATCCGTGCAACATAGCTGCATTGGCTTCTGAAAAATTTTATTTATATCTTAGTTCTAAAAGAGACATATTATAAAACATAAAAAAGAAAATAGAAGAGCAAGATTATGAAAGACATAGAAGCTATTTTACAAGTAGAAGAAAACAACAACTACTACAACAATTGTTGATGCCATCCTCAGAATTCTAAAGAGTAAAGATACCATAAACACTAATCTGGGAAGGACATAATTGGAAGAAAGAAAAAAAAGATTTTTTCTAAGGGTACCACCATTTTTGCTGGGGGCAACCCTTACTTGGGGGCAGCCCAAGGAGGTGGAGATTTTGCTAGGGGGCATCCACATTTTGCTAGGGGGCAGCCCAACCCCCCAAACGCTTCATTCCTTCCCATAACCCATTCTACACTCTCTCTCCACCAAAAAAAAGAAGAAGATAACTCTCCCTCTCCAAAAACCCTACTTTCTTCTCCTCCACCACTCCACTCCCAATTCCTCTACGAAGATTTCTTCAACAACATTCCTAGATTCGAAGAGATGACACGCAAGTCGAAGCAACCGGGATATAGGAACGTTCTTCCCTAATTTCTTCAAGAATTTTCTACATTCTATTCAAAACTCTAGAATGATTTTAATTCTCTAAATAGTTTTGATAAATTATGTTTAGAATCTCTTTAGGGTTTATGAAAGAAATTTTCGAACACGACAAACCCACATTTTTTCTTGAAACCCTAACCCTTGAAGACGACAAACGAGCATCTCGTCTTGGCCGTTCGGCCGATACAGTCGGGTTTGAGTACAGTAGGACTGCCAGGTCTGTGGCAGTCCTAATGTAAAGTAGGACTGCCACAGTCCTACTTTACATTAGGACTGCCACATGCCTGACAGTCCTAATGTATCTTATTAACCCAACTTCAGATTTCACGGGGAGCTCAAGCTTCTAGTTGAAAGTAGTAGAGCATATATGAGTTTTATAATGTAACTACTTGTGGAACAATGAAAATGAGCTAGGTGAATTAAAATAAAATGGTAAGGGAGTTACTTCTCAGGAATACTTCTAAGAACGTCCAAGACAAACAAAATTTGCTCCTACTGTTCGAATGCTTCAACAAAGCTAGATGAAGTAAAAATAGCATGGACTTCAACCATTCTCAAGATGCCAGAGGACAGGAATTGTTCTTGCTGCTCAAATCTCACCATCCCAGATCTCTTAAGTAGGACTGCCAGGGACCTGACAGTCCTACACTTAAGTAGGACAACCAGGACCCTAACATTCCTAATTGAAACTTGCTGTCACATCAAGTTTCAATTAGGACTGTCAGGGTCATGGCAGTCCTACTTAAGTGTAGGACTGCCAGGTCCTTGGCAGTCCTGGGTGCTGTAGCGGAGAAGAATGGAGATGTCAA
Organism: Iris pallida; assembly: GCA_029216955.1. Taxonomy (NCBI): domain Eukaryota; kingdom Viridiplantae; phylum Streptophyta; class Magnoliopsida; order Asparagales; family Iridaceae; genus Iris; species Iris pallida. The sequence goes on along the minus strand of JANAVB010022596.1, from coordinate 7,536,472 downwards.
GAGTAAAGCAGCAGCAACAAAATAGTCCTTCAGTGGAACTATTACATTGAAGATCTATCTACTAAAGCAATCCATGCTCGTGTCCAAAGTGATTTCCCTTCTTATTTTTTCTTTCTTGTTCTCTACTTTTTTTTTCTCGATACTGACTAGTTGCTGGTCATTCGATCCAAATGTCATATTGTTTGATAACTAGGAAAATGCGAAGTCTACTACCAAATGCTTACAACCTTCTAACAACCTCTCTCTTCCAAACTTGTTGTCACAGCAACAATCTTTACAAAATTTAGGTTGGGGGAAAATTTTGGCAAGGTTTTGTTATAACCTAAAATAGAGAGGAAGAGAAGAAAAAAGTTGAGGGAGAGAAGAAAAGTGTAGAGGAAGGAGAGGAAAAAAAAGTTGGCTTTTATACCAAAGCTTGGGCTGCCCCCAAGTAAAAAAATCTATGGCAAACTTGCAATATTTTCAAACTCTTTTGGGCTGCCCCCAAGTAAAAATGGTGGTGCCCTTAGAAAAAATCAAAAAAAATCTTGGATCTAAACTTTTCAATTGGACAAGTTAAGGTCTAAATACTAATCTGATATAAAATCGAGGGTCCAAACGCTAACTAGCCCATAAAATAACCCGGAACCGGAACACGGTTACCGAGCGTACCCTTAAAAACAGCTCAGAGTCGATAAAAAAAAAAAACCCTCCTCTCTCTTTATATAGAGCGAGCAAGTAGAAGTGGAGATCGTCACCGCCATCACCGCCGGCGCAGCCGCGACAACCTCCACCGCCTTCGGGAATGTCTCTCCGACCGTCGAGCCGGACGGAGGTCCGGAAGAAGTCCTACAAGAGTGGCGTGGACGTGGACGAGGCGCGGAGGAGGAGGGAGGACAACTTCGTTGAGATCCGGAAGAACAAGAAGGAGGACAGCCTCCTCAAGAAGAGGAGGGAGGCCCTCCTCCAGGCCGGACTCCACCCCTCCCTCTCCTCCCCCACCTCCCTGTCCTCCTCTGCCGGCGTCGACAAGAAGGTACGACCTATCGATCTGACCAAAATTAGGGTTTCCGGTGGCATGATCGTAATTACTAGCACGTTTGTCGAGGAGATCTGCTGGTTAGTTGAAACTAGCGTTTATGTTGGCATTTTTAGTAATTTTATTGCGGTGTATGGAATAATTATACTATTATTAGTCTCACTTTAGCATAGGATCTTTATACGTAATTATTACGAATTATTACTTATACTTAATTACAGTACTTGTTTATGGTGTCAGTACGCCTGCAAGGAGATCTGTTGGTTGCACTTTGTAGTGTTATCCTTTCAATATTTGATCAGTAGAGTTACATGGTACAAAATTTATGCAGGCTTACGCAGACTGTGATCAGTAGAGTTGCATGATACAAAATTTACACAGGCTGACGCAGGCTGTGATCAGTATAATTGCATGGTACAAAATTTACGCAGGCTGTGTATGGATTAATTATCCTATTATTTGACTCCCTTTAGGATAGGGTGATTATTTAGGATTCTATTTGTGGGCCTAAGTTTTTTCCAGAGTGATTGAAAGTTTGGGCTTCGGATTGGTAATTTTCCCTTCACACTGGAGAATTTATCTCTCTTGGTGTTGCTAGAACCTTTGTGTAGGGAGTTCAAGTGCATTGCAAAAGGTTACCATTGAAGAGTATAGGGTTTACTGTGTCCCATAACTACTAGCAAGTCCATTGGTGGTTCAAGATTAGCGTATTATTTACAAGATCTTTACAAGATCTTTTAGTTGGTTTCTCGGATTGATTAATTTGATATGGCTGTTGACACTGCGGTATATGGCGGTATTGTGGTTTTCTTTTTTCAATATCCAAGTAGTATAAGCTTATGGTGCAGAGACAAATACGACATAATGCGGCAATATCCGTATTCGTATCCGATTTTTGTTTTGTTTTTGTAGTATCCGAATCCGATCCGATATCCGAACAGATGTCTCTTTTGACACTTCAAATTCGTAGCTGTCTAGTTTAGCGGATATCGGATAATATCCAATCCGATCAGCTAAAAAAATCCGAATGTTATTATTCGAATATCCGAAATATTAAAAATTTAGTTATTATCCGTATATCCGAAAACCAAATTCAATTGCTCTATTTGAGCCCTTTCGTGTTCTCTTGAAAATTTCAAGAATGCTCAGCTGACTTGCTCTACATATTGCTCTATTTGAGCCATTTCATCTTCTGTTGAAAATTCCAAGAATGCTCAATTTGACCCAGCCATATATATATTGCTCTACATGTTTGAGCCCTTTTATTTTTTGCTGTAAATTATAATTAATATATATTACTATTATATATACATTATATTAAATATAAAGGTAGAAAAGTAATAAATGACTTGAATTATGTAAAACTCAATTGAGAATAAAATTCTTTAATCTTCTCTAGTAATTAATATATATTACATATACATTATACTATAATGTATATAAAATTTTGGATATCCGAATCCGATATCCGAAATTTGCAATTTAATGTCGGATCAAATATTAATGGATTCGAATACCTTAATATCCGAATTTGTATCCGAATAAAGATAATATCCGAAAAATATTCGGATATCCGAATCCGATATTCGAAATTTCGAATGATATCCGAAAGTTCGGATACGGAATCAAATCATATTTGAATTTTCGACTATCCATTGACAGGTCTACTGTCAAATCTATTAACCGTTTGTTGGCTTTTCAATAAGTTTCACCATAAGGAGAAAAAAGCATATAAAGTTCACATTCTTGTGAACATGCAAGTTTTTTATTACCTTATATTATTGGACCCTACTAATGTTTCATAATGCTCTTATAAAGCTAAACCCACCAACTATAGATGCCTAACAATTATAAAAGCTCTAATGAGAATATATAACAAATTACTTGTAAAACGTAAATGACGCCAAAGAAGTAGATCGTACTGATTATGACTCATCAAGCCCCCAAGGGAGGACCTGACCTTGATACGATGGTTAACATCAGCTGCTGACTGTGCTTGGAAGGGTTCTGCTTAGTTGCCTCAAATCATGCACAACTTCGATATGTAGTTGAAAATATAAAACTGCAAGCTCATATATATACGAGCAAGGTTGTAGAAATCGCTAGTCGGCCGCTAGTCGGTTTGCGAGGACTAGGAATTAATCGAGGACTAGTTGGATTAATCGGTTTGATTTTATATATATATATATATATATATATATATATATATATATATATATATATATGTCCTTGGTATGCACGTTTTCTGAAAATTCTTCTCTTCTTTCTCCTTTTCCTTCTTTGTCAGTTGCTTTTAGTTTTTTGAAAGAACTGAATTTCGGGTCGAATTTTGATCTTTTTATCCCTTTTTTTGGAACCGAGTCCTAGTCGGCCGACTAGGCCCGTCTAGCCGCCTAATCGGCTGCCTAGATCCGATTATTGCTTGAGCCGATATTTTTGCCGACTATCTCCCTAGTCGAGTCGGTGAAGGCCGTCTACTGACTAGTTCCGATTAGTCGGAGACTAGTCGGCCGACTATTCGGATTTTTACAATAGTGTATACGAGAGCTTGTATAGTTCTTGTTTTATATTGCCTTTTAACAGTATTTTTTTTTATCACCATGCCCTTTTAAATATAAATTACCAAGTGACTAGGTTCTGGACATTAAAGGATAACCAATGTTGTGGGTGTTATAGGTATATAGTGAAGTATGAGGTTTTTGAATATCCAAAAGAACTGTTTTTGGATTCCTGAGCAAATTTTATTATGTTCTGGTAAACCTGAACTGTTTCACCTACATGAAAAATAATTTGGTTAGAGAAAGACTAGTGATCATTTTCTTGCTTACCGACTCAAAGGTATGGATTTTAATCGTTATACTTCAGATTAACAATTTAGACTTCTAGATTCATAAATAAGAATATAATGGAAGAAAAGTGGAATATCATGGAATACTGTATCAGACTGAGGATGCATTTGGATGTACGGTAAAATGACAAGATCTTATATTTCCATGAGTCAGTTGCCTTGAAATTTAATTTTTCCATTGATTCATTACCTTAAAAATTAATTTGTTTTAATCAGTATGTGATCTACCACCGCATCCAATGATTCCCAACCCCAGCTTGTTATGTGCTAAATTCCTTATTGTTGGTAATGGTAAAGATCTCTGATAGGGGTGCCAACTTGTTAATGAGCCAGTATGTTCTTTTCAGAAAAAGAGCCAATAGGTTATAAAAGATTATACTCCCTCAGTCCTCTTAATCAAGACGATTATACATTTATAGTCTTAATTTGTTTAGTTAGGAATATAAAAATGGTTTAGTTCAAATATGAAGTTGGTGTATATACTTGAGCACTCATTTGGCAAGTTAAAGATTTGGTTGACAAATTCAGTTTTTCAGACCATTGCATCCGGTAAATACAAGTTTAGGATCATCATCAGTTGTCTCAGACTCTCGTGATTTTAGAGTATTAATCAACTATAGAAAATCTACAAGCTAGGTGAAATTGAAGGGTTAATAGCTAATTAAAAGATATGCATCCATACTTCTGGTGATGGACAATAGGTGTTACTCATTATATTAATTCTTTTGAGGTTATAATTTTTATTAGAATCTTCATGACACTAGATTATCTTGATCTTGCACCTGATGATTAACATAGGTAATGCATATATTGCTACATAATTTTTAGTAACATGGAAAGGATTGCTTACTCTGTATCCAAATATGTGTGTGTGCGGACCTGCCCACTTTGCACGTATGTATAACATGCTGTTGTGCCCTTTAATTGATTTTTACTGAACTTTCTCTTATTGTCAAACCTATGCAGTAACTATGAAATGGACTTGGTACTAGATTTGGTCTATTCTTCAGGAAGTGCAATTTAACAAAATGAAACTGCACTACCAGAAAATACTCTATTTAGATTTTAGTGCAGTGATTTTGCATATCAGGAAATATGATGGTGGCTTTTAACATATAGTATGAGAAGACTGGAATATAAGCCCACAAATTCAACTCCTGCTAGTGTGTTATGCATGTTTGCTTCCGATTGGCGATTGCGTGGGTTATGTCTATGTGGATGAACAATAATGCTAGACAGAAATAGTTTATCACCCACAAGACAAAATTCTTTGACACGGGACATTGGATCACCCTTAGCTTATATAGGGTAAGAAATGTTAAAAAAACAACTTCTACCCTCCTATTGCCTTAGGGGGTTACAACCCCTTCGTAGTTTCACCAAAAAGGAAAATACATTGAGGTCTATAATTCGTCAACTCACCTACCCCAAATAATAATGTGATAAATAATAAAAAAAGATGAAATATGGCCTTATGTGTAAAGTTTATCTTGGCTTTTAACGTTGGATTCAAACCCTCACCCTCATTACAAGAAGCATGAGGATGAGGAGGATATTGGTAAACTAAACTGTAAAAGCTAAACGGACATCTATCCAGGCTGAAGAAAACAAAAAACATTTTCGTCCTTGGTTGTGGAAGGAGGTTTATGTGTTGAACGCTTGGAGCCTTTTAGGGTTATGTGTCTGAGTTTCTACCTTGATGGTGTTGTCTGTTTACTTTTATGAAACCTCTTTTCTGAATTCCTTGCTATATTCTGGTGCAGCATGATTAGTTCGTTCAAGGAAGAAGTATTTGATTAGTGGCCATTGAAAGTTTATTCTGAAGATAATCATGTTGCATCTGGTGCCATACATCATTCATGATTTCTTTTGTCCTGTTCTGATTATCTTCTATGTTCTGAAGTTGGAAAGCCTTCCTGGTATGGTGCAAGGAGTATGGTCAGACAATCCCTCCATGCAGTTGGAAGCAACTACCCAGTTTAGGAAGCTCCTATCAGTTGGTATACATAAATATTTTTCTAGGAATCTGCAAGCTGTGCTTAGATAGATGGGCTAATTCCTATTGTTGATAATTGATGCCCAATTTTTTTTTAGAGAGGAGCCCTCCTATTGAAGAGGTCATTGGGGCAGGTGTCATCCCAAGATTTGTGGAATTTCTTTCAAGACATGATCAACCGCAATTGCAGGTATGATTTTTTTTCTTTGTGGAGAATTGTGTTATTCCTATGTTATACTGTGATGTTAAATTCAGGTCCTTTTCTTTTTTGCAGTTTGAGGCAGCGTGGGCACTGACCAATATAGCTTCTGGTACTTCAGAGCATACACGAGTCGTCATTGAACATGGTGCTGTTCCAAAATTTGTGGAGCTTCTTGGCTCTCCAAGTGATGATGTTCGGGAGCAGGTCAATTTATACTCTTCGTTCGTTTTTCCTTGGTTGTTTTTTGATGCATAGTTCAATACCATTCCAACAATTCAGTTTGAACTAATTGGTAGTCTTTGTAACAAACAGGCTGTATGGGCACTGGGGAATGTAGCTGGTGACTCTCCCAGTTGTAGGGATCTTGTTCTAGGCCATGGCGCTCTAGCACCATTACTTTCACAATTAAATGAACATTCAAAAATGTCAATGGCTAGGAACGCTACATGGACATTGTCTAACTTCTGCCGTGGAAAGCCACCTGCACCGTTTGAGCAGGTCTGTTGGCAGAATTATGCGGCCATTATTGTTTTGAGAAGTTTGTGTTGTCATGTCATTTGACTCTTACTGACTGATTCCTTTTGTTGATCATATCAGACGAAGCCTGCACTGCAAGTACTTAATTACCTAATTAACTCAGTGGATGAGGAAGTATTGACGGATGCTTGTTGGGCCTTGTCTTATCTTTCTGATGGAACAAATGACAAAATTCAAGCTGTTATAGAGGCTGGTGTCTGTCCAAGACTCGTGGAGCTTCTGCTGTACGTAACAATTTGCCATTCATTTGTCTGGTCTATGCTACTTTTGTATTATGTTTTCCTTTCAAACTTCTCACTATCATATAGATAACAAGGTTTTTGTTTCTATAGTCATCCATCCCATACAGTTCTGATACCTGCCCTCAGAACAGTGGGGAATATTGTGACCGGAGATGATGCTCAGACTCAGGTACTCCTTTTGCCCTTGCAAGTTACTGTTATATGTGATAAAGCAAAAAAGGCGACACAAGATACAAGATTTTGAACCTGTATATTTCCAGTTTTATTGTGTTTGCTGCTAGCCTGCTACCTTTGTTCAGTGTTGTAAAATTGCTTATTTCCTGCTTTATTGTATTTGTTGCTCGACCTTTGTCCTAAAAATCAGATTACAATTAATTAATAATCCTAATAATGTACTGGCTAATCAAACATAATTTCTAGGTGGCCTTGTAATAGCGGTTAGTTGACTAATCCGATTTATTGGTAGTCTGCATTGAATGAACAGAATGGAATGGCTTAATACAAACATTGCCTTCTTTCTTCTATACATCTTTCTATCGTCACATTTACATGTTTGTTGCTGCATTGCTGCATATGACTCTTCAGTAATTAGTGTCTACGGCTCTTGAGTAATTAGGAGAGCTGAATGAAGCTAGAAACTTTGCAGAAATAGTTCGTTGATCAGGTTTTTGTAATTTGCAATTATTTATGCATGATGTGTGATTTCCTATGTTAGTTTTAAGTATATATGAACCTTGAGCAGTATGTGTATCCTTGCAAGTTTCTTGATGGATTGTATATTGCTTTGAGTAATTAATGGGTCAAGCTGCCTAACGGGATTGTTAAATGGTTTGGATAAATGACCCAGTAAGAACCCTTTTTAAGTTAAATTTGTTAGGAAATCATAAATTGTTGAACAAATGGTTGAGGTAAGGAGACTTGAAACTAGCTTTGCAGAGGACTTTTGAGCACAATGCCAACCGACCAAATTAATTGTTGATATTACTATTTAGATAACTATATACAGGGTTACACTTCTGGGAAATGAGTTAAATGGGTCAGGTGGATTTGACCTGCAAACAAACGGGTCAATTTCAGGTTTCAGGTTGAGTATAAACAGCTCCCTTTAGTTGCAGTTTAGCCTGAGCTAGGTAGGTATAGTAGGAATCCAGGCAAGAGGGTTTTCGTGTATGTCGTAAGGAGCCGCAGCATTCCTGATTATGTAAGATGCCCATAGGATCACATTCCTACATATCATGTGAATTATGATAGGTGGGAATATTCTCACCTGATGGAGAATCCTAATTATTACATGTTCCCTTTTATATCCTCGTAGTACGGAAAATATTACTACCCTCTTTCGGAAATATTTTGCTTTACTGATTCAGAAAATGTTGTCCCTTACATCAATATCCAAAAATATTTTTGTGGTTAAACTAGAACTTTTAACAAGTTATATTGGCCCCCTCTTTTAGGAAAATAAAATGGCAGGAGCTACAATTTTGTATTTATTATTTGATAAGCATTGTTGGTTTACTTCACAACGGAAGAAGTGTTTTACAACAACAACAAAAGAGCCTTTATCCCAAAATATTGGGATCGGCTGTACAATGGATGAAATGTTCTACATAATATTAATATGTTGATGTAATGGCAGTTAAGGAGAATATCGGAGAGTGCCATATTCTTAGGGATTGAAAATTATTCTAGGAATATGTAAATTACACTTGCACAGTAATGTTAGTATACCAAATGCTATGTAGGATTGACAATAAGATATTTGGGCAACACATTCCCGGAAATGTGATGCCATGCAGCACTTGCGATCTGCATACCAAACACAACCTAAGAATAGGGGTGTGAAGTGAACAAGACAGTCCGTCGTCCGTCCGAGGCCGACTTCACAAATAGTCCGACCGTGGACTGTTCGAATCACTATGTGAACCGAGCTTGAACAAAATTACTGGTCCGATCCTTTAACAAGCTCGAGCTCAGTCATCTACTTGTCGGGCTCGAATATGTTCATGAACATCAATAATAAAATAATTATTTTATTTCGTACTGTTGTTAAAAGCAACTATCCAAACTTTTCAACTTCTTTCTTAATTGAAAAAAAGAAGCAGCCATGGTCAGACTTCAATTTGACTCTTCAATTTCTTTTTGAATTGAAGCAAAAAGGTGTGCTATCAATAGCAAGTTTAAAGAATTCATGCATACAAGACTATTATTTCCAGTGTGTCAAAAAGGTGTGCTATCAATAGCAGGTTTCAAAATTTCATGCATACAACACTATTATTATTTCCATTGTCCCCTAGTAAATTCAGCTATTGTAACAACAGCTGGCCAATTTAATTCATTCATGCATACAATAATTACAGTCGACCAACTTCTTTCATTCAAGCATAAAATAATAACAATGTTGCAATTTACTAGGACGTTGTTGTAACAACAACTGGCCAACTTCTATCGTAGCAAGTTTCAAGAAGTCAACTGGTTTCAAGGATACATTCCTCACATATAGCTAGGCCAGCTCTTCTTCCAAATTCCAACGAACTATACTCACCAAGTAATTAATGCAATAGTCAGCTTTGCCCGAGTCGAGTCCGGTACGGTCCAGACGAACGAACCTAACGGACCGGACGCGAACATGACCCAAAATTACCGGACCGAGTCTGAACACTAAAATTCTTGTCCGAATTTAACCGAGTCGGACTTAGGTCCGTCCGATTCTATTTTCGGTCCAGCTTGGACACTAGGTTGTCTGAATCCGTCTGGTCCGTTTACACCCCTACCTAAGGGGTGGTTCTTGCTGAACATGAATCTGTGAGGCTGCAGTTCGAGTACAATAATTTATTTTTTTAACAAAAACCATTTGGAATGTTCGGAGTAGGAACTTTCCTTTTGTGCGATAAGAACTACTTGTGTCTTGCCACACAAAAGGAGAAATTTCCTACTTCAAAATTAGAGACATTTTCATGTTAAATAATATTATTGCATTGAAAGCAAGGTTCGAAGTATCGGTCGATACGTATTGGTATCGGCCGGATCAGATAGGTTTTGGAGGTGTCTGATCCGATATTTTTTTATTGTATCGGTTCATATTGGCCGTTAAATATCCGATATAGACCGATAACGACTGATACAAACCGTATGTGACGATTCCAAAATTACAAAAAATCGAATCTAGCGTCCAAACAAAGCAAAAGGACAAAACAGTATTAAATCCAGCGTCGAATCAAGAAAAAAAAAAGTAAAATCAATAATTAAAATTTGCGACAGTTAAAGTTCTCAATAATGGGCACTCAATTTTCTATAAATAGAATAAAAGATTATACAGAAAAATTATCTCAACTAGATCAACCACAAATTTGCCGACCCAAGCCAGATATTTGATTTCCAGGTAGTTTCTTTTAGACTCCAACTACAACCCCTTTCTCCGTCGTTGCGGTTGTGCTCAGGGAGGAACTCCCAAGTATCCAACTTACAAAACTTTCTCTGCCGTCGTCGTTGCCTGTGCTCGTGGAAGAAAAGGGTGTGGAGACGGTAAGGTGGGGAGGCGGAGAAGGAAAACGAAAGAGGTCGATGAAAGAGAAATCAAGGCCGATCTCTTCTCTCCGCTGTGTTCTTCCTGGAGAACAATGGAGGTGGAGAGGAGAGAATGGGTGATTTCTCTCTACTCTTCGATATTTGTGAAGTTAGGGTTGGTTAATAGGTATAACCTAAACTCCGGCCCTTTAATAAAACAAATTTAAAAACATTTAGCAAACACAGCTAATCATGGTTGTAAAAAGTGCTAGACGCTAGTCGGACGGACATCTACTGCCTAGTGCCTAGCCCGTCTAGGCGGTTCATTTTTTTTTTTTTGCTGAAAATTGCAGGAAAAGTCCACAAAATTTCAAAATATGCACAGTCGGGGGTCTAGGCGGGCATCGGGCGGACACCAGCGCCGCCTAGACCGCCGTTTAGAACAGAGCACAACTTCAATGACTTGAATATTAACCCGAAACACTCATAATAGGAGAACTATCACTCATTCGTATAACAAAATTGTCAAAGAATTTTTGTGTTTTTATTAACATGTATATGATATATATCGAACTAAGACAGTTTATATACTGTTTATTATTGTATGTATATCTCTCTTTTATTATTGTATCTAACTAACATAGTGTATCTATATATATATGTGTGTGTGTAGGGAAATAACAAAGTGTATATATATATATATATATATATATAAAATATATATATATATATATATATATATATATATATATATATATATAAAAGTTAATGGTTAATGGGTATATATACTGTTGTAGTTTATATATATACTATTTATTATTGTATATATGTTACATTTTTTATAAGTGTAATTTTTATAACTTTCCTATATATATATATATATATATATATATATATATATATATATACACTAATACCATTTGTTATACACTATATATATATATTATATAATTATTATGACTATCCTATATATACACACTATTTATTTTGCACTATATATACTAACATTTTTTTCATTATAACAGAGTGTATATATATATATAAAAGTTAGATACACTTTGTTATTTCCCTATATAAGTTAGATACACTTTGTTATATATATATATATATATATATATATATATATATATATATATATATATAAAATATATATATATATATATATATATATATATATATATATATAGGAAGCGGATCAAAGGCCCCGCCCGCGGAGCCCCGTCGAAGTCCCGCCCCCTCCTGCACCATCGGATCGCGTGAGGCCCGCGTGGGGCCCGCGCGATCCAACGGCTAAGGATCGCGGGGGCTTCGGCGGGGCTCCAGATCCGCTCCCATATATATATATATATATATAAAAGGTTCTAAACGACGGTAGGCGGGTGCGCGACGGAGAGAGTCGCCTAGGCGGTCGATACATTTTGAACATTTTTTTACTATTTTACCACCTTTTTTTTGCATATTTTAAGGGTGTTCCATGCATAACTAAGTTGTAGAGCGAAGATTTATAAAGTTTTAGTTTTGTAAAAGTGATTCATAGGCCCATAATGCTTACAAAAGTTTTTGGCCAAAATATCTTGTTAGGTATTGTTCCGCTTAGGCGCCTACGCCGCCTCACCTCCGCCTATGCCGCAAACCTCTGTTGGCCGCCTACACCGCCTACCGAAAAGCGGTGTGGAGAGAGACTGCCTACCGCCTAGGCGGCCGCCATTTAGAACATTATATATATATATATATATATATATATATATATATATATATATATATATATATATATATATATAAACATTTTTTTATAATATGTAAATTCTTATATATACACACTATTTATTATTATATGTAATATTTTTTATAAGTGTAAAATTTTCTATGTATACAAATAATATTTCAATTAGAGTAACTTTAAATGTTTAACTATATTAATTATTTTTACATCTACATTTGTAAGAACATAGTACCAAAAAGTTCGTACACTGGCGGAAATGGATGATGGTTGGAGGCATAACAAATGTGTTGATCCAAATAATAGAAGGAAGATACAATGCAATTATTGTGGCAAGAAGATGGACCGAGGGGCTATTGGTCTCAAACAACACCTATGTGTTATTATAGGAAACATTTCATCGTGTCCTAAAGTACTACCTTGACGTAAAAAAATGTGGTTGCTTGTTGAGGGTAAAAGAAAGGATAAAAGAATAGCCGATCAAAGAAAGCAACGAGTAGAGGAGGAGTTGACAAAAACAACTCGTCGTGTATATTCCTTTCCGGATGAAGATGAGATCGAAGAACTCACGGACCTTAGAAGGAACTTGAGAGAAAGTATGAGAGAACATGTAGCTGGGAACAAGGTGACGTTGGAGTGTCGAAGGATAGAGAAACATGGTCCAGTAGGGGTCTTATGTTAGGTGGTCGATCAAAGTCGGTCTAAAGGGTGCCCTGAAGGGGATAAAGAATGCTAAAGAACTTGTAGGAAGATTTATAGCAATTTTTTATATACATAATCATATATCGTTCAATATTGCTAGTAGTCCGCACTATCGACCAATGATAAATACTTAGCATCTTGCGGAAGTGGAGTGAAAGGTCAAGTCCTTGTGAGATTTCCAATGCATATTTAGATATAAAAATAACTGACATAGAGCAATACCTAGAATATTTACATGAATACTGGGACGAGTATGAGTGTATCATTATGTACACAGAACCGAACAAATATTAACTTCCTTGTGTGTTCTCCACAAGGGACAATATTTCTCAGATGCGTTTGATAAATACAAATATAGTAATTATATATTTGGTCTAGTGAATGAAGTTGTAGAGAAGATTGGAATGAAGTTGGGGAGAAGATTGGAGAAAATAAGTTGGGGGGAAGATTGGAGAAAATAGGGTCGTCCAAGTAAGTAATTATTGACAATGACTCAAACTATAAGGCGGCTGGAATGAAGTTAATGCGAGTGGAAAGGCACTTATACTGGACTCCATGTGCAGCATATCACATAGATCTCATATTGAATGATATAGCTAATGATCCAAGTATTAGTCCACTAATATTGAAGTCTCAAAATCTGACTTGTTTCATATACACATGGTTGGGTTCTTAGCATCATAAGAACCGAGGTTCTGAATAGAGGATTGGTTAGACCAACCATCACTAGGTTTGCTACAAATTTTCTCTCTTTAGATCCCATTCTTAAACACCAGACCAATTTTAAAAGGACGACACATACAAGGGGATAGACGGAGAACTACATGAAACTCAATCGTAAAGATAGAGAAAGGGCCGATATGGCCAATATGGTCATCAGTTTAATCGACAATAAAGCTTAGTGGAGGGATATTGCACCTGTCACTACAATATTTGGCCTTCTAGTAAAAATTTTAAGGATGGTGTATAACGATGATAAAGCAGAGATAGGTCATCTTTACGAGGCTTTTGTCAGGGCTAAAGAGTCTATAAAAGATAATATTAGTAAAGGATATAAGAAGTGGCAGAAAATGATTGATATCAAATTTATGTAAAAGTAATTTGATAATATTTCTATGGTTTTTAAAATTAGTTATTCATTCAATATTGCAGGTTATTTCTTGAATCCCAAATAATAATATTCTAATAATGTTATAAATGATGACTAGCTGTTGAATGGCTTCACGTCGTTAATATAGAATGGTGAATGACAACACAACACATCTTAATATAAACAAAGGTAATTATTATTTGATACTGATTTTTTCATAACTTTACAATATTTAAATTTTGATGTGAAAACTTGTGTAATATCACTTTGTAGATGAAAATGTTCAAATTGAGGACCGGTGTATTTAATCATATCAATTCCGAAGTGCCGTGGTAGATATTTTCTTGGTACTAATAGTTAATACTTCAAAATATTTATTAATTAAAGTTCAATAGTTACAAAAACTAATATGTTTTATTATTTTTTCAGCTGAATGATGGTCTATACATGCAAGAGTGGATGCCCCAAATATGATTCAATTTGTTGTCCGCATCTTAAGTCAAACACTATCTTCTTCCAACTGTGAAAGGAATTTGACAACATTTTCTCCTATTCATACTCGTGCCCGCAATAGACTTACAATGACGAGACTAGAAAAATTGCTTTTCGTCCATTATAATATGATATTGACGGTTCGGAATCTCCAAAGATCACGATATAAAAATAATGTTATAGATTTGGATGAGTTATTTCATGATCAAGATTCACTTGCAGATTGTACTAGAGAAAGAGAAACACCACTTTTAGATGATAATTTGGATGTCGATACACAAGATCCGGTCGAAAATATTCTAAGGTTTGAAAAAAAAAATCTAGATGGACAATCTCGACAGGTCGACAGCGATAATGGCGACAATACGAATAGTGAAGGCAATGGAGATACACTCGCGGCTGGTGTTGACAATACTCATGAATATGAAAATCATGGGAATGAATCTCATGAATACTTTAAAGACTTTTATAATTATCAACCTAAGGATCTAGCCATCATCATACTCTCTCAGACATAGGTCTGATGGTTCACCTATAAATTTATCCATATAGTACTTCGGAGGTGGAACAATATTCAACATTTTATGGTCTCATGCCAATTTTTTTTTTTTTTTTCAAGTAACATATATTAGTCTCTACTACCCTCATTACCAAGAACCATATCAAGATAATTTTGATGTTTATGAGCCATTTTGGAATTAACCTTTAGTGCTATATTTGTATTTTTTTTAGTATTTGTATGTTTTATGTAGTTCGTATCTATTGTAAAAAAATATTATTCATGAAATTTAAATGAAGGGATATGCAATGAATTTTTCTGGTCAAGTGGATTTTTATAGGACTTTTAAATTCAAACATGTAAATTTTGTAGCTAACTTTATTTTGTATATTATGAAACAAAATAGTTGGTGCCATGAGTCGCATTGTAACAATTTATAACTATGCATAAAACTAAATTTTGAATACACAGTTACAATGCAACCCATGGCACCGATTATTTTGTTTCATAATATATCAAAATAAAGTTAACTACAAGATTTACATGTTTGAATTTAAAGTCCTACAAAATTCACTTAGCCAGATAAATTCATTGGTATATGTATAGTAGCCTATCCCTTCATTTAAATTTCATGAATAATAATTTTTTACAATAGATACAAACTACTTAAAGCATACAAATATGGAAAAAAAATACAAATATATCACTAAAGGATAATTCTAAAATGGTTCATAATCATCGTCCTGATGTGGTTCTTTGTAATGAGGGTAATAGAAACTGATATCTTTATCTTGAAAAAAACTTATCATGAGGCCATTAATATTGAATTTTGTTTCGTCTCTGGAGTGTTATATGGATAATAACTTATAGATAATAGATGAACCACCATACGTATTATTGTAAGTGTCTGATGGAGTAGGCACGTCATGATGGCTAGATCCTCCAGCATGTACGTCATCCATACGTTGCTCTTTAGGTTGATAATCATGAAAGTCTTCAAAGTATTCATGAGACTGATCCCCAGGAATTTCATATTCATGAGTATTGTCAACACCAGCCACGAGCGTATCTCCATTGCCTCCAGTATCTGTAACATCGTCATTATCATTGTCAACCTGTCAAGATAGTCCATCTTGAGTTTTATTTTCATCTCGTGACCATCTTTGGAGATTTCGAACCCTCAATCTCATATTGTAATGGAGGAAAACTAAATTTTCTGGTCTTATCATTGTAAGTGCTTTGCGGGGACGAGTATGAATCAGAGATAATGTTGTCTAATTCCTTTCACAGTTGGAAAAATATATCGTTTGACTTATGATGTGTATAACTATCGAGTTAAATTTGGAGCTTCCCCCCTTGTATGTATAGTCTACCATCACTTGCAAAGATAATAAAACATATTAGTTTTTGTAACTATTTAACTTTAATTAATAAATATTTCGAAGTATTAGCTATTACTACCGGAATTCTATTTACAGCACTTCGATTAAAATTGATCTGAATTAAATACATTAGTCCTCAATCTGCACATTTTCGTCTACAAAGTGATATGGCACAAGTTTTCATATTAAAATTTAAATATTTTAACGTTATGATAAATCAAATAATAATTAGCTCTCTGTTTATATTAAGGCGTGTTGTGTTGTCATTCACCATTCTATTAATGACGCGATGGAAGCCATTCAACATCTCGTCATCATTTATAACATTATTAGAATATTAGTATTTAGGGTTCAAGAAATAACATGCAATATTGAATAAATATCTAATTTTAAAAACCATAGAAACATTATAAAATTACTTTTACATAAAATTCAATTTATAGAGTACTTAACGGCTGCATGTATATCTCGTAGTTGAGAATTCAATCGGATATCAATTATTTTTTACGATTTCTTATATCCTTTACCAATACGATTTTTTATAGATTCTTTAGCCTTGTCCAAAGTCTCGTAAGATGATTTATCTCTGCTTTATAATCGTTATCCACAATCCTTAAAACTTTTACTATAGGTCCAAATATTGTAGTGACAAATACAATATCCCTCCAGTAAACTTTACTATCGATTAAGCTGAGGACCATATCGATCTTTTCTCTAACTTTGCGATTGAGTTTCATATAGTTCTCCGTCTGTCACCCCCAGTTTTCAAAAACAGGGGTATTTTTGTCATTTTATATTTTTGAATATTTTTAAAATTTATTTTATTATTTATGATATTATTTTGGGGTTGAAATTTATTTTATTATTTATGATATTGTTTTGGGGTTATTTGAGTCGGGTTCGAATTTTAACTCATTTCGACTTGAAACGGGGACCCGGAGGGTAGTTTGACTCTAGTGGGACCCACACACTAGTTAGACATGGCCCACATGATATTAATTTTAGTCCACATGATATTAATTTTAGTTAGTAGTTAGACTAATTATTTTGGTTAGCATTAATTGAGGTTAGTGATTTTGGAATGACCAAACTACCCCCGACTTAAACTCCTACCAATATATTAGCTAATAGATTAGTGCAAGGGGCTTTTAGGCATTTCCTAATATGACAAAAACTACTTTTTGGGCAGCCACCTATGGGGGGATAAGGGGTGAGTCATCATCTCTTCCATTTCATTTTATCCATCCATTTTCTCTCTCATGTTCTTCCCCAAATTTCTAGAGAACAACTCCATTGATTTCATCTCCAAATCCACCATTTCTTCCACCAAATCTTCTTCTCTTCTCCTCTACTCCATAGTTAGAGGGTGCTAGCCAAGTTTGGGAGGAATGGAGCTCGTTTGTGTTCTTTTGGAATCTCTACGTGTCGGTGTCGAGTCGGAAGGCCTTTTCCTTTGAAACTCTCTCCCGGAAGGTATAATTTCTCCTCTAATCCACCCCAACATGCATATAGGATTATTTTGGACCCATAGGAATGACCCCAATGGTTTTATCTCCATTTTGTCCATTTTGTGTCCATTTGGAGGTCATAGGAGTGTCCTTGTGTTGTGGATGTGTTCATGTTACATATATAGATTTATATATATATATATTGTAATGAGAGTGTATCTATATTTATATATATAATAAATGGTTCATGATAATTATATAATCAAGTTTGTGAGTGTGGTTCCTCATATTATTATTGTTGTGGATAATTAGGATATATATTGTGTATTCTTTTGGCTCAAACTATTTAAATCCGTCATGATTTTTATCCACGTTTTTAATTTCAGCCATAACTTAGAAAGGCCATAACTTCTAGCTCAAAGCTCGGTTTAATCTCCCGTTTTTTTTAAAAGAAGCGTATTGAAGTTAGCTTTCCAAAAACATGTATTAATAGGCCTAATTCTTTCTGTAACTTTCTGGAGAATTATTTGAGTGTCAGCTGTACGAAAGACAAACGCGTTCTCGGTGTTTTCGCGATTCCGGGAGTTTCCGGAAACGAAAATGCAATCCGTTTGAAGTTTCGGAAAGCTAACACATAGATCTATAACATACTTTAATATTAGAACTTAATTCATGCTGAGTTGGTACAGTATTAATTATTAGTAGGAGTTACTATTCGGCATATGCATTTTGTGCACCCTTGTGTGTAATATAATTTTCTATTTGATTTTAACCCATGTTAATGTATATACATTATGTAACTAAATAGAGAATGCAAGCATGAGTAAATAGTTAAATAAATGATGTATGAGGTGTAAGTATCCTATCTAATGTAAGCATGTATAAGTATGGCTTGTAATGAATATGTAGGTTCCATAGTATGTAATGTATGGTGCATATAGTAGTGCAAGAGAATAAATGAATGATGAATGAATGCAAGCATGAATGTAATGTAATAATAGATGTAATGTATACAATATAAAAGTTAATGAGGTGTAATGTTCTATGTTAACACAAATCCTATATTACCTCATGTACCCCTTACACTATGTTGACACTATCACACTTGACACTTTGTTTGCCATGTTCACATACACACACATAGCCTCTTAAATAAGTATTTATGAATATAGTTAACTTAGCTATGTATGTATATTATATATATATGTTAGCATATTGTATTGTAATATATAAGTTTATATAGCCATTGAAATGCCATGATTATAGACCGAATGTTGAATACCAATATATGCATGTGTATATATGTGTAGACATGTATAGCTTAAAGTAATAGATTACCTAGTGTATATCTAATGTGAATTCTTGCCTATTTGAGTATTGAATAATTGCATGCTATATAGAGTTGGGTGTATGTTGGCTTGTATAGCCTTGTATTGATGTGTGCTTGCTAGGATAGTCTTGGTTAGGCCTAGTAAGACTTGCTAGATTAGGACATGACCTAGTTTGACCTAGTTTGACTAGTGCAGTTGACCAGAGTTGACCAAGGGTTGACTTTGGCCTAGTTGACCTAGATTCATGTAGAATGCATTGTAGTGCTTTATATTACCCTTCTGGACATGTTGTGACTTGTGCTGTTCTAATTAGGAGCCAGACACCTCTCCTCGGACAGTATCTTATTTTAGGTCTGTGATCACTCTGAGCGTCTGTTCACCTATCAGCTCAGGACCGCAGGCGAGTACATTCACTGATAGTTTTCATTGTCTTGATATCTGCTATATCCGATTCAGTTGTAGTGACTTACTTGATTTTCAGACACGATAGTTCACGGACTAGTCTATGTCGGATCCTGTCATGAGATGTTGTTCCTGGTTTACTTGGTATATTAGTACATGACTTGACTTGTTACTTGTACTTGTATAGACATGAATTTGGGAGTGGGCTGGCCCCCTGCTCTCGAATCTCGTGTCATGACGTGTTATGTCCGGATCCTTTATACTAGTCGGGGGATGGGGAGTTATTAGTGGTTGTGTGATCATTTCCCACATGGTTTTATGGTACTCATGGTTCTATTGTACTCATGGTTCATAGCTATACCCTCACCTCACGACGGGTAAAGCCTGACCCCACGGTTCATGGCTTTCCATGGTGACCGGCCTTATCGTTTCATCCATGGTTTAAAGTATCGGCCGATACCGATCCGATACGGCCGATATCGATACGGTTTGGCATGTCCCGATCCGATACCCGATACTTACCGATACCAACATTGAGGGTCTCTTTTCCGGTCAATTCGGCAAAGAAAATTAAACGAAAAAGACAAATCATCAAGGGTTTAAAGCATAATAAGATTGTAAAAATATGTAAAAGAAGAAAATCAATCTATTATATGTAAACCAATCGCTAAGGGTGATTACAATGTTATTTAATTTCAAAAGTACTACGAAATAACACTGAAAATACTTAAATTATGCCTAAATGTATAAAATATATGGTTTTAAATGTAAATAATTTATTAATAATTATTTTATTCCGATACCAAAAAATCCGATACTCCGATCCGAAACCGCCGATACTACCGATATCACCGATACCAATACTCGTAGGAATAGTCCGATACCGATTCCGATACCGATACTGTGAACCTTGGTTTCATCATGGTTCATAGCCGGTCAGATGGAAAGCCTTCCCAAGCCGATCACATGACGCACTAATAATTCAAGGCACCTTTTATATTTATTATCTTAGGGGACTAGATTCTGTTCGGGAGAAGGGTTACAACCCCGGTCCTTGTTTGGTTTAAGGGTTGTAACTCGACTTTCGAATAGTTCCCAAGTCATCCTATATATACATATACATTATCGTCCTTTTCAGTACTCACATCATGATATATATATTTCCAGTTGATTTTGTCTTGTATTTCATTATACTGTCTCTTATAGCTTTTGTCAATTCACATGGAACTGCTGTTGGTGTTTGTACTTGCTCATTTTCCTGACAGGATACGTTGACAAATTTTACAGATAGCTTGGGATTGCCTGCTAGCCTAGAGGAGACCATTAGAGGTTGTTTAGTTAGTTATTCTCAGTTGTCTGGAGTTGTATTTATTTTGTGGATTACTGTATTTGAGTTTTGAGATGTATTTCTGGGTTTTTGTATCTTAGACACTTAGACTTCTATCTCCTGTATCCTTTTGGATTTTATGTTTCATCTATCCTCATATGCTCTACCTTAGATGTGATTGAGACTGTATCTGCTATGTCACCCCCATTCGGGGAGTATAAACTATTAGTCTTATACTATTAGATGCATTGAGACCTAGGACAGCGTTCTACCGCCGACACTGCGGCGTAGGCTGGGCGTTGTTACGTTCTCGTGCCCTAACCCTAGGGTGCGGGTCGTGACACCGTCCATCCCCTTCCATCCTCTTGTATTTGTCATCCTTTTTAAATCGACTTTTTTCTATCTTTGCGATTGAGTTTCATGTAGTTCACTGTCCTCCCTCTTGCATTTGTCATCCTTTTAAATCGGCTTGGTGTTTGGTGTTTAAGGATGTAATCTAAAAAAAGAAAATTGATAGCAAACCTAGTGATGGCTTGTCTAACCAATTCTCCATTCCAAGTCTCTGTTTTTATGATGCTAAGAACCCAACCATGTGTGTATATGAAACAAGTCAGATTTTGAGACTTCAATATTAGTGGATTAATACTTGGATCATTAGCTATATCATTCAACATGAGCTCTATGCAATATGCTGCACATGGAGTTCAGTATAAGTGTCTTCTCACTTACATTAACTTCATTCTAGCCGTCTTGTAGTTGGAGCAATTGACAGTAATTACTTGGACGACCTAATTTTCTCCAATCTTCTCCACAACTTCATTCATCGGACCAAATATATAATTACTATCTTTTTTTATTTATCAAAGGCATCTACAGTGTCGCTTGTCGAGAATACACAAGAAAGTCAATAATACTTTCTTCGGTTCTGTGTACTCTATTACATAATGGTACACTGATACTTATCCTAGTATCTATGAAAATATTCTAGGTACTGCCATATGTCAGTTATTTTCATATCTAAATATGTATTGGAAATCTCACAAGGAGTTGGACTTTTCACTCCATTTTCGCAAGATACTATCGTATTTATCATTGGTTGATAGTGCTGACTATTAGCAACATTGAACGATATATGATTATATAATAATTTTTTGTTATAAATCTTCCTAAAAGATTTTTAGCATTCTTTATCCCCTTAAGGATACCATTTATTTTGGATTGCTTTGCCCCTTGGTTTGATAAAAGAAATAGATCCATACTCCCTCTTACCTTTGGATTATTACTTCCACCTAACATCAGACCCCTGTTGGATCGTGTTTCTTTATCCCAACACTCCAATGTCTACTTTGTTCTCTAGTTGTATGTTCTCTCCTACTTCCTTTCAAGTTCCCTTCTAAGCAGTGTTCTAAATTTAGGTCTAGCCGGCCGCACTGAAAATCCCCTAGGCGATAGTCATAGGCGTGTTTCGGCCTAGGCGTCCGATTTTATTTTGAATTTTTTTTCAAATTTTTTTTGAAAAAATCAGATATGAAATAAAAAAAAAATCATTTTTTTACTTACCCGATGGCGGCGGCTGCTGCTGATGTCTAATGCACTGCTGCTGGTGCTGTTATCGTTTGCTGCTGCTGCTATCGTTTGCTGTTGCTGCCTCCGCATGAGTGGGGAGAGGAGGGGAGGAGAGGATAGGAGATTTGGAACATTGGTGGTTACTATGAGAGATGGGAGAGGAGAGATGGGGAGGGGTAGAGGGAGAGATGTTATTGCTGCTGCTCCCTCTCCTCTTTTATAAAAAAAACTGAAAAACAAACCCCTAAGTGGACGAACGTGGGATTTGAACCCAAATCCATACCCAAAACACATTAACTTACATTCAGCCTGCTAGCCAGAAGAGAATATTAACTTTTATGTTAATATGTTACATACAAACTATGTATATCTATACGACTATACATATTGGAAAAAAAAAAAATCACCTGGGCGCCTAGGCGCTAGGCGGCCCTCCGGTGCATCGATTCCGTCTAGCGAAATTTATAACATTGCTTCTAAGTAACGTGAGTTCTTCGACCTCATCTTTTTCTGAGGAGGAATCTACTTGACGAGCTGTTCTTGTCAACTTCTCCTTTATCCGTTGTTTTCTCTGATCGGCTATTCTTTTATCCTTCTTTTACCCTCAATAAGTAACAACATTTTTTTTTTACGTCAAGTGGTACTTCAGGACACGATGCTACGTTTCTTGTAAATACCCCCTAATTGTTGTTTGAGACGAGTAACCCCTCCGTCCATCTTCTTGTCACGATATTTGTATTGTACCTTCCTCCTATTATTTGGATCAACACATTTGCCTCTAGCCAACATCCATTTTCTCGAGCGTATGGCTTTTTGGCACCATTATGTTATCCTACAAATGTAGTAGTAAAAAATAATTACTATAACTAAACATTTTAAAGTTACTCTAATTGAAAATATTATGACTTGTATATATAGAAAAAATTATAAAAAAAATATTACATACAACAAAAATTAGTGTATATATTGGAATTTACATATT
This sequence comes from Iris pallida, assembly GCA_029216955.1. Taxonomy (NCBI): domain Eukaryota; kingdom Viridiplantae; phylum Streptophyta; class Magnoliopsida; order Asparagales; family Iridaceae; genus Iris; species Iris pallida. The sequence continues at coordinate 7,513,184 of JANAVB010022596.1, read as the reverse complement.
ATAAAAAGGTTACATGCAATAATAAAAAAATGTTATATATATATACATACACTAATAAATAGTATATATATAAAAATTATAATAAGAGAGAACTCTCTCTCTCTCTCTCTCTCTATATATATATATATAAATATTATAATAAGATAGGACATTATATAGGTACACATACATACACACACAATAATAAAAAGGATATATATATATATATATATATATATATATATATATATATATATATATATATATATATATACACTCTGTTAGTTTTATATACAAATTCTTTGACCATTTGGCTAGAAGAATGAGGGATACTTCTCTTATTAGGACTATTTCAGGTCACTGATCGATTCGTTGAAGCTGCGTTTGCTAAACGTTTTCAATTTTTTTATTAGAGGGCCGGGTTGGATCGGTTTAGGTTATACTCATTAATCAACCCTAACTTCATAAATATCGGGAGGAGAGAGAAATCAACCATTCTCTCCTCTCCGCCTCCATTGTTCTCTAGGAAGAACACAATGGAGAGGAGAGGTCGGCCTTGATTTCTCTCTCCTCTCCGTCTCCTTTTTCGTTTCCCCTCTTCGAAATTTATGAATATCGGTGTCTCGGCCGATACCAATATTTTTTTGAGTATCGGATCGGACACACCGATCCAATCCGGCCGATACCAATAAGTATCGACCGATACTTCGAACCTTGCTTTGTACCTTGATTGAAAGTACATCCAGTCTCAATTGTTTCATGTTCAGCAACAGCCAACTTCAGTAAAAACTACAGTCGATCTTTAAAGTCAATTACAATCATGAGCCAATAAAATACATGCAAGGATATAGCAAGACTTTCGATTTATTGAGAACTTGGCAAGTTATACATTATGCACGAGATTGCTTTTCTAGAGTTTCTAGCTTTATCATGTTAGTAATTATTGAGTGCAAGAATTTACTTAGTTCTAAACAAACAGGAATATGATGATATTAGAAAGATGTGTATAAAGAAAACAAACTGGCTGTGAAAGCAATGAAACAGGAAATTAACAAATCCATTTGCATGGCTACCTATGAAACAACCATTTTAAATACTTTTGATGTGTTCCATGTTGAGGGCATCTGGGAACGACAGTAAGGCTTGATTCTTGCATGCAGGAGGATGCTGGTTATTGCAGGAACAGCCTGATAAGGCTGCTTACATCACCCTCTCTGGACCATGCATAGGCAGGAGTCTCATGGCACACAGACACTCATTTTTATGTTTCATGTTCTCCAAGTTCTTTCTTTATAATTGTTTGGAGTTTCTACATAGACAATCCCCATGAAACCTAACAAAAGGGTGTCTCTTTGCCATCCGCCCTCACGTTTGCACACACACACGCACTAAAACTCAGAACATATTATTTAGCTGCTTAAATTTAAGAATGTTGCCGTAACTCATTTTAGTATCCGAGTTTCTTTTGAATTTTGTTAATATTGTATATTTGTTTCTATTCTTTCTGAGGATAATAATCTAATAACACACGCTTACAGTTTATTATTGAGAATGGGGTACTCCCACGCCTCCTCCAGCTTCTCACTCAAAACTACAAAAAGAGCATCAAGAAAGAAGCTTGCTGGACCCTCTCGAACATTACTGCTGGAAACAGAACTCAGATACAGGTAAACACTGTAACTTGCTTGTTGCGGCGCTGTATGCCTAGTGTAAGCAAGGAGCTAAATTCTCTATCTTACCAGACAAGTTTTTCAATTTTGTCTAAACACTTGTGAACCTGTTCGTGGTGACCCATGTTAAGTAGAGTTAACCTTGAATACTGACGTGCCTAGTGGACACGTTTTCCTTCTCATATCCTTCTATCCCTTCAGATTGGTTAATTCTTCACATTCCTTATGTTCCTCCAAATAGGTTAATCCTGCTGCAAATAGATCACACCCTAATTCCCCGAGTAATTGTTTTGCTTGCTTGGATGTAAGAGATTCTTTTATCAAACATCACCCGATTTTCAAAAATGCTTTTCCTTGCTGAAGTTATCTACTTAGAGGACAAATAACCGGTTATGGTGAAACTGTATTTGGTTAACAATTAGATCTCTCCATAATTTTGAATTATTCTTCAATGATCACTAAGGCATGCATTTTTCTTTTATGCTTTTTGCTCAGGCAGTTATTGATGCAAACATCATAGGCCCACTAGTTCACCTGCTGCAGCATGCAGAATTTGAAATCAAGAAAGAGGCTGCATGGGCCATCTCAAATGCTACCTCAGGGGGTTCCAACGAGCAGATACAGTATGCTCTGATTTTTTATCGTGTTTTGACAATCCTGAATCCTTCATTTCTGTCTTCTTTGAAGTTAGAAGTAGACCATTTTTCTCAGTCTGAACATGGAAGAAGAATATTAACATATGGAAATAACTTATGAATATCATTAACATATGTAAATAACTTAATTGTCAAAGCTGCATAACCAGACTTTTATATGAGATTTCACATTGAAGTCTGAATGTGTTGGAAATATTGCAACATAGAGGTCCACACACTATCCTTATATGGATTACTTCATGATAATAATCTATATCTTTCTGAATTTTGATATGATAATGAAGAGTACATGCAATGGCATATGCAATCCTATGATAATATGTGAAGGAGTCACTGGTGTTCACCTTACATGTGCAATAAGCTAACACACTCAATACTTCAGTGCTGTGTCTATCTTGTTTTTTGGGCTTCTTTTTTGTAGTTTGAGTTGATAGCTACATGCCATATTTCTTCAAGCTAGAAGTAGAATAAATAAATCCTTGGGTCATATCTTTTTTCCTGGATGTACATTATCTTCGTTTATGTGGCACAATATTTTCACTATGTGAACAATATCTTTTTGAGTACAATATGCTCTCTCTTCTCTGTTGGTGTTTTGCAGCTACTTGGTGAGCCAGGGGTGCATCAAACCATTATGCGATCTTCTTGTTTGCCCTGACCCAAGAATTGTGACCGTATGCCTTGAGGGCCTCGAGAACATCCTTAAGGTTGGTGAAGCGGAGAAAGAACTGGGTAAAACAGGAGTGAATGTTTATGCCCAGAGCATCGACGAGTGCGATGGTTTGGATAGAATCGAGAGCTTGCAGGGCCATGATAACAATGAGATATATGATAAAACAATTAAAATGCTGGAAAGGTACTGGGTTGAAGACGAAGAAGAAGAAGAGGACATTGGGCAAGGGAACGATGGCGCACATGGATTTGAATTTGGAGGGAACCAGCCCCCTCCTGGCGGATTCAAGTTTGGTTGAGCTGTCTCAATTTTGTTGGCAGCAGCATTACGCTTTCTCTGGATTTCACAGTTTGAAGTTAGTTGCTGATGTTATCGCTATAAATTTTACCCAGGAGGGTCAGGGTTTTTGGGCTGACTCCTTGGGCATTATATTTGTGTGGGATTCTTCTCAGACCCTATTCCTAGTGTAGATGATTTATTCCTCTTTTTTTTTTCTTTCTTATATATGTTGGAGAAGACAGTTCTCTGTGATTATGGTATTTGTTTGAATGTTATGTAGAGCCATTCAGTATGTTTGTTTCTATTTAACATTGCATATATAATACTCAAGAGTGGGTTCCTCTGAGTGCTTCACAGCAGCTTAAGAAAAACGTATGATGTTGCGTCTTACTGGCCAAATGGATGGGGACCTGCCCCACTTGTCAGTGAGGTAGGAGTGCGATTAAGGTGTGGTGTGGCTTGGCTAAGGTGCAGGTGATTGAGGAAAGTGGTATGTTATTTTCTGTTAATTCATGTATTGAGTTTTTTCGGAAATTTTATAGTGCTTGTTAAAATTGTCGAAGTGAATAAACGGTCTACTTATAAGAAAAATGAAGTGAATAGATAAGAAACAGGATTTTCTTTTTCTTTTTCTTTTTCGTTCATCTATTTCAGTGTACCACAAATTTACTACCTCTTCCGATCAGATCCTTTAATTCATTTATTAATCAATGTAATACTGCATATGCAACTAATTGACAAGGAGAACGAATAAAGATTTAAGAAATATAGAACAAAATATGTTATATATTTTTTTTTTATTGGATATGAAAGTGATTAAAATTGATAAATGATGCTTGCTGCGAATGTCCTGTAGCAGTTTGTTAATTGTCGGAGCTGCTGAATACTCTTGAGTGCCATTTTTCATTCTTGAGTGCCATTTTTCATTGGGAATTCTTGCTCTCAACATGGTAAGCTCTCGATGAGCGTTGGATCCGAGCTTTGGATCCTAAACGACCCATGTGAGATCCTGGACGATCATACTTTTATTTAATTCAAGATTTTATGTTTGCAACAAAGTCATTGTCATGTGGAACAATTATTCGCATCAACGTCTGCTGCTGTACTACATTTCTCACATACAATCATATAATGTAATTTAGAAGCCTATTGTGCAGAAAATCCAAGTTAATACAAACTTATTTATTAATTTTATTTCAGCAAACCTTCTAAAGGTTTTGGAGGCAAAAAAGAAGAAGTTGTTACACTACAATCTTCTAATAGATAAACTTTGACCATACTGTAACCATCATAATACTGATGGTGTTGGGTGGAGTTCTCAACTTGTGGAGAATATTTCGGAGTTTGACGAGTGCTATTAGTGTATCGGAGAACCTTGGGAAGTCGAAGACGAAAAAGGCGGCATGATTTCAACACATATTAGAGCATGTTGGAAAAGTACAGTATCACCTACGGTAAACCGTTGCCGGTGTATCGATGGTATACCGATCTGATAGCAATTCAGTCCAGAATATGTTCTGACTCGAAGAGGACAATTTTCGGTATATCGCTACACCGATGTCGGGGCTAAAGGCCAAAAGTGGGTGTTTTATTAACATCGTTGAATCAAAATCAATGGTCCACATATGTTCGAGATTAGAGGGTTTTAACTAGGTTATAATTTATCACTAAAGGTGAGTTTTCTGAAAAGGTTTCAACATTCAAAGAAGAGACATAAGGAACGGGGGCTATTTCGAAGAGAGAGATCGGTTCAGAGATATCATCGGTGATTGGTTCTCTTCATCTCATTTTTGGTAACCTTTTATAATTCGTTTTCATTACTTTGAGTAGTTATGATGATCCGTTTGGAACGGGGTGGAGAAGTGTAATCTCTATTTCATTATGAAGACTTTTCCTGAGTTGGACTACGATCGTCCTATGGTTTTTTCTGTCAGTTTCTTTTCCACATAAATACCTTGGTGTTTGTGTTTGTCTGTGTTTGGCTTTTGATTTGTGATATTGGCATATTGGTTATGCATTTTCTTCAGCCCTGACCAAGCCCTATTGGCTTGGGGGAATGATTTCCATATTTCGATCCCAATATAGTGGTATCAAAGTCATGTTATGATGATACCAACAGAGTGGTATCAGAGTTGTGATTGACATAGTTGTGTCAGAGCACAGGTTGCCAGGTGTCAGATTTGACACTCAAACCGAGTAGAAGAGATGGATGTGAAGTTAGTGCACATGACCAATCTAAACGGTTCAAATTATCACTATTTGCGGAGCAAGATAAAAAATTTGTTGTTCATCAAAAAGCTGCATCTTTCGGTATTTGCTTCCGAACCTAGTGAGAAATTCGACTAGATATTCGAGGTATACATGTGTGTGGGTATATCAGGCAATTTGTGGACGAGAGAATGTGTATAATATTCACATCACGATATTGAGTATGCAATGGCTTTATGGGAGAAACCGGAATCCTTGTATGCAAAGAAGACCGGGGTAAACAAAGTATGATCCGACATATGATGGGTCTTAGGTACAAGGATGGTTCGTCCATTACAGATCACTGGAGTGAGTTCCAGGACGTGGTTGACCAATTATCCACTATGGGAGTAAAGTTCGACGACGAGGCACAAGTACTTTGGTTGCTATGTACATTACCAAACTCGTGGGAGATCGTATGCGTGTCCATGATTGCTTATGCTCCAGAAGGCACGGTTACTCTAGTGTTCGCCAAAAATGGGGTGTTGAATTAAGAGATGCGGAAAAGATCTCAAGGCATGCTATCTACATCCCACTCATATGCGCTTGTTTCAGGAGCCGATGTAGGAGTAAAAGTAGCGGTCCTAGTAGTGGCAGAGACAAGAGTAGAGGCAAGTCCAAGAGTCAGTACGAGGACTTTGTGTGTTATCATTATGGCAAGAAGTGCCACATCAAGCGAACTATTTCTCTTGAAAGAGAGAAAAAAAGGGCGACAAGGAGAAACAAGTTGAGAACACAACAACGATCGTCTCAACAATGGGGGTGATGTCATTATTGTAGGTGATGAGGTCATGAACCTTGCCTGTGATGATAGTTCTTGGCTGGTAGACTCAGGGGCTTCGACGCACATATATCACAACATGGCACTATTTGTCATATACACAACATGACACCGTGGAGTATTGAAGATGCACAACAGAAATGTGTCAAAAGTTGTTGCCATAGGATGTGTATTTAAAGACCAATATGGGAGCAACTCTTGTGCTCAAAGGTGTTCGTCATGTCTCTTATATCCGTTTTAACCTGGTATAGGTTGGAAGCTTGGATGAAGAGAGATTCTATTCAATCTCTTTGAGAACTATCAGTGGAAGCTTTCCATAGGTTCGTTGTTAATTGTTGATTGTCAGATAAAGCAGAAAGTCCGATCTCTACTATACGGAAGGGAGCGCACATGGTGTTGGCACATCGATTTTGATACATTGTTCACAATAACCCTTGTACGTCTTTAGTTTATACTTTTCACAGGCACTTCCAAAAAGACAAGAATAGAAGAAAGGAATCTCCATACAAATTCCATGAAGCTTATCAAAGACCATGGAGCTCATGCAATTCTCCATTATCACGATGATATACTACAACAAAGAGAAAATGCAAGAGACACTTCCTAAAAGACTATGAAGTAGACGATGCAAAAAAAACCCAGCTTGAAGTCTACATAGAAGATGGTTCTTATCCCTGTTCCTTTTCTGAGTCTGTAAATGTCTAGGAATCTATGTACAAACTTTGTTAAGATGACAATTAAGAAAGAAATGGTGAAGTAAAAAAAGTCATTCAGAGGAGACGGAAGATCCGCCGAATTTTCGGATAAATCTGCCGGATAATACGATCGCTCACAACAAGTTAGTGAGCAAATGTTCGGATAATCCGACGGACATCCGCAAAAATCCGTCGGATAATCCGATCGCTCACAGCAAGTTTGTGAGCAGAAGTTCGGATAATCCGACGGACATCCGCGAAAATTCTACGGATAATCCGAACCTCTCATAGCAAGTTAGTGAGCTGTAGTTCGGATCATCCGCCGGACTTCCGCTGAAATCCGACGGATAATCCGCTTGACTTATTTGCAACTTTTAAATTCAAATCCAACGACAGCTGGCAGTTGCATTTAATGCATCTAACGGCTCTTTTTATGACCGTTACTGTTGACCGAATAATCCGACGGATTTTCGTTGAAATCCGATGGATAATCCGGTTGATGGCTGAATGCCCTATATGACTTTGGATTTGTATAAAAAGGGCTTTAGTCTCTCCTCTTAAATGCTATCTCTTCTAAGCTTTAATTTTTCTCAACCACAAAAGAGCTTCTCCATTACTACTCTACTCAATCTTCAATTGTCATCCAACCCCAAAGTGCTAGAGTTTCACAAGAGCTTTATTCTTCGATCTTCAAGTGTTTAGAAGATCAAAGCATCCTTTTCTTTTTCTACTTGAAGTTGGCGAGCCTTCGTAAGAAAACTCGTGTGTTGAAGTTGGCGAGTTCTTCGGATCCAAACTCGTGTTGAAGTTGGCGAGTTCTTCGGATCCAAACTCGTGTGTACTATTTTATTAAATAGTGGATTTAAGCCAGAGAGAGTTCTGGGACTGGATTGCCTCAAGCGAGAATACCAGGATACATCTTGTGTTTGATCTTCTTACTCTCTCTTTTTATTTGTCATATATTGCTTCTTGTGATCAAGTTATTTTTTATTTCCCTATTCACCCCCCCTCTAGGGTTCTAAAATTGGTATCAGAGCTTTGTTCTCTTGATTTAGATTTACACCCTTTGAGTGATCCATGGCCACTAACCCTAGTATCAACACCTTCCACAATGAGGGACACTCCACAAATAGGCCTCCCCTATTTGATGGAACCAACTATAACTACTGGAAGATTATGATGAGCATTTATCTGAAGTCCATAAATTTTGATTTATGGGATTGCGTGATAAATGGTCTTCCTACTCCTTCCAGAGTTATTGAGGATGTTGCATCTGACACCCTTAGGGACATACTTTCTGAAAACACCAAGAAGCTTGCTAGTCGATATGCCAAGGCTATGAATGCTCTTTATTGTGCTCTCGATAGTAGTGAATTCAATAGAATCTCTACTTGCAAGACTTTCAATGAGATTTGGAAGTTACTTGAAGTCACACACGAGGGTACATCACAAATAAAGGAATCCAAGATTAGTAGACTCACGTAAGAATATGAGTCCTTTAAGATGAAATATGATGAGTCTATTACTTGCATGTTTACTCATTTTGGTGATATTATTAATCCTTTTTCTTCTCTTGGTAAGGAGTAGCCTGCTCACGAAAAGATCAGAAAAATCTTTAGAGGATTAACAAAAGGATGGAGTCCTAAAGCTACTACAATCATTGAGGGAAACGACCTGACAGTCATGAACCTTGAGACCCTCATGGGAAAGCTTATGACTTATGAACTCGTTATGAAAGATCAAGAGGAATCTTCCATACAAGAGAAGGAGAAGGAGAAGGCCAAAGAGAAGGAGAAGTCTCTTGCTCTCAAAGTTACAAAGTCCTACTCCAAGGATAGCTCCGACGACAACGAGTCGGACGATGATAAAGAAATAGCTCTCACAGCTAAGCACTTCCGAAAGTTCTCAAATTCAACAAAGCCAACCGCTTTAGACGGGACAATGAGAAAGATCCGGCGTGCTATCAATGCAGAAGAACCGGACACATCAAGAGGGACTGTCCTATGATAAGAAAAGACTCAAGCAAGTACGAGAAGCCTAGCAAAGGAAGCTCGTCCTCCAGAAAATTCACCAACACAAGCATTTGGTGTGAGAGCAACGCAAGCGACTCCGACAACGACAAAGAGTGCAAACACAATGCCAACGTTTGTCTCATGGCAACCGATGAGATACTTGATGATCTCTCCTTAAATACTCTTACTTATGATGACTTGGAGAAAGCTATCCTTGAACTACATGAAGAGCACAAAGGTGTTAGGAATAAATACAAGAAATCTCTAAAAGAGGTTGATGCTCTTCAACTTGAAGTAGAAAGACTCTCAAGCATCATTATTGATGTAAAAGAAAAATCTCCTACTTCTGACACGGATGAAATAGAGTCTTTGCGACTCAAGTTTCAAGAATCCCTTGTCACCATCAAGAAAAAGGATGATGAGATTCAATCCATGAGTAAGGCTTATGAATTTGCTATGCATAAGGTTCAAGATGCTAATAGAAGAAAATATGATACTTCTATTAAGTATAATGATCTTCTTACACAGAGTAAGAAACTAGGTAATAAGAACACTACTCACATTCTTGCTCCAAGATACCTCCACACTCATCATAATGCTAGGCATACTTCTTACATGAACACTACACACAAGTCCTTTTCTAACACAAGGAAAGGACCATTTATTAAAAAAAAACACTTCGTATCATGCTTTTTATTATCATCATCATAATACTAATGATAGAACTCCTCGCACTAGAGATTCACATATGCATGACACTCACACGTCTTCTTCTAAATCCTCTATGATTTGCAACTACTGTGGCTTGCTTGGACATACGACCAATTATTGTCATACTAGGAAACTAGTTGATAAGAAAGTTTATAAGTGGGTTCCTAAGACTAACACTCAAGGACCCATACGATCATGGGTACCAAAATGTTCATCTTCAACTTATGTTGTAGGTGAAGAGTCCTTCTCATGCTAGAAGCAAGTGGATTATCGATAGCGGTTGTTCACGGCACATGACCGGGGATGCTTTATTATTTACAACGCTATCGATGAAGAAGGAAGGACACGTCTCCTTTGGTAACAATCTTAAAGGTCACATTATAGGAAATGGTAATATCGGTTCCCCTCATTTTCCTTGTATTAAGAATGTGTGTCTTGTTACTAATCTTAAACACAATCTTCTTAGTATTAGTCATCTTACCGATAATGGTTATGATATCAAGTTTGTTAAGCTCAAATGTTTCATTACCGATAGTTCAAGTGGATCTATTGTTTATGAAGGCATTAGAGAAAACAATATCTATGTTTTATATCTTGTCGAAGACACTAACAATGACAGGTGCTTAGTTGCTAAGAATGATGAAAGTTGGTTTTGGCACATGAGATTCAGACACGCCAACATGGATACCATTTCTCGTCTTGCTACCAATAAGCTCGTAAGAGGACTCCCAAGTATCCCGTTCAAAAAGGATATGGTGTGTGAAGAATGCGAGAAGAGTAAGTTGACCAAGTCATCCTTCAAATCTATCAACTCTGTGAGTACCTCTAGACCTCTTCAACTTATTCATATGGATCTTTTTGGTCCTAGTAGAGTTGCTAGTCTTGTAGGCAAGCTTTATGCTTTTGTTTTGGTTGATGATTTTTCGAGATTTACTTGGGTTATTTTTCTCGCTTGTAAAAGTGATACTTTTCGTGAATTTGTTGCTTTTTGTAAACGTGTTCAAAATGAGAAAGATTTTTCTATTAACAAGATTAGAAGTGATCATGGAGGAGAATTTGACAATGCTGATTTTAAAAGTTTTTGTGAAAAGAATGGTTTTGTACATGATTTACTTGTCCACGAACTCCTCAATAAAATGGTGTTGTGGAGAGAAAGAATAGAACCCTTGGCGATATGGCCCGGGTTATATTAAACCAATATAAGCTCCCCCAATATTTATGGGCGGAAGCCGTTAACACGACATGTCATGTTATAAATAGGGTCTTGATTAGACCTATTTCTAAAAAGACTCCTTATGAGCTTTGGTTTGACAAAATTTCCTCTATTGAATATTTTAAAGTTTTTGGATGTAATTGCTTTATTTTGAATACCAGGGATAACCTAGGCAAGTTTGAAGAAAAAGCCTATGAAGGAATATTCCTTGGATACTATACTCATAGTAAAGGTTTTCGTGTTTTTAATAAAAGAAGTCTTGTTGTCGAAGAGTCAATCAATGTCTCTTTTAATGAACTTAACTCTTCTACATTCTCCTCTTCCGATGATATTGATGACATCTCGTTTGGGTTGGAGAACTCCTCTATTGGAGATCGTCCTTCTTCATCTAACAATGAAGTTGTGACTCCTCCAACAAAAGAATCTCCACCACGCGAGCCTCCTCAAAAAGATCTTCCAAAAGAATGGAGATTTGTCACCAATCATCCTAAGGAGCTTATCATTGGGGATCCTTCTTCCAGTGTAAGCACCAGATCCTCCACTCGTGATCTTTGTGCAAACGTGACTTTTATCTCTCAAATAGAGCCTAAAAATATTAATGATACTTTTCATGATGAATTTTGGATGATAGCAATGCAAGAAGAGCTAAATCAATTTGAGTGAAACAAGGTTTGAGAACTTGTCCCAAAACCTAGCAATCACCCCATTATTGGAACTAAATGGGTGTTTCAAAATAAACTTAATAAAGATGGGTAAGTGACTCGTAACAAAGCCCGATTGGTTGCTCAAGGCTATAACCAAGAGGAAGACATTGACTACGACGAAACCTATGCTCCAGTTGCTCGTCTTGAATCCATTCGTATGCTATGTGCTTTTGCTTGCTTTAATGATTTTAAACTCTTTCAAATGGATGTTAAGAGCGCTTTTCTAAATGGTATTATTAAAGAGGAAGTTTATGTAAAACAACCTCCTGGCTTTGAAGATTTTTAATTTCTTAATCACGTGTTCAAACTCCACAAAGCCCTTTATGGCCTCAAACAAGCTCCCCGTGCTTGGTATGAGCGCCTTAGCTCCTTTCTTGTTTCACACAATTTTTCTAAGGGCAAAGTCGACACAACACTTTTTATCAAATTTCATAATGGCACTCTTTTATTGGTTCAAATTTATGTCGATGATATTATTTTTAGTTCTACTAACAATACACTTTGTGTAGAGTTTGCTAAAGTTATGCAGAAAGAATTTAAAATGAGCATGATAGGTGAACTATCATTCTTTTTGGGCTTACAAATCAAACAAGGACCCAAAGGGACCTTCATCAATCAAGCAAAATATACAAAGGATCTCCTCAAGCGTTTCGAACTTGACTCATCCAAATCAATGAGGACTCCTATGGCAACAACGACAAAGCTTGACAATGATGAAGATGGCACATCCGTCGACATTCGTAAATATCGAGGTATGATCGGTAGTTTACTTTATCTAACTGCTAGCCGTCCCAACATTATGTTTAGTGTATGTCTTTGTGCTCGATATCAAGCTAATTCCAAAGAATCTCACCTATGTGCCGTAAAATATATTTTTCGGTATCTCAAGGGCACCATTAACATGGGGCTATGGTACCCAAAATCCTCATCTTTTGAGCTTCGCGGCTTCTCGGATGCGGATTTTGTCGGATGCAAACTTGACCGAAAAAGCACTAGCGGCACATGTCACTTCTTGGGTAAATCCTTGGTATCATGGTTTAGCAAGAAACAAAACTCCGTCGCTCTTTCTACCACCGAAGCTGAATACATAGCGACAGGGTGTTGTTGTGCACAAATTCTTTGGATGACACAGACACTAGTAGATTATGGTATTTCTTCTCAATGCATCCCTATCAAATGTGATAATACTAGTTCCATTAATCTCACGAAAAATCCGATTTGTCACTCTCGTACCAAACACATAGAAATAAGACACCACTTTCTACGGGATCATCAACTGAAAGCTGATATATGTCTTGAATTTATTGACACCACTCATCAACTTGCTGATATTTTTACCAAATCTCTTTCTGAATATCGATTCACTTTTATTTGTCATGAAATCGGTCTCCTCGATATCTCAAATTGAACTTTTTCTGTCTTTAAAGGATTTTTCGAAGGATTTCCGCATAAATTCGTCGGATTATCCGTTCATTTCCAGCAGCTTTCTGAGGAACAAGTTCGGATAATCTGCCGGATTACCGCGGTAATACGTCGGATCATCCGCATTTATTGTTTTCCACAAAATCTGGCCGCGAACGGCTACCTCATTTATGGGATGTGACCCACCACCTACCCGCATTAAATTCGAACTTATCTTCATCCGAATTTTTTGTCGAAATTCCGGTATAATTCGACGGATTTTTCGTTTTTGTTGCACAGGCGCAGAAACCGAAGCGTCAGGTGCCTCTCTATCCGTTCCCCTTTTCTCTCTATCCGTTCCCCTTCCTCTCTATCCGTTCCCAACCATCATAACTCCTCAGTACACCTCTCCACCCATTATAAACCCATTCTCCCTCTCCTTCCTTCTTTCAAACCCTTTCTTTCACTCTCTCTTCATCCATGGCTTCTCACTCCAAGCGTCCACGACATGACGGAAGCTCCTCCTCCGTTCAGCCTCCTTCCCTTGCACTCTTCGTTCCTCCACCAACTCACGGCTACAATCCTCTCATTTTCAAGTCGGCTTCCCATTCCTGGGAATGGTTCTCCTTCTACCACAAGGCTCCCGTATGCGCCGGGAAACCCATCTCTTGGATCAACTTCAAAGACCATCGTTAGTACTTTCGCTTCTCCCGCATCGATGCACTCCTCAAGGCTAAGTTGACTACTATCCGTATGCCATCCGGATGTTCTACTGCAACCTTGTTCCCGCCAATGAAGGTCCTGAGTTCGAGACTAAGGTTGGTGGCGTCAAGATTATCGTCACCGCCGCATCCTTGGCTAGCATCCTTGGTCTTGATGAGCGAAAGGTATATCGTTCCCTTCCGAGCACCATAGACCACATCTCTTTCTCTCCTGACATGTCTTATGAGGAGTTCCTCTTCAACATCTGCGGTGGCTCTCTTGTTCAATGCCCGGATGACAAGGATCTTAGTCCTTTCTTCCATGACATGCATCGTATCCTCTGCCACACTCTGACCCCAAAATCTGAAAACATGGACAACATAACTGCTGAAAAACTGATCTGCATGTACTATCTGGTCGCCAGGCAACCCTTCTCACTGGCAAAATCCATCATCTACACCATGATGCTCATCAGGGACTCTCCTCATCATTCTCTCCTTTTTGGCATGTATATCACTATGATCCTCGAAGCCATTGGTGTTGACCTTACTCATTGTCCGATTGGTGACCCTCGTCCTACTCCTCTTGCCAAATCAAAGGGTCGTGGCCGTGCGGCTCCTGCTGGTGCTCCTGTTGCTGCTCCTGCTACTGTTGCCGGTGGACCTGCCTCTCCTCCGGCGTCCCTCCTCACTCATGATGTTCACCGATACATTGATCGCAAGTTTGTCGATCGCTCTCTCTCCACCCATAAGCGCATTCAGGCCAGCACTCGGGGGCTCGGTACCCTTATCCACCACGACTTTATGGATCAAGCCTACTATATTCAGCGCATGTTTGAGGAGCACACTCCCTTTCTTAATCCTAACACTCCTCATCCTGATTTTCCTGGCCCTCGCTTCACTGATCCCAACGTCTATGGTTTCATGTACCTGGCTGGCGTCGACCCTTATGGCGCCTTTACCTCAGCTCCCGGGGATGATGAAGATCAGGAGGCAGGTCCATCTGATGCTCCTGACAGTTGATGAGTGGTGTTTTATGTTTTGTGTGGTCCTTCGGGGACTTTTTTTAGTATGTGTTTTCTGCTGTCCTACGGGACTTTTAAAATATGTTTTCCAGTTATGTGTTGTGGTTTGGCTTTCAAAGCCCAGTTATTGTACCCCTGCTCTTATTATTAATGAATGTTTCCTTATTATGCATTTCTGTTTACTGTTATGTCCCTTACCCATATTTGATTCATTGTTCTATCTTTTTCTCACCATCTTTGATTAAATGACAAAGGGGGAGAAATCGTATTGAGGGGGAGATCCTTGATTACGGGGGAGCTATTTTCTATATTCTTATTTTTTTGTCAATTATCAAAATGGGGGAGTTTGTTGGCACATCGATTTTGATACAGTGTTCACAATAACCCTTGTACGTCTTTAGTTTATACTTTTCACAGGCACTTCCAAAAAGACAAGAATAGAAGAAAGGAATCTCCATACAAATTCCATGAAGCTTATCAAAGACCATGGAGCTCATGCAATTCTCCATTATCAAGATAATGATATACTACAACAAAGAGAAAATGCAAGAGACACTTCCTAAAAGACTATGAAGTAGACGATGCAAAAAGACCCAGCTTGAAGTCTACATAGAAGATGGTTCTTATCCCTGTTCCTTTTCTGAGTCTGTAAATGTCTAGGAATCTATGTACGCACTTTGCTAAGATGACAATTAAGAAAGAAATGGTGAAGTAAAAAAAGTCATTCAGAGGAGATGGAAGATCCGCCGGATTTTCGGATAAATCCGCCGGATAATCCGATCGCTCACAGCAAGTTAGTGAGCAAATGTTTGGATAATCCGACGGACATCCGCAGAAATCCGCCGGATAATCCGATCGCTCACAGCAAGTTTGTGAGCAGAAGTTAGGATAATCCGACGGACATCCGCGAAAATCCTACGGATAATCCGAACCTCTCACAGCAAGTTAGTGAGCTGTAGTTCGGATCATCCGCCGGACTTCCGGTGAAATCCGACGGATAATCCGCTTGACTTATTTGCAACTTTTAAATTTAAATCCAACGGCAGCTGGCAGCTGCATTTAATGCATTTAACGGCTCTTTTATGACCGTTACTGTTGACCGGATAATCCGACGGATTTTCGTTGAAATCCGGCGGATAATCCGGTTGATGGCTGAATGCCCTCTATGACTTTGGATTTGTATAAAAGGGGCTTTAGTCTCTCCTCTTAAATTCTATCTCTTCTAAGCTTTAATTTTTCTCAACCACAAAAGAGCTTCACCATTACTACTCTACTCAATCTTCAATTGTCATCCAACCCAAAAGTGCTAAAGTTTCACAAGAGCTTTATTCTTCGATCTTCAAGTGTTTAGAAGATCAAAGCATCCTTTTCTTTTTCTACTTGAAGTTGGCGAGCCTTCGTAAGAAAAATCGTGTGTTGAAGTTGGCGATTTCTTCGGATCCAAACTCGTGTTGAAGTTGGCGAGTTCTTCGGATCCAAACTCGTGTGTACTATTTTATTAAATAGTGGATTTAAGTCGAAGAGAATTTCGGGACTGGATTACCTCAAGCGAGGATACCAGGATACATCTTGTATTTGATCTTCTTACTCTTTCTTTTTATTTGTCATATATTGCTTCTTGTGATCAAGTTATTTTTTATTTCCCTATTCACCCCCCCCTCTAGGGTTCTACATATGGGACATATGAGGTGAATGCAGTTAGTGATGCATCTACCGAGCTTTGGCACATGAGGCTTAGCCATATCAAGTAAGAAAAAATGAGCTACTTGTTGAATATAAAAGTGATTCCAAGGTTGAAGTCTACAAAAGTGGAGAGTTGCTCGCACTATATGGCTGGAAAGTAGAATATGGTGTCTTTTCAAAGTCACCCATCTTTATGGAAGACGTTGCTCGAGTTGATTCACTCGGACGTCTGCGGTCCAATGAAGGTAAAAACTGTTGATGATGCTTCTTATTTTATAACTTCCGTTGATGGTTGTTCAGGAAAGATTGGGGACCAAGGATCCGGTGATGTCTACTTTCAAGGAATTTCAGGCCTTCGTTGAAAGGAAGACGAACAAGAAGTTGAAGTGTGTTTGGTCCGATAATGACGGCGAATACATTATTCTCTTTGATGCTTATTGGAAAGAGCAAGAGATTTGACACCAGAAGTCTTCGCCAAAGATGCCTTATCTCAATGGCATAGCAGAGCGTACGAACATGACACTAATGGAGAAGGTTCGGTATTTTCTCTCAAAGGAAAACTTACCAGACAATTATTGGGGTTAGGCTCTCAACACTGCTACTTTTGTAATTAATTTATCTCCTAGTACTCCTTTGCACGATGGTTTGTCTAACAAAATATGGTACGAAAAAGAGCCGTCAATTATATTCGAGTGTTTGGGTGTAAGGCCTTCGTGTATGTACCGAAGGATGAGAGGTCCAAACGTAAGCCAAACGAGGTAGTGCATCTTATTTTGTCGACCATGATCGGAATGTGTTTGGGTATATACTCTATGACCCAGTGAGAGGAAAGCACCATAGAAGTTGGGATGTTGTATTCGTCGAGGATCAGACTATGAACACCCAAGATTTCGAGATGCCTTCTGAGGCCGAGGATTTGCATGAGTTAGAGTCATCGAACTTTGAACTATTTCTAAAGGACGCTGCAGAGAATTCAGTTATAGGGGAGCCAATACATGAACTTGCTCCCAACCTTGGTCATCAGCCTGTTGATGATGATCATAATAACCATCAGGAGGATGAGCATGCCGATGAGGCAGTTCCTGAAGGAAATGAGACTGTCAATACACAACCAACACCAGAGGCTCCATTGAGGAAGAGTATGAGAGAGTGTCGACCATCCACGAGGACTCGCCAGATGAGTATGTAATATTGACTGACGTGGGAGAGCCGAAAAGCTTCATAGCATCGATGGAAAACAAATACAGACAAGAGTGGATGCAAACCATGTAGGAGGAGATGAGTTCCTTACATGCAAACTCCACTATGAGTTGGTGCGAATGCCAAAGAGCAAGAAGACTTTAAAGAATCGATAGATGTTCAGAGTAAAACAAATAGAAGATGTTACTCACCTTTGATACAAAGCAAGGCTGGTAGTCAAATACTACAGTCACCGAAAGGGCATGGATTTTTGATTAAATTTTTTTTGCATATCGTCAAGTTGTCATCTATCCGAACTGTGCTAGGTGTAGCAACCATTTTCAATTGAGAGATTGAGCAGATGGATGTCAAGACGACATTCCTCCTCCACTATAGTTTAGAGGAGAAATTATACTTGGAGTAGCCAAAGAAATTTTGTGAAAAGGACAAGTCATATTTGGTTTGCCGGTTGAAAAGTCTAAAGTAGGCACCTTAGGAGTAGTACAAAAAGTTTCAGTCATTTATAAAAGAGCATGGTTATACACATACAACGTCAGGCCATTGTGCATTTGTGAAGCATTTTGTCGAGGATAATTTTATTATTTTATTGCTCTATGTTGATGATATGGTATTGGTGGGATGAAATGCCATCAGAATAACGGAGTTGAAGTGCCTACTGGGCACGACTTTCTATATAAAGGATTTGGGCACATCAAAGACTATTTTTGGCATAAAGTTCAGCCGAGAGAGAGAGAGAGAAAGAAAGAGAGAGTCAAAGTTACTTTGGTTGTCCCAAAAGAAGTACATTCACAGAGTACTTTAGCATTTCAGGATGGATGGCTCGAAGAAAATGAGCACTTCTCTTGCAGCTCATTTTAAGCTCACTGCGGAGCAATGTTCATCAACCAATAACTAAAATGAAGATATGGAGAAAGTTTTGTATGCTTCAGCTGTGGGGAGTTTCATGTATCCCATGATATATACAAGGCTAGATATTGCTCACACAGTAGGTATAGTTAGAAGGTATCTTTCAAATTCAGGAAGCTTACATATTAGTGCGTTCAAGCGGATCTTTTGTTATCTTTAGGGCACTACTGATTGTAAGCTTTCATTCGGGAGTGACGAGACAAAGTTTGTTGGGTATACTGACGTTGATATGGTTAGGAATGTGGATACTAGAAGATCGACTTTCGGCTATGTCACCATATTTGCTGGTGAAATTGTTTCATTGACAGTTGCAGTTGCAGAAGTATGTTGCATTGTCTATGACATAAGCAGAGTTCACTACAACAACGAAGGATTACAAGGAGTTATTATAGTTGAAGAACTAACTTCAGGAAATGAGGTTTAAGCAAGAGTAATATGTTTTGTTTTGCGATATCCAATGTGCTATTCACCTTGGAATTAAGAACCCGATATTTCATAGTTAGTCCAAGTATATTATAACTCGGTATTATTGGATATGAGATTGCTTGAGGCGAAGGAGAAAATTTGAGAAGGTCCATACATAGTACAATGGAGCAGATATGCTCATAGATCTACGAAGGATAAATTTGAGTACTGCAGGAGGATCGTCGAAATGTTGAGCTCCTCCACCAAGTTAGGAAGGAAGAGATTTCTTGGTGTTGGGTGAAGTTCCTAACCTATGTAGAGAACATCCTAGAGTATGACGAGCATCATCCGTGTGAGAAGCTCGGAAAGTTGAGGCGACATGGTTTCAGCACGTATTTGAGCATATTGAAAAAGTGCAGTATCAGAATCTGTGGTATACGACCGGTATATCACTGTCGGTATATCGTCAGTATACCGGTCTGATAGCAGTTCGATCCAGAATATGTTTTGACTATATATAATAGATGAAAATTACAATAACCTTATAAAATAATCCTATATCTAACCAAATTAATGTTTGTTGATCCTAAATCGATCTTTTAACTTGGCGTCCATGTATCAGCTCCCTTAGACCTCACCTTGGACCTAACTGGTCGACCGATTGGCCTCTATACTTCTACATCGTCAATGCTAGATGACGAGATGAAAAATATTATTCCTCAAGTAGATGAACTATTGGTCATCGATTTGTTAAACGACACTCTTAGAAGAAACTTTCCTCAAGAGAAGGACCTCATACAGACCATCGCAACACGAAGAAATATTTTAGAGTTTGGCCGACAACGTCCGCACGACAAAGTGGTTCAATTGGAAAAACAACTATATAAGTCCGAGTTTTCCACATTTTAGTTTTAGATTCAAAGAGTAATGCTATTCGTCCCTCTAATACATCCTTCCTTATGTGACAGCTGATGTGACATGTTAAATAATATTATGTTATCTGACATGGCCGATGACATGAAAAATTTTAACCCAAAAAATTAATTACCCAATTTTATCCATATTAATTTAATGATAATATTAATATTAATTAATGTTAATGTTAATGTTAATATTAATATTATTGTTAATGTTAATGTTAACGTTAATATTAATTTTAATATTAATGTTAACATTAATTTTAATGTTAATTTTAATTTTAAAACTTGCCACATCAGCTGCCATATTAATATGTCACGTCAGCTGTCACGTAAGGAGGGACGGTTTGAAGGTACAATTTGGAGGGACAAATAGCATTATTCAGACTCAAAATGAGCTGGCTCCTTCCAAACAAGGGGAGCTATGCTCCAGAAGGATCTTTTAGTTGGTATCTTCTTGGTTAGTAATTGATTTGGTTGTTACAACAAGTTCCCAGTAGACCATTGGCACTGAATCTAGGACTGTAAACTGGACAAAGCAGTCCGTTGTCCGTATGAGTCCGACTCGATAAATAATTCGAGGTTCGACCGCGGGCCGTTCGTTAACGAACATAACTTTTTTTTTTGGGACTGTTTAAAAATCGGACCCGGACACGGTCATATCCATGTCCGGTCCGAATTTGTCCACGGACCGTCCGATAGCGGAGACTCCTTTTGGTTTTGCATCAATTTTGTCATATCATTTTGTTTTGCATCAATTTTGGTTGTCATGTCTGAATTTTCGTTAACCTTTTATCATTATTTGTTGTATTCTATTACCTTCAATTGTATTTTCTTTCAACTTGATTTTTTGTACAGTCTCGAGTTCATTCAGTATTTGGAAACACTTTACTGGATTTTATAGTAAGAATGTTACAAAAGTCAGGGGTGTAACTCATGTTGAATTCATAAAATATATAATTCACTCGAATAAAATAGGTCCCTTATGTCTCGCGGTCCTGGAGGATTGATAAGTCGCCACTAGACGTAATGTCGTACAAGTCTAAGTTTTACTTGTACAAGAAACGAACTTGCACCATTAACTGAATTGAGATAGAAGCATATCGAATAATTAATGCAAAAAAAACAAATAACAACAATGAGGCAAGAACACACTATTTTATTCATAACTTTCAATGATTACACAAGATTTCAATAGCCAACTGAACATGTCAACTTGGCTTACAACTTTTAAAACTGAAAAGAAATTATAATGACTTCGTTCCATACATTACATCCATTTATACCATAAAACCATATGCCTTCAAATCTCTAGTTGCCCAAAGATGAGGGCCTTCTACTGCCTCAGAAAGTCTGACAAAAAATCTAGCACATGTGGAGGTGGGGGTTGGTACACCAGAAAATGCACTGGTGAGCGGTCAAAACTACACTCAACTAAAAGCAAGCACTAAGTCGTGTGTTCGTGTGTGTGTGTGTGTGTGTGTGTGAGAGAGAGAGAGAGAGAGAGAGAGAACCTCCTAGCTCCAATGGCTAGTAGGTAGAGACATAATGCGTCTTAGTTGGGTGGATTCGATTACATGTGGAAGCAGATTATTTCTTCCAATTAATGATCGGAGTTACAAATAGCCCAAACCCAAGGATCAAAAGCTTGTGTTAGTTTCAATTTGTTTTTAAAATAATACACAGTCAGTCGATTGGCCAAGACCCGGCCCAAACTTAGCCCGAACCTAGTGTGATGATCGGAGTTACAAATAGCCCAAACCCAAGGATCAAAAGCTTGTGTTAGTTTCAATTTGTTTTTAAAATAATACACAGTCAGTTGATTGGCCAAGACCCGGCCCAAACTTAGCCCGAACCTAGTGTGGTCCAGTCCCAACCGGCTCTACCCGAGTTGTGTCCCGCGCTAAGGTTAAAATATTTAGTCAAAGTCCGGCTCGGACCGAACGTGGTCAAGAGCAGGCCAGCTCGGCCTAGGCCCCTTCCACCAACACCTTGAATTTGCCAATAATACTATGCCCAGGAATATCAAATTACTAAAATAGAAAAATGAATATCATATTCCTAATAATTTATTAATGATATCACATGCCTTGTTAGCAATCACCCGAATAAAATGCGTACACGAATTTTTCCGTATCTTACATAAACGTATAATACTTACGTGCTTTTGAAAAATTCGGATTTGTACGCGAATTTTAAGTCCGTGGAGTTTTTAATACGTACCGTACGAATTTTTTAAAAATTCGACCAAAAAAACGTGACCGAAAAATCCAACAGTCTTGACTTTCTTGACTCTTCCTGCTATTAGATATTAAGACTGGCACAATTCTCAAACATTATCAACAGAAAAGAAAAAAAAAAAGTCTCACAGTAACCAAAAAAGAAACCAAGAGTCTTTGCACGTGTTGCTTGCAACAATCAAAGAAAAACCTATCGATTTTTCATCATACTTTCACTTCATTTTCATTATATAATGTTCACCTAACCTCTTCTTATTCTCACACTGAACCCTTGTTTATGAACGAGTAGAGGTAGGTAGGCCCTATATATATGCCGAATTTTTAGTGCAACGAGTAGAGGTAGGTAGGCCCTATATATATGCCGAATTTTTAGTGCCAAATTTGTTCATACGAAACGTACTAAACACGAATTAAATCTAATCCGAATGTTTTTCGTTAGACGAATTTTTGACCGTAGTTTACTTATATTGTGCCAATTTATACTCGTACTTTTGCCGTTCCGAATTTTTTCCTTGCTAACAAGGATCACATGTATATCCAAGTTATAACATTACTAACACAGTAATTGAGAGTATCTTAGAAAATAATGCCTTGTAACGTAATTTCAGACTGCAAATTTGTGGTCATTTGTAATATAATTGAGAATATCTGGTAAAATAATAATGCCTTGTAATATAATATCTGCGCCCACCATCACGATGCTGTATATTGACCAAATGTAAGTAATAAAAAAAATTTACTTGGATTACAAATTGACCAAAGTATAGGATTGGTATGCCAGAATGCAAAAAAAATCCGCTTGCATTGGGAAAATAAGAGATTGCTACCAAAAGAAGGGTCAAATTGAAGTACAGCCTCGAGATTATGCTACAAGCTTGCAACTTCCAATTTTATGAACATTGTTGGGTTAGCTTCGGCCATAGGCAGAGAGTTCACCATTGCTTCTTTCCTTTTCTCTTCCTCTTGGCACTGCTGCTCTTAGAAGTGCTGCCACTTTTGGAGGA
Organism: Iris pallida; assembly: GCA_029216955.1. Taxonomy (NCBI): domain Eukaryota; kingdom Viridiplantae; phylum Streptophyta; class Magnoliopsida; order Asparagales; family Iridaceae; genus Iris; species Iris pallida. Next base: position 7,490,082 of record JANAVB010022596.1, on the reverse strand, counting down.
AGGGCTCTCGTTTGACGTGCCACCGCCACTTGCCTCGAAACAGCCCGACTGCATTGCATTTTGCAGCCATTCGAACAGTTCCTCTTCGGTCATAGGCTCATCACCGTTGGCGGACGGCATACCCCCACCACCACCACTCCTGTGGGTTGAACTGGTTCCCTTCGAACTGCTACTGTGCTGCTTTGAGCTTAAGCCGGTGTTCACATGAAAGCTAGGCTTGTGGGTGTTTGCTGGGCATCTCATTCCCTGTACCAGAAAATAAGGTGCAGAAATGAGCACTGATTGAAAGAGAGGGTTGATGATTGGTATATATGACATGTTCCAACCTCAGGAAGGTCCACAGTCCACTCTGGCTAGCAAGAAGCAAGAAACGACGATCCACTCCAATAAGAGTGGTGGTTATGCAGCATGGAAGATTAACATCCGGAATACTAAACAAGGTTGCAATATGTGGACACAACACAATATGGACACTACAACACAACCGATTTTAGCATGCCCTAGGGAATTTTGGAGTGCCTGTGTGGGGTGGAATAGATGTCTGATATGCACATTGGTTCATCTTCTCACTACCATTAGTATGTTTTTATTCTCCTTAAGCCCTAGATATGCATTATATAGTTATATATAGCAAGTATAGGACAATTTAGGATGTGTATCCTATAGGTATTTTGAAGAATACAAGTATCCGGTATGTCATTTGAATTCAGGTATGCTACCTCCATTGAAGTACCCGTGCAACAAGTCAAACAAGAAATGAAAATATACTGAATCGGGATTAGTGGCCATCACATGGAAGTCGCCTAAGAGTATAATCTTAGAGAATCGCACTATCATCATAGTTCTCATCATCCAAGCATTTTCCTCTCATCAGAATGATACTTTTGAAGCTCCACTTTGAATTCAAGAAGACTCGAGGACCAAACATTGTCCTCCCTGTAAAATTGCCATAAAGACTAAAAGTAGGCAGGTAGAAGTTATCTAGTTAGTTTAATTTAGTGAAACCAAGGACATACTATCAAAGGTTTCCCATACCGACAAAGATTCGGGAAGAAATGGAGGATAACAAGGTAAAGTGTATGAATTAAAAGTCAAACAGCCAAATTGTGATGTCCGCATGACAAGAAAACATGAAAACAAACTGAATTGAACAATGCATGGAAGGAATTGGAATTCACTGAATACAATGCATGGAAGGAATTGGAATTCACTGAATTGTACTACTATGCCAACCAAACACATGGTACTGGAATTGAGATTCCATGACTCCTCAATTCCATGAGTTCTTCCAACTCATGGAAATTCAAATCAACAATAACCAAACAGGCCCTTAATGTTTAAAACAAAATTGTGAGGACTTTTGGAACCAATCAACATACAGAGAAAAAGTAAGATGATTCTAACAATAGATGTAATTATATCAGAAAACACCATCAATTGGCAAGGGGGCAGGACAATAGGATGTATTAAGCATTAAAAATATATAATAAGAGTTATTATTTTTTGGTTTTCCTCATTAGTAATAAAAACAAGTTCCACATAACCAGCTTGTGTATAGTTAGTCACTGCTAAAGTTGGATACGTGATGCAACAAGGTGAATCCAAATGCATGGGGAAGCTAGAAAGCCATACAACAATTTATTTCCTGCCAGGGAGGACACAGGATATTTGGTAAGAGCACAGAAATTTAGGTTAGAGTGGCAACTGACTGTGTTGCGTTCGCGATAATGTGCTGTGAGTTGTAACAACACTATAAAAATGCTCGCAAAATCACTATAGTGCGTTGTGGAAACGATGCAGTAACTTTGCCACAATATTGTTGTACAGTCAAATCAACATTGTGGTGACCAATGATGAGTTGTGCCTGCATTGTTGTCAGGTGCGAGCAACACTACTCTTGAAGCTAGTCTTGAACAAAATTTATAAAAACCTTGTCTCATTGTTGCTGGTCCCAGTGGAGGATAGAGATGTCATCATTGGAGGATAAACTATAGTTGGGACTAGAGGCGTCACTAGTTGAGATTTCGAGGAGTCGCGGCTGGATAACTTTGGAACAGGAAGAAGTTGTCTGACTTGTTAGTGTTGTCATAAGAAGAGTGGTTGGTTCGAGTGGACTAAGTGGAAAAGTTGAAGAAGTGAGAAGATTTGAGAAGGAGACGAGGAGAACATTTTGAGACAAGACTTAACCAAGTTGAGTGGGCTGTACTGAACTTTTTTGTTTAGACACCTAAAACTGATCGTTTTGAAAACATTTAGGGACCTATAATAAACGTTCTGCAAATGATTAGGGACATATAATAAACATTTTAAATTTTAGAAAATTTTGCCAGTTTTGACCTATCTGGGAAAAATTAGTTCAGGCTCAGTTCCAAATAGTTTCTGGAAGTCTCAGTCAGCTTTGGCCAATTTCATGAAATAGTAACAATGTTGGCAAGTTTCTATCAATTTCAGCCAGTCTTGGACCATGACAGACCTGAAGACTGGAGATATCTAATATGAGCTATTGGAGGTATTAGCTGATACAGATTTGATCATGTAATTCCGGAAAGAATTAGCTCGGTTCAAACCCGATACAATAAGAGCTAAACTTACTGGCATCAGCTAGTTCTTTAAACCTCATGCAACAAGGGGCGTCATAATGCACGAGGAAGCTACAAATGACAATTATATTACATTCATCTATATACATCTATCTTGCCCCCAAATGATATACAGGCAAGAATAATAGTATGGTCAATGATAGCCACTTACTTTAACAGGAGACTCAACTAAGATGAAAAAGCAGCAAAAAGGTCCATTTCCTTGTTGTGTTTGTGTGAGCGTGATGATAAAGAATTCAATCATGTAAGTGTCATGTGACTGGCCATGTCAAGCAATTCATGAGTCTAAAGGAACCAGCATTCACTATAACCCTTTTTTCTTCAGTATCTATCACAATTTAAAGGGCTGGTATGCAATAACCATCAAACTATGATCATTAACAACCATTGAAACTGTAATATGAGGATTGTATAGTAAAAGTCTTAGCTGTAAGAGAAAGATATTTGCTAGATGACATTGATTGTGAGTAAAATTGTAAAAACTAGGGATACAGTCAAGCGGGTCTTATTATCCAGAGTCCAGACGCAGGCTTGTGTAACAGGAGACTCGAGTAAAGATGAAAAAGCAGCAAAAAGAGTCATTTGCTTGTTGTATATGTGCGAGTGTGATAATAAAGAATCCAATCCAGGAAGTTTTATATGATTAGCCATTTCAAGCATTATGTGGGTCCAAGGGAACCATCATTCACAATAACCCAATTTTGCTTCAGTAGTTGTCACGACTAAAGAGTTGGGACCCAACAGCCAAAAAAGGATGATCATTAATGATCATGGGGACTGTAATATGATTATATAGTAAGAGTATATCTGTAGAAGAAAAGGTTGTTTTAAGTAAAATTCTAAAGATTGGCGATACAGTTAAGGCGAGTCTTCACTTCAATGGAAACTGAAAATAGCAGGAGAGAGCAAATCTGAGTTCATACTAAACTATTACAATACACTAAAACAGCTGCCACTGGTTGTTCACGGACAACACATGGCAGCCATTGGTAAAAAGAGCCTTCCCAATCTAAAGTAAAAAATAACTCTTCCTTACAAAATCCTAATATTATCCCTAGCCTCCATATTCTCTCTTCCAATAAGGCAGGATAGACAATAAAAGCAATATTGGGTGATTCATTGCACTAGCACCCATAAGTTTTGGGTAATTTAGTGTTAATTTATTGCTTGTAACCCCAATAATTCTCAATATATCATAAATGCTTTGTTTCTCTATATATATCTCACAAGGATGTTCATATACCATGCACCAAATGGCATGTTCTCCTTTATTCTCTTAGGCTGTGTTTGATTGGGCTTTTTTTCCATGGAAAATATTTTCATCACAAATTTTCCACCAATTGTAGTGTTTGATAGCTTATATTTTCCATGGAATCATTTTCCAAAAAACTATCATTTTCCATATTTTCTTCTAAAATGGTGGAAAATGAAACTTGCCCAACCCATAGGAAAATATCATTTTCCATGGAAAATAACTATTTTCCGTGGAAAATAATCGCAATCAAACACCCAAATTAAGTTTTCCATGGAAAAAATTTAAAATTCCATGGAATTTTTTTCCTAGGAAAATAATTCCATGGAATTAATTTCTTTTCCACATATTTTCCACCTTGCAATCAAACGCACCCTTAGATAAGAATCTCTCTCTTTTTTTTCATTATACTAATAATGAAAGTAAATTATGAGAATATTAATAGCTTAGCATTAGCACGAAGCCGTCTGACAAAGTTTGGGTGGTAAGTTGTCAAACACCTCGAGTCCTATCCAGCTTTGGATAAGAGATTTTTTTGGTTGGAAATATGAATTTATGGTTGCCTCGTTAGGTTTAATTCATGCCAAACACAGATCCAAACAGATGCGGCATCGCACGGGAAAAGCACTAGTTTAATATATGAAACAAAAGCAGGAGAAGCCGCTGAATGTTCATGTTCATTTCAATTGTCATTATCATATTTTATCTTCTTCAATGAATAATTTATTAACAGTGGAGCCAGAATAATTGTTTGTCATATGATGCATGATTTTCCAGCTTTCTTAAATTCTGCTGAGGAAGCATGCCAGCAACTTCTTCGCAATATTCGACTGTGTCTATTACCACTTAAAACGGTCAGAGTCGGAAGGAGCGCCAGACCACAGAGGTCTGAACCTAAGGGCCCAACTCAATACCTATTGATAAATCATGTTGGACAAGCAAAAAGACAAGAGCTACCTGATAACAACAACAAAATTCTTTTTGTTCAATGAGAAAAAGGCGAAGAAAGTGAAGCCACGTTCTCAAGAAGAAAAAAGTTTGGTTGAGCTCCTTCGTTCCTTGTTCCTGGGGGTTGCCAATTTTATTAGCATTATGCTTACCTCCAACCTTAGATGAGTTTACAGTTGTTGAATAATATTAATATATGCCCTCAGCCCTCAACAAAGCTCTAGAGTTTTTCTACAAGTGGCACAGACTTTAACATGGCATCAGAACAACCCATGTTCGAATCTTTTGGCATGCATTAATTTCAAGCGGATCTAAAAAAATACCGATGAGTGAATCCAACTCTCGACCCACAAAATCGACACTCGGCCAGGGAGGCATGTTGAATAATATTAATATTACCCTAAACCCTCATCAACACTCTAGAGTTTTGGTGCTAGTGGCAGGGACTTTAATAACAGTTAAATTCAATTTAGCCTACTCCACACTCTAAAACAATAATACAAAATCAGGTAATCTTTAAGTAAGTTTCCAAACAAATAAATTAAAAAAGGATATTTTGGTGAGAAGATTGCTAAAGTTTGGCAGAAATAAAGGTGTACTACATTGGTATCAGATAATATCAGGCAATACAGGTAGAAGCTACTTTACACGAACACACCAAAATGGGAGGCTTGTCTGTATCCACTACGTACTACTTTATATGTCCGGATATGTCCAGATACAGCCGGACACAATAACTCATGGAGTCTTGGTATAGTTGGTAGGGATAATGATAACTCATGGAGTCTTGTTATCATACTTCTTACACATTTTAACTTATAACTGATATCACTTGCCACTAATATAACACGTCCACTTTATAACTAACGCCTGTTTGGATAGTGAAAATCAAAGGAAAGTCAAAAAGTGCATATGCATATAGTGGAACTCCTTTGCATATGCCATTTGACTTTCATCTTAGTTCTTGTCTCCTCCTTCCATGTATTTGGATGGCTAAACATAAAGAAAACGAGAAAGTGAAAAACTACATTATAATACTAAAAGAATTAATTAATTATCTCCGTTTTTTAAAATAGATACGGACATGTACCTATAACAGTTTTAAATAAATTGTAGGTCTTTTGACAACGCGGTTGGCGTGGTGGAACGCGATGAGGCGAGTGAGACATTTGAGCAAGCATTGTACGGGCCGGTCGAGCCGGACAATTGGCGCAGGAGCACCGGGACGGCGTCTACTTGACTGATATTGGGTGCAAATGAGATGCGACGGGAGAGTTGCGAGAGGGAGAGGGAGCGGGCAGCGAGGAATTGAAGGATTGGACTTAAGTAAATTTGTAGTTAATCATTAGAGTCTGTTATTTAGCTTGTTGAGCAAGTATTAATAACTAATATTAAAAAATAATTTATTAACTAATTATCATAATTATCAAACAATAATTAAGTAGTAATACCAATTAGTTAATTTATTGAAGATTAATACTTAATATTAACAAAATAATTATGTATTATAAATTACTTATTTTTGTAATAATTAATGGGAAGATTTATGAAATGTCCAAAAACAGCAAAAGTTTTATGAAAAATCCATCGCAAAATAACATTTTATCGCGTGTCCAAAATTAGCAAAAAATATATAAAAGGTTCGGAATGACATTTTTGCCCTTCTAATTTATTGAAAACACCCACGAAATCTACTCTTAAAAAAAAACGTTTCGGTTCTTCCTCTTCTTCGATACGCTGCTTACTTTCGAATTTAGGTTTTCTTCTCCAAAATCTTCAAACCTTACTTCAAAAACTCGTCGAAAAATTTCGGAAAGGCCGACAAATGATAAAACTGTTAAAATGGATGTCCAAATATTATTTTTTTGCGATTCTAAAATTTTGGAAGGCCGACAAACGGTGAAGCAGTTTATCTCAGGCTTCTCGGAAATACGCTCCTTTTGCGACAAATCGAACCTCGTTTCGACATCCCAGTCAAAAGTTATGGCCCTCCAAAATTTTAACTGGCCATTTTTCGTGTTAAAATGCAGGAGAATAGTCATTCTCCGCATTAAAATGCAGGAGAATGACCATTCTCCGTAGTAATATCACGGAGAATGACAATTCTCCATGTTAATATCACGGAGAATTGCAATTCTCCGTGTTAAATTGACGGAGAATGGGTGATTAAAATGACGGAGAATGGTCATTCTCCGTCATTTTAACACGGAGAATGGCCATTCTCCGTGTTAAATTGACGGAGAATTATCATTCTCCGTATTAAAATGACGGAGAATGCCCACTTCCCGTGTTAAAATACAGGAAAATGGGCATTCTCCGTAATTTTAACATGGAGAATGACCATTCTCCGTTGTTAAAATCACAGAGAATGACAATTCTCCATCATTTTAACACGTAGAATGATCATTCTCCGTGTTAAAATCACGGAGAATTGTCATTCTCCATGTTAAAATGACGGAAAATGGTCACTTCTCGTGTTAAAATGCAGGAGAATGACCATTCTCCGTGTTAAAATTACGGAGAATGACCATTCCTCGTGTTAAAATGCAGGAGAACGGTCATTCTCCGTGTTAAAATCATGGAGAATGACCATTCTCCGTGTTAAAATGACGGAAAACAGTTGACAGAAACCTATTTTTTTGTTTTTTTTGTAGAAAAAAATTTGTCAGTAATAAAGATTCAAGAGTTTTCCGTTCTTCTTTCAAAACGATGCTAACTCTTATGGAGAAGATCTTCTCTCCACAATTGACATAATCATCGGAAAACTTCAAATCTCTCAACGAAGATGATGATGATGATGAGCGATAATCGGAGTTCGACTGAGAAAAGCACAGTGAACTACGAACGATCTTTGCGATCTCTGCTGAAGATGAGGGCAATGGAATTCAGATCTCTCGTGAAGAAGAAGACGAAAATCGTAATCCAAATCTGAGTTTGTGAATTCAAATACATATATATAACCAAATTTGTGCGAAGGGGTAGTTATGGTATTATCAAAATGGCAATTTTGTAAATACAGAGCATCTAAAGGAAATCTTGGAATATTTAACGTGAAAATATATAATTTTGGACATTTCATAAAACCCACCCTGCAGGTGGGTTTTTCATAAAAACCAACCCCGAAATTGGGTATCTTAGCAATTTCCAGATAATTAATTATAATAATTTTTCAATAGTATTGTATCATAATCAATTACTTTAAGTAATATTTAACTATTATATTTAATTACTTATATATTTATCTTAAATATTGTTCTAATTAAGAAAAAAATTAACATTAAGAAAATAGTAGGTTTTTGTTCTTAGTTAATGTTTAATTACACATTTAGTTGTTAATAAATTAACACCCTTAATTAACTAAAAAAATATAAAAAATCCTCATAGGAGAGTCCTTGCCCACATCCTAACATACATCCTAACAAAATGATGTGAGAAGCTGAAACTGAGAGAGGGATAAGCATCCGACATGAAGTGTACTCATCATGGGTAGAATAGGTAGTGGGCCCACTTCAAAGTAGCATGATTCTTGTTCAATACACATCAGGAACTACAACTTTCCTAGGAACTCTTTTGCTTACAAAGACCAAATAAGTGGGCACAACCCCTTTCTTGAATAATTAAGTAAAATTAACCTTCTGTTTTTTACCAAATAGGTCCTAATACTTTCTTATTTGCACAGACCTCGATCATACAGAAAAATATTACCTTTCCAGAATATATATATATATATATATAAAAATATATATATATATATATATATATATTGTACCCTTGTCGTATACATATCCTAAGTTTTTTAAAAATGGCCATATCCCGTACCCGTAATCATGCAACATATGGTATAAGAAGTTTGAGGTCCTTTCCAGTAATTTAGAAGTGGATAAATATGTATTCAAGTTCATTATCTTTATAGTTAGAAGTGGCACATGGAACTCGAGAAGATGTTGTCAAAGAACGGTAACAAGTTTTTTGGTTACACTGGAAGATGAACTTGAAGCAACATTTTCCTACAAAATACTGGAGTAAAGAGCTAAATTGAAATAATTTTAAAATCTTGCTTGGACTTTCTTTTCTTGCTCTGAGTCTCCTTGCTTTACTTAAAAGCCAATTCGACAAGTATTTATGTGCCTAGCAAACAAGAGACAGCTTAAAAATCTTAAGATTTTCCAATGAAGTATCCAAAATGTGCGGCACTCAAATAATAGAGTAAATTTTACTTAAACAATTACTTTTTTACTTCCGTATTCAAAATTTGCGGCAGCAAGGCAGGCAAAGTTAATCGTGTTCGTGAATAGACAGTTGCACACAGAGTGACGAGGCAATTTTTTCATCTTATATTAGCAAACTGAACAACTTTACTACCTATGATCCAGCAACCAGTCAGAGGTTATCTAAAATGAGATACGGTGCATTGTATACTCCAAAGGAGAGGCCACTTGCTTGTAACTACATGTATGTTGCACGTGTAAGGACATGATAAGAATACAGACATTTTTAGATAGGTACAATACAGTCACCTATGTTGCACAAATACAGACAAGGATATGTGACACGATATAAATACGGACACCATTTCCCGTGTCCGTGCAACATAAAACTATATACTCATACATGGAAAATGATGCAATAGCCAAGTACAAGGCATAAGAGGTCTGAGCACCTACCTGACATATGAACCATGCAGTTGCATCATATATCCTGCTTTCGGCACAAACATAGGCACGTGGTGCTTCTACCTGCACATTGATTATGTACATCAAACTGCTATCACTTGCTGATTTTTTAAAGGCAATATAAACACAGGATTCAAAATGATTGAGATCCTAGTCTTAGCTTAAAAGGGAAACATATAGAACTATTAAATTATCATCATCATCCAAGCCTTGTCCTCTCAGAATGGGGTCAACAATGGAGCATAAGAAAGCTCCCTAAGCGATTAAGTTTTTGGCCCGGCTGCCACTTGACATCAACTCCCTATTTTGGTTCCAAAATTCTATTCAAGGTAGCTATGAGTGTGAGGGGGTCCTGCCACAAAACCTAGGTGGCTAGTTGGCAGGTAGGTTAACCTACATTTTGGATATGCAATTTAAAGTCATGCAACCAAGGAGCACCCTCCAAGTTCCCCTAGACTATAAATATTCTAGAAGAAGGGTAAGAATAAGATTATACTTTTTATAGGAAATTGCATTAATCTATATGACACATTAGGGGCCTGTTTGGTAAACTGTAAGTGTAAGAAAAGTTGGATTTGGATTTTGAAGGATGGAAAGTGTAGGAAAAGTTGGTAGTAGGAGGAGGACAAAGGTGTTTGGTTTGATTTGGATTTGGATTTGGATTTTCAATGATGTAATTATTTATAAAAATAATTACTTTTTAATTAGTCTAATATAATAATTGTTTTTTCACTTCTAATTATTTTTCACTTACTAATTAAAATTTTATCAACTCAAAATTATTTACTATTAGTTAGTATAATCTTTTTATCAACTCAAAATCATTTCTCACTTACTAACTAATTATTTACTATTAACTACTATAAAAATTTATCAACTCAAATTACTTTTTAATTACTATAATCTTTTCGAGATTATTTATCTAATTAGTTACCATTAATTACTATAAATTGAGAAAGCTGACTTAAAAAACTATTAATACATTAATTACGTTAATTAGCTAAATATTAATTATCAATATTAAAAAAAAACTCTATAACTACTCCCCAAAGAGGAGAGAGAGTTTCTCTCCAAAAACAATTTACTATAAAAATCTCTTCCTCGGTAACTCTAATTAAGATATACTTAAAATATAATTATTTTTCACTTACTAATTTATTACTATAAAAAATTATCAACTCAAAATTACTTTTTAAGTACTATAATCTTTTTGAGATTAATTATCTAATTATTTACTATTATTTACAATTAATTGAGAAAGATGACTTAAAAAACTATTAATTACATTAATTATGTTAATCAGCTAAATATTCTTTCCATTTTTTACATTAATTATCAATATTAAAAAAAACTATAATTACTCCCAAAGAGGAGAGACTCTCTCTCCAAAAACTCTCCAAAAAAATCTCTTCTCCGGTAATTCTAACTAAGAAAAAAATATTTAAAATATTAATTAATTTTTGATTAGTTAGTAGTTGGTTTAATCAATGATTAGCAACAAAGAATTTTTTTTAAAGTGTTCATGTTTCTGCCAATATGTTTTCGATATGTGTCCGACAAAGTCCAAATTCTGTGTTTGTCTGTGCTCCTAGCTAATTATTTAAGATAAATATTTAACTATTATTACCAACTATTCAACTTGTAAAAAAATGTACTTAATATAATTGGTTACTTATTTTATATGTAATTAAATCATTCAGTTGTTGTTAATTGACAACATTTACTAAATAGATAATAATAAAAAATAAAGTCCGGCCAATTTCAGCCACATCTTCCAAAACAAATTAAGGATGTAGAGAGCCTGGGAAATCCTCCCGACAGGAATTGCATTTCCTCTGACATGGTACTTTTAAGTACCAAATCCTTGTTCATCCAAACAAGGGATTTGGACTTCTCTTCCCCAAATCCTAAAAAAAGGGCAAAATCCGGCTGACTTCCAGGTTACCAAACAACCTAAAAGCCAAAGAACGAAATGAATGACAACCCCACAGAGAGATGAAACTAAATTAATTTAAAAAATAATAATGGTTATTTACTTTACCTTATTCAGTAAACCAAAGAAAAACGGCTGAAATGACTGTTCAAGCCATCCGTCACCATCTTTCGCTTGATGAAAATCATTGCAATCCTAGAAAGGACAGAATACATCATGATTAGTAATGGTTAGAGTGAGACAGAATCCAGTAGAATTAATCTGCATGATTTAGCAACTTTATTATTTAACAAAACTGACTTAAATCAAATTGAAACCTGACACCATCTTGCTCTGGATTTTAATCTCTCTGTAAGCATCCACATATGGAATTGACCACACTTTTTGCAGGCTATTCTTCTTGATTCTCCACAAGGACCTTCAGCTTCAGCCTCAAATTGAGTGGATCCAGCACTGAAGTTGTTCATTCCTTTCTGAAAGAGTAGCAGACGTTGAAAATTACAGATAGATGGACATGCATTTTCCAAACACAAATGAACTATAAACATAGGAATCCCATTCATGATAACAGGATTCCAAGGACTTTACAGATGTACCCAAGTCTCCTTCCGTATACCAAACACACCCTTAAAAGTAATTAAATATATACCTATCTTCCTACAATAAGCATTTGATATTACAAGTTATATGACAATGCAAAAACAACAATCATAATACCCCACTGGTTCCTGATAGTCATAAAGTCCACATGCTATCATAAATAACTAGCCACTTTTCCAACATGACCAGCAAAAAAAAAAAATCAATAGCACAAAAAACAAAACTCGCGCTTCGGGTGCTTAGAAGAAAAGCAACTTAGAAGAAGACAGAATTTCCATCACTACGAGTACACTAAGCAAGAATGCAATGAAGCCTCATAGAAAACTATAAGATATTTTACATCAAACCGTGGGCAATAAAAAGAGAGGGATGGTGCACACTAACCAGATTATATGAAATATCAATCAAAGGTTATAAGATCTTCCATCCTCGTGCACTTTCCATGCAGGATCAACTGTGATGCTGGGACTCTATAATGGAGGAGATTGAAACCCCTTTCCGTTTAGTTTACATCGGAAATAATTCTGCTTGATCCTTACTTGATTTGGCCCTAATGTCAGGTAGACTAAGCTAAGGTGACCACCCAGGTGTAGACAATTATCCCAAGCAAAGACTTACAAAGAGCTTTGATTCAAGTTTGTCTATCACACAGAACAATGAAATAATTAAAAAACAGTCAATGATCAGAGGATCTGAGCATGTCATGCTTTACTGAATTGTTCATCCCCTCATCAGTCTAAATAATGGTCATCCTATCCCCTACTACAATCAAGTGAATGACTGCTTACTTTCCTTTCCAGAGTTGCTTCTTTTCCTCGATCACTAATTTTTGTTATGCTCACTTCGAACTCCTTAACAGTCGAGGTGGGACCGGTAGATGCTTAATTTTTCACCTCTAGGTAATTTTTTAGTCAAACTATACATATGTTCCCAAATTTCTTTTTGATACTTTCATAAAATTTTACATGGGGTGCAAAATGAACTAATAACATTAATAATATACTCCCTACTACAAACTTTATTAAAATTATCCCGTCTCATATCCTTTTGCATTTACATATATACCCACCTTATTTCTCTGCCTCTTTTCACATGTATTTCCAAAGTTATTTCAATATCCCTAGATCTTTCGAGTAGCCACTTAGTTTCCCTCTAGCATTCCTATGTTCGAACAGCTATTAGTCCTACACTTATGTACTAACTCCTTAGCTCATGGCTTCTTACATTGAGAACAATATTGTGTATCGCTTATGGGAGTGCCCTAGCCCACCCTTACTATGTTTGCATTGTATTGGAATGGTACTGATGTAATGTGTCACAAGTGACGACCTAGCATGCCACCCTTGCTCATTTATTATTGCACAAGGGTGGCCAAAGCAACACGTCACTACTGAGGGATGTCCCAGTGATTTCTAACGAGCATTCTATAAGCATTTAATTCATAGAGACCCGACAATTCTACGCCAGTTGTTGACTTCCTAATACAAGCTTTATCCAGGCTTGGAACTGAAGGTGAAAAACAAGACATTATTACAACAATTACAAAATAATATGCATACTCTGCTGCCAATGTGAGTTGGAACTTAGGAAAGTTTGGCACCTAAACCATTACTATGATAGAAGGCATGGTGTGAGCATTTACCTATGATCCATTCACAATAACAAGTTGCTTCCCCCATCAATATGGCATAATTCTCTAAACGTTATAAAATATGTTCGCTTAAAAAGGTAAGTTAAACAAACAACTAGAAGAGAACAATAGGTGAAGAAAGAAACCTTTTGAGAAGCAGTTTGAAACCTACGGAAGTAGTTCAGTAGTTCTTCCCTCCTCAATTCATCATCATATGTTTTTCTCTTCAATGTATCTAGCAGAACCTGGATACAAGTTCCAATAAAGCATGTTAAAGAATGGTTAATGTATTGCTAAGTCCATGACAGGGTGTCATTGACCTGGTGTTGATCAGAAAAAAGAACAGTCAAAAGATATACCTCGTATGCATTTTGAAGCTTCTTGAATGCTTCTGCAGCCTTCTCGTTACCCATATTTTTATCCGGATGAACCATCATTGCCTGAAAGTCCATTTTGAGGATATGAATTGCATTGCTGACTGAATCTAATGAAGATTATACAATTACATTAGTGAAACGACTAGGTAGTATATTAAGGCACAATTCAAGTCACCTTTTTTCTGTACTCCCTCTTTAGTAAAGAAACATCTATATTCTCAAAACGGGCAAAGCCCAAAGCTGAATAATGATCACCACAGTTCAGCAAACGAACAACTTCATCCTCAGATGTTAACTCTGTTTCATACCCACTGGTAGATGGAACACCTGATCCCCTAGAACCAAAGTCATTTTCTGCAGCCGAAGAATGAGAACACTCACTTTGATCCTGAGTTTCTCTCTCTTGTTCTGGAGGATAACCAGATCTGCGTTCATCTAGGTTCTTTAGGAAGTATAGAAGAATGTCGCTGGATATGAATGACAGATTAAGTGCTAGAAGTAAACCAAGCCACCCCAAGTAGCTTCTTGCACAGTGAACTGAATATAAAGTGGTAATCAATAGCGCCGCTCGGTCATGCCTTAAAGCAAGTGTGCTTCCTGCATGTTCAAGTTAGAAGATCTCAGAAATCCTTATCTAATTGCTACAACTAGTAATAAATGAACCACCAATAAGGACAGAGGGTGATAAAAACGAACCTCCGATAAGTACAATTAAGGCTGTTGTCCAGAAGCTTCCATACAACCACAAAATTACAGTTGAAAAAATGGCAATTACCAAAAATCCAAGTGCCAAGCCAATGAAAGCTGCTACCAAAGCAGCAATCATCTGAAACAAATAGAAAATGAGAAACACAACAAATGGAAATGTGACAAAAGATATCCAATAGCATAGAAAGAACAAGTTCCTTAAGACCAAAGAAGATTGGCTTAGGGCTCGTTTGGCAACCGGAAAGTATTTAGAACTTGAAAAATTAGTCTAGAAAGTAGAAACTAGAAACTAGAAACTAGAAAAAGTACGTTTCCAATAGAATATGATTGTTTGTTTGCTTGAAACTAGAGTATAAAAGCATGACATGTCACTATTAAAATAATATAGTTGGGAAGTATAGAGTGGGTGGGAAAACCAAGTGTCACATAAACAAGGTATGAAAAAAGAGCAATGAATGAGCCCATCTAGTTTATGCGAATTCCAACCTTCTTCAATGAGTGACCTAGTTTCCATTTGGGCCTATTTGGCAAATAAAAATTAGAGGGAAACTAGGAAGAGGCAGAAATGATGTCTAATTTACATTTTGTTGCATGTTTAGTAGTTGGGAAACTAAGTTACGAAACCTTGTAGGATCCACTGCCAAAGTGGAAGCTACTTGGCTCTAGTTTCCATCTGAAAAGATGGAAACTCGTGGAAACTAATGGGAAGCAATTATTGCTCAATTGTTTGTTACTATTTATTTCTTGGAAACCAACACCCGCTTTTTAACCCTTTATGTTAATTGTTTTTTATCCATTACTTTGTCATTATTAATTACTAGTTTTCATTTTCCAGTTTCTAAGATACAAACAACATTTTAATTGGAAACTTAGTTTCCTTAGGGTTTTTGTAATTTTAGAAACCAATAGAAACTAAATTTCTTAGTCTCCGAAAATTTCAATTTGCAAATAGGTTGTGCTCATGTGGCACAGAATTACCAACAGACCAACAAGGTTGTAAAAATCGCTAGTCGGCCGTTAGTCGGTACGCGGGGACTAGGAATTAATCGGATTAATCGATGGACTAGTCGGATTAATCCATTTTGAGTTTTTTAATTATATATATATATATATATATATATATATATATATATATATATATGCAGTAAAAAAAATATATGCAATATATGCTATATGTCATCAAAGTATTAACTTAAGTACCCAAAAAAATATACGCAATATATGTTCTTAGTATGCATCTTTTCTGCAACTTTTTTTCCTTCTCTTCTTTCTCCTTCCTCTCCTTCTCTGTCGGTTACTTTTAGATTTTTGAAGAAATTGAATTTCGGATCGAATTTTGATCTTTTTACCCCCTTTTTTTGAACCGAGGCCTAGTCGGCCGACTAGGCCCGTTTAGCCGCCTAGTCGGCTGCATAGGTCCGATTATTACTTAAGCTTTTTTTTTTGCCGACTAACCCCCTAGTCGAGTCGGCGAAGGCCAACAACCGACTAGTCGGATTTTTACAACAGTGCAGACAAACAACCACCTAGATGGAAACAAACATTTTCCATTAGTTTCCAACTTTCCTTCTTAGTTCCCGAATGCCAAACGACCCTTAGTGTCATTAGGGATGAGATACAACATGGACTGTTTTTGCTTACCTTTTTAAAAAAACACCTAAAAAAGAGACTATAATTTTAAAAAATCAGTTTGGTTTTATGCCGGAAAGATCTACTATGGAAGACATTTACTTGTTTGAGAAGATTAATGGAACAAGAAGATTAATGGAAAGATTTAGAAAGAGAAAAAAAAAAGAATTACATATTGTTTTTATTGACTTCGAGAACTTAAGGGGAGATAATGTTGTGGACTTTAGAAAAGAAACAAGTTTTTAGTAGTTATATTGAGTTATACTGAGACTATTTAGGATATGTATAATAGAGTTATGACAACTGTACAAACTATTGGAGGAGATTTGACCATTTCTTATTACCATCGACTTACACAATGTCCTTACCTTTTTGTGGTAGCTATGGATTAAATTACTATCTAGGAGGAGGTTCCATGTTGTATAATGATTGTTGACAATATTGTGTTGCCTGATGAGAGTAGAAGGATTAGATGTAAAATATAAGTACCTGATGAGAGTAGAAGGATTAGATGTAAAATATAAGTGTAGAGAAAAACTTTGGAATCTAAGAAATTTATAATGAGTAAGGTGAGAATTGAGTATATGAAATGTAGCTTTGAGTTGAGGTCAAAGAGAATCCATATAGAGGGACAAAAGATATATAAGGATAATAATTTTTGGTATTTATGATCAATCATTCATCATGATGGATATATTGATGGTTGAAGTGGAGTGCTTACTTAATTGCAAGATGCCTATGAAGTTGAAAGAAAAATTCTGCAAGATTGTTTGTAAAACATCAATGCTTTATAGATAAGAGTGTTGTGCAATTAAGAAACTATATGTCTAGAAAGTTAGTCTAGCCAAACTTAGAAGATAAGGGTAATACGTTAAAAGATAGGATAAGAAATTGGTGTATCATCCGTAGGAAGTTAGAGGCGACAAAATGAGAGAAAATCATCTTAAGTTGTTTGGAGTTTGGACGTGTGCAACGCAAATCAAAAGATGTTCTAGTAAGAAGGAGAGATCATATAGTAGTTAGTACTATTGAGTCGCAAGAACTAGATGTGGGCTACACGAACATGATTTGAAGTTTTGAAGGAGAATATGTTTTTTAGCGTTACATAGAACATAGTCCTTAACAGAACCGAATGGAAGAAGAGGATTCAAATAGCCGACCTCAAAATTTTGGGTTACGGCTTTCATGTTGTTGTAACACCAAAAGTTTGGTAACACCAGATTTTACTATTTTCAATAAGCTAATTCATTTGGGCAGCTTATGAAAGTGGGGGAGGCGACTTTCATGAGATGCTTTTGCTTCTGCTTTTGAAAAGCAGAAGCAATACCAAACCAAACCACCAGTAGACAAAGTAATTTAGTCTTATGAAAAAATTCCCCTTCTAGAATAGTTTCACTCTCCATCACTGAGTCCTTTTCTTTCTTTTGAATTTCTGAACATATTGCTTTTAGCCACAGACACTCAATTGAAACAATCAGAGATTATTCCCTTGCACCTATTTGTGTATGGTTTTATCGACAAATTTAGAACTGTGGTGCCTGGGTTAAACCTATCAAATTGTAATAAGGCAAGCTTATAAAGATGGACAAATATGTCCTTCAATAAATTGATATGTCCTCACTATGTTATAATGAATCGGCAGGTGAATTTCTATTGACATCAAACCAAAAATTGTCCCACTTTTCTTACGAGTGAAGGAGAGGATCTTATATATCATTGACGGGACATCCAAGGATCCTATTATATGAAATACAGAACATGGAAGGCCACATGTACTTGTGTATAGAGGGAGGTAGACCTCTCCCAAAAACCAGTTTATAGTAATCTAAAATTGCATATAAACAGTCATCGTTTGGCCAGAGCTGGAATACTTGGCACAATCCACTTTGCTAGGTGGAAACTGCAATGTAGACCAAGGTTCGAGATATCGGGGTTATATCGATTTCGGTTTCGGATATCGGAGATATATCGGGTGATATAAAGAAATATCAGATACCAATAAATATATAATATGTTATATATTGTATATTGTATGTACTAAATGCCCTATCAAATCATTTTCTAGATGTACTAAATGTTCTAAATATCATACAAGGTTAAAATTAAGTAATAGCATGGTAAGAAACTAAAAATTATAAAATTAGATTGATAGAGTTAGGGCTTTAAATGGGTATTTTGGTTAAATGGGTTCGGGGCAAAAACCAATCCGACCCGAGCCGAATAACCAACCAGATATACATAATATCGGGTTTGATATCAGCCGATATTTGTCAACCCGCTTTAATTCTGATATAATACCGATGTATGGCATTTTGGGCTGAAAACGATAAGTCGGCCGATATGGCCAATATCTCAAATATTGACTTAGACAAAGCAAACCTTTAGAAACCTTTTGCTTCTTGTTTACCTAGAACCCATTTCAGATCCTTCTGGTTGACGCAAACTTTTTGCTAAATAGTCATTAATGACTAATAAAGTTTCTATTTTTACACTGAAGAATTCCATTATCCTGATCCTGTTCAATCAAAAATAAACCAACAAGACCTAACATAACAACCAATCCCCACTGCTAGTGCCTCACAAGTTAATTCCTCCACTATATCAATGTTGATATTTCCATAATGATTGAGGAAAAAGGGGTGAAAATGCCAGGAAAATAGTGCAGTTTGATTGCACTAATAGCAGTGTAAAGCAGTGAAAGGGCTCAGGTTTGGCTACATAGGGTGCATTCAGCTTACTTAATCACCACCACTTAACCAATCCTCACTGCTAGTACCTCCCAGCAAGAAGAAACTCTACAGTGCCTCACAAGTTAATTTCTCCATTCTACCAATGTTGATATTTCCATGAAGATTGAGGAAGAGGGAGTGAAAATGACAGGAAAATAGCACAGTTTGATTGCAGCAATAGCAGTGAAAGGGCTCCGGTTTGGCTACATAGGGTGCATTCAGCTTACTTGATCACCACCATTCCCACTTTCCCACGTATTTAGGCTTTGCTCTGGCAGATTTCAAACTCATCAAAAAAATTATACTTAGCACAAACCATTTCAAGCCAAAAGCAGCCGAGCTCAAAACAAAAGTTTTGAGTGGATTTACTGGTGTTTAGAGCATACATGAAATAAATGGTGTTGCAAAGGGAAATAAGATTCTAGTTAATACATTCAAAAGTCAACAGTTGCTTTTAGTAATGCCAAGTAGTTAGCATATGGCTGGATTAACAATGTACAAGAAACAAAATAAGTGCCAAAATTTTAAGTACTAATATAGTAGTGATAACTAGGAGAAAAGTTAGGTAAACCAGGCAGAACAGAATACAAAGATGTTTCTTCATAATGATTACAAATCTAAAAGAAAATGGAGCAAAGCAAACATAATTTACTGCTTGTCTACAGAAATTAGAATAATATGATAACCGAATCAAACCAAGTATAGGAGACAGTTAGACCAACCATGATGATGAAGACTTTCGTCATTCCAATCATTGCGATAATTGAGAGGATGCTACACCAAAAAATTGCAAAGAAGGATGTCGTACCCAACCGTACTAGAGACGTGAAACCTCTAATATTGCAATCCATCCAAACTACGGAGAGCAGAAGTATCAATTTTCCAACATGCAAGGTCCATGTCTGAATAATGGGATACACATGCCTCATTTGAACAAAGATATAATCTTGAGCCTTGCATATATATGCAGTGAAAGTTGACAACCGCGGTTTTTGCCGTTCAACCCATCCGCTAGCTGCATTTAAAACATCCACTGCCAGCACTCTTAAATTCTGATCAGCTGCTGCTAAAGAAGATTGAATATGTCCTGACATAGTTTCCAAAGAGAAAACCCTGGAGACGCTATGACTCAAATTATCATTGCTTGCACAAAATCTTCCATCATATCTTCTGGATTCAGATGCATCAGACAATGGACCTTTTCCTACGTCATCTCCTACATCTTTTAACACCTCTGTTGCCTGTGCTGGTCTAGGGGATCCATCATCTAACTTCTCCATGAGAGGAACACCACCAGATCTTTTCTTGTTTCGCTTACCAACTCCGACATGGTTCATTCCAGTTGCGCTTTGTCCTGAAGTGGTGCTTGACCTGCAAATGTTTTCGCCATCTGGCAGTTCTCTGTCAACAGTGTTTTCGCCACGTGCATGTATATACTCTTTTCCCTCTGACAAAGATACATCCACAGACTCTGAATTTGCTTGTTTACCGGTGGTGCTTTTGCGGTCCAAACCATTTTTATGCTGATTTCCTTTTCGGGCCATTTTTACCGGTTGGTATTGTATGGCTAGTTTATGCTAATCGATTTGAGACATCTAAAGGGTCTTATATATTCCAATAAGTTTCCACGTGAAAAGCCAGCAGCTGTAAAACCAAATGATGTCAATCACAGATATAAAGGCGGAAAATTCAGAACCATAATGATCAGGCAATCGATCATGCCATATATTCATGATGGATTTATCAATCACTGCAATAAGGATGTCCTAGGTAACATGCATTCTGGATATAGCAGTCGTATAACTAAAATATCAAGGCAAGGTTCATAAAGGTAAGATGCAGAAGCATAGTATTGTAGGGAGCAAGGTACTCCAGAAATGGCGCCATAACATAATGTGTCCGCGTGGGATACGTATTGGACAAATGTGCCTCTCCAATATATACTAAGACAAGCCCTTCAGACAGTAAAGAACTAAAAGAGGCTCACTAACGTAAGTTGGGGACAAGATAAACTAAGTAATCATGTAGTATAAAGGAAGTCCATCATCTCTAAGTATACCATAATATAATTGAGCACCTTCTTGATGTATAGTCAAGCTCTTACTTTCTAAAAACTTAATATAAAGAAATAATTGTCGTATCCTCCACCCAGAATAGATACAAAAGAAGCTACCTATGAACTCAATGTTTTATGCACTTACTTTGGCAAAAACAAGTAATCTGCAAAACTGTATAGACTATAGAGTCCCTACTACCTAGCCCTGTAGACCATCACTCGGTAGAATAACAACGGGTGGTGGGGGGGGAGAGAGAGAGAAAGAAAGAAATATAATTAGGATGTCAAATCGATATACATATCACGTATGAATTTGCTTGATTACTGTCTCGTGTATCATATTGTTATTATTAAATTGTGAATTTTAAAATTCATTTGGAAACTAATAGGCCATACATTTATGGAGAAATTGAATACATTGAGCAATAATGAGGAGCATTAAGTGACAAGTTCATCATAAAGTCGATAATTAAGAGCAGAATTCATAACATTAGCATTGCATGATTGTATATTCATGAGTATAGCATCATATTCATTGCATTAATAAGAACTTGAGTCTTAAAGGTGAATGTGTTTGCATTCAAATAATGCTTCTTGTTATAACTTATAAAAATTCCAGAAATAGAGGAAGTAATCCCTCTAGGTAAAAAAAATATAGAGAGAGAGAATGTTCAATGTAGTGCCCCATCCCTACATCGTGCCCCGTTTCTGTCCATGGGGTGCGCGAGAAAGGAACATTGTCACTACCGATTCAGTCGGAACCGATAGATCGGGATCGATTGAAATGGTCGAACAGGAACGATTGAATTAAGATCATTTTCTCGTTATGGAAAGGCTTCTTCGGAATCAAGTCCCATATTCAGCGGGTTGGCGCCTCGAGGATAGACTCTGCGTCTGAGTCGAAAGAGACCTCACGTTGCTCTGTTTTTCATGCCGCACTTGCTTCTTTGGCTTTGGTTTTCTAAATACATTTTCGTGAATATTTTCGATGGTTTTCATGGCTTGCGTTTTCGAACTCGCATTTACATATCGAACTCCTTGAATAATACAGTGTTCTAATCGGTTGCTTTTGCGATTTCAGGTAATCGTGTAGGCGACGACTAGCGCGACCAACAAGTCTCTCGTCTCGAACAAAAATCAATGTGAGTAGCTGACCCTTCTCTTCTCGACCCCCTTCTTAGTTCAATCGATAACATTATTGCGATTGGAATGATAGATGCAAGGGCACGGACACGTCTACTTATCTTATAAAACTGTATTGAACAAAAGATTGACTCATTGAACAAATTGATGTCACGACAAGGCGGGACACGATGAAATGATTAAGTTCTCAAAAATATAGACCATGCTTTAGTAACTAAATTGTGCTAACACGGTCATGGACAACTTGTCGACAAGGTAAAAGTTTCCTCGAGCGGCATCCTGGGGCACGGGACCGTTTTGGCCTAGGAGGAAACACGGTATAGTTGTGCTGGATGATAGCACGGGTTAGACGGAAACTTTCAGCGAGGCTCGCTACTTGCGTTGAAAGGACCCCGACTAACAAAGCTATAAGTCCAAGATGGCTTGTGGTGTCAGTGACCAAACACACATAAATTGCACACGCAATGCTAGCGATAACGATTGACAGAGAAGAACATGGTAAGTCTCACATTGCACGGTACGCTCTGTCGTGGGTAAGTTCTAGCATAATTTACATTATACATGTCATAGCTTGTCTGAAATTCATTAGGATGGTTAGAAAGATTCACAAACTAAGTTATATAAACTCTTCAACCAAATGAGAGCATGAAACTTAATTTGCCACGCACCAGTACAAAGTGTAATATACTGATCCTCGCTCTCCACAGGTACCCCGAACCAAGAAGGGCGTGCCATTTAAGCTCAAGACGACGCAAAAACATTTGAAGCATCGTCCGTGTGTTGAAGAATTGTTTTGATCCTTTTGAAGACTCCACATTCAGTCCAGAAGAAATGTCGTCTCGACTCCCCACGATTCCAGGTCTTTGAAAATATTTTGTTGTAAATGGAGATGCAATGTATGGAACAACTATCTCATCAGCATTCACTTTGTAATCGAGTCATGTTGTAGCCCGCGAGGCAAATGAATGTAACAGAGTCATGTAAATGATGTTTATTATAAATGAAACAAAAGTTCCTTCTGTTTTCAAATGTGTTTGTTAAATTTCTCTGCGTACTCTACTTGATGTTGTGTTTCGGATAACCTTATGACTATGCCTTGTGCGATCGCAACTTAGGCTCGCACGGCATCACGCCCGGAAGACGACTACTGATTCTACGGAATCGGGACGTGACATTCAACACATCTAAAAAAGGAGAGAAATATTAAACACCAAAAATTGAAGCCTATTTCCCTTTATTTAGAACATCAGTTGCTGAGTCCTTATTTAGTCTCCAGAGATGATAAATGTCATCCCTGAAGAGGTAAGATGTCGTCGATGGAGATGAAGTCAACGAGAATGCTATAAAGGACACACTCGTCCAAAGTTTTTACTTGGAAGAAGATGCTGCTCGGAAAAAAACTGTAAAGAATTATTAAGTGTTATATAGGTATTTGTATCGAGTTTCAGAGTTCAAGCGTCAAGTTAGAAAAATATTAATTTCTATGCCACTTTAAAGTCGGGTTTAACTCGGTAATTTTTGTGTTGGATGATACACCTTATTGGGTGTTATGTACAATACAGAAATTGTATCCTCAGATAAGTTGTGCCCCTCGTATCATTCAATGAATCGTACTTTTCATAGGTTGCATCTTACCTTCTCGTAAGATGCTGACAATAGATATACATATTAGAGAATGAAGACCATCAGAAAATGCATACTAATAGGGTTTTATGACAATAATTAATAATAAATAAATCTTACAACCACCCACTACAAGTTTGAAGTTTATCTATTAGAGAATGAAGATCATCAGCATAGAACCCTCATCGTCTTATTAGACTGTTTTGCATAAAAATTAGTGGATACTCAAGAACTTACGTAACCACCCCCCTATTTTCTTGCTCGTCATGGACAACTAATCCCTCCAATCTATAAGCATACCGTAATAAAGTTTTCCCTTTACAATAAGGTCGAGAAAGGCATCTACACTATTCTAGTCCTTATTTCACAAGACCACAAAATAAAGAACCGTCCGAGAGTTGGACATAAAAAGGAGTGTCACAACCGTGTGTCTTGAAGGTCTTAAGGTGTACCCTACAGGGGAAAAAAAGGTTATTCATAGCCAACAAATCACAAGAAAATAATATTACTCCCACAATTAACTAATAATCCACTATTAAAAGTTCCAAAATTTCTCCCTTGTCTCCAAAATCACTTTGCGATCAGAAGCTATTCTACTCTAGAATAATATGGTATAGGTTGCAAAGACGGACACGGGTTTGGATGCATGTATGGCATGGATTACATGTATGGCATGGATACCATTATATAAACCCATAAGAGTACATTATTTATATCCTACTATTTATATTAAATCCCAATTATAACCCAATAAATATGAGAGTCGACATTTCAATGTTAATAAACCAGACATCTCTCAAGTTGTGCATGCTATCCAATATAACTTTCAAGAACTCCCTTCATAGTTGTGCCGAAAACGCAACATTTCGCCACATTCTCTACCAAACAAGAATCCAAATTTCACATTTCTTGACAGGAATCGCCGAAACATCGAAAACCCACCAAAATTTCACAGTTCCAACAGCAATCCAGCCGACGAAATCGCCCAAACAACAAAATCCCCCGCCAAATTCCACGGTTTCAACACCAACCCATTCGATTCCATCTACGAAACAACAATAACCCACCAAAATTTCACAGTTCTAACGCACGACACGGATGACGAAATCGCCCGAACAATAAAAACCGCATCCCCCAATTTGCAAATTTTCACAAGAAATAGATTGATGGATGAAGAAAATAAACGGATACAAAAAAGGAGGAAGGAGTAAAAGAATACCTGAAATTAATTTTAATTGGGCGTTGGGAAGTGGTGATTTCAAGAAGAAGGGAGTGGAATTTGTAGTGAAAGATGGGCTCAGGAGAAGAGCCTCATAGAGAGAGAACAGTGGCTGCCCCCAATAAGAAACCTCCTCCCTTTATTTTACTTAAAATGACATTTCCATAGCCAAAGGTTTTTTTTAATGCCCTTTTGGCCCTTTGTCTCTTGATTCGATTCACTAATCTTCTACCATCCACCCAGGTTCACAAGAGTCACTCGAGTTCGGCTCATAGCCAAATGTTAAGGAGTCCATTTTTGTTCATCCACCTAAACTAGTAAAGATGTTTATCATTCCACTCAAAACTTGTCACGTGGTCAAAACTAGTGGAATGTTTACCAAACCATTTTCAAAGTAATTTTAGGTTGGATAAAAATGACACGTGAACCTTTGAGTGAAAAGTTACTAGTTTTTGTGGGTGAACAAAAATGGACTCAATGTTAAGGGCAATAAGTTTACTAGGGACAACGCAAATGTTAAAAAAAAATAATTACCAAAATAACATTGAAAAATTGTTAGGGGACGACATAAACTAAAGTATAAAAGAAACAAAAATGTCTATTTTCATTTGTCCTCTTCTTATTTTCCCAAATCTCTAAACCCTAAACTAATAATATTCTTATGGTCCCATAAACCCTAACAAATCTCTATCATTCCGATCACACCTGGTGAATCTCCAACGAGTTTTGGAGAATCTTCGACCATATACTTTCCAAAGTTTTCTAATGAAGCTTCTCAAGCCATTGGTCATTCTGCAATGAAAATGGCTCCCAACAATGTAGAAGGGATGATAAAGAATCAAT
The DNA here is from genome assembly GCA_029216955.1 of Iris pallida. NCBI lineage: Eukaryota > Viridiplantae > Streptophyta > Magnoliopsida > Asparagales > Iridaceae > Iris > Iris pallida. The sequence continues at coordinate 7,464,119 of JANAVB010022596.1, read as the reverse complement.
TCGATGAAGTTATCGGCTTGTCGAATACATTATCGTGCATTTTCGAACCTCGGAAGAACCTTTGGTAATTTATTTTTCTATTGAATTATTGAAATTTCACATAAATCGAAACTTTAATCTTCTAACTGCCAAAAGTCTTTAAGATAAAAACTGTCAATCTTAGGACTACCAAAATTTTGGCAGTCCTAAGACCGACATTTTAAGTCTTCAGTTCTATTTTGAACTCTTTTATACTTATATATTTTCTTCCATTTGAAGGTGCATAACTTGTCTTTTGGATATATTGTCGTACATACTCATATTGCATCGATTTTGGCCAATTGTTTGCCATGGGTACTGTGTTCGACTCTCGTGAAGAAGTGCAAATGGTGCCAACAAGTTGGACACAACATAACAAAGTCATGGTCATTGCAAAATCGATTAGCAATCGGATCAGATGAAAAAGTTAAAAGTTTGGATGTAAGAGAGGTGGTGTGTTCAGGTCTCATCGTAGAAAAGATACGGACACCAAAGAAATAAAACAAAGAAAGAAAAGTGTAGAGACAAATAAATGTGGATGTTCATTCAAGTTGCACATTGTCAACATCGTCAGTGACAAGTTGATTGTCAAAGTCAAGTATGGAATGCACAATCATCATATACAATCATCCTATTGCCGACACACTTGGAGGTCATGTGTATGCTAGTTGGGCAATTGTCCAACTCCGGAGTTGCACCATGACAAGTTCTATCTATCATGCGACAAAAAAATGAGAATAACAATTCAACTATGAGGACAAATTACAACGTTTGAATACCATCGAAAGCTAATAGTATGCGAGGAAGAATGACAATGCAGCAAGTGATGAAGTTGCTTTCTGAGCATTACTTTGTTGAGTTCCACAAAAGAAATCCACATAACAATGAGGTTCTTTTAATGTTTTGACCACGATCCTTCTCCGACGTATTTGTCCTTGATTATACTTACAAGACGAACAAATTCAAGATGCCACTTTTCCATATTGTTGGCTTTACGTCTACGGGAATGCCATTTTCAGTGACCTTTTATTTCATGAAGATTGAAACGGTGGATGATTACATATGGGAATTAAGATAACTTAAGTTGCTTTACACTGGACACAGAAAATCTATTGTTTCTATGACCGATCGAGAATATGCCCTAATGAATGATATAAATGGCGTGCTTCTTCACGCAAATAGAGTTCTATGCACTTGACACATAAATAGGAATATCCAAGCACAATACAAGAGCAAGTTTGAAAATGTTGATGGCATATTTGACAAGGGCCGGTTTGATGAATTCTATCATGATTGGGAACTTGTATGGTAAACAAGTACGAAAGACAATTATGAAATAATATGGTACATGTTCAAAGAAAAATGAGAGGCAAGCACCTGGTATGCATTTATTATCTCAAAGATATCTTGATAGGCCACCATAAAAAATAATTTGCCATGGCATACACGAAGATGGTGAAACATTATTGCATAACAACTTCCAACAAGGCTGATAGGGAACACTCAAAACTAAAGGGGTGTATACGGTCATTGGTCAATGAGATTAATGCATCATTGAGATGAGTCTCAATATTGCAAGGCATGAATATATGAATGAATCATTCTTGAATTTGTTAGTCCATATTGTTACGCCCCGGTTCCACAGAACCGATGTCCTCGCATGGACGTGCGCAAGGCAATTTCCATAACGGCCGATTACGCAGCTTAGCAATGAGGTCGTTGCACAGAAGAACGAGTAGAGAAGTTGAATAACACAAGATGTATAGAAAACTAAATCCTTTTCGTTGATAATGTAGCAGCATTACAAAGGGTATGAGGCCAATATTACAATCGCTCAAGCTCACACACTCTCTGAATACAATCAATATGCTCTTTCTCATCTCTCAATACAAAGATCAAGCCATAGGCTTACAAATAAGAAGGCGATGTCCATAGATTATGTCCCGTACATGTGAAGTCTTCAACGCGGCCGCACGCATCGAAATGCCAGGGAACTCCATGCCTCAATGCGTCCAAGCGAGCTCCGCCTCGAACGAACAAGTACCTGTAACCTGCATACAAACTGGTGGGGTGTCAGTACACAACCGTACTTATGGGAGATATCTCGCCCACCTATACAAAACCAACCCGTTATATTTAGTGAGTGCAACTTATTCATTTATGATATTTCTAATCTTGCCTTAGGATCAGTTTCATGGCATAACTATAGAGCCGACTCTGTGTTGCAACATTGTGGCCGTGCTACGAAACTCATTCATATTTCAACATCGATGTCGTACCTCACAACTCAGTGTAACTTATCCATACGTGCCTTATGGCCATCCCATTTTTCAACGTGCAAACGACTCAATCATAAACCTATGAAGTTTGTGCCAATGACTCAAAACACGATGACACACCTCGTGCCGAAGTACGTGTCTCTATTATAGCCAAATCTTAGGCTTCATAATAATTGTGATGCATATAGTACACACATTCCTTGACTCCTTCGTGCCGTGCATACACTTTTTGACTCAATGGTGTCGTGCATACACTTTTTGACTCAAACTCACAATACGCACGTGGATTGCCGCAAACACGTCGACTCATCTATACGAAATGTCACTGGCATTGACTAGCCATCTTGGACATAGCTTGATGGAGACAAGGTCCTTTCGACGCGGGTAGCGAGCCCAGTCAAAGTCCTCGACTCACCAATTGCCTACCCAGCTCAGCTATATCGTGTTTCCTCCTAGGCCAGATCGGTCTTGTGGTCCCAAGTTATCGTCCGAAGAAACATCGTCATTGTGCACAAGTTGTCTATGACCATGCACCTATGAGAACATTTAGATTCAGCGTAAATGTATGGCCTAATTGACAGTACGACTCAGAAGTTTTGTAAACCATTCTCCTTAACCATACTTTCCATACTAGGTTGCAGACTCTCAAACGAGAGATCGTCTCAACGACAAACGGACGCGTGAACTTTCTATATTACCTTTTTGAAACCCAGGAACAGCTACTGCATAGTCTTCCTGCATAACTTTGCTAAACTATATTCCATTGAAGTGCCACAAATAGTGTCATACTCTAAGCCACAAACCATGAGACCATGGGAACGTGTTGCCATAACCAGCCGTAGAATATGTGGAAATGTGTTTACTATGACAACAAGTCGATAGCCCATGGCATAATTTTGCTTAACTCAATATGTGAGGTCGAAAGACCGAGTGCCAACTTTGAAAAATATATCGTAGAGTGATATCTAGGCAACAAGTTGACAATTCCAAGTTCTATATCAACCGACTCAAAACAATGGATTATTCCTTAGCTTTGTGGATTCGTCTCTTTTATTAGCATACATATTCAGTGCATATGAAAACTCAATTTTATTAGTGTGCATGCCAAGCTGAGGCAAGTTTATCGAAGCCACCAACCTGAGCGAAGGGTTGCCTCGACCGAGCGGAACTTCGAGTAAGTTGTTGCATAGCTAAGTCTAAACGTCGTTGCATTTCGATTCATCCTATTGACCTAAGCGAGGCGGGACACTACACATGTCGTATCTCACAAAGGCATTAGGTTTACTGTTGTCACGCTCGATTCCATCGAATCGTAAATCGTCATTGGGCGTGATGTCGTACAAGTCTAAATTGTGCTTGTACAAGACGTGCTTGGTGCATTTTTAGAACATTATTGTTTTATAAAAGTTTACAACAGATTAAAGCAGAGAAATTGAATAATTACATGACAAAGAAGAAATAACTCTTTATTGATAATTTACAATTGATACATAACTGAGTAAAGCGTCGAACTTGGCTTACAAATTGGAACAACAAAATGAGATATATCGTTCCATACACCATACTGCTTTACTAAAAATAAAATATAAACACTTTCAGCGGGAGTCTTCAAAATACCACCTGGAAAGCTTCAAAATATGAAGAAAGCTTCTTCACAACTAAGCGAGCCTTCAGTTTCTCAGTACACCTCCTTGGTTCGCAACACCGGTGGAGATGTGGGTCAGTATAATATCATGTACTAGTGAGCGGCGAGTTAACCCAACTCACCAAAAATCAACACAATAATCATACGAAAGCATACATTAATAGTGATCTTTCTAGTTTTTTCTTATGTCAATTAACAACTCAAAATACATGAATATAATCTATAATATACATCACTAAACAGTGATTCTTACCACAATCGATTGTCCTTTCCTGCATAAAACATCATTAACTATGCAAATTTGAATATATGAAGGTCACTGGTAACCTACCACCTTGAACTATTCTTGGTAAGATGACGATCCTTTCAGAGCGAGTAGCGAGACCAATTGAAAGTTCATGAGTTATTCGTACTTGTACAACAGCACAAATATCCTTTTTCCTCTTACGCCAAATCGATCTCGTGGTCCCGAACACCCTTCAAGGAACGAAATCTTGTACACAAGTTGTCCATGATCATGCATGTCTAACTAACTTAGATAATAAAATATAACATTCAACATAACAGAAAATTTGATAAACTATACAATGCATTCTCAGTGTGTATTCTACCATATACGACAAGCAACAATATTATGGTTACTATCTTTATCAAGATTCATTTATTAGATTATCATTGATCGAATGACACAACAAAGACAAGCAAAAATTCTTTTGTTTAGGTGTGAAGATAATGAAAAAAGGATCAAAGTCACTCAATGTTGGACATTTCATTTTGTTTAGGTTATCATTGATCTCCCTTCCTCTATTCAGCATCAACCAATGCTCGTTGTTGCAGCCATCGCGCTAAATTTGTCAGGAAAGGAGTATATACGAAGTAGCAGGTGGTTGTCCAACTGATCAACCCCTACAAAAAAATAAAATACCAAACATGCTATTTCTCAATGTCAACATGTAATAAAAGTTGAGGTTATTTAGTAATACAGTCTCACATAATAGTGGATATTAGGGTTTGGGTCTCAACGTTAGGATTTGGATCTTGAAATTACTGTTCATTAGTCTAGGGGTGAGCATTATTCGGTTTTGGACCGAAAACTGAACCGAACTGAACTGAATAAGAGGTTCGGTTCGGTTTAAAAAAATTCGGTTCGGTTTCGGTTTTGAAAATACTAAAAAAATTTATTCGGTTTCAGTTTTGGATTTCGGTTTCGGGTCCAAAACCGAATAAGAAATTTTAACTACTATATATATGCATGTGTGTGTGTGTTTGTGTGTGTATATATATATATATATATATATATATATATATATATATATATATAGGTATGTACTATAGGTATATACTAAATATGTCTAGGTATATTTAGTTACTATATATATTAACAAGAAAAACGCAAAAAAAAAAAAAAATCAAAAAAATGAATAAACCGAAAATCGAACCAATTTAATTCGGTTTGATTTGATTCGATTTTGGACCAATTCGATTCGATTTCGGTTTTACTTATTCGGTTTCGGTCCAATTCAATTTTGGATTATTCGGTTCGGTTTAAACTGAATTGATCGAATGCTCATCCCTACATTAGCCTACGTGAATAGTTGTATAATTTTGAAACTCAAAATCTAATATTTACTGTCATGTGCGACCTGTTACTAAATATCCCTAAAAGTTGGCATAGTTCGTTTCATTTCCAACTACTTTACCTCGTCGAAAACTTGGATGTCAGCCTTAGGATATTCCCACAGGTGAAAAAACCTGAGACAAAAAAAGAAGAAACTATGTGTTAGATCAACGAAGCAAAATTGAGTTAAGATGAGGTCGCACTCACTTGATCAGTGGGATCTCGGCGAGAGGGCAGCCGACGCCAACCAAGCAAGCCAAAGCGAAGCCCAGCCACGTGCCGTCGAGAAACAACCATACGAACTCTGCCACTGCGAACAAGACGTACGCTTCGGTGTTGTTCGGTACACCGGCCTTGTACATTTCAGCGCTCAGTTCGATGAAGACTGCAAGCACGCTATTGAACGAACAACAATTAATATTATAAGAATTTATAGGTTGTTAATTCTTCAACTAAGTGTACAATTTTTTTTTTTGTTTGTTTGGTTTTGTATCAAGAAGCAAGACTGACGCTAATGAAAGCGTTGCTTTCTCTAGGCTTCCAACTGCAGGCTTTGATTTGGAAGGGAGTCTTTCATCCAGAAACAGCTGCAGGAGTCCTACAGTGAGATAGAAGGCCCCCAGAAGCGGAGGAACCTAAAATATTCAACAACAGGGGTGAGCATTATGATCAAAAATCGAACCGGATAAGAAATTCGTTTCAGTTTACAAAAATTTAGTCCGCTTTTGGTTTTGAAAATACTATATCTTTTTATTCGGTTTCGATTTCGGTCCAAAACCAAAGGCCGAATTATATATATATATATATATATATATATATATATATATATATATTTTTTTTTTTTATGGTGTCCGGGCATCCGCGCACTAGCCCGTGGCAACGCCACCCAGCCGGCTAGTGCGGGAGGGGGGGCTCGATCCCGAGTCTCCCCGCCGAGAGCCCCCCCCTCGTGCCACTTGCGCTACGAGCGCCGGACTATATATATATATATATATATATATATATATATATATATACACACACACACTATAGATACATACTAAATATATCTAGGTATATTTAGTTACTATATATATTAACAAAAAGAAGCGCAAATAAATTGAAAACAGAACCGATTTAATTCGGTTCGGTTTGATTCGATTATGGACTATTTCGGTTCGATTTCGGTTTTGCTTATTCGGTTTTCAGTCTAATTTCGTTTTCGGTTATTCGGTTCGATTTGAAACGAATTAACCGAATGCTCACCCCTATTCAACAACAAAGGTTCCTAATTACATAAGAACATTACTCGGACAGGATTGGAACTAAGGCTAGCGTTCCGATATTTTTGGTACCTTAACTTTTTTCTGCTCGATTTTAGCACTCCAACTTTATAAAATTTGGCACAACAAATTTATAAATTGCTCTTTTGAAACAATTTTCGTCAATTTTGAAGCACATCGAGATCACTTCAAAAGAAAATGCGACAATACAAGTATTTAAATTACGATTTTGTACAACAAGATATGCATTTTGAAGTGTGGTCTCGACGTGCTTTAGAATCGACAAAAATATTTCAAAAGAACAATTTATAAAACTGGAATGCCAAAATGATGTCAAAAATATCCGAACGCTATAGTCGGAATGTCGTTAGGGTAATTTAGCCAAGGACCTAATAGGTAGGAAATTGTACGAAAAGAACTGCGAGAAGAATTGGTACCCAGATGCTGGTGTGGAGAGGGCCGACGTCGATTGCACCACTCTGGTAGGTCTGGAGTCCCACCCTTGAATGGAGTCCGTCAACAAGAGTGCCGAAGAAGCAGCCTGACCCAAATAAGGAGAGGGAGACGGAAGGCCAGGTGTTCTTGAGGCCCTTCTCGCTCTCCTTCCTCCTGAGGCTACACCAGGTCCTGGGAGGAGGAGGAGGAGGAGAGGACATGAAATTGTGGAAGGATCCGAGTGAGGGAGAGCGTGGGGAGGCCAGGGCTACATGGGCTAGCATGCTTCTGTTTCTATGGATGATGAGCCGTTATCACATAGGCTACCAAGAATACCGCCACCACCAGATATTTTCAGAACAATGCTGTCAGCCCAACCGAGAGAGGACCGCACGCGTCAAACCGGACTGACGTGACAGTCCTTTATTGACTCGCTCCATTGGGACACGGTACTAGCAGAGGTCGGACGGCGGCCCAGGACCCCTGATGAAAGGGAGCACCAACATAAAACTGTTTATAATAGAACTAATATGTATCATGTGCTTTTTTTCAACAAAAAAATATTATGGTGTAGTTGTTATAATGCTAAATTTTTGTTTAAGAGGCACTTGGTTCAAATCTTGACTACAGCAAAATTTTGTTTTATTTATATATATTTTTTATATATTACGTATGGGGAGCCTATTGTATAAGTTTTATCTCGGGCCCCCAATTTCTTAGGGCCGGCCCTGGCAGGGATGCTGGAGACAATGGGGACTGCCATGTCAACACGGTCTGACACACATTGTCCTCCCTCGGTTCGGTGTAGGTATTTTCCTTTACAGGATTGGTTGAACCGTCTTGGCCCAGATCTGATGACAGTCAATTAACCTGTATAAGGGTTAGGTTACAAACTTATAATACCGTACGTGCGTAACGTACCTGTGTAAGTTACACCTAGCAGATATCACCATTGGATCATACTACAAGATGAGCGTCTGCAACGAATTTATTCATATACACTGAACGGGAAGTAGTACACAAAGCAAAAAATAAATCTCCCTCAACAGATTTAACTCAAGTGAATCAACACAAAACAACAATTGCAGGATCGTATGCGCATACACATTTGCTACAATCATCTCCCCAGAATTCTTTTTAATACCAAAATTAGTTATATTTGATTTTACATAGGCAATGGCAGTCCAGTACAGAATGGTGCATTGACAAATCACCTTCTTTGTTTTAACAGCAAAGTAAGAAACCCAGCTGTGTTTCAGGTGGGATGACGATACACGCTTCTTCTAACTTGGCAAAGGCACACGTAACTGGTCAATGGGACGACGATGATGAAGACGCCGTCGGATCTTGTGACTAGCTGGCCTTGGTGTTGCGCCTTGTCGCAGGCGCGGCCGCTTCTCAGATCGGAAGAAGTACCGCTTATTTCTTTGATTAAACTTTTCTTTTATAATCTTCTCAAGAGAATTCCCACCTCTATATATAGATAGAGGGTGGTTACAATTGCTAACCATAATTTGTTGGAAGAATAAGATAAACTAAAGAAAAGATAAGATAATTAGCAACTAACGAAAAGATAAAATAAACTAAAGATAAGATAATTGCCCGATTGGCTTGGTTGCCAAGTAACGCCGCCGGCTATAGGTATGGGCAATCCTAGCCGGGTCTTGTGTCTTTTCCCTTGGACGATCCATGTGAGTAACAGGTATAGGTTCGCTCGAACCGACGATAATGGAACCCGACTCGGAATCTGACAAGCTCTTCGGTACTTGGTTTATGACAGTTACTTCAAATGCCAATTAAGCTTCTGAAGCAACATTGCTATTCACATGTACACTTGCCGGAGCGTGGGCACAACATGAACATCAAGCTGACTTTAATATGCTTTGTCCACCTACAAATTATTAGCATGTAAGCTCTAGATTATCAGTATAGGTATTGCTGTTGAAGTGCAGGACAGGTGAAACAAACTTCCGAAAGAAGTATACCTACCTTAGAAGGAACAAGTTCAGTAGGCTTGACATCCTGGTTCTTACTGCCTTTAGAGGCATTAGCAGCCTGCACAAAATTGGAAAATTGAAAAACAAAGATGATAGCAGCAGCTATATATATAGCATATTACATGATTAACTCTGCATTTATTGTTGTTACACATTTGGGTACTAACAATATATAACTTGAGAAGCAATAAAATGGACGATTTATGGATTTACTTTGATTAGTTGTCTTTGCTTATGAATGTGTCATTCCATTATGTTAGTGGATAGTTAAGGCTAATGGTAGTGAACTAGGAGGTGTTTCTATTGTTTATGAGTAATGGTTTTTGTCATATAGTGTGTTGGGCCGTTGGCTTGTAAAAAGTAGAAAATGAAAAGTTCTAGTTTGCTTCGAGAGGGGTAGTTTCCCTCTAAGGAAACTTTCTCTCCCCCCCTATATCTCTATCATTCTTACTCCCCAATTGGTAGAAACAAGAGCTACCAACCGTTACGCGATCTGCGCATACCATACAGAGCTTCGCATGTCTGTTTCACTCTTCGATTGATTGGAGACCGAGATGGCAAAGATGGCTGCTGGGTAAGATCAAAGCTTCAATGCCATGATGGAGAATATGCAAAGCATGCTTGTGTGAAAGTGGATACCGTGAAGGTTAGCTACGACTCACTTATGGTTCCTAAGTGAATATGGATTTTCCAACTATGATGGGACTGAAGAACCAACCAGCTGTGTTTGTGTTTATCGGGCGAATCAATTCTTTGATTACAATAAGACCCCAGAAGAAGAGCGAATTTCACTAGCCGTATGGGACTTGGAAGATGATGCAAAGACGGGAAAAAAAAGGCGGGGGGGGGGGGGGGGGGGGGGGGGGGGGGGGTGGTTATGATGGTGTTATCACATGGCCACAAACATATGATCCAACTCACTAACAAGACTTTATCTGTGTACTCAGTAAACTTCACCAATCAGGTACAATGTGTGATTATCAAACCAAATTCTCTATACTATTGTTGTGTGCAAGAAAGCTCTCTCCTGAACAGCAAGTGGGCTACTTCATTAGTGGTTTGAAAGAAAATCTGAAGGTGGATGTGCAAGCGGGTAAACCAACTTTTTTTTTTTTTCAATTGCAATTGGACTTGCCTTTTTGTATGAGACTCAGACATCAAGTGAGCCAAATTCCAAATCCAAACTCAAGGTCATTACTGTTCGAGATATTGGCGTAAGCAGAGATAACTGAATGCAAAACAAAAGGTCTTTGCTACAATTGCAACGAAGGATTGGAGTTAGGTCATCACCACAAGAAGTTGTCCTACTTGAAGCAATAGGTATTACTTGAAGCAATTGGGACTAAGGAGAACGATAAAGACGATAATGGAGATGCAACCTCCTTTTCCAGGTTTCCACCTAGAGGACAAGGTGGTCTTTTTAAGGGGTGGAGTGTAACTGGTTTGCTATAATTAGTTGCTTGTGTTTGTTGATGTATCATTTTATTATGTTAGCGGGTAGTACAGCGTAATGGGTAGTTAAGGCTACTGGGTGGTTAACTAGGAGGTGATTCTATCATTTAGAAGTTATGGTTTTGTGGCATGCATTAAATAGAAAGTATTGGGTTGTAAAGAATAGAAGATGAATAAAAGGTCTAGTTTGTTTCAAGAGGTATAGTTCCCCTTTAACGGAACATTTTTTGCATCTCCTTCTATTTTCTACTATTAATAGCCCACAATTGGTATAAACAAGAGCCATCAACCTTAACATTGACCGACACATAACATAAGAGTCATACAGACTCATGGGCCATGGCTCTTAGCCAATGCAACAGAGAGAATGCTTGTTGAACTAAAATACATACTTTCATCATCCAAGCTGTCTCTCATCATAATTGGGTCTGCTACGAAGCATAAGAAGCTTCATAAAGGATTTGCCAAAACTTTTATGCTAGGTTTCCTACCTGATGCCAACCGTCTATGTTGAGAGAGTCATGCCATAAAACTTAAAGGGTTATTTAGTAATAGGATCTTGTATAATAGTTAAAATTAGGGTTTGGGTCTCAAAAATGACCGGCGTTAGGGTTTGGGTCTCCAAATCATTGTTCATTTGCCTACGTGAACAGTGATTTGGAGACCCAAACCCTAACACCGGTCATTTTCGAGACCCAAACCCTAATATCCACTATTATATGAGACCCTGTTACTAAATAACCCAAACTTAAACCTTAGGTAACTAGTTGGCGGGTATGTAGACTTACCTTCTGGATATGCACAGTTTGAGCTCATGCAACCAAGAAGCATGTTCCCTTAGACCAAAGTTTAGGCAAAGAGGCCAGATAATAGAACTTGCTATAGGGAATTGCAATCTTGTCAACGACACAATAAGCCAAAGAGTAAGGAACGATAATCAATGTTCAATCACTTGCGTCACAAAATTTTCTACTAAATAAACATAGTTTAGTTAAAGCTCTTTAAATTGTCGAGCAAACTTTGACTAACATGGGTCCCATACTAACTTCAAAAGTAAAAATAACAACTAAGATTCTTGGTGGAGAAACCCACCAAACAAAAAGAGCTTTGTAAATAATTTCCTACATGGAGAAAATTATGTTGTGAGATCTAGTTTGAAATATATATAGTTCAAGCCAAACATGGAGCAAGTCATATATATATATATATATATATATATATATATATATATATATATATATATATTGGAGCAATGGGTAATTGTGGCGAACTCGCCTCCACTGGGGGTCGACTCCCGACCACTTGGGCCACATGCATCTCTCTTAACCACTAGGCTAGAGGTCATTTGCTATATATATATATATATATATATATATATATATATATATATAGAGAGAGAGAGAGAGAGAGAGAGAGAGCAACTGAGGCCATGGCTCGAACCCAATAACCCAGACCAGCAACAACCCCTAACACCTACCTTATAGAAAAGAAGACACTGCAATAATAAATCGGTCATGGAATCTCATAGAAGCTTTATCCATAGGCTAAAGAGAAACTTTACCATGAAACACACATTGAAAAACAAAAGCATTTAAGTGACACTACCTTGGAAACAGGTCCATGTTCAGTAGACTTGACATCCTCAGAAGCAGAAGTCTTACCCTTGGAGGTGTTTGAGGCCTGCACAAAAATTTGGAAACTCTAAGATGAAATGATGACATAATAACATTACAACAACAAAGCCTTTATCCCAAATTTTTTGGGTCGGTTGTTTAAATCTTCTCCATTCAGCTATGTTAAGTATATCATTATTTACAACTTCAATCCATGTTTATTTAGGCATACCCTTAGCCCAGTGTCTCCTTTAACTATTATTTTATCGTTTCTTTTCCTTCTTTGCAGCTTCTCTTCCTTACTGGCGCATCTATTGGTTTATACGTTGCATGTGTCCAAGCCACCTAAGACTATATGAGATTAAAACAATTGCAATTGCAAATACAAAATCATGATTTAATTAAAAGAAATGGAGCTAAGCATGAGAGGCAAGAGGATGCAAACTTCTAGAGCCAAACTGCCTTGATCAACAAAAACAAAAAATTAGATACTTTGATATTTCATGAATCATGACAAATATTGGAAATACACTGCTTAGTTCAAGACCCTAGACCCATAAAATATATCTGAAATCTATCATAAATCCCTTTTCTTATATTTCTAGTTCTCCACATACACTGCTTAGTTCAATTATTAAAATATATCTAAAATCCTTTTATTCAGCCTCTCAAGACCCTAGACCCATATTCCCGATCTAGTACCAAACCATCTCCATCAAATCTCAGCCATTAAAACTCTAAAATCTACCAGAACTTGGAGAGCATTACTTATTGTTTTCTCAGGACAGCAAGAATATTCTTGTCAAATATTGACCAAAAACTCCTTTCTTCTCCCTAACATTTTGAGGTCTACACTCTAGACTTCATCACCGCATCAAGCAGATGCCAAACAGATGGGTTAAACTATGGGGCAAGTGTTGCATGTAATAAAATACTAAACATGTTCCTTTGAACATTGACAAATCGTTAAGACGTAGGCATGGCCCTATATCAGATCAGATGTTGTGTATGTTATTTACTGTTTTGAACTCTGGATATGAGGAACTTGACAGATATATTGTTATTGTTGGAATCTGGATGGGGCATTCAGTAGATAAGTCTGGCGTCTGAGTTACATTGGAACACTAAACTAATGAAGAAACATGTAGCGTTATGGCCTATATTACCATCTCTTGTGGCTAATCAGCTCCTAACATCATCTATATTTTCATTTCTAGTTATACAAAACTAAGTTCGTAGTTCTAAACATTTCATTTATTGTCTTTTATTTCTACTCTTGATTAAAAAAAAAAACTAAGGTCAATATGTTGTTTATATATTTACTTCATTGTCGTATCTCAGCAGTATCGTATCCTAGTTTTTCAAAATTGCCATGTCATCATATATGTATTGTGTCGTATCAAGTTGTTGTATTTGTATCTTATGGTTCAATCCAGATCATAAAAAGACTTCAATCCATATTGGGATCAGATCAGCTACAACCTTATGATCCATATTCGATTCTACGATTTGAATGGTACATCATATCGCGTACAAGATGAGAAATGAGTATTACCATGGAAAGTTGGAGGTGGCGTCAATGAGGACAAGATGAGAGGAAAGCGTCTTGGGTGGTTTCGACAAGTGCAACGCAGACCAACATATGCTCCCCTAAGGAGCGATATACAGTAGTTAATGGAGCCTCTAGGACTAGAATTAGACATAGACGAACATGGTTTGAAGTTTCAAAGAATGATATGGTTTTCTTAGCATTACAGAGGACATGGCCCTTAACAGACCCGAATGGAAGAAGAGGATTCAAACAACTGACCCCAAAATTTTAGGATAAAGACTTTGTTGTTATTGTAATCATGCATCTGGTCAAATGGATCCTATAATTTTGGATGGAAGTAATTGGAGTAAGGGATTTCTACATGTAATTGGAGTAAGGGATTTCTACATGAGCGATGTGTTTTTATTTTTTACTGCGGAAGCACTTTTCCACAATGAGTTGAAGCATTTCTTCTTTCCCTCCCCTTGGTGTTTAGGATAGTACTCGGCAGTTTCTGCAAATTTTCAGGTAACTTTCGGCGTTGACTTACATAAAGCATGCCCAGATTCTAACCAAGGTCCAACTCTATGGATATCTGTCCATCTCTGTAATTTCTTATAGTTTCATATAGGACGTGGTTTACTGATCCTAAATGGTTGATACATGTTGGTATCTGCTGAGTTTACAAACCTGCTAAGCAAATTTACTGTCTATACATTACAAATATGAGTACGCCCAGATTCTAACCAAGGTCCAACTCTATGCATATCTGTCCATCTCTATCATTTCTTATAGTTTCATATAGGACGTGGTTTACTGATCCTAAATGGTTGATACATGTTGGTGTCTGCTGAGTTTACAAACCTGCTAAGCAAATTTACTGTCTATACATTACAAATATGAGTGTACCCCTTCCTATCCATGGCCAAGTAGTCCCAAAGGCCGACTCTTCATGGTCCTTCTATTATTCGTATTATGTTAGCACCTCAAACTAATAGAAATTTTACTCAGTGCATATAAATCCAACAAAAGTGCCCCCCTGACTTTACCACATATTCTGCTAAGCTTCAATTCATAATTCTAATGGTATATGCACATTCTTCTTCATCCAGGTAGTCTAAGGGCCGGCTCTTCTTGGTCCTTCCATTAACTCGTACTTACTTCGCTAGCACCTCAAGCTAATAGGTTATATTGAGTGTCGTCTACATGCATATAAATCCCTTAGTTGTTTTGGTTATATCGAGCTGACTTACCACTCATTTTGTTAAGCTTCACCTCATAATTCTAATGGCATATGCATATTCTTCTTTCATCCAATATAACAACAATAACAAGAAGAAAAAACAACCTTTATCCAAATTTCTTCTCATCTATTGACATCTGCATATAATATATATGCTACTCCTATGTCTCAACACTAAATGTACGGTACCATAACAAGTGTAGACTATGTTAGAAAGGTCATAACACTTATTTTGAAACAAAACTGTAATTGTTAAAGTCCTACCATCACACCAAAACTCTAAGGGTATTGGTGAGGGTTGAAGGTTAAGCTACCCATTTTATGGGTTGAGAACTGGATTCATGCAACAATATAAGTTTTGTAAACGCCACTAAAATACACAGAGAGATTGAACCTGGTTTTCTCAGATGACATTGTCGAAGTCCCTACAGCTAGACAAAAACTCTAGAATATTGGTGAGTGTTAATATTTATACTATTCTAACAGTACTATTTTGCATACAACACCAAATTAGGGCCTTATGCATCTTGGATGTAATTTTACTTGCAACAGAAGGTTCAAGAAAGGCCAAACTGAAACTTGGTGTCAGCATATCGTCACGAGGAACATTTTATAGCATAAGATGTATTTTACTAACTGGAATCCACATTTTGAATACCACCTTTATAACCTAAACAGTCTGTGTTATCATGGGTCTTCCATGGAAAAAAAAGAGTTGGGAACACTATTTTCCATTTAGATTATTCCAACAAGGGACTAATTAACATGACAATAGATACAGAGTCACATAGAAGCAAAGATAGATTTTGGAGACCTCTATTACACATATTGGTCTTTGTGCCACGTATTCATAAAAATGGTAAGCAACATCCAGGAAAACAAATGTAATCAAGTTATGGCACTATAACAACATATGATAAAACCAACCAATGATATTTGATGCCGAAAATGTAATTCAACATCTAGGGCCACGTAATCAAAAGTGGGGATTTGGTTGTGGATAAAACTGTCATGCAACCTGTCACCTTCACAATATAAATAATCAGGAGGGTTTCTGAAACATTAAGGAGAAATTGATCATAATTGGATGTTGATCAGATTTCTAGCCGTCAATGCACTTAAACATTTGTTCTCAATATAAAATCATAAGGTAAAGCCAACTCCAAATAGCTGTAGATTATCTCTTAAGACTGTTAAATGTTATAAATTTCACTAAGCGGGTTCGGTGAGCCGGAGGGACGCCTAGCGCCTAGGCTTTAAATTTTTTTTTAAACTGTAAATGTTACTTTCACATATATATATAGACACACACACACTTGGAAACACAAATCATATTAGACATTATGGCTAGCAATGAGAGTGTAGGGCTTGACCGCTCCAAAGGTTACTGGTTCGAACTCCACATTTTACTTCTTATTGTAATTTTTTTTATAAAACCCAATGGGAGAAGAGAGAGAGAGAGAGAGAGAGAGAGAGAGAGAGAACATCAGTCTCCACCACCGCCTCTCACCTCTTCTCCTCCCTCTCTTCGTAGCACCGCCGTCGCGACACTGCCGCAGCCGCCGTGGCACCACCACAGCAGCAGCACCGCCACCGCACGACCACCACCACAACCACCGCCGCAGCACCAGCAGCCGCCGTCGCGCAATCCCGACAAGGTTAGTTTTGAATTATTATTTTTTTGATTTTTTTTTAAATTTCAAAACAACATGGCCACCTAGAGCCGCCTAGCGCCTAAGCTAGCTGCCTAGGGGGTTTTCGGTGTGGTCGGAGGCCGCCTAGACTGCAATTTAGAACATTGATTTCGTTATGCATTCAAAGACTATTATCTCGAAATATTTTGGTTACATGACCATAGGGCAGCTTGTTAGATATCCACGAGGTTGGAAGAGTAGTTTATTGGGTATCCACGAGGTTGGAGGAGCAGTCTGGTTCAAGCCTCACTCGAAGAGGAGAAACTCGGAAAGTCGAATTCATCGACTGCACACTGGCGGTACATACCATATTGCTGGGTGGCAGTAGACTGCCGGGAGCAAAGTGTCACACTGGCGGTACGTACCTCACCTCCAGTGTGCTGGTATGCAATCTGTGGGCTCCAGGTGTGGAATTCAGTATATTTGGACGATTGTGATTGGATTTCAATGGTCGAAATTTGTCGGACTAGCTTAGGGATTAAGCTAGGATTTCTTAGTCCTCGATATTGGAGGCTATGCTATGGGGATTGTTCTTGGCAATGCTCTCAAGGAGATTCAAGGGGAAATTCACCACCTATACGAGATCCGTGTTTTAAGGTTCTTGCACTTCAAAGATAAGAAGGGTTTCTGATCGGAGTGTAACACAAATACACTTGGTATCTCTCATACAATTTATCGCGTCCTGGTCAAAGGGTATGTCACGACACGACCCATGCATGGGTCACATATGCGTCATCACTTGACCCACTTGTCAAAATGGTTAACTAGATGTAGATATGAGACTCGAGCATCCATATATAAACTAATCAAACTCTCATCTCATATCTAATGTGAGACTAAATCTTGGGTTTCACGAATCTAGTTCCCTTGCCTCCTCTCATTGTCATGATGTTGCTTTGAATTTCAAGTTGTTCTCAGGAAGAACGACATAGAATATTTCCGCTTCACCGGATCTCGGCTCAAGCTGCCTAAGAAATGTGGTTGTGATGCTAGAACTTCCTTAGTAGATCCCATTCCCCATGAGAAGACATCCAGAACAGAACTTTAAACCTAGTAATCAAATGTAAAAATCAGTTCCCTGGTAGAGCTCCTCTATCATGCTAGTAAGGAGAGGCTGATTGAAGAGATGCACCAGAATCGAGTCCCAGACACAGTATTGTGAAAGCAAATAAGGTTTTGACATGGCTTCAGGAGTTGCTAGAAGTTTAGGGGTTTAGGTTTCGGTTTCTTTTATACAACCAGTGGCTAGGATTTACATGTCAGTTTGGCAAATATTATGTAGTTTCGTAAAAAGTTCTTTTAGTTTGATTGATTTGTTTTTTAAAATGAGCTATTGGAAGAAGGAGGAGATTCCACCAATATTACTAAGTATGACTGATATTTTTGAATACTGTGAAGAAAGTAGGGCCAACAATAGGTAGATAAGTGGCTGAAGTTCGATCTTGAACATGTACAAATAAAATGATAGACGGGTCACATATTACATACAGATCTACATTTCCCTGAGTCATCAATAACCTCATGACAATAAAACGATTCCTTAGTCTTATGCAGTTCATCCATATACAATCATATATTGGTGAGAGATATGGTTGTGGTGATGAAAGGGGAATAACAATGATACAGGAGGTCAATTAGCAACAAAGGTTACATGATAGGTAGATTATTCTAGGTAGAAGATGTGGTACTTTCTATTGCAAAACTGATTCATTTTATAGATCCATACTTTAATTGTTATCTATACTACTATATAATAAGAAAAGTTGGCTTGACCGTGAATTTTTCTTTCAAATATGTCCTTACCTAACTTTACTAATTAAAATTGTTCATTAAATTTAATGAGGACAGCTAGCTAATTACGTGTATAATTTTTATAAAAAATATATAGTTTGCTATTATGGTGTCTTTTGCTCTTCCCAAGTACAAAAAAAAAAGTTAACTAAAAGATTATTAAAATACGTGCAACGCATGTTGCATATATGCTAGTTTTAATAGAGCAGGATCACAGTGATCTTCTACCATAGTTAGCCTACAAGTTAACCATCTGGTTGGTTTCTTTTAGAGTGGTGAAATGATACCGATATTATGTGAACAACAAAGTCTTTCAAATCTTAAAAAAAACATTGGCGTGAAGTTGCAACTGAGATTGAGCAGCATATCCAGGTAGTCATCTTCAGCCAACAAATTTTGAGGAGAATGTTGTGAAGATTGTTTCTTCGTTGTACGACCTTAAAGTGTCTAAGCAGTCAGTTTGCTTTTCTACTCGTGAAGTTGGCAAGATTTTCCAACCATTTCGAAAAATCAATTAGGGTAAAGCATCAACATTCAGGGGAGCAGTAGAGGATCAAGCGGTTGGATTTCATTTGATATAGACATATGTTGTGAGGCGAGGAAGGTGGTGAAGAAGTCAGCAACCAACCAACCACCCAAAACACCCCTATAAATGAGCCACAAATTGGAGTAGCGGAGATTAAAAAAAGATCTACCAAAACCTTTGCAGCCTTGTGGCCGGCTAATCATACGCAACAGAAGCAAGGGAACTCCCATGTTCCTGGAATGCACGAGTCCAAAAGCTATTATGAATGTGCGACCGACGGTACACTATGTAGGTACCTATACAGGTGAGGCATCGATGAGACCTAGAAACGGCGGCAGTAGCACGAGGTAACCAGACATGATTTATCAATTTTCTTGGCCAAGAATTTGGCACCAACAAAAAAGTTTCGCATCATCTTGATAGCTGAAAGTAAAATTGTAAATGTTTCAGTAACTCCTAAACTAAAAGTCTTTTTCCATAGAAAAAACCCATTTTGCTGGGAGATTGGTAGTTTTGGTGTTGGTGTTGGTGTTGGTGTTGGTGTTGGTGTTGGTGTTGGTGTTGATGAGGATGATGATGTATAGCAAGACAACCTAACCATGACCGTAATGGATGACAACTATTTCATTTATATCAAGAAAGGAGGTGAACCCAGTCACATCTTATCCTAACTTACAAATGTAATTGGGGGAGTATTCATCGACTATCAACTAGCACGATACTCGGCCTTGGTGAAGACTATAAGGTTAAAGTGAAGAACCCACATCAGGTTAAAACGTAGTCACTAATGGTGAACGGCATGGGGCGCAAGAAATAAAGCAATGATAGATATCTACATTTTCGTAGTTAGTCATACGCAAAATAAAAACTTTCATTCATCATATTACAAAATAAATGAATGCTAAGAAATGGCAATGTAGTTTAGGTTTGAAGGAGAAATGTTTTTAAGAAGAATGAGCAAGTATTCATCTAAAATTGGTATACCTTTACCAGGACAAGCTTAGAGTTCCAACCTAAACAACTGAGTATTCGTTCCATGCTCCTTTAAAGAATTGAAACAACTATTGAAGACAATTGATCTTCACACATTTGGTGCAGCACCAAACAACCTGATCATGTTCAGGTAACTGAGACTTCAATCTCCCAGATGCTGCAAAAGAGAGCCCAAGAATGACGAGAATAACTCATACAACAGACTTGAGGGGAAGTGAAGTCCACCTCTGTACATTAACACAATATTCTCTTAACAAAAGTAGGCCATGCTAGTAGTAATCATTTTCTTGTGTAAGAAAGTAACTAGTTATTTAGAAGTAGGCTAAACAAAATTTCAGAACACCTTATAATACAAATCATACCTTCTTGAAATCTGTCTTAAATATCTCCAGAGACTTAATTGCATTTATTAATCTTTCAGACACCATTCGGTCAAGTGTCAAGCCATTCTCCAGCATATCTTCCCAGATTCTGTACGCCAAGGCAACCTTATCCTTTCTTAGAAGCCCTCCAATCAATATTTTATATGTCACATCATCAGGAATTAATCCCCTGTTGCACATATCCTGATAGAGCTCCATAGCTTCGTTCACTCTAGAAGCTTTGCAAAGCCAATTTATAAGAGCACTATAGAAAACAACATCTGCAGAGATCCCCTTCCCGATCATGTCACAGAAAAGGCGGCGAGCAAGATCTATACGCCCAGACTTACACAAGTGGTGCACCATAGTAGTATATGCATTAACATTGGGAATGATCCCAACCTCCAACATCTGATCGAAAAGTTCCTCAGCCAGATTATAGTGCCCTACATTGAAGAACCCGTTAATCAAGGTACCATATGTCACAGCATCTGGAATGATTCCCTTAATACCCATCTCCTTGAACAACTTGTATGCAGTTCCCACGTTCCTTGACCGACAAAGAGCCTCAATCAGAATGTTGCATGACACAACATCACAAAATCCTTTAACCTCCATCTCATTAGCAATCAAAGCATATGCCTTCTTAAGCTGGTTAGCCTTGCAAAGGCCTTTCAATAGCTGATTATAACTGTACTTGTCAGGATTTATGCCACCCATTTCCATCTTCCTCATCAACTTCTCAGCTTCATCCAGCATTACTTCATTACATAAATGGTTCAGACGTATGTTGCATGTAACAAGGTCAGGCCTGTACCCATTTATTTGCATGAAAGAAACTATTGCCTGCGCTTTATCAGGCCTACCAGCTTTACAGAAGGCACTCATCAAGGCATTATACATTGGCACGCTCAGCTCAATTTTATTCTTTATCATTTCCATCATTATTTCGTAGGCTAAATCGGCCTTCCCATGACTGCACAAGCCAAAAATTATTGCACCGCAAGCAACACAATCCGGTCTAATCCCCTTCTTCCCCATTTTATCCCAGTGCTCCACGGCAGCCGGGAATCTCCCGACATTGCACAAACCATGGATGATCGTGGTGTACGAAACCACATCCGGTTGTCTTCCTTTTTTCGTCATAATCTCTAGCACGGCCAGAGCCGCATCCAATCTCTTCTCCTCGCACAATGAATCCAAATAAATATTGTAAGCCCAAATATCCGCAACGCACCCCAACTTATTCATATCCTCAAACAATCTCTCAACCAATCCAATATTATTTACAACACACAGAGCGGAGATGAATCTCGAGTAAGTAAACGAGCTCAACGAGAACCCTCTCCGGATCACATCGTTGTAGTACTTCTCCGCCAGATCAAAACAACAGTTGGCGACCAAAACGCCGATAAACTTATTATAATCTACACTGAACACCCCGCAACCCGACTCGACCATCTCGTCGAAGGCTCTTATCGCCATATCAACCATGCCCGACCTGACGTAACCCGCAATGAGGATCCGGTACATTGACCGGCACATCGCGAAACCCTGGTCTCTCACTCTCGTCAAAAATGGAGGCAAGAGATCAAAGTTCCTATCTTTTAATAGTAAACGGACCACCGACTCGACCGCGAGGCGATCGTGGGCGAAGCCCGGCCGGGTCTCGGCCCAGAGGTAGAAATGGAGCGCCGTTCTGGAATCCCACAGTCTCTTGAGTACCTGGACGACGACGTGGCTGCTCAGCTGCAGGTTCAGCTCGTGAAGCTCCATTGCTACTGACTCAGACCACCGGCTGGACTCCAGAGTGCGTAGGATTCTGCGGGACGAGTCGTCGACGGAGGAAGCGGGGGGCGGCGGCGGAGCGAAGAGGTCGGAGAGCGGCTTGTGGGAGGAGTAGCAGAAGGAGACGATCCTTACCATGAGAATTCTAGGGTTTCTGGAGGAATTGGGGGACGCCCAATTCATCTGTGGAAGGGGAATTTCGTCGAACAGTTGGAGCCCATGTAATGGACTTCCAGAAAGATTGGACCTTTATTCTATCTGGAGTGGATTTGGGGATTACGGTTTGCAATTGGTGAGATTTGGGGAGGCGAAATGGAGGGAAAGGAGGCTTTTTTAAAGCCAAAGGTGTGAGCTTTGAAGAAGACAGATTGGAGAAGCTCTATATTTCACTGCAGAAACAAAATGAATTGTTTTTGTAATTTAAAATAATTTTATTAAACCGATGGCCCATAGGCCTAATGGGCCATTGGGTTCTCACATTTTCACCTTGTTTGCGACCATCATCAATAAGTAGATCCAAACAACGAAGATATTCATGGATATAACTTTAGGGCATGTTTGATAAATAGGATTTAGAAATGAATTTTAACTTTTAGCTGAAAGTGCCCCCAAATTTATGGTTTACATTTTTTTGTTTGGAGGACAAACTCATGGAAAGGTAATCCAAAAATAAATTTGCATTTCTTGTCTCCCTCTTGTCCCCTCCCAAATCCACCATTCCACTTCCTACTTATTCTTTAGGATGTGGGAGGAGAACTTCCAGCCTCTAGAAGCTCGACGGGGCAGGCTGCCTCTGGAAGCTCGGTGGTGGCAGACAACCTTGGGACCGGATTTGGAGACAAAATAAAAATAATAAAAAACTTCAAGAGAAAGATGAAGAAGAAGCCAGGATGGATGTAGTGGTCGACCGCCTCCTTCACCACGTTCGTCTCTTCCGCCGTTGAGGCGGCTGTAGTGGTTGACGTCGAGCCTGACCGTCGTCAAGACGCCTTTGCTCCTCCTGGATCGACCGAAGAAGGCAAAGTTGTAGCAGTCAACGCCGAGACCCGACCCGCGGCGTCTCTGCACTGGTGGGGATCGGATTCTTCCGTAGAAGCAAGAGATACTCAGGTTCAGGAGAGAGAGCCAGAGATGATTTGGGACCGGATAGAAAATAAAGAAAGAAAGATATATATATATATATATATATATATATATATATATATATATATATATATATATATATATATATTAAAAATTATAATTATAATTATAATTATTAAATTTAAGTAAAAAAATTATTATTATTATTATTATTATTGTTGTTGTTGTTGTTGTTGTTGTTGTTGTTGTTGTTGTTGTTGTTGTTCTGTAAAACTATTATAAGTACAAAACTATTATAAAATTACTATTATTATTATTATTATAACAATATATTATTCTAGTTCCCACTTCTCACTTTTTATCTCAATCAAACAGATAAAAAAGTGCATGAATTCATATCCTTCTTTCTCTTTGAAAATCCAAATCTAAATCCAAATTCATTTCTTGTATACCAAACAACCCCTATTATATTGTAACCAAAACAAATCAATATAAGTGTCCAGCACTTACATCTCATATGAAAAGTTGTATGAACACCAAACGGGTTCGGAGAGGTTCGAGCCTTCCGACCATAAAAATGTGTAGGTATAAGTGAATTGTAATAAAAAAAACAAAAACAAATCAATGAGTAGTTGCATTTTGTACTAACATAATGAATGAGTTTAATAGACTAGGTAAATTATAATCGTATAAGAAAAATAAGAATTCAATTAGGGCGTCCGAAAAGTCTGCTGAAGACAACTTTTTACTCTAAAATATTACAGAAATGGAGAGGTTATTATCTTTTATTACGATAAACAAACAAATATAAAGAGCCCAAGGCAGTTCAAAGAACAGCACATTGTCACGTACAATAATTGTTATTCGATCGAAATAACTTTATGCAACCTATCAGGTCATGATGAATTTTTTTCTTTGAATGTGATCTTTGAGAATATTCTTTGAATTTTTTTCTTGGATATTCTTTGAAAGATTTTTAAAATATTTATTGTATCTAAAAGTTTCTTGAAAATTCTTACAATGTCTACAGGACTATATTTTACATGATTTATAAATTTTTTTTTCCTTAATTGCATTGTAACTGTGTAGGTTTTATAAAATTATAACCATTAGATTTATGACAAATAATATCCTCTCGACCATCCATAAAAAATTATCGAGGCTGTATAAGGAGAAAGGTTCTCATAATTTGTTCTCAAAACTTGTCACTTTAGTACAATAAACTTCCAGACATTCTTTTTTTTTTCTCTTTTTTTTCCACATTTTATTTTTATTTTTGCCGTAGTGATCCAGCTAAGTGTTAGCAGAGAAATTTTGTGCCTGTGATATAGGCTATACCATCAAGAGGATTAAAGGAAACATAACATCAGGAACAAGAAAAATCAAGAAACTTGTAAACCTATTAGCTCATTTATTTTCATCTTTAGCTACCGGATACTATTGCAAATACATATGAGATCTTTCCAATGTTGATTTTTTTTCCCCTTAATTAGGAACACTTAATTAAGCATCCAATTTCCTTTGTTGTTTCAAGATAATCATGCTAGCTAGATAACTATTCTCCAGTGACATGCATCACATCATTACAGTTGGTTCCAAACAAAACTATGTTATGGCTGTTGGTGCTTTATTTACATGGAGAGAGCTTGCTCTCAACATGCCTTGTAAAATTTTAGTCCCACATTGGAAAAGCACCATGAGTTATCTCAACATATATATTTGGGTGTGTTGTTGAGAGATGCACATGGGGTGGTGACCCTAAGGAGGGAACCATGTGGGTGATTTTACTAGGAGGTAAGAATAAGGCTCCAAGGATTAAGCATTAATGCTTTTGTCATTCTCTTGGATTAATTCCACTTGGAGCTAAGCCCCAAAGGGGCTTAGCGACTCGGACTCGGACTCGGGCTCATGAGGCGTAATGTGGCGTTTTGTTGGCGCACTTAGCACGTCAGCAGTCATGCGGTCTTATGCGGCTCATATGAACCGAATTAGCTAGCGACTCGGACTCGGACTCGGGCTCGGACTCATGAGGCGTAATGTGGCATTTTGTTGGCGCACTTTGCACTTAGCACGTCAGCAGTCATGCGGTCTTATGCGGCTCATATGCGGCCTCATGCGGCCATGCGGTTCATGCGGCCATGCGGTCCATGCGGCTCAGGCTCATGCGGCTCATGCGGTCCATGCGGCTCATGCGGCCCATGCGGTTCATGCGGCTCATGCGGCACATGCGGTCCATGCGGTCCATACGGCCAGGCTGCTGCTGCTGCTGCCGCATGGATGCAGATTTCAAATCGGTTATGGAAAGGGTGAATCTATGCGATTAATTCAGATCCTATCTTTGTGGGATTTGAATTAATTTCGTTACTATATTTGTGGGATTTGAATTAATTCAGTTCCTATCTTTGTGGGATTTGAATTAATTCGTTGCTATCTTTTTGTGATTTGATTCAATCTTTTCATAACTGAAGAGGCGGCTAGGGTTTCCACCCTCTCTCTATATATACTCTCTTCTGGCCTCCTTTGTGACCACCACGAAAAATACAAGTCAGAAAAGAGAGAAAGAGAGGGAGTTGCTGCCGCCATTGCAAGTCCATCCGAGGAGTCAGAACAGAGGTGACATCGAGCGTTCCACAAGTTCTTCAAACTTGCTGGTTCCTGGAAGCAGATCGTGTGGGGCGAATCTTGCTTTGAGCAACGGTGTTTTGACACCCCAGCATTGTTCTTCTTCTCATCTCTATAGATTATTGTAACTTATTCTGTCCCAATTGCAACACGTTTGCAAGAAAGAACAAGAGATCTTCTCTTTGCTATTTTTCTCCTTCATATTGTAATTTGGCTATTTAGTTTTATTCGTAGATCTTGAGTTTGATCATCACAAAGTTTTGTGTGACATCTCAGATCTCGATTGCATTAGTTTTCATCTTTGATCAAGCCCCTGGGAATAACAATCTCAAAGCAAGATCCGTATAGATGGAAAACATTAATGCTTCGCTCCTCCAATCGGACTTCTGCAAGTTGGAAAAGTTCGATGGAGAGCACTATCAAGTCTGGAAGAGAAAGGTATACCTAACTCTTCAACTGAAAGACGTTGATCATGTTCTGTTGGAGGAAGAACCCTCTGTTCCAGACACTGGATCTACTGCCGCCATCAACGCGGCTACCAAACTCAGGCCAAATGGAGAAGGGAAAATAGCATCTGCAGGCTTATCATCCTGAATGCTATGGAGGACTCCCTGGCAGAATCCTACTCGAAGAAGGAACTTGCCAGAGACATATGGAAGTCTGTGGAAAATCTGTATGAAGAAGACAAGAACAGGAGCAAAATGTTTGTGGTTGAAAAATATCACAAATTGCTCTTTGAGGACGAAAAGTCCATGCTGCCACAGGTGAAGGAATTTCTGAAGCTGCGTCAGAAACTGGAAGACGAAGAGATGCCCCTTCCCGACAAGTTTGTCGTCGGAGGGATCGTCTCAAAACTTCCTGCTGGATGGAGTACCTTCTATGCAAGGATGCACAGAAAGAAGCTAGACATTAGCTTGGGAGATCTACTTCAAGAGATCCATGTTGAGGACGAGATGCGTTCTCAACAGAAGGTGGACACTCTGTCCAAACAGTTGGCTAAAGCCAATCTTGTGCAGACGAGAGATTCCAAGGGGAAGCAGGCGGCTTCTCATCCCAAGAAGAAGGACTTCACTAATCTGAAAGTGAAGGGTCCTTCATTCAAGCAACAGAAGACTAAGTCCCACGTGACTTGTTACAATTGTGGCAAGAAAGGCCACTACAAGAGTGAATGCAGATCTAAGCCTAAACAATCAGAGAAAGGTGAGCCTAATAAGGTTTCATTGGTTTCTAACGTTGTTGCTATGATCGGACAGGTCACAACTGTGGGGGTTGACTCTGACTGGTGGATAGACACTGGTGCGACTTGCCATGTCTGTTCAGGCAAGGAATGGTTCGTCACGTACCAGCCGATATCTAAGAAGGTTGTCATGGCGAACCAGGCCCAAGCTGAAGTTCTGGGGATCGGGACCGTGGAACTGAAACTCACTTCTGGGAACACTCTGACGCTTCAAGGTGTGAAGCATGTTCCGGCGATTGCCAAGAACCTGATCTCTGGGAGCCTGCTCTGCAACGCAGGCTTGAGGATGGACATCAATACTGGTCAGATGGTGATGTCCAAGAAAGGAACATACTTCGGGAAGGCTTATCAAACCGAAGGCATGTTTAAAATTCAGCTTGTTAACCAGTTTGAAGACATTAATGCAGTTGCATTTTCTGATTATTCTCTTGAGTTGTGGCATAATAGACTAGGACATGTTCATTGTAAGAGAATTAACAAAATGTCTAGTCTAGGACTTATCTCCAAATGTGGGGGTAAGGTGGAGAAGTGTGAGGTGTGTGCTCAGACGAAGATCACAAGAAAACCCTTTCATCGGGTCAATAGAAGCACAGATCTTCTGGAGTTGGTGCACTCCGATATCTGTGACTTCAAACATTTCTCCACGAAGGCCGGGATGAAGTATTTCATAACCTTCATCGACGACTTCTCAAAATACGTGTTCGTCTACTTGCTCAAGTCCAAAGACGAAGCTTTCGAGAAGTTCAGAGAGTTCAGGGCCGAGGCTGAACGGCAGACTGGACAACAACTCAAGAGGCTGAGAAGTGATCGAGGTGGGGAGTACAGGTCTCATGAATTCGCATCATTCTGCAAAGAACATGGAATCATATGCGAGACTACTGCTCCATATTCTCCTCAATCCAACGGAGTAGCAGAGAGGAAGAACCGGACATTAACAGAAATGATGAATTCCATGCTGCTCACTGCAGGTCTTCCAAAATGCTACTGGGGAGAAGCTGCATTAACGGCCACTTTCATTCTGAATAGAGTGCCATATGCAACTTCGGACATAACTCCTCATGAACTCTGGTTCAAAGTCAGACCAAACTTGAATGTCATTCGAGTGTGGGGGTGTCTGGCGTATGTGAAACTTCCAGATCTGAAGATTCAGAAGCTGGGGACAAGGACTACGAAGGCTATCTTCTTGGGGTATGTCGAGAAGAGTGATGCTCGGAGATTTCTTGATATTGAATCAAATCATATTATCGAATCTCGCGATGCTGAATACTTTGAAGACAAGTTCGCAAAAGACAAAAATATTGTTCTTTCGGACATTCCGGAAAATGATGTAGGTGCAAATGAGACTGAAATCTCATTCGAGCCAGTAGTCCAAGAAGAAGCTGTTGTTGATGAAACAACTCTTGTACCAGAACTCGTAGAGCCGTCAGCTAAGAGAACGAGGAGACCGAAAGATTTTGGAGATAACTTTGTCACCTATCATGTGGAAGCAGATCCGCTTACCTATGATGAGGCGATGAAGACCAGAGATGCTATCTTCTGGAAGGAGGCAGTGAATGACGAGTTTGACTCTATCACCTCCAATAACACATGGGTGTTGGTAGATCTACCTGAAGGAGAAAAGCCCATCGGATGTAAATGGATCTTCAAGAAGAAGATGAAGGCAGATGGAACTATTGACAAGTTCAAGGCCAGGCTAGTAGCCAAGGGATTTTCTCAGAAACAGGAGATAGACTACTTTGACACGTACGCTCCAGTAGCTCGGATGACCACCATCAGGATGTTATTCGCTCTAGCAGCTATACATAAGTTGGTGATACATCAGATGGATGTAAAGACAGCGTTCCTGAATGGGGAGCTGACCGAAGAGATTTACATGCAACAGCCAGATGGATTTGTCGTCAAAGGTCTTGAAGACAAAGTCTGCAAGTTGGTGAAATCATTATATGGTTTGAAGCAAGCTCCCAAGATGTGGCATGAGAAGTTTGACAAAGTTATTAGGTCAAACGGCTACAGAGTCAGCGAGACGGACAAATGTGTTTACACAAAGTTCGCTGATGGAAGAGGAGTCATCGTTTGTCTGTACGTGGACGACATGCTAATCCTAGGTACGGATATAGGCTGTGTCACAGAGACAAAGAAGTTCCTCTCAACCAAGTTCAGTATGAAGGACTTGGGGGATGCAGATGTCATCTTGGGCATAAAGATCATCCGGACAGACACTGGAGTAGCGCTGTCACAATCTCACTATATTGAGAAGATGCTCACACGCTATGGGTATAAGGATCTTCCAGGGATCGATACGCCATACAGGTGTGATCAGAAGCTGAAGCCAAACTCGAGGGAAAGCGTCAGGCAGCTGGAGTATTCTAGCGTTATCGGAAGTTTGATGTACGCAACTACTGCCACAAGGCCTGACATAGCTTTCGCCGTGGGAATGCTGAGTCGGTTCACAAGCAACCCAGGGGTTGAGCACTGGAAAGCTGTGAAGCGAGTAATGAGATATCTCAAGAAGACTCAGACATATGCACTGCACTACAACGGGTATCCGACAGTAGTGGAAGGCTTCAGTGATGCTAGCTGGTGTTCAGAGGTGGAAAGCGAGAGATCCACAGGTGGATATGTCTTTTCCTTGGGTGGAGCTGCTATATCGTGGAAGTCGAAGAAGCAGACTATACTCTCTCGTTCCTCCATGGAATCTGAATTCTATGCACTTGAAACTGCAGCAGATGAAGCAGAATGGCTTCGGGAGCTCATGTATGATCTTCCAGTGGTTGGGGCTCAGATACCGGCGATACCGATATACTGTGACAACCAGGCGACTGCGGCGGTGGCATCAAATGATCTCTTCAACGGGAAGAAGAGGACTGTGCGGTTGAAGCACAGGGCAGTATACGATCTTATCAAAAGAGGTGTAATTACAGTGGTTGATGTTCGGAGTCAGGAGAACCTGGCAGATCCGTTCACAAAGGGCCTCAAGCGCCAGTTGGTCGATGACACAGCTTGTAAAATGGGCTTGAAGGCATTTTGATAGTGTGTCTTTGTAATCCTACCATAAAGTTTTATGCTATTAGTTCAAAGAGAAATCTACTAGGCATCTAACTTTTGGTTCAAAGGAGGATCACTGACTGGGAAACTATCAGGTAACAGTGGGTACTTGTTCTCTGGAACATGGAAGGGATACGGACCCATAACCACTGTTGTCTACTATGTATTTTTCTGCGGAAAAACAAATCCTGTGGAAGGTTGGCTTAAACGCCTTAATGAGTTCTCAGGCAGAGTGAATGTCTGGTGTGCTTTACAGGAAGCACGGTAGAGCAGCACTACAAGGAGTAAAACTCCATGCTACAGTGGGATGACTCCACCATGAGGTTCCCAGGTAGGGGTAATGCCTCGGCTTTGCAAGCCAAGTCATAGCGGCGTAGCACCGCAAATAGGCAGGTAGCCTAATGCTGTATGACGTAATTAAAGAGTTGTAGACAGCACTACAAAGGGGAGGATGGCCCCATGTTACAGTGGCACGACACCACGATGAGGTACCCAGGTAGGGGTAAAGCCTCGGCATTGCAAGCCATGTCATTGCGGCGTAACACCGCAAGGAAGCCTTAGGCTTCATGCTGGGTAGTTTGGCACTACAGAGAGGCTTGTGACCTCATGCTACAGTAGTATGACACTACGATGAGGTTCCCAGGTAGGGGTAATGCCTCGGCTTCAGGCCATGTCATAGCGGCGTAGCACCGCAAGGAAGCGCAAGGCTTCATGCCATATCTCTTTAATAAAGAACTCACCTATAGTGTATGAAAAGAGATATCAGGCCGTCTCTTGAGGGTAAACTTGTAGACGCCCAAAATTATACACTGAAACCAGGCTGGCACAGGGCCTTTAATGTGCAACCAGAAGCACACGTAACTACACTTTGTGAGTGGGAAGAATTACAATTATGGTGCAGAATTCAAGGCGTAGTCCATTCTTGTATCACATTGTTATTTAACCCATGCGGGAAGATTCAAGTCGTCAACGACATCTATCCTAATGCAAAATGGACAGTTACTGTGGGGAACGCTCAACCCTGGACACCTATATATGTTGTGATATGTGGGGGATTGTTGGTGCTTTATTTACATTGAGAGAGCTTGCTCTCACATGCCTTGTAAAATTTTAGTCCCACATTGGAAAAGCACCATGAGTTATCTCAACATATATACTTGGGTGTGTTGTTGAGAGATGCACATGGGGTGGTGACCCTAAGGAGGGAACCATGTGGGTGATTTTACTAGGAGGTAAGAATAAGGCTCCAAGGATTAAGCATTAATGCTTTTGTCATTCTCTTGGATTAATTCCACTTGGAGCTAAGCCCCAAAGGGGCTTAGCGACTCGGACTCGGACTCGGACTCGGGCTCGGGCTCATGAGGCGTAATGTGGCATTTTGTTGGCGCACTTTGCACTTAGCACGTCAGCAGTCATGCGGTCTTTATGCGGCTCATATGCGGCCATGCGGTCTTATGCGGCATGCGGCTCATATGCGGCCTCATGCGGCCATGCGGTTCATGCGGCCATGCGGTCCATGCGGCTCATGCGGCTCATGCGGTCCATGCGGTCCATGCGGCTCATGCGGCTCATGCGGTCCATGCGGTCCATGCGGCTCATGCGGCTCATGCGGCCCATGCGGTTCATGCGGCTCATGCGGCACATGCGGTCCATGCGGCCCAAGCGGTCCATGCGGCCAGGCTGCTGCTGCTGCTGCCGCATGGAGGGCTACGCTGACTGTGCAGATTTCAAATCGGTTATGGAAAGGGTGAATCTATGCGATTAATTCAGATCCTATCTTTGTGGGATTTGAATTAATTTCGTTACTATATTTGTGGGATTTGAATTAATTTAGTTCCTATCTTTGTGGGATTAGAATTAATTCGTTGCTATCTTTTTGTGATTTGATTCAATCTTTCCATAACTGAAGAGGCGGCTAGGGTTTCCACCCTCTCTCTATATATACTCTCTTCTGGCCTCCTTTGTGACCAACACGAAAAATACAAGTCAGAAAAGAGAGAAAGAGAGGGAGTTGCTGCCGCCATTGCAAGTCCATCCGAGGAGTCAGAACAGAGATGACATCGAGCGTTCCACAAGTTCTTCAAACTTGCTGGTTCCTGGAAGCAGATCGTGTGGGGCGAATCTTGCTTTGAGCAACGGTGTTTTGACACCCCAGCATTGTTCTTCTTCTCATCTCTATAGATTATTGTAACTTATTCTGTCCCAATTGCAACACGTTTGCAAGGAAGAACAAGAGATCTTCTCTTTGCTATTTTTCTCCTTCATATTGTAATTTGGCTATTTAGTTTTATTCGTAGATCTTGAGTTTGATCATCACAAAGTTTTGTGTGACATCTCAGATCTCGATTGCATTAGTTTTCATCTTTGATCAAGCCCCCGGGAATAACAATGGCCTGAGGGGCATGCTCAACCCTAACTTTTTAAAACTTTAAAAGATGAGATATAGTAATTTATATAGTAGTTGAAATTAGAATTTGGGACAGCAGACCAACTCCTTTCGACTTTTTTGGCCGACACAACTCCTTCCAAAGGATAAAATCTGCACCTACCATCTCTCCAATTTCGATTGCACGTAATTGTGGAGACTCTCGCATTCCGCATCAGTAACATATTGAAAGATATAAAAAAATTAAAAAAATTGACAAGGACCTTTCCTTTCGATATGTCCATCTAGTCATGCCAAGATTCTTTGTTCCTACAAGTACGATTCATTAACGTAGTATAACCAAATGATATAACCGGGAGAATGTGAACTAACAACAAGCATAATGTTTTGAAATATGTACAAAGTATTGCATAAGAAAATTAAAATAATTGCATGCATACCAAATCGCCTATGGGTGATAAAATGACTATATGCTACAATCAAGATGCATTGCTCGAGTAACTTAACTATACAAATCTTCTAATATACAAAGGGGGCTTCCAAACGGCTCAATTTTTGAGCCGTCTAAGTCGTATATATATCATCATCGCCTTTAAATAAATTAAAATTTATTTAAAATATAACTAAATAACTACCTAGCTAAATACTCTACTAATTATTAAAAAAGTTAACCAAGTATTAACTACAAATATCTTGTTTGAGTTCAATTCCTAGAAATGACAACTTTTACATAAATTATATTTAATTTTTTTACGCACGTGCAATGCACGTACAAATTACTAATATATAATGAAAGGGTTCTGTGTAGCTGTCTGATATTCTAAATTCGAAAAATTGCATATACAGCATTACATTTCGTTAAAATCGCATTCCGAGTAAAAAAAGTTTTGAAAATTACCTTGACAGACACACAATGCCATTTTAGAGGACTTTTTATGTTTTGCTGTAAAAACGTCATTTAAAAGGACGTTTTTTGAAGCACCCATGTCATCAACCTATCTATATACTCCGATTAACTCTCCCACAAACCTTAATTTTTAATTAGCTAGAAAACGCTAAAGGGCGTTTTCGTTACAACCATATTTCCAACTAATTTAATATTTTTAGGAAACGGAGAAGTCATACTCCAATATAAATTTTTATGCTGTGATAATATGGTTCTAAAACTCTATGCATTGGAATGTTGTATAACTTTTTTTTTTGAAAAATAAAATATTTAAAAAATGTCATAAAAAACTTCCTTTTAAAGGGCGTTTCTTATGCACCAAGAGATTTAGGAGATTCGGGGAGGTTAGGAAAAGTAGTGATATTAAGGGAACTCAGGGAGGTTACGAAGGAAGAGTTGGCGTAACTGTTATGAAAATGTGTTTTTAAAGGGCTTTTGGCTCAAAACATAAAAGTGCCTTTAAAAGGGCTTTTTGTGTCTGTAATGATAATAATCAAAATTCTTTGCTCTGAGAGCAATTTCAACAAAGTGTAACGCTATATATGCAATTTTGTGTTCTAAATTTGGTCAAGTACTGCATCTGTAGTAGGTTTGAATTTCAAAGGGATATATATTCTAAAAATACTTTAGAGATTGAGCTAGATTATATAGCTTTCATGCAGAGCAGCAGCCTGTGGACTAAACCACGTATGTTAATATAAACAACTCTTCAAACATCTTGAATGTTGCACTATAAATTTTTCTGACCAACATTTCTATTAGAAAAATTGTCGGCTTAACTGTAACTTGATATTTTTAATTATTAACTATGTTCAACTTGGTACCTTAAATTTTTTTACTCGATAAATTTGATAACATTAATCATTAAATAATTTTAACTAGATACCATTTTTTTAAAAGACAAAATTTTTCCTCCTTCCCCACCCCACCACAGCCCTCCCCCCTCCCGGTTGCACCTCTCTCTCTCTCTCTCTCTCTCTCTCTCTCTCTCTCAACGACGTCGCTGCTACCGTCGCCGACTACGCACAGAAGAGGGAGGGGGGTTTGCAGCCGGGAGTGAGGGGGAACGGAGGCGGGGGCCGAGGGAGCGAGGGTGGCTAGAGGGGGGATGGTGGTGCAATGGGAAAAGAGAGAAAAATGGACATGAATATTTGTCTCTTTTTATGGTATCAAATTGTTAGAGAAATTTTTTTAAGGTATCAAGTTGAAAAATAAAAATAGCTCAGGATATTAAATTGAAATTACGGCAAAATTGTCCCTACTGATAGGTAGATCTTTGCAACATGCATAAATAATCCTCCTTTGTTAATAGTAAAATGCTAAGTCTACAACCACGTGTTTACAACCTTCTTAGAGCATCTCCAACCCTATTGTCTTGTTAAGTGTTGTGAGTCTTAGGTGGCTCCTATGTGGCATGAGCCACAAGACAATGTCTTGTTTATGTGGCAAAATTATATCTCAAAAGACAATGAGATAGAAAAACTCTCTCCAATGCAAAAGTATTGATGAGACAATAAAAAGTATTGTTTCCAATTTTCAAGACAACTTTTAAGACAACTACTCATCTTCTTTCTTTTTTCTAATATTTTTTATTCATAATTGATGACATGGAAGAGAAGACATTGTCAAGTGCATTGTCTAGAACAAGACAATCAACTTCACAATGTCTTCTTTAATTTTTGCCACATAAGCTTCACAATTGACTTGACAATTGCATTGGAGAAGAACTTTTGAATAAAATTTTGTCATTCCTATGTGGCATTAACTTTTTTCCAAAGTTACAATAGGGTTGGAGACTTAGCATTTTGTCATTCCTATGTGGCATTAACTTTTTTCCAAAGTTACAATATGAGCCAACCCTATTGTCTTGTTAAGTGTTGTGAGTCTTAGGTAGCTCATATGTGGCATAAGCCACAAGACAATGTCTTGTTTATGTGGCAAAATTATATCTCAAAAGACAATTAGATAGAAAAATTTTCTCCAATGCAAAAGTATTGAGGAGACAATAAAAAGTATTTTTTCCAACTTCCAAGGCAACTCCTCCACTTCTTCAACTTTTTTATAAATATTTCTATTCATAATTGATGATGTTGAGACAAAGTCATTGTGAAGTGCATTGTCTAGATCTAGACAACCAACTTCACATTCTCCTTGCCATGTCATTGTCATATCAACTTCATGTTTTATTCTACATTTGCATTGGAGAAGAATTTTTGAAATAAAAGTTTGTCATTCT
This sequence comes from Iris pallida, assembly GCA_029216955.1. NCBI lineage: Eukaryota > Viridiplantae > Streptophyta > Magnoliopsida > Asparagales > Iridaceae > Iris > Iris pallida. The sequence goes on along the minus strand of JANAVB010022596.1, from coordinate 7,428,317 downwards.
TATGTGGCAACCATTTTTTCTAAACTCACAATAGGGTTGGAGATGCTCTTACAACCTCTTTCTCACATTCCTTACATATGGGTTCCATCGGATTCCATCTTTATTCTCATCTTTCTTCTACATAGATTTCATCCGACTCCATCACTTACTCTCTTCCAATCGAACTCCGACATGTGACGAATGTAAAGAGATTGTAAGCATTTAGTTATATGCATAGCAAAGCTTTTGTTAATAAAGCTTCTTCATTCTCAAGAATCTCAACTCTTCCTGGCCTACTTGTTGCTAATATTAAACTAATGTCGTGTGCGCATAAACCTACTTATCTTCCATGTCCCTTCAATGGTACTCAGAACCATGACCGCAATTGTCTAAGAATTGCATACCTATGGAATTAAGTCAAACCCCACCCCCACCCCGACCCCACCCCCACCGCCCTAATCAAAGCTCGGACTTCGATATGAGAGGGCATAAAAAATTATACTATCTAAAGTATGGAAGTCTAATTCTAAATAAAAGTGCAAACTTATTTTAACCATTTAAGTCCGCATTTTTTGTTTGTTCTAGGATATAGAAACGCCATATACTGGAATAACAAGAGATAAGTTAGTTAGTTAGAAAAGAAATATATGCAACTTGTCAGGCATAAAAATTTGTGTTCCATCGAAACGGACTTATGTAACTCTACACGGACCGGAATTATGCGAAAAGCTTGCAGAATGTTCCAGAAGATGGTAGAATGTTCCAAAAGATGGTATAATCTTTCAGAAGATTCGAGAATCTTCCAAAAGGTCCGAGACCCTTCAAGAAGGCTCGAGTACTATCTTCTAGAAGGCCCAAGATTTTTCTAGATAAACTAGAAGTTTTCTTATAGTTATCTAGTAGTAGAATAATTTCTGAATTATTTCATTTCTAGAAATTTTTTATAAGTCTCATAGGCACTATAAATAAATGGGAGATTTCATTTGTTCCTCACCAACGTAATCTCTTTCTAGTATACCGAAGTTTTCATATTTCCAATCTCTCTCTCTCTCTCTCTCTCTCTCCTCTCTCTCTCTCTCTCTCTCTCTCTTTCTTTTGGTCCGCATTGTTCTCAATATCATTTTAACGATCTAACAAAACGTTTAGGGAAGGCTGACATAAATTTTCAAGTAGGAAGCTTGTGCGCCGCACGGGTCGAAATGTAACCTAAAATACTAAGTCCGTGGTAAGTTGTTGTCAAAAGCATCTCTCCTTTTATTGCTCTAACAACATGACGCTTTCAATCTCCTTTACTCTCTCTCTCTCTCTCTCTCTCTCTCTCTCTCTCTCTCTCTCTCTCTGTTTTTGGAAGTAAATGAACAACAAAATAAGTTACTGTTTTATTTTTTTCATTTGGAACATCGTCAATTTTATTAGCATTTTATTACAACATATATTATTTTGGATATTATGTTATTTTTATTATTTATTTCTTGAATTTTGTGTTGATAATATTATAGTATCATCATCGATACAAATAAATTTATATGAACATTAAGTTTTAACGACACCACTTAATTTTAAAATTCTTCTTAGATCTTTAAAATCTAAAGTCCCGTATTACCCCCTTATCTTCCACTATATAATGAGGCTTCAAAACGGCTCACTTTTGAGCCGTTTAAGACGTAATTATATCACAGTCCATTTTATTTATAAAAAATTAAATTGTTGAAAAATTTGTAAAATTTTTTAAATTTGTCAACATGAGAAATCGAACTCAACCAAACAAGAAAAATATTTCACACCTTAACCACATGAGTTAGAAGATATATTTTAACTATAATTGAATAATATTTTATTACACGTGTAAAGCACGTGCATTTACTAGTAATATTAATTTCAGACGCAAAGAGTATTCCATTCATATTCCGCAGCTATATTCCGCAGCTTTCGTAGTAGGTTGTTGCCACTGTAATTAGTCATATAGGCTATTTTTAATTTCAAATCGATCAAAATGAGACAAATATAGGAGAATCTTCTATCGTCGCCTTCTAGACTTCTAGTCAACTTGAAGTCATTAATTTATTCTCTAAAAACCTAATTATCAGTAAAATTCATGACTGTTAGATGTTGTATTTGTCCTTAAACTATCAATTGAACTATTGAAGTCTTAGATGTATTGTTCTTATATCACTATTAGTATTCTAATTGAGAGGTATAATTCCTCAGACTCAAGTCATGGCCTACTAGTGATATCATGATACGTACTTAAACAAGGACGTCAGCAAATGACTTCATTATTCTTTACTAGAGCAATCTTAAGTTCCTAGCTGTTACTTATAAGCTATGGGTCATGATACTGTACTTGTGGACAAGGACACAATACTGATGAGGGATATCCAGACACGGTATCACAAATACAAGTACTTGTTATATTTGTATGTTGGAAAACAAACCTACTTTTTTCATAATGCTAGAGTCTAGATTAGGAATGAGTTCCTATCATATCTGTCACGAATTGGACACGGATACTCGGGTATTCAAACATTTTTAGATAGGTAAATATGGTCACTCATATTACACAAATATTGATAAGGGGTACCCAAATATGGACATTTTTAGGTATATTACAAAAATACGAACACGGTCATACGAATACAGGTAGAGATCATGATACGGATATGGACAATACTATTTTTATATGTTCGTGCAAACATAAACATATAGTTTTTAATGTAACTTGTTATATATGTATGCAGTGGCGCATCCACATGGAAGGTAGAGGGGACGGGGCCCCCGATAATTTTTTTTAAATATATTATTATACTCCAAAAAAAAAAAAAAAAACGTTGTTTCCGAACTCCTTTATAATTGTGCTCCCGTAAATTATAATCATGGATCCGCTAGCGTTTGTACGTTGGAAAACAATCCTACTCATTTTCTTAAAAATGTTAGCTAGAGTCTATATTGGATAGGAATTCATGACTCCTATCATATAGGTCACCAATTGGACAAGGGATATCCGGATACAAAGCATTTTCAAATAGGTAAAATATGGTCACCTATATTGCACAAATACTGATAATTAGGGATACCCCCGGATAAGGAAATTCTTAGATATGTAAACTATGGTCACCTATATTCCACAAATAAGAACACAGTGATATACGAATAGAGAGGTACGGATATCATGATACATATATAGACAAACATTTTTATATGTCCATGCAATACTTTTTAAATGTAACTAGTTATATACGTATGTTTGGGAATAATGTTTGTAAAACTATCTTTACTAATTTTTCTTCATAATGCATGCTATAGCCTAGAATATCTAGATTAGGAATCCCTTCGTATCATATCTGTCACCAATGGGATAACCACAAAGATGCACCATGCCGACATATATACCATGCGCACGCACACACAAAAACATCAAAGTCGTGCATGAATTAATCACTTCTTAAGAGCCCCTAGGCTGCAGATGATTATTGCTCCACAACCAACTAATTACCCATAGAAACACCTCTAGAAGGAAATTTTTTTTTTCTATGTGTTGAATGCACCGTGCATTTTCTATATCAACCGTTAGATTGTATGAAAATGTGTACATGTACACATCTCAATGCAATCTAACGATTGAGAACTCTCGGCACAGAGAGAAAAAAGTTCTCTATAACACAAGCATGGACTAGCAACTTAAATGGACGTTAAACAATATCTAGCTCTAGCCACAACATTAAAAAAAAAGGTTTAAAATATAACTTATATTCTCAACAATTCAAGTTTTTCAACTTGATAGTCCCAATTTTTACAGACATCAACTTGATACCCTAAAATTAAAAAGAACGAAATTACCCCCCTCTCTCCCCCCTCCCCCCCACCGGCTGCAACACCCAGCAGCCGCAGATTCTCTCCCCAGCGGCTACACCACCCCCACTCCCCCCTTCCCCCCCCCCCCTGCCGCAGCCCCTCTCTCCCGCGGCTACCCCCCCCCCCCCCCCGCGCCCCCAACCCAGTGGCGGCGACAATAGCAGCCTGCGACAGAGAGAGAGGGGACGGGGTTGGGGTCCCGATGCTGGTGGGAGAAGGGGCGCGGGTGGTGCAGGGGCAGGCGGCGGGCTTCAGGATCAGAGGTGGAGCAGTCGGTGGGAGGAAGAGGAGGTAGTTTCGTCCTTTCTTTAACTTTAGAGTATTAAGTTGATCTCTAAAAAAAGTTGAGTCTATCAAGTTAAAATTTTGAATAGTTAAGAATATCAAATTATAATTTAGTAAAAAAAAAAAAAGGGTAATAATAAACCAAACCGGGTCCAAGTTTCTCATCTCCGTGGTTAAACAAGTCATCCACTTGACAGCTAAGAGACAAAGAACGCAACGGTAGAAGAAAACATGGGAATGAAGAGTGTGTGATATTTATATATATGTTAGTGGAACAGTCAAGAGTTGAAACCCCTCCTCACGCTGGTCCTAATTAAAAACAAGATTCGAGTCCTAATAGAGTATTTTTGGGAACAAATTAGTCCCATTTGTGGCTATTATGTTTTTTATTTTCTATTTTTATGTCACACGTTTCTTTCTTTCTTCTCTCTCGTGCCATTCTATAAAAGCCCCTCCCCCTCTCTTTTCGTTTCATCACATATATGTCCAATACCATTCTCTCACTCTCTCTCTCTCTCTCTCTCTCTCTCTCTCTCAAAATAAAAGTATTTGTAGAGCTTGGTAGCTATCCATCCATGGAAGAAGGAACGAGAGGCGCTTGCAACTATGACACCACACCAACGAGTACTGATCATGATAACGAAGAGATGGACTTGAGGAGAGGTCCGTGGACCGTCGGAGAAGACCTCGCGCTCATCAACTACATCTCCGTCCACGGCGAAGGGAGATGGAACTCCCTCTCTGGTTGCGCCGGTGAGTCACTCAACCAAGCAATAAGGATCGATAACAAGTTTCTTGTTCTCGTATATATATATATATATATATATATATATATATATATATATATATATATATATATATATATATATTCGTTGAAACTAGTATTTGTGTGTTTGTGTTTACGAGATGATAATCTTGTAGACTATATTAGTAAATCAACAAAAATACTAAGTTTACAACCAAATGGGTTAGACAGTTTGATAATTAGACATAGGAAGAGACATAAAAGTTCTGGCTGTGTGGTGGAAATCAATGGATCGAATCACGGGAGCGTATTATTTCTTTCATTTATGGTGGGAGTTGGAGGACAGTTGGCCTAAAAGGCATACAATACAGTGTGCACAAAAAGTCCCGAACGTTATGCTGGACACCGTCAAAAAAAATAGAAAGGTGGGACCAGTTGGCAAACTGTACGTAAACGATTTGAATTGTAATCAGTCGCGGAGCTAGCCTCTAAATTTGAGAGGGCTGAACTTTACGTATAGTTTGAACGACACGTGGACTAGCATCGCACATCCTAAAATATAAATTTTTTGAGAATTTATTTATATTTAATTGTTGTGTACATCAAATTCAAAAAAAAATATATAACACAACTAAGAAAATATTTTAAAAAAAATTCAAAAAAAATTCTAAAAATTTGGAATGGGCTACAGTCTGTCCGTACCCATGGGTAGCTCCACACGCCCCTAATTGTAACCCATTTAGTTGTAATCCTAACATTGCTAGTGCATCAAATATCGAACTTCCCATCTTGTCTGTAGAACTACGTACTACATGCATCTAACCTAACTTATGTATCAAGTTTTCTAACTCCGCGCACTCCATTTTATAATTTATAGGCTTGAAGCGAACCGGCAAGAGTTGCAGGCTTCGATGGCTGAACTACCTCCGCCCCGACGTCCGGCGCGGTAACATCACGCCCGAGGAGCAGCTTCTCATTCTCGAGCTCCACTCCCGATGGGGAAATCGGTGAGTAGGAATACGTGCAATAACCATATATAAATATAACAGAAAAGTTTATTTGCCCGCAGACGGACTGGTCCGTCCGCTGCGTAGTCGCATCCCATTGGTCCTCTCTGCATTCAGGAGATTTCACGTCAGTTGACCTGCCACTGGGACGGCAACACGTGGCGGACGGACTGGTCCGCAGACGGACAACGTAGCAACCCTCTAAACATAAGTATTGTCCATCAATAATTTCGATAATAATTGTATGTACGTATCAGTGCTGACGAAATGCTGATATATTATGTAGGTGGTCGAAGATTGCACGACACCTCCCGGGGAGGACCGACAACGAAATAAAGAACTACTGGAGGACCAGAGTGCAGAAACACGCGAAGCGGCTCGAGTGCGACGTCGGCAGCAAGAAGTTCAAGGACGCCGTGAAGTTCCTGTGGATGCCACGTCTGGCGGAGAGAATCCGGGCAGCCGAGTGGAGCTCGGGCAGCCGGAACCCGGACGGGTCGTTGGGCGGCGGCGACGGGACAGCCTGCCCGGGGCAGATTGAGCCTAGTCCGGAGTGTTCTGGTGCGACCGATCGGCTATCAACGTCGACCCCGGTAACTCATGAAGGAGGTGAGGATATGGGAGGTGACGTGACCCGGCCGGAGGATTACGGTCTGAGCTGGCAGGAGTCCGTGCCGGATTTGGTCGGTTACGATAACCTGGGGTTACCGGAACTCGACCTACAAGGAACTTGGCGGGACGGGGACTGTAGTGGAAATTTGTGGAGTATGGAGGACATTTGGCTACTTCAGCAGCAGCTGTAGAACTTGGGATAAGTACAGAAGGAAAAGAATTTATTTGTAAAGAAAGACAAAAAAAAGAAGAAAAAAAAAAGAGAGGGGGGGGGGGGGGGGGGGGGGGGGGGGGGGTTGTTTCTATATTTTGTTAAAAGTTAGGGAGGAGGCAAAGGAAGAGAGGCTAATATGGAAATATTTAAACTTTTTATTGGCTTCTCTTCTTGTTAATGACCTTTCCTCCTTGTTCTTATTTTTTGCTTTTTGAGTCTTAGATATGTTGTTATGTAAATATGTAGCCTCAATAATTTGATTAATATGTAACAAATTTGTGATGTGAAATTGGGTGTATGTGTAATAAATTAATTTGTGCAATCTTTGTGAGGACACTACTAATGGAATTTTTTTTTTCAATTATGCTATTTTGCTCCCAAAATTTTTGGGTGACGCCATCTCCCATTATGTGATATCTGACATAGCAAATGACATGGCAGCTGACATGTCATATTTTAACCCAAAAAATTAATTATCTAAGATTTTTGGCTTAATTGCTACTTGATACCCTCAACTATTACCGTTTTTCAACTTTGTACCCTAAACTTTTTTTTGTAACAATTTGATACCCAGATATTATTTTGGACAAAAATGCTCCTACCCCTAACCCCCCTCCCCCCTGCTCGCTTCGCCCCCCCCCCCCCCCACCCCCCCCTCTGCTAGCTCCGGCCGCAGCTCCCCCCCCCCACCCCCCTGCTCGCTTCAGGACATCCCCCCCCCCCTCTCGCTCCGACCGTTCGCCCGCTCCCGCCTCTCCCCTAGGGCTCGGCAGCGGGAGGAGGGGGGCAGGGAAGGGGGGTGCGGGGCGGGAGGCGGGGCAGGGGGTGGCCCGGAAGCGAAGAGGGAGGGGGGAGGTTGGCCGGAAGCGAAGAGGGGGGGGGGGAGGTTGGCCGAAAGCGAGGAGAGGGGGAGGGGGTTCGGCCGGAGCTAGCAGGGGGGGTGGCTGGAGTGGGGAGGGGGTGGGAGGGAAGGGATAAGGACATTTTGGAATTTTTTAAAATGTTAGGTACTAAGTTGAAAAAAAAAATAGTTGAGGTATCAAGTTGTTACGAAAAAAAGTTTAGGGTACAAAGTTGAAAAACGGTAATAGTTGAGGGTATCAAGTAGCAATTAAGCCAAATTTTTTTATTGTTAATGTTAATGCTAATGCTAATTTAAATTTAACGTAATATTAATTTTAATGTTAATATTAAGATTAATATTCATGTTAATTTATATTAATATTAATGTTAATGTTAATACTAATTTTAATTTAATGTTAATATTTATTTTAATATTAATGTTAATTTTATATTAATGTTAATTTTAATATTAATGTAGCCATGTCAACTGTCATGTCATCGGTCATGTTATATGCCACATAATGGGAGATGGTATCACCCAAATTTTTTTAGAGCCAAATAGGATCAGGTCACTTGATATGAGGCTCATTATGCGGCTATCTCAGTTCCAAAATTTTACAGAAAACCATTTTTTTTTAATACTATTTAATATTTGTAAGACAATTCTGAACAGAATTTCAACATAATTCAAATATTTTTAATCAGTTCATGTAAAAGAAAATTGTCATATGATATCTAAACGTCAGATACTTAGTATACCCACACAAATCATTTAGTTCACACTAAAGCAAATTTTTTGGTGTCATATTCACTCTTCTGTCTCATCTACCATTCCAACGCTCTCAATCTCCTCTCTACCATTCCATCGATCTCCTATGTCAATGTCAATATCTAATTAAGCTTCAAGGGCACTACTTTTGGAGTTCATCTCATATGTCAAAATCGAAAGTCCGGCACAACTATGACAACATGAGTAAGTATATGAATGCATAAGATGAGCGACAAGCAATGGCGTAGCTAGAATTTGGGTACAGCGGGGTCAGAATCGACTAGTAATTTTTTTTCCTTAAGTAAAAACAAAATTAAAAATATTTCATTTCCATCCACTAATTTACTCGACTTCATATTTTTCATATTTTCTTAATCAAAGAATATTATACTAGCTAGCAAACAATTGCATTCTGATATAAGAGCAAATTAAATCTTGTCATCTAAGAGCAAATAAGGACAAAATCAATTATCATGAATGAATTAGGGGATAAATTATTTTTTTAAAAACTAGGACAAAAATTAAATATATTAGAGGTGTTACATGAAAAATGATGGAGAGATAGACACGACGAGAGAGCGAGAGAGACAGAGAGAGAGAGAGACTCAAAAGAAGAACGACACAAAAAAAAATCTACACACACACACACATATATATATATATATGAAAAATTCTACAATACATCTCGTGGAAAAAGTTGTATCGATACATCCAAAATTTGAACCATTGGATGTTGATCCAATGGTTCTGATTGAGATCAAAAGTCAAAATCAGCATTAATGCTGATTCAGATTAATAGAATAGGGAACATCATTTAATGCTGATTTTGACTTTTGACCTCAATCCGAACCATTGGATAAACATCCAATGGTTCAGATTTTGGATGTATCGATACAATATATATATATATATATATATATATATATATATATATATATATATATATATATATATATATATATATATATATATCCAATGAACTCTAGCTCAAGTGGTTAGAGTGAGGCACATCCTCCCAAGAGCTTTGCAGGTTCGAGTAACGGGAGAAGTACATTTAATTTCATGTGAAGAAATAAATGTGAGTGTGGGTCGGGTGCGATGATATACAAAAATGGGTGCGAATTCGGACCGAGTATGTAGGCCTTCGGACCAAGAGTCTGTAACACAATTACCTGTTTCAATATATAATTTTTATTTTTTGAGTGGGGTCATATGAACCCGCTTGCCCTATTCTAGCGGCCCATGGCGACAAGTCAGAATTAATTAAGTAGTGTGGGAGAACAATAGTATGAACTATGAAACACATATTCTCGTATAAATGGATGGAGTGACGGATTACATTACATCTTATATGTATATTTCAGAAATTAAAATGTTGTTACAGTACAGTAATGGGAAAACTACACCGAAGTCTTGTATATATTATCTATAGGAGACGTGGGTCTTGTAAAGAATGATGGGTTACTTCACGAGGTCATTAGAGTTCCTAAGTGGAAGTCTTCTTATGCGATTCGTTGTATTATTCTCATCTTAAACTTTGGCTTACAATAATATCTTTGGATTAGAGTAATACTTCTTTCATTTAGATGTGGATAATATAATATGGTTTCTTTAAAGTTCTAATCATCATATTGCATTATGTAAACTAAGCGTAGTTGCGCAATAAGCACAACCTGAACTAACCTTGGTTAATGATTGAAATTAAAAACACTTGATCACCTTGATATCGAAAATGTTGAGGACTTGCTTATATAAGACGCTGCTATTTGGTCCGTCCCACTTTGGACGTGACCACCACTGGTCTGCGTCACGTGACGGCCACTCATTGATCCTCTGTAGGAAATAATAATGCTCTATTCTCATTGCTAGGATTTGTTACAACATATATAGTGTCTACATTTGGGCTTATGGGTATGGGCCATATTTACATTGCAAATATTATCTTATAATCTAACACCCCACCCCACCCCCCCTCAAGTTGGAGCATGTAAGTCACAAATGCCCAACTTGGAAAGAAAAGAATCGAACACTTGCTTTCCAAGGGGCTTGGTGAAGATGTCAGTCAGTTGAGAAGAAGTAGGAACATGCGAGGCTATTACGGTGCCATCTCTAATAGCATCGCGAACAAAATGCAAATCCACCTCAATATGCTTACTGCGCTCATGAAATACCGGGTTCTGAGCCAGGTGCAGGGCTGACTGACTGTCACAATACACCGACATAGCAGACTCCTGGCGAACGCCCAAACACACCAATAACTCCTTCAACCATTTCAACTCACAAACGAGCGCAGCAAGAGATCGGTATTCACTTCAGCGGAAGATCGGGAAACAGTTGATTGCTTCTTGGTCTTCCAAGAAATAGGAGATCCCCCCAGAAACACCAACCAGCCTGTAACAGAGCGGCGAGTCAAAGGACAACTGGCCCAGTCGGAATCACACCAACCAGAAAGACGGAGATCACAATCGGCTTTCAAAAGAATACACTGTCCTGGTGCATTTTTGAGATATCTGACAACTCTCAAAGCAGCATGCCAATGATCTTGTCGAGGCTCTTGTAAGAATTGAGACAAGATATGCACAGCATAGGCCAAGTCAGGGCGAGTAAATGATAGATAAATTAACCTCCCAACCAGCCTCCGATAAGTCTCTGCATCCGCCATCCTTGGACTAGTCGATTCTGCCAGCTTGTGATTGGACTCCATGGGAAAACCGGCAGGACGAGACCCCATCAAACCGCATTCTGAAATGATGTCCAAAGCATACTTCCTTTGACACAAGAAAATTCCTTCCGCACTCCGAGCCACCTCTATGCCAAGAAAGTACTTCAACACACCAAGGTCCTTCATGTGAAAGCAAGAACTAAGGTACTTTTTGAAAGCATCTAAAGCACCTGTGTCATTACCAGACACAATCATATCATCCACATAGATCAAAACATGCAACTCTACGTTCCCCTTTAAAAAAGAGAAAAGGGAATAGTCGGAATGTGATTGAATAAATCCATAGGATATCAGAGAAGCAGTAAGCTTAACGAACCAACAACGTGGTGCCTGTTTCAATCCATATAGAGACTTACGCAGGCGACACACTTTGTTGGGTTCACTATGCAAAAAACCTGGCGGCAACTTCATATACACTTCTTCTGTCAGATCTCCATGAAGAAAAGCATTGTGCACATCCATCTGGTGTAAAGTCCAGCCTCTCACAGCTGCAACAGCCAAGAACGCCCGAACTGTAGGCATCTTAGCTACTAGGGCAAATGTCTCGGAATAATCGATTCCCTCAACCTGATGATTACCGAACACAACCAGCCGTGCCTTTAGGCGCTCAACACTTCCGTCAGATTTGTACTTTATTTTGTACACCCATCTACTTCCCAATGCTTTCTTCCCAGGAGACAAATCGACAAGACTCCATGTCCCATTATTTTCTAGAGCCTGTATTTCAGTTTGTATAGCTGCGCGCCAGCCCGAATCTTGCGAGGCCTTGCGATATGAAGTAGGCTCAACACCTGCAGTGATAGCTGTAAGAAAATTTTTGTGTCCAGCAGTAAATATGTCATAACTTAGAAATTGTGTTAGAGGATACGAAGTACCTGAGGAAGTAACGGGAACAGATGAACTGTGGTGAATGAGGGACTTTTACTTCGAACAGCATTTGTCACAAAATCCTGTAATCGTACTGGCTGTGATTTCTTTCGCATTACTCTTCCCAATACTACCTCGTCGGGCACCTCTGGCAACACTGTATCCCCTGTATTATTAGTAGTATCAACATCACCCCCAGCGGACTCTCCTGTCAATACTTTTGCATCTACCTGTGTCACGCCCCAGTACCGAAATACGGAGACGGACTAGGCCAGCTACTCCATATGAGGTACGTAACGTCATACGGCGATCGTGGCTGTCGAGAGACTAGGGGGTACATGCTACAATCAAGTCTCCTATGGTCCCACAGAGTTCTATGTCTCAATCAATCAAATCACATCAGCAAATAAATGAACATTAAAGATAAAGCAGTAAGGCGTCCCCGACGCTTCATCAAAATGATCATGAGAGACTAGCTTTATAATTTAGCTATCTCAGAGAGTCAGGAGTACAAAATTATACACAGCTGCAGTCTGTTTAGTTACAATTATGTACTGACACAAAATATCGAGTAATCCGACTAACAGGTGCCGGTGGCTAAACGCCGCAAAAGTATAAGCAGGAGTGGTGGAGAAGAAACCCACTCGAGTCCCCGAACCGCCATGCTCCTAGTATGCACCATGGATGTCAGAGAGGAAGATCGTGTCCTCCGGCTCTGCTACGAGATCTGGCCAAACAAAACCAGCGGGGTCAGCCCCGAATAGCAAGTACCGCCAAAGGGGCACAAGAGTTAAGATTAAAAACCCAGATAATAGAATGATTGATAATAGTAATACTTATGCTACTATTATAGGGTAGCGCAACATCTTCGAACCCATATGGCACCCTTACAACCAAACAAGGACAAAAGGTGCCGTATGGAGTCGAGACGTGTCGTACTCTATAACATTCACATAAGTTAAAAGGTATAAACAATAAAATCTTCTGATCGTGACTTCGGTCGATAGCCTATCGCAGCACAATAACCAACCCAACAATCAAACAAGAACATGGGTTGGATCATGCACCATGATAGACCATGTTCCTCAGTCATTCACAGAAGTAGCACTTCACAACCAGAATATGTCTTCCGTTCATAACTTCGGTCCACAGCCTATCATAGTACGATAACCAACCCAACAATCAAACAAGAACATGGGATGGATCACGTACCATGACAGTCCGCTTCCCTCAGTTATTCACGGAAGGTAATAGGATACAAGCAAGTCATTTTCACGGCCAATCAAGTCTACCCGTTTCTAGTGAAACGAGGTTATCCTCGCGTTATGTTATTAGAAAATCCTCAGATCGTATCTTTCCAGCAAGGCTAGCCAACCCAGGGGTTCGCGTAGACAGGTATGATTGAGCACAGGTCCCTCGTAAGGCCACCTTGCTAAAGCATATAATATATAGCAGGAATTAATCGGATACAGTCATCCACTCGTTGCAGATGACACAGTATCCGTGGAGACCAGCCGGCGCGTCAAGACAATATCTCAAGGCGGCTGGTGTAACACGATCTCGAGATTTTGCCCTCCCCATGCATCTAGCATGTTTAGTTGCCTAATTTAACCCTAGGCAAAATCTTGGACTCACATGCTGTGGCCTGCATGATTATCCCCCTAAAGTCGTACTTTAGTACGAGTACCCCAAAGAGGATCCATGTCAATCAGTATGTCAACATGTGCTACCCTCCTTAGTGTAATGCATCATTGCAAATACGCCATGTGGAGTTATGAGTCATTTGTCGAGCATGAACAAGAACTGGGACATTCAGGTACAGGTATCGGGTAGGAACACTTTGTTCTCCGGGGTCACATTAGTGCTCATATCATGCTCGGGACAAAAGGCGTAAGGATATAAAATGGACATATAATATCTAATAAAATATCAAAAGCGTACGCACAAAAACACGCACGCTCAAGGGGTGAAAAGTCACGCAGGCTCACTCAAGGCAGCGTGCGTGAAAAGTCACGAAGGCTCACTCAAGACAGCGTGCATGAAAAGTCACGCAGGCTTACTCAAGGCAGCGTGCATGAAAAGTCACGCAGGCTCAAGGGGAGAGCTGCGTGAAAAATCATGCAGGCTCACTCAAGGCAGCGTGCATGAAAAGTCACGCAGGCTTACTCAAGGCATCGTGCATGAAAAGTCACGCAGGCTCAAGGGGAGAGCTGCGTAAAAAGTCACGCAGGCTCAAGGGGAGAGCTGCGTGAAAAGTCACGCAGAATCAAGGAGAGAGCTGCGTGAAAAGTCACGCAGACTCAAGGAGAGAGCTGCGTGAAAAGTCACGCAGACTCAAGGAGAGAGCTGCGTGAAAAGTCATGCAGACTCAAGGAGAGACACGCTTCCAACAGGAAGCGTGCTCAAACAGGAGCACACTGCTCACTGTCTTCTCCAAACAGCAAGAACACCATGGTTGAACCTCAAAGCTTCAAAACATCATAACTTGGCCATCCGAACTCCAAATCCAGATTTCCAAAGTTCCAACTTGGGTGAAACTGGATGCTCTTCCACATGGAAGCATCAAAAATCCATAAAATCCAACTAAAGTAGATCAAACCATGTAAAAATCCGAAAATGATTAAAATTTAGATCTACAAAAATTAAAGCTTCAAAATGAAAATTTCCAAGTTCTAAACTAGTATAGATTGAGGAAAAGAACATGTTTTGGCAAATAGTTTTGTAAGAAATCATTGACGAAATTTTGGATCCATCTCTTGAGCAAGTTGGTACTTGCCTTGGTTGGTGGAGGAAATAAATGAGAGGAAGTAAATGAGAGGAGAGAGAATGAGATGAGTTATTATATAGAATCTTGAACCCATGGGTTCATGATGAACCAAAGGGTTCATGATGAACCATTGGTGAACCAAAAATAGGTTACCCAAATGAGCCAAAACTGTAGGTCCAAATGCAGAAAATAAATTAGGAAATAATATTTTGTCGAATATTTTTGGGAAATGCATGAAGAAATACTGCATAATAAATATCGTATAAATTCAAGGTAAATATAATTTATCGATTTACGTATTAAAATACGTATTCCAGGATTGGGGAGTGACATCTCTACCCTTCTTAGAAAAATTCCGTCCTCGAAATTCCAGCCAAGACAGGATAGAGAAATCAGGGCAAGCAAGGTACAATCATATACAAGTTAACTATCATCGCAGTTATTATCATACATCACAAAGTGCAAAACAAGCAAGTACAGATATGCATGGAATCGTGTCAATAAGGTGCAAAAATATACCTTATTAGTCAAACAAATGCGGATACCGAGATCTGATCTCGTCCTCGCGCTCCCAGGTTGATTCTCCCGAAGAGTGATGGTTCCAAGAAACACGGACAAGGCTTATCGTCCGATTCTTGAGTACCTTCTCTCGCCGGTCTAAAATAGATACGGGTTGTTCCTCGTAAGTTAGGTCGGTACCAACGACTAACTCAGAATGATCGAGGACATGACTCGGATCCGGGACATACCCACGTAATTGGGACACATGAAACACATCATGTATGCCAGTTAACGAAGGCGAAAGGACAAGTCGATAAGCCACATCGCCTACCTGAGCGAGAATCTTAAAAGGACCAACATATCTTGGACTAAGCTTTCCTCGGGTTCCAAATCTGATGATACCCCGAGTAGGCGAAATCCGCAGAAACACTTGGTCGCCAACTCTGAACTCTAGAGGCCTACGATGCTGATCTGCCCAATGACGATGTCGGTCCTGTGCAACTCGAAGACGCTCTCTGACCAACTTAACTATTTCTACAGTCTGCGTGATCATCTCTGGTCCCAACAACTTCCGTTCTCCGACGTCGTCCCATGCCAAAGGGGACCTGCACTTCCTTCCGTACAATGCTTCGAACGGGGCCAACTGAATGCTAGCCTGATAGCTGTTGTTATAGGAGAACTCCACTAGATGAAGGTGATCCTCCCAAGATCCGCCAAAATCTAAGGTACACGCCCGTAGCATATCTTCTAATGTCTGAATGGTTCTTTCTGATTGCCCGTCAGTTTGTGGATGATAAGCAGTACTGAACCTTAACTTGGTTTCCAAACTTTGGTGTAAGCTCCACCAAAAATGGAAAGTAAACCGCGTATCCCGTTCTGATACTATACTAACTGGAACACCGTGCTGCCTTACTATCTGCTTCATGTACATTTCTGCTAACTGCTCAGTAGTTTGTCTAACTCGGAAGGGAAGGAAATGGGCGACCTTCGTGAGTCAATCTACTATTACCCAGACTGCATTCTTGCCAGCCGGGGATCTAGGTAAACCGGTCACAAAATCCATCGTGATGTGCTCCCTTTTCCATTCTGGGATAGGAAGCGGCTGTAGCAATCCTGCTGGTCTCTGCTGCTCGGCCTTCACCTGCTGACATATTAGACACTTGGATACAAATCTCGTTATCTCTCTTTTCATGCCATTCCACCAAAAGAACTGCCTGATATCTCGATACATCTTCGTTCCTCCTGGATGAATGGAGTAAATAGAACTATGAGCTTCGGACATAACTTCTTGTCGAAGGTCTCCACTCGGTACACAGAGTCTATTTCCAAATCTGAGCGTACCATCTTCATGAATCACTAACTCCTTCCTACGGCCTGATTCACACTCCGACCGCAACTTCTGAATCTGTGGATCTCCTGCTTGTGCTGCCCTTATCCTCTCTATTAAGGTTGACTGAATCTGCATACTGGTCATTCTTCCTATATCCCTTGGCAAAACTACTTCGATTCCCATACTATGAAGGTCTTCTAAAATATGCTTTTGCGAGGTCAAGATAAAGGTACTGTCTCTCCTACTCAGTGCATCTGCAACTATATTCGACTTGCCTGGATGATACTGAAGATCTAAGTCAAAATACTTCAGTAGTTCAAACCATCTTCTTTGCCTCATGTTCAAATCTCGCTGCGTGAATACATATTTCAAACACTTATGATCAGTATAGATCTCTACCCGATCTCCGTATAAATAATGCCTCCACAACTTGAGTAAAAACACCACAGCTGCTAACTCCAAATCGTGAGTCGGATAATTCTTCCACCGAGACCACTCAGCATAGTTTGGTCCACGGAAAACAATAGGAGTAATGATATTTCTTGGTTGATCAGCAGAACTCAGAAAATATGGATCCTCCGGATTAGGATAATTTGGGTTATGTGCACTGCCACCGCCAATTGCGACGGAGTAGCTGGATGCAGCATCATCTGCCATCGCGGATGTCGGGTGTACAAAAATTTTGTACAACGCGGACGAATCGGCCGCTGATGGACAGGGTCGGCGGCGAATCGGTCGCGATCAGGAGCGCCTGATCTGGCGCGTAGGGGCGAGTGGATGTCGGGTGTACAAAAATTTGTACAACTCTGACGAATCTGCGAAAGATATATATATATATATATATATATATATATATATATATATATATATATATATATATATTTCATAAACCGAAAAACTTTGCTCACAAATAGAACAAAGAAACTTTGCTTTCCTGGTTGCTTTTGCAAACCAAAAAAAAAAAAAACCAGAAGCTTTTGCTTTTGCTTTCCTGGGAAAGGCTCTGTCGACCAGGGGCGTAGTGATTGGGCTTCCTTTCCCAACTTCTCTTCAAAGCAGCATGTATTGGTGACGCATCAAAGGCTGACCAAAGGTGTGAAACCCACATTTTGTGATTTATTAATATTAGTATTTTGTATTAAATATTAGCATTTCTAATATTATTATTATTATTATTATTATTATTATTATTATTATTATTATTATTATTATTATTATTATATATTTGAGTGCAAATGATTTTGAAATAATAACAACGAGGATTTTTGAATTCAGACCCAGGCCTGAGCCAAACCCAATCCTTTTCCCTATTTTTCTATTAAATCTAACTTGGTTTAATAGTTGTTTAATTATTAAAAAAAAATTGTGTTAGCTGGTCCCGTAGGACCAGCACCCCCCAACTCATTCTCCCACTCCCTATTCTTTCTCCCTGAAACTACTCCTCACCACATCTCCATATCCCACGTTCAGGAGAAGCTTCCTCCTTCTTCTTCTTAAACTCTTTCTTTCTCATTTTTTTCCCCTCACAGAACAAAGCTCATCTCTTACTCTCCCCTCTCACCATAACTCAGCTCTCTCCCTCACATCAGAGAACTCCCCATCTCACCCTCTTCTCACCAACCCCCAAACCCCTCTACCAGAGCCCGACTCCCGTCGCCGACCCCGAGGCCGACGGCCGCCCGTCTCCCCCGACAGCGCCGCCCCCTTGCGCGGCCAAGCTTGCACGGTCCCTCCGGGTCAGAACCCGCCGACGCCCCCTTGCGCGGCGTTCACCGCCGGCACTCTCTGCCGACCGCTCCCCGTCGGCTGCTCCCCGGCCGACCTAGCCGCTGTCCCGCTGACAGCCCCCTGTCGCGGCGAACCCCGCGCCCGTCCCCCTCGTGCGCCCAAGTCCGGCGACCCCCTGTGGCCGCTGCCCACTTGGCCGAGCTTTCCCCTGCTGTTCCAGCGTTCCCCCTGGCCGTGCCCTAGCTTCGACGTTTTTCAACGCTCTTCGACGACGCTGCTGTACCAGCGCTGTTTCGGGGATTAATTTGCTGTTTCGGAGCTCTATTCTTTCTATTATTCATCTGAGAGCTCTAGCCGAGCAATTCGAGGTATAACCCCCTGTCCCGCTCATTCTATTTTAGTCGATGATGAGAAATGGTCCCCGATTCCCTTTTGGGAATTCGGTTTTAGCGACGTCGTATTTTTTTGGGACTTTCGGAAAGGTCCTGTGGATTATTTTGGATTCCCGGAATATTGCGGGGATTGATTTTTGGTATGTTTTAGCTTTCCAGATTTTTCCGGTAGCGTTCTGTGATTTGTGGGATTGGAATCGGACTTCCGAAATTATTTCGGGTCGTTCCGATTATTCTGTGGATTGGTTGTGGATTTTTATATATATAAACTCGGGGTTTTCCCTGGTTTGGGATTTGCAAGAAATTATCGGCGCCATTTTCCAGTTTTTGGGTTGACCAAAAACAGAGGAGATGCTGCCGGATTTTTCCGTAAATCCTGGATTATTTTAAAAATGAATTTAAAATAAATTTCGGAATTTTATTTAATATTTGATTTTGGGTGACGACTGTATCGGTCAATGGACCCGGCTAAGTGCAAACGAAACCGGCCCTGCCCGGACGTTGAGGCATTAGCCAAGTTGAGGATTGGACCATATCTGAGACTCTACTTTTTACCTTTATTTTTACTATTTAAATCATGTTCATATTTTATTTAATATTTCAGTTTAGGGCTAACGGCGGTTTGTCTTATTTTAATTTATGTAAATAAATTGTAATGGGCATAAGCCCAGCTGGCTGTGGTCTGTAACTGTAATTAGTAGCTTAGATTTTTGTTATTTCTGGTTTTGCGAGTTTTTTCTATTTAACGAGTAAATTGAATAAAAGTATTTTTGTATAAAAATAATTAAGATTTTCTCACCTAAAATTGACAAGTTTTTATTTAATTAAAAACATGTATTTCTCACTAAATAAGAAAAAATTAGCTTTATATTTATATACTATAAAAATACCAAGTTTTAATAATTAATCTGGCATCGACGAGTTTTTCGAATTCAAAAGTTAAAACGATCTTTTTCTCTCGTATTTAAATCAACGCACTAATAATCGCGTTTTGCTTGTGTTAGCTAATTAAAAGATTTAAAATTGACTAGGGAACAGTTTAGAGATTGCAACTAGCTTAGTTAGCATTGACGATTCTTGGTTTCTGAGACAGCTTATCGAATGTAGGATTTCGAGGAAGAGTCTGAACTTCCATCCCGACGTATCAACCTTTCTAGTCCAGTCAAACCTGAGGCAAGTACATTTCGTGTTAGTTTAATTATTTAGTAATCGTTTTATTGCAAGTTTAAACCACGATGCAACACGAGCACTGACTGTAACTACTGTAACTATTGGGGACTGGAAGAATAGTGTAATGAGTATGACCATACTGTAACTTTACTGTAACAAATCCCATATCCCTTACAGTAACAAGCCCAAGCCGGTCATATTTCATTGCCTATTCACATCACAGAACTGTAACTATTTTAAAACTACAACTGCTTAATTGTTGATTTCAAAACTGTTTAAAAGTGCATGATTCTATTATTATTTCAATTGTCAAATTAGCATGAATTGTACTTTGCTCCCTCCTGACTGGAGACCCAGTATTTTAGGTATCACTGATGAGGCTTTGTTCCGCGATCCCAACTAGAAGACGAGGATTTCGAGACTGATGAGCTGTTTGCCTAGAGTTTTCTTTTCTTCTTGATGTATGTAGAAAATGGTTTAAGTTGTATCATTCATTTCATTGTAAAAAGTTTAACAAAGTTTTAAATTTCCAGTTTTTTTGAGTTGTGACAAATATAGATGTTGTTGTGGTTACCTGCTAATGGAACAGCTTACTGCCGCCGTCTCAACAACGGTGCAGGCTGGGCATGATCCGATTCGACCCAATTATTTGGGATCGGGTCGTGACATGTTTTTAGTGGTGGCCCATGCAGGTCAGAACAACAACTTAGGAAAACATATTTAGAAACAATTAGAACACTAGAACATCAATTTGTCACAACATAGGACCGAAATATATTATAAATAAATATTTTTGTTTGATTATAGACTGGTAGGATACCTTACTTATGTTTGCATCCTAAACCATCCAGAGAATGTCCATTGACAAGACCAATCCTGCTGGCGATGAGGTGTCATCTCCGGATCATACCACATCTCCTCAACCAAGTCCAGGGTTTATTCCCTCGCAGCTGATTGACCGTCCCCATAATGCATCCAGTGAAGTTTTCACTACACTGGCGATTCCTACCTCTTCTCAAACTGAGTTGCATTTCCTTGGAGAAGTACCCATTCCTGTTGCTCCACCAGTACCAGCAAACACCTCCCAAATGGTTGCCCTATTTCAAGTAATCATGGAGTCCCAGAAAGCTCAAGATGAAGCCCAGCAGGAACAGATGAATATTACGAGAGAAGACATGAAGAACGTCAATGATGTAGCCTTAGCTATCTTAAACCAAGTTGGAGCGGAACCTCACCCTAGGAGGGGTACCCCTGAAATCTAGAAGATATTTTGAGCCCTATCCGGCAGTTATATCGTGAGAAGCTATTGGTTTGTGACTACTGTAAAAGGCCTGGTCACCAAGCCAATATTTGTCGTAAGAGATTGGGAAAATGTTTGGTATGTGGATCTGCTGAACATCGGGTAAAGGATTGACCCTTATCTTTCCATCATACCAGAATACCTATCTCAGCAACACCTGTTAGGCCACAACCTAGGGACTCTCTTCCTATCCAGCAGACCCTGCCTCCTACAATAAGGCATGATGCATACTCGAGGTTCATAGAAGATGAAGCAGTTGGAGACTGCTCATGCAAGAGCCAGAACCATGAAGAATAGTACCTAGGACTGCTGAATAGCATTATCTATTTTTTTGGAAGTTGTAACAGGATGTCCTTAGATCAATCATAAGAGTTTTTGCTGTAATTCTCCACATGAATAAAATTCTTAGTTACACCTTTATGGCAGATGTTTTTCCTGATAGTCTTCCCCGATTATCCCAGATCTAGACATAGGATTCACCATTGACCTAGTCCCCGGCTCTTTTCCTATTTTTAAAGGATGATACAGAGTCAACCAGAAGGAGGCCAAGAAGATGAAGGACCAGATCAATGAAGGCTCTAGGATTTATCCAAGATGGAACTTCACCTTAGGGAACACCTATCTTGTTTGTGCCCAAGAAGGATGGAACAACGGATGTGCATCAATTACCAGACACTAAAGAACAAGTACCCTCTGCCCGGATCGAGGATCTGTTTGATCTGTTTGTGTGGAGTTAGGGTGTTTCGAAGTTTGATTTAAGATCTGACTACCATCAAATCAAAGTCAGGAAGGATGACATTTCCAAGACGGCGTTCAAACACCAAGTATGGGCAGTTTCTTTGGTCATGACGTTGGACTGACAAATGCTTCTGCTGTGTTCATGAATCTCATGAACAGAGTTTTTCATGAGTATTTGAATCAGTTTATCTTCTCCATAGATAACATTCTGATATATTCGAAGACTGAAGAAGAGCATGAAGAACATCTGAGGAAAGTTCTGGAAACTTTGAAGAAAAAGAAGTTTTATGGTAAGTTATCTGAACGTGGATTTTCTTTGACAAGGTGGATTTTTGGTCTTGTTGTCAAGAGAAGAAATTTCGATGGAAGATAGCTGCTGTTGAAAAGTCGTATACCCCAAGTTCAATTCGGAAGTTTCTTGAACTTGGCTGGCTACTATCAGAAGTTCGTAAAGGATTTCACCAAGATTGCTGAGCCGATGACGAAGCTCACTTGGAAGAATGAAGAGTTCATCTGGACGAAAGATTGCCAGGCGGCATTGAGGAGTTGAAGAAGAGACTTACCACTATACCAATCCTTGCGCTACCCGCAGGAACCGGTGATTTCTCAATTTACAGTAATGCCTCTGGAAAAGGACTGGGTTGCATTCTTCAACAACATGGGAAAGTAATTGCTTACACATCTAGGTAACTACAGACTCATGAGAAAAATTATCCCACACCTAATTTGGAATTTGCTGCAATTATCTTTACTTTGAAGCTATGGAAGCATGATTTTTATGGAAAGGGAGTGAAAATATATACGGACTACAAGAGTCTGAAATATGTCTTCACTCAGAAAGAACTGAATGTTAGACAAAGAAGATGGCTGAAGCTGATGAAGGATTTCAACATCGACCCGCTATACCACCCGGGTAGGGCTAATGTGATCGCTGATACACTTAGTCGATACCCAGTGGCGATGTTCTTAACCAAGGAGTGGCACCTACTAGAAGACGTCGAGAAGCTTGGACTGGAGGTTATACTACCTGGAGATAGAAGGACGGAGCTGGATGCTGATTCAGTGTTGATGAAGTTCGAGGCTGATGGACAAAATCAAGAGGACGTAGTTTCAAAACGAGGCACTTTGCAGGCTTAGAGATCAAGTGTTGGCAGGAACACTTGAGGGTTTCTAAATTGATCAGCAGTGGAACTCTGAAGAATGGTACGAGACTTTACGTATCGGCTGACAAACGGAGGAATGAGTTGATGAAAGAAATGCACCAGTCGCAGTATTCTATATATTCAGGAGCTAATAAGATGTATCGGAATATGCCTCTATTGATTGGTGCTATGGAATGAAGAAGGACAATTCCAGGTATGGGATTAGATGTGAATTTGTCAACATGAGGAATTTAGCAAGAGAACAACAAGTTTGTTGCAGCCGCTGGACAATTCGGAGTGGAAGTAGAAGCATATAACAATGAACTTTGAGTAAGGATTGCCTTGTTTCCAAGGAGGGAAGGGCACCAATTGGATTATAGTGGACCGACTGACTAAATCAGCACACTTTATTCCCTTCAAGGTTAGTTTATTCACCGAGAATTTGGCAGCATTGTACGAAAGGCACCCCTACCGGATTTATGGAGTACAAACCGGCGGACAATCAAAGAAGATAATCTAGACGCCTGAAGACATGTCGAAATTTTGCGTCTTGAAGTTTAGAGGGTCTTGGGAAGATCATTTGCACTTGGTAGAGTTTTCTTACAAAACAATTACCAAGCCAGCATTAGTATGATCCTATTTGAAGCTCTCTATGGACGTCGTTGCCGTATACCACTTGCATAGGACGACGTAGGAGAAAGAGTACTGTTGGATCCAGAGATGGTAACTGACGCAGTAGAGAAGGTGAATGCAAGTTCAGGATTGCCCAAGATAGACGGGAGCATTGGGTTTGATAGTAGTAGTCGACCGGTGAAGTTGGAAGAAGGAGTTAGCATTTCTGTGAAGTTTCTTCTACCAGAGGAACAAACAGTTTTGACGGAGCTGGGAATTGAGGCCAGGTACATCAGGCCATTTGAAGTTTTAAGACGAGTTGGAAGTAGCGTACCGGTTAGCTCTACCAGCTAATCTTGAGAGTGTGCAACGTCTTCTACGTATCACAGCTCAAACGCTACATTTCGGATCCGAGTCACATATTGGATAATTCAGAGCTGAAGATTGGACTCAACCTTTCAGAGCCAGAGAAACCAGTTGCAAGTGTAGTCAAAGGTGAGAAGAAGATCAGAATTTGAGCCATCACGTAAACTCATATTTCTTATCTTTTCGTTCTAAACTTGACCGATGCTGCTAAATTAGCCTAGTTTTACAAGCTATCTTTTATTAAGCTTGATCATGACGGTATTTTATTGGGTGCACCCACTAAAATATTGTCTAATCAGGACCGGTGCATGATGGTCTGATCAACCTCGTGTACTTTGGTTCGCTTTTGTATTTTTCTACATGGATGATATCATAAACCGTCTCATCCACGACTGCCTTGGAAATTATTATTGTTGGACCTGAGTTACGAGTATAGTACCCGTACCTGTTTGATTCTCCTACCCTGCCTTTTAATTTCGAGGACGAAATTTTCTAAGGAGGGAAGATTATGAAACCCACATTTTGTGATTTATTAATATTAGTGTTTTGTATTAAATATTAGTATTTCTAATATTATTATTATTATTATTATTATATATTTGAGTGCAAATGATTTCGAAATAATAACAACGAGGATTTTTGAATTCAGACCCAGGCCTGAGCCAAACCCAATCCTTTTCCCTTTTTTTCCTATTAAATCTAACTTGGTTTAATAGTTGTTTAATTATTAAAAAAAATTGTGTTAGCTGGTTCCGTAGGACCAGCACCCCCCAACTCATTCTTCCACTCCCTATTCTTTCTCCCTAAAACTACTCCTCACCACATCTCCATATCCCACGTTCAGGAGAAGCTTCCTCCTTCTTCTTCTTAAACTCTTTCTTTCTCATTTTTTCCCCTCACAGAACAAAGCTCATCTCTTACTCTCCTCTCTCACCATAACTCAGCTCTCTCCCTCACATCAGAGAACTCCCCATCTCACCCTCTTCTCACCAACCCCCAAACCCCTCTACCCGAGCCCGACTCCCGTCGCCGACCCCGAGGCTGACGGCCGCCCGTCTCCCCCGACAGCGCCGCCCCCTTGTGCGGCCAAGCTTGCACGGTCCCTCCGGGTCAGAACCCGCCGGCGCCCCCTTGCGCGGCGTTCCCCGCCGGCACTCTCTGCCGACCGCGCCCCGTCGGCTGCTCCCCGGCCGACCTAGCCGCTGTCCCGCCGACAGCCCCCTGTCGCGGCGAACCCCGCGCCTGTCCCCCTCGCGCGCCCAAGTCCGGCGACCCCCTGTGGCCGCTGCCCACTTGGCCGAGCTTTTCCCTGCTGTTCCAGCGTTCCCCCTGGCCGTGCCCTAGCTTCGGCATTTTTCAACGCTCTTCGACGACGCTGCTGTACCAGCGCTGTTTCGGGGATTAATTCGCTGTTTCGGAGCTCTATTCTTTCTATTATTCATCTGAGAGCTTTAGCCGAGCAATTCGAGGTATAACCCCCTGTCCCGCTCATTCTATTTTAGTCGATGATGACAAATGGTCCCCGATTCCCTTTTAGAAATTCGGTTTTAGCGACGTCGTATTTTTCTGGGACTTTCGGAAAGGTCCTGTGGATTATTTTGGATTCCCGAAATATTGCGGAAATTGATTTTTGGTATGTTTTAGCTTTTCGGATTTTTTCGGTAGCGTTCTGTGATTTGTGGGATTGGAATCGGACTTCCGAAATTATTTCGGGTCGTTCTGATTATTCTGTGGATTGGTTGTGGATTTTTATATATATAAACTCGGGTTTTTCCCTGGTTTGGGATTTGCAGGAAATTATCGGCGCCATTTTCCAGTTTTTGGGTTGACCAAAAACAAAGGAGATGCTGCCGGATTTTTCCGTAAATCCTGGATTATTTTAAAAATGAATTTAAAATGAATTTCGGAATTTTATTTAATATTTGGTTTTGGGTGACGATCGTATCGGTCAATGGACCCGGCTAAGTGCAAACGAAACCGGCCCCACCCGGACGTTGAGGCATTAGCCAAGTTGAGGATTAGACCATATCTGAGACTCTACTTTTTACTTTTATTTTTACTATTTAAATCCTGTTCACATTTTATTTAATATTTCAGTTTAGGACTAACGGCGGTTTGTCTTATTTCAATTTATGTAAATAAATTGTAATGGGCATAAGTCCAGCTGGCTGTGGTCTGTAACTGTAATTAGTAGCTTAGATTTTTGTTATTTCTGGTTTTGCGGGTTTTTTCTATTTAACGAGTAAATTGAATAAAAGTATTTTTGTATAAAAATAATTAAGATTTTCTCACCTAAAATTGACAAGTTTTTATTTAATTAAAAATATGTATTTCTCACTAAATAAGAAAAAATTAGCTTTATATTTATATACTATGAAAATACCAAGTTTTAATAATTAATCTGGCATCGACGAGTTTTCCGAATTCAAAAGTTAAAACGATCTTTTTCCCTCGTATTTAAATCAACGCACTAATAATCGCGTTTTGCTTGTGTTAGCTAATTAAAAGATTTAAAATTGACTAGGGAACAGTTTAGAGATTGCAACTAGCTTAGTTAGCATTGACGATTCTTGGTTTCTGAGACAGCTTATCGAATGTAGGATTTCGAGGAAGAGTCTGAACTTCCATCCCGACGTATCAACCTTTCTAGTCCAGTCAAACCTGAGGCAAGTACATTTTGTGTTAGTTTACAATTATTTAGTAATCGTTTTATTGCAAGTTTAAACCACGATGCAACACGAGCACTGACTGTAACTACTGTAACTATTGGGGACTGGAAGAATAGTGTAATGAGTATGACCATACTGTAACTTTACTGTAACAAATCCCATATCCCTTACTGTAACAAGCCCAAGCCGGTCATATTTCATTGCCTATTCACATCACAGAACTGTAACTGTTTTAAAACTGTAACTGCTTAATTGTTGATTTCAAAACTGTTTAAAAGTGCATGATTCTATTATTATTTCAATTGTCAAATTAGCATGAATTGTACTTTGCTCCCTCCTGACTAGAGACCCAACATTTTAGGTATCACTGATGAGGCTTTGTTCCGCGATCCCAACTAGAAGACGAGGATTTCGAGACTGATGAGCTGTTTGCCTAGAGTTTTCTTTTCTTCTTGATGTATGTAGAAAATGGTTTAAGTTGTATCATTCATTTTATTGTAAAAAGTTTAAGAAAGTTTTAAATTTCTAGTTTTTTTGAGTTGTGACAAATATAGATGTTGTTGTGGTTACCTACTAATGGAACAGCTTACTGCCGTCGTCTCAACAACGGTGCAGGCTGGGCATGATCCGGTTCGACCCAATTATTTGGGATCGGGTCGTGACATGTTTTTAGTGGTGGCCCATGCAGGTCAGAACAACAACTTAGGAAAACATATTTAGAAACAATTAGAACACTAGAACATCAATTTGTCACAACATAGGACCGAAATATATTATAAATAAATATTTTTGTTTGATTATAGACTGGTAGGATACCTTGCTTATGTTTGCATCCTAAACCATCCAGAGAATGACCATAGACAAGACCAATCCTGCTGGCGATGAGGTGTCATCTCCGGATCATACCCCATCTCCTCAACCAAGTCCAGGGTTTATTCCCTCGCAGCTGATTGACCGTCCCCATAATGCATCCAGTAAAGTTTTCACTACACTGGCGATTCCTACCTCTTCTCAAACTGAGTTGCATTTCCTTGGAGAAGTACCCATTCCTGTTGCTCCACCAGTACCAGCAAACACCTCCCAAATGGTTGCCCTATTTCAAGTAATCATGGAGTCCCAGAAAGCTCAAGATGAAGCCCAGCAGGAACAGATGAATATTACGAGAGAAGACATGAAGAACGTCAATGATGTAGCCTTAGCTATCTTAAACCAAGTTGGAGCGGAACCTCACCCTAGGAGGGGTACCCCTGAAATCTAGAAGACATTTTGAGCCCTATCCGGCAGTTATATCGTAAGAAGCTATTGGTTTGTGACTACTGTAAAAGGCCTGGTCACCAAGCCAATATTTGTCGTAAGAGATTGGAAAAATGTTTGGTATGTGGATCTGCTGAACATCGGGTAAAGGATTGCCCCTTATCTTTCCATCATACCAGAATACCTATCCCAGCAACACCTGTTAGGCCACAACCTAGGGACTCTCTTCCTATCCAGCAGACCCTGCCTCCTACAATAAGGCATGATGCATACTCGAGGTTCATAAGAGATGAAGCAGTTGGAGACTGCTCATGCAAGAGCCAGAACCATGAAGAATAGTACCTAGGACTGCTGAATAGCATTATCTATTTTTTGGAAGTTGTAACAGGATGTCCTTAGATCAATCATAAGAGTTTTTGCTGTAATTCTCCACATGAATAAAATTCTTAGTTACACCTTTATGGCAGATGTTTTTCCTGATAGTCTTCCCGGATTATCCCAGATCTAGACATAAAATTCTTAGTTACACTTTTATGGCAGATGTTCTTGCCCCGTTTCCGTCCACGGGGTGCGCAAGAAAGGAACACTGTCGCTATCGATTCGGTCGGGACCGATAGGTCGGAATCGGCCGAGTCGATCGAATGGGAATGGTTGAATTAAGATCCATTCTACGTTATGGAATGGCTTCTTCGGAACCAAGTCCCATATTCAGCGGGTTGCGCCTCGAGGATTGGCTCTGCGGCTGAGTCAGGATAGACCTTCCGTTGCTCTGATTTTCACGCCGTACTTGATTTGGCTTTGGCTTTGGTTTTTCGTGAATGCGCTTTTCGTGAATGTTTTCCGAATGAGTTTTCGTGACTTGCGTTTTCGAGCTTCGCATTCATATCGAATTTCCTTGAATTATATAGTGTTCTAATCAGTTGCTTATACGATTACAGGTAATCGCGTAGGTGACGTCAGCGCAGCCAACCGGTCGCTCGCTTGAAGCAAGGCTAAGGCGAGTGGCTGACCTCCTTCGCCTCGTCCCTCTACTTTAAAACTCAATATGTAAAGTAAAATGAATGCTTGTCATAATAGTGTAGAATCAATAAAATCGTGGCACGATTCTTCCCGAAACACTTGCTATCGAACTGCCGGTATTGAAAATGAAAAACGTGTTTTCTTACGGAAATCCACTTAGCCTATGCAAAACAATAAATGAATTGATTAACGTTTAACGCAACGATACGGCCAAGTAAGCAAATCAACTAAGTTCAAAAGAAAACGGTCATTGGACAACATGTCGACAAGGTGAAGTTTCTTCGAACGGTTGCCTAGGCCAAGGGACCGATTCGGCCCGGGAGGAACGAGTGTAGCAGCGCCAAACCCTTCATCGGCGCGAGTTATACGGGCACTTTCGCACAGGGCTCGCTACCCGACGCGAAAGGGGCGCCGTCTAACCAATGCTATAGTCCGCGATGGCTTGACATTGCCAGTGGCCTTCACATCCCTTTTACTGCTTAACAAGTGCACGGGACACGGGATGAATATGATAGTTGCTTAATGATATTCAGTTTCATATGCTTGCCTCAAAACATGTTAACATGCAAATCGAGCAGAATGGTTAGAAAGATCATTGAAATAGCTAGCTAACATGTTTACGAAACTTCTTGAATCAAATGCAGAGCTTGGATTTAATTAGCCATTCACCAGTACATGTGTTCGTGCTGATCCTCGCTATTTGCAGGTCCCGCGAACCAGGAAGGACGCGCCAACTAGCTCGGCGACGTTCGTGACTTTTGAAGCTTCGGCCGTACGTCGAAGACTTTCTCTACGACTCCACTTTTGAAGGCTCTCGACAGTCCAAGGAAGATGACTCAGCGTCCCTCCCATCCAGGTCACTGGAGTACTTTGTTGTATATTGAGGGATGTGTGCAATGTATGGAACGGCTATCTCATCGGTACTCTTTTGTAATCGAGTCATGTTGTAGCCCGTGCGGTAATGAGTCTTGTATCGGAGTCTGTAAAAGATGTTCATTATCAATAAAGATCAAGTTTTCTTTACTTATTGTGTGAATCAATTTGTCTGCGTACCCTCTTAGATCTCGTTTCTCGGATTATCTTATGACTATGCCTTGTGCGATCGCAAATTAGGTTCGCACGGCATCACGCCCGGGGGACGACTATCGATTCGACGGAATCGGGGCGTGACATAATGGTATCAAAGCACATCTCTACGTCCTTGGCCTCCAATATCGAGTTCTAGTCTCCAACCGTTGACCTCGTGTCGATGAGATGAGTTGTTCCATACGCTGAACCCAGGATATTTTCTGAAACTAACGAGAGTTGCCTTCCTTTTTCCTGCAGTTACGGGAGCTCAGGCGGAAGACGAGACGAGCGCTTCCAGCGGCTCGAGTGCTTCCAGACCCGAGCATTCCGTCAACCCAACGGGAATGACGCCTATCGCAGCCGGACCTTCCGACGATCCGATGCAACGTATGCTGCAGATGCTTGAAACACAGCAACGTCAAAACGAGCTCCATCGTCAGCAAGCGGAGGCTCGTCAGATCCAATTTGAGAATCAGTTCGAGGCTCAATTCAAGCTGCAGCAGCAGTAGCTGAATACCCTCCAGCAAATCGTACAGTCGGTCGTGGGCGACAACAATAATTCAACGATGACACCTGCCGTGACCCAGCCTGCGGTTCGATCCAACGAAGCTGAACCAGAGGCCCCCGTGCTCTCACCTGCAGCACCGAGAAGTTCTAACTTCGACGTGTCAAAATTCATGAAAAGCTGCCGCACTTCCTTCAACGGCACAGAAGATCCCTCCGTGGCGATCAACTGGTTGGAGGAGCTGGAGACAAGTTCGAGCTTCTGGGTGTCGAGGACTCGAAGAAAGTCGCGTGTGCTCAACTTCTACTTAGAATGAACGCGCACGATTGGTGGGCTGTGCAGAAGCGGGCTGTTCGACGTGAAGACGAGACGGCGACGATCTCATGGGCGACATTCAGAAAGGAGTTCGAGACCGAATATCTTTCTGTTGCCGTACGACAGGAAAAAGAAGACGATTTTATGCAGTTAAGGCAAGGGAATATGACGGTACGACAACATGCGGCCAAATTCAACAAACTGGCCAAGTTTGCTGGAGACTTCCTACCTGCCACTGCGAGTTGAGCTCGATGATTTGAAGTGGGTCTACGTTCCACTATCCGCGCTCATGTTTCGGTGGGTGAATACAAAACTGTGGGCGAGGCACTCAACCACGCCATCCGTCTGGAGTCCGAGTATCCTCCTACTACTACCGGTGATGTTCCCTTTAATAACAAATGCCATAGTAATGTGGGAGGCAACAACGCGCACAAGCGTCAATATCGCGGCAACCAGACGAAGGAGCGGATGGTCTACAATTTCTGCCACATGGAGGGGCACTTGGACACCAAGTGCCGACTTAAGCATAGGGCATGTTACGCGTGTGGCAAAAGAGATCACTTCGTATAGGACTGCCCGGAAGCTACGTCGAACCAACGCCCCCTGCAACATCAACAAAACCGAGGCCAAGCACCTCGGGCTCCACCGACCGCACAACAGAATGGCCAAGACCGTCG
The DNA here is from genome assembly GCA_029216955.1 of Iris pallida. Classification (NCBI taxonomy): domain Eukaryota; kingdom Viridiplantae; phylum Streptophyta; class Magnoliopsida; order Asparagales; family Iridaceae; genus Iris; species Iris pallida. The sequence goes on along the minus strand of JANAVB010022596.1, from coordinate 7,396,868 downwards.
CCCCAATGCTCAGGGCCGTGTCTACGCCATGACTCGAGACGAAGCGTTTATATCTGATACAGTCGTGACAGGTATACTGTAATTCAATAATAAACCTGCTCGTGTATTGTTTGATTCAGGTGCCACACATAGTTTTATATCGGCAGACTTTGCCGCCGAGCACAAATTTTCCTTGACACCACTGGGCCTCGACCTCACTGTTAACGTACCGTCGGGCATGCCACTACTTACAAATTTATTCTGTGGAGAAGGAATCATCTGTATAGGTGGTCAAATGGTCAGTCTCGATGCGATAGTTCTAAATATTAAGGACTACGATATCATTCTGGGGATGGATTGGCACGCTGAAAAGAGGGTCACATTCCGGATACCTGGAGTGCCTGAATTCTGCTGCTCGTGTGGTGAGGCATCGCCGACCTTGTAAGCCCCCTGAATTTCAGGGTTTATTTTTATTTTTCTGAATGAATTATTTTCGATAAGTGTTTTATTATTTAATTATTTTTGATCATTAATGTACCTTTCCATGACTTTGAATTCTGGAGCGTCAGGGACGCCAATCTCTGTAAACTCTCTTCACGAGTTTTGAAGTAGACAAGATTATCGTCATTTTGATATATCATGTCCCACTTAAATTTGTTCCCTTGTGCTATTTTTGTATCGCGTAACTTCGGGTCAACTTAGACCAATTAATCGTTGAATAATTATTCCCCCTTTTATCTTTGATCATCGTTTGTACGGTACCGTGACTTTTAATTTAGGAGCACGAGACCAGTCGTTTTCTCAGAACCAACTCCTCATGAATGATCTACTCGAGACGCTCTTCACCCATGACCTTCGTGTCCCACTCAGACACTCCATTTTGTGCTTCATTTTCTTCGCACAATTTTCGGGTCAATTTAGGCCGATTAATTATCTACCGTAAAACCTGATTTAATTTCCAATTTAATTTCGGGACCCGACATCGACCCAACCTAGTCGACCCAAAGTATGGACGTGGCCCACATGAAACCTACTACCGACATGACGCTTGTGTCCCATTTATTGGAGTCCCCGCATATTATTTATTTTTTCGTGATTATAAATCCCTATTTTTAATTCAGTTATTGCACCCGGTTCGATTTTGACCCGACCCAGCTCGACCGAACCCGAACCCAAGCCCCATGTTGTTCTCCCATGACTGCCCAAAAACCCCACATAATTTCCCCTATTTTTCCTCTATTTTAAATATTTATTTTTCTCTCTCCACTTTACAAATATTCTATATGTGTATATATATATATATATATATATATATATATATATATAACTCTCTCTCTCTCTCTCCTATTATTAACAAACACCACCTCACCCACCCTCTCTCTCTTTACAGCTCTCTCCCCCCCTTTGGACCGACATCACCCACTCCCTCTCTCAAATATCTCTCCCTCTCTCTATTCTTACATTCTCTTTCTCTCTTTATATTACACACACACACAAAACACTCTCTTACTCTCTCCCTCTCACTCGGCCACACACTCACCACTCCTCCTCCATGGCCGACATCACCACCTCCCATTCCCAGTCTCCCTTCTTCCTCCTCTACTTCATCTTCATCACAATCACCATTATCATCTTCATCTCCATCACCATGAAACCACCACCTCCACCATCATCACCAACTTAACCACCTTCACCATCCCCTCCACCACCACTACACCGCCGCAGCAACCCCCGTCGGAGACCGCAGCCGCCGCCGCGCGCTCACGCAGCAACACGCAGCGCTGCAAACAGCAGCAGCGGGCAGCAGTGGCTGCTGTGCCACCCCGCGCGCGTGCATGGGCGTGGCCGTACGCCACCACGTGGCCGGCCCGCCGCCACCGGTGACCCCCCCATCCAACGACCTCCGACGAACCCCCATGGGCCACCGCCATCCTCTCCGGCGCGACGCATAGCCTTCTTGCGTTTTGAACGGAATCCCGTCGACGCGCGCGAGTTTGGAACTCAAAATTCGCGCTCCGTCGCAGTAAGTTCGTACACATTTTTCGGGAGATCCGACCGTTGGATCGGCGAACTCCTTGCTCTATCGTAATCTCGATATATCCATCTTCACTCCTGTCAATTTTCGTCCGCTAATTTTATCGTTTGATAGATCAAAACTGGCCACCAAAGTTGACGTTTTAAATTGAACTGTTTTTGGACAGTTTCGTGGAGCCAACTTCGTCAGCTCGTAACTTCGCCGTCGCAGCTCCGGTTGGCACGATACCAGTTCCTGTGCGCAGCTGGTATAACCATCTTCCTGTCTCCTTTAGGTTTCATTTCATTTTAAGCACGTTCGGTTGGTCGAATTCGACGCCAAAGTTGGTCGTCCAAATTCTTTAATTTGCACTTGTTAAATTCTATTTTTGAACCCGGGACTCCGGATTCAATTTCTTACACCACCAGTAGACTCGTGGCGTCGTTCTGGCATGTTTTCATATAAAGTTTGCTTGATTTGGAGAACGTGGGCCCTGACACGCATTTCGGTGCAAAGTGGATTCCACTTTTCGAGTCAACGGGTCACTTTGAGATCGGCTCATCGGAATCCAATTCCGGATATACCGTTGAGTTCGTATCGTCATTATGGACTCATTGACATATAATTTGCTGAGTTTTGAAGACATTTGCTCCGGCACGTATTTCGGTGCAAATCGAATACCAAGTGTCCGCGTCAACGTATCATTTTGAGATCGGCACATCGGAATCCTATTTCGGACATACCGTTGGGTTCGTATCATCATTCTAGATTCGTGGACATATAATTTGCTAGGTTTTGTAGACTTCTATCCCGACACGCTTTTCGGTGCAAAGTGTGTCCAACGGCGGACATCATTTTGACCCAAAATTACCGTTTTGCCCCTGTGTCCAAATTGGACTTATGGATAGGCTATCCTAGCTAATTTGACCGTTTTGGACACGTTGGTGATATTTATTTTATCATCCGACAACATCTGTAGATTTTGATTATGTATTATCCTTAATTTGTAATTAATTATTTTTCCAAAAATTGTTACTTTCTGTTTTTGGATTTTTATATATATTTTAATTGCTGTAAAAATCTGAGAAAAATTGTATTTAAATACTATGTTAATTTAGATAATTTATTATAATTTTTTCAGTATTTAATAGGTACTTTTGGTATTTTATAAAAATGGGAAAACATAACTCATTTTCAGGATTCTTATGTTTGCTGATTTTTAATAAATATTTATGAAGGTTTATAAATTCCAGAAAAATTAGTATAAATTTCTATAATTAACAAAGATCATTTTGGTACTTTATTTTATATATATTTGAGCTTTTTTGTCTATCTCAAAAATTATTAGAATATAGGGTACAGTTTGATTTATTTATTGAATAGTTACGACTTGCAAGTTTTGAGTTGTTTTGAGTTATTATAGTATTGGACCTCACCCTACACTAGTATAAAGACTCTAGGAAGTTAGTTCGGATATAGTGGCACTCCACATTAGACTTTTATGCTAGGTCCCCCCTTAGCTAGTATCCAGTTAGGAGTCGTGTCACACCACTAGTGTATTATTGAACATAGCTAAGAGCTGAGTTTGTATATCATTATTGACAGGACACCGGACATCTATATCTTCGTACTAGTATTCTTGCTTTGCTCGAGGCAAGTACATCTACAAACTCATTTACTGTCTTTTAATGCTAGAACATGTATTAACCCTGTTAAAATACTGATCTTTGAGGTAGCAAGTTATGTCTTCACATGTTGTATCACTTTCAGTACCGGCCATGTTTAGTACAGTTCTTATATCTTCACATGCTTCTTACTAGTTCTCGGTACATGTTTCACTATGCTTTATACTGCTCTGAGTATTCACATGTTTTATACTGCTCCCAGTACCTGCCATGCCTATACTGCTCCCAGTATCTCTCACATGTTCTATATCGTTCTCGTATCTCTCACATGTTATATATATGGGTTATGGGGAAACTGACAGTTGAGTACGTGATCATGCCCCCTCATAGTAGCGAGCGAGGTCGTATTTTATATGTATACCTTGCCGCAGGCCATTATCACGTATTTCTGGACGGATGTACACCTATGCTTGTTAACTTGTACGTATGTACATTTTATTTACATGTACCACAGTACATTGTACACCTATTGACGATCACGTACCTGCTACAGTTTTAAACATTACATATACATCTGTCTTTATGACATATGTATCCTTGCCATGATAGATTATGAGATATACCATGATTCCAGATATGCCATGTTCCCTGTGTTACTATGATATTGTGATCCCAGTTGTACCATGAGGCCATGTTTCCAGTATTTCTTGTTTCATAGACTTATCACACCATGTTTCTTGTTGTACATCTCTTTCATTATATGTTCAGTACTTTAGTTGTAGAGGTTGTACTTGCTCCCGACCTGACAGGATAACGTTGTAGGTTCACTTTTTGAGAAGGAAATGCTATGTGATTCATATTATGGTACTGATTTTGAGGACCTGGCCTTAGCTCCAGAAGAGGCCCCAGCGGGGAACCTTGCTTAGTTATCTTTCTTGTATTTTGAGACTTAGACTTTGTCTGTACTTATATTTGGATACTGGACTTTATCTCCAGTTAGATACTTGGAAGTGTATTATTAAGTCTGTGCTTATGTTACCTTCGCTTATAGATGTTGTGTTATGATGAACTTTAAAATATGATTTTAGAACTGTTAGCTGCTTAGATCCTTTATTGCCTATTCTTAGAACAGCTTACTATGCTTTAATCAAGCGTAGGCTGGACATGGCTCGGCCCGGCCCAACAATTTGGGTAACGGGCCGTGACAGACCTGCATGGTGACCTCCGCAATATCTGTTCGACGGATGCTGCATTCCGGGTGCGAAGGCTATCTAGATTTCGTTCGAGACATGCGACAGGATGGTGCAAATGCGGCTCAGACCGACGTTGTGGCAGAATTCCCCGATGTATTCCCGGAAGAGCTGTCCGATATGCCGCCTGATCGAGAGATTGAGTTCACTATCGACATTCCCCAACACTCGACCGATCTCGAAAGCCCCGTACAGAATGGCCCCTGCAGAGCTTAAAGAACTCAAGATACTGTTACGATAGTTGCTCGACAAGGGATTCATCCGACCCAGCGTCTCGCCTTGGGGAGCGCCCGTGCTGTTTGTCAAGAAGAAGGATGGCTCTATGCATCTTTGTATCAACTACCGCGAGATGAATAAAGCCACCGTCCGGAACAAATACCCCCTGCCCCGCATAGACGATCTGTTTGATCAGTTTCAAGGAGCCACAGTGTTCTCTAAAATTGATCTGCGTTCGGGTTACCATCAACTGAAGATTAAGCCGAACGATGTGCCGAAGTCTGCCTTCCGTACTCGATACGACCATTACGAGTTTCTGGTAATACCGTTCGGCCTAACGAACGCCCCTGCTGCTTTCATGGATTTAATAAATCGGGTGTTCTGACCATTCCTCGACAAGTTCATAGTAGTCATCATCGACGACATACTCGTCTACTCGGAGAGCAAGCAGCAACACACTGGGCATCTACGGACCGGGCTTCAGACCCTTCGAGAGAATCAGTTGTATGCGAAGCGAAGCAAATATGAATTTTGGCTGAGTAGCGTCGCATTCCTTGGACACATCATTTTAGATGAAGGCATTGCGGTCGACCCAAAGAAAGTTGAAGCCGTCGTCGATTGGAAGCGGCCAACGTCCGTCAGCGAGATTCGAAGTTTCCTTGGCTTAGCGGGATACTATCGACGCTTTGTGAAAGACTTCGCGAAGATCGCATCGCCCCTGACTCGTCTCACCCAGAAGGGAGTCGCATTTGACTGGTCAGACGACTGCGAAGCTTCATTCCAAGAATTAAAGCAACGGCTCGTCTCGGCCCCGATACTCGCACTTCCAGAAGGGACAGAGGGTTTCCAGATCTTCAGCGATGCGTTCGGTCAGGGCTTGGGGTGTGTGCTGATGCAGTGGAATAAGGTGATATCTTTTGCTTACCGACAGCTAAAGTCGCACAAGAAGTATTATCCCACACATGACCCGGAGTTAGCGACGATTGTGTTTGCGTTGAAATTATGGCGTCACTACCTCTATGGTGTGGTGTGCACAATCTACACCGATCACAAGAGCCTCAAGTATCTATTCACGCAGAGGGAACTGAACTTGCGGCAGAGGCGCTGGCTTGAACTGATCAAGGATTACGACTTGACTATCGACTATACGCCGGTAAAGAGAAATGTTGTGGCGGACGCTCTGAGTCGAAAGAAAAATAGCCTCGCTATCCATCGACCGCAGACTGCTATGCGACCTAGAAGAGATGGGTATCGAACTCCGAGTCCGATTCCGGAATGTGCAGTTGGCAAAGTTGTAGTTAGAGCCGAGCTTGCTTGAAAAGATCAAGACCGCTCAGAAGGACGATCCGTACCTGAAGAAAATGCGAGATCTAATTTCGACGGGCAGGACGACCGACTTTACGGAAGACGAGACCGGCATGCTTCGAGTGAGGGGTAGGCTATCATTCCGGATGAGTCAGAACTTAGAAATGAGATATTGTCGGAGGCGCACTACGCGAAGTACACCTTACATCCCGGCAGTACGAAGATGTACAAGGACCTCCTCACAAACTTCTGGTGGCACGGGATGTAGTGACCCGTCCCTACATCGAGTCCCGTACTCCGTCCACGGGGTGCGCGAGAAAGGAACACTGTCGCTATTGATTCGGTCGGGACCGATAGGTCGGGATCGATCGAGTCGATCAAACGGGAACAGTTGAATTAAGATCCATTCCTCGTTATGGAATGTCTTCTTCGGAACCAAGTCACATATTCAGCGGGCTGCGCCTCAAGGATTGATTCTGCGGCTGAGTCGGGAGAGACCTCCCGTTGCTCTGCTTTTCACGCCGCTTGCGTTGGTTTTGGCTTCGTTTTCTGAATGTATTTTCGTGAATGTTTTCGATGGTTTTCATGGCTTGCATTTCGAACTCGCATTTTCTATCGAACTTCTTGAATAATGCAGTGTTCTAATCGGTTGCTTGTACGATTTCAGATAATCGTGTAGGCGACGTCTAGCGCGACCAACAAGTTCTCTCGCCAGAAGTAAACTCAAGGTGAGTGGCTGACCCTTCTCTTCTCGACCCCTTTCCTAGGTAAATCGATAATGTTGTTGTGAATGAAAGGATAAATGCAAGGGCACGAACACGGAAAAAGGATTGAGTTTTCAAAGAGAATGTAGGCTATGTCTTAATAACTAAAAAAAAAAATATGTCTTCGCACGGTTATGGACAACTTATCGACAAGGCGATAGTTTTCTCGAGCGGCAACCCGAGGCCACGGGACCATTTCGGCCTAGAAGGAAACAGGGTATAGTCGTGCATAAAGTTTCAGCACAGGTTAAGCAGGGACTGGCAACGGAGCAAGCTACTTGTGTTGAAAGGACCTCGATTAACAAAGCTATACGTCCAGGATGGCTTGTGATGCCAGTGATCAATCACACGTACATTTTGCACTTGATATGAAAAATGTTAACAATTAACAGGGAAGAACATGGTAAGTTTCATAAGGCGCGGTCCGCCGCGGGTAAGTTCAACGTAAATTTCATTATGCTTGTCATTGCTCGTTTGAAATCCATTAGGATGGTTAGAAACATTCATGCATTAAGTCATATAAACTCTTCAACCAAATGAGAGCTTGGAACTTAAATAGCCATGCACCAGTACAAAGTGTAATTGATCCTCGCTCTCCACGCAGGTACCCCAAGCTACGAAGGGCGTGTTGCTTAAAATCTCAAGGCGGCGTGGACACTTTTGAAGCCTCGTCCGCTTGTGAAGGCTTGTTTCTGGATTCCTTTTGAAGAAGTCCCCGCACTCAGTCCAAAAGAAGATGACGACTCGACTCGTCTCGATAGCAGGTGGAAAATGTTATGTTTTGCTTATAAAAAGGGATGTAATAAATGGAACGACTATCTCATCGGCGTTCATTTTGTAAGTCGAGTCATGTTGTAGCCCGTACGACAATGAATGTAATGAAGTCAATGTAAATAAAGTTTTATTATCAATAAAAAGTCTACTTCTATTTCAAATGTGTCAATCAATTTCTCTGCGTACTCTAACTTGATGTTGTGTTTTGGATAGCCTTATGAATGTGCCTTGTGCGATCGCAATTTAGGTTCGCACGACATCACGCCCGGGGGACGACTATCGATTCTACGGAATCGGAGAGTGACACGGGGTGAAAAAAGATGTGGCACTTTTCGTATCGCAATGCATGGCCTGTTAGCAGGTAAAAGCTGAGCACCAGAGACCGGGCGGGGAGATGCAGAATCTGGCGATTCTGGAATGGAAGTGGCAGCACGTGTGCATGGATTTTATTGTTGGTCTGCCGAAGATGCCGCGGGGAAATAATGCCATCTGGGTCATCGTCGATCGACTAACCAAGTCAGCGCACTTTATTGCCATCAAAGTTACTTAGAGCATTGATTGCCTGGCACAGATTTATCTTGATGAGATAGTACGGATGTACGGAGTCCCAGTATCCATCGTCTCCGATCGGGATTCACGGTTCATGCCGCGATTCTAGAGTAGCCTTCAGTCGGCGCTGGGTACCAAGTTGCAGTTCAGTTCAGCTTACCATCCTCAGACCGACGGCCAAAATGGAGCGCATCAATCAGATTCTCGAAGACATGCTACGACTCTGCGTAATTGACTTCAAATCAAGCTGGGATAATCATCTACCTCTGGCCGAATTCGCATACAACAACAGTTATCAATCCAGCATTCAAATGGCACCGTTTGAAGCCTTGTACAGACGCAAGTGCCGATCACCCATTTGCTGGGACGAAGTCGGAGAGCGACAGATTCTTGGCCCGAAACTAGTGGAACAGACCGTGCAATTCGGCTCATTCGAAAAAGACTAAAGACTGTGCAGAGTCGTCAGAAAAGCTATACGGACGTTCATCGTCGACCCCTCGAGTTTTAAGAAGGCGATCACGTATTTCTCAAGGTGTCACCCATGCGGGGAGTTACTCGGTTCGGCGCGAAAGAAAAGTTGAGCCCGAGATTCGTTGGGCCGTTCGAAATACTCGAACGGGTCGCCCAGTGGCCTATAAAATTGCCCTACCGCCGGCGCTTGAAGGTGTACACAATGTCTTCCATGTCTCTCAACTGCAGAAGTACGTGCACGACCCGAGCCACGTGGTAGATTTTGGCCAGCTGGAGCTAAAGTTCGACTTATCCTACGTTGAAGAGCCAGTTCAAATCATAGAACGCAAGGATAAGCTGCTACGCAATCGAGCGATCCCTCTCATCCACGTCCTCTGGAGGAACCATTCGGTCGAAGAGTCGACGTGGGAGCTTGAATCAGAAATGAAGGAGAAATTTCCTTCGTTATTTTCGTAGAGGTAGGTTCTATCTTTAAGTTTCGAAGACGAAACTTTTTATTAGTTGGTTATGGTGTAGTGCCCCGTCCCAACATCGTGTCCCTTTTCTGTCACCCCCAGTTTTCAGAAACAGGGGTATTTTTGTCATTTTTTATTTTAGAATATTTTTTGAAATTATTTATTTATTTTTAATATTATTTTGGGGTTATTTGAGTCGGGTTCGAATTTCAGCTCAATCCGACTTGTATCGGGGACCTGGAATAGTTTTGACTCTAGTGGGACCCACACATTAATTAGCCATGGCCCACCAAACTTAATATTTAGGTTTATGAGTTTGGACTAGTCCCCCATGAGTGTTTAGGCCTAAGTAGGATTTTTATTTGGTCCAAACTAACTCCCAAAACCAAATTAGGAAGCTAACTTAGCATAGAACTAAAGGGGGGGGGCAAACTTGTAAATAGCAAGTGCCCAAACCTCCCATATAGGGCCAGCCACCCCATTCCCTTCTTCTTTCATTCATTCACTTCAAATTTCTTCTTCTTCTCCAAGCTTTCTTCTCAAAAGCAAGAATAGAAATCCTTGGATTTCATCTCAAAATAAACTTCCTCTTCCTATTTTTCTTCCATCGATCTCTTCCTCTATCCCAAGTAGTGATTCTCCAAACTTTTGGGAGCAAGAAGTGAAGTGGGTGTGTCCTAAACAATTCTTTGTGTCGGAGCCGTGTCGGAGAAATTTTCCATTGGGAATCCATCTCCCGATAGGTACAACCTATTCTCTTTTTCATTCTTTTCATCATGTAAATTAGTTTGGATCCCGTAGGATTTATCTCCGAGGTTGTGTCCCTATTCGTGTCAAGTTTGAGTCCGTTTGGAGTGTCCTAGGAGAAGTTGTGATTTATGGTTGTGTCCTTGAGTTTTCTCCAAATTTGGACACTTCTAGAATAATTGGATTTGCATCTAAGTGGTTAGGCACTCCTAAATTTATTGTGTTAGTGTGTGTGTGTGTCTCTATATATATGTATATAAGTGAGAGTGTGTCTATATATATATATATATATATATATATATATATGTGTGTGTGTGTGTGTGTGTGTGTGTGTGTGTGTATAAATATTGTTGTGTCATTTGTGTGCATTTATTGTGTTTGAGTAGTATGGGAATTCGGCCAAGGAGTAGGGGATGAGGGAAAGTAGAGTTGGTGTTATGTGTGTGTATGTGTTTGTATAGAGTATGAGAGAGGGATAGAGGGATAGAGAGAGTGGGATTTGAGTGGTTTAAGGAGGGGTGATCAGTCCACATTGGACAACCCCCATGGGCTGTCCCAAACCAGCAAATAGCTGTCACAAACCTGTCTAAATTCTGTCCTAAAACACCCCAAATTCCTGTCCCCAACTGTCCCTAAGCAGCCCTCCCAAAATCAGTCCAAAACCATGACATTCCAGCCCTTCATGACAGCATGTAACAGCCCAAAACCTGGCACAATTCAGCCCCTTGTAACCTGCCTAGACTGTCCTAAAATAGCCCCCTATGGACAGCCCCAAGCTGTCCCAAACAGTCCCTTAAACACCCCATGGGCAGTTCCCTGTTTCAGTCCAAACAAGTCCTATACTAGCCCCCAACTTGTCCTTAACATGCCCCCCAATGGAAGCTATATAACCCCCAAAAACCTGTCACTCAGCTACTAGCATAGCACCCTAATCCAGTCCTTAGCATGCCCCATAGCAGCAGTCCAAAACCTGTCATCATACCCCATGGACAGCCCCCCTCCCACATTTCAGTCCCTACAGCCCACACTTAGTCCCAAAACAGCCTATATCCAGCCCCCATTAGTCCCTAAAACCTGTCCTATATTTTAGCCTAAAGCAGCCCCTAACCAGTCCATGTATGGACAGCCTAGTAGCAGTCCAAAATCAGCCCTATGAGCCCTTGTGTGTGTGTGTTTGTGAGCTATGTGTGTGTGTGTGTATGTGAGCCTATAATAGTTAGCTAGTAGCCTATAGGTGTTAGCCTATATGTAAGCCTATAGGTGAGGGCCTATGAGTGTGGTATCATGGGTGTTATGTGTAAGTGAGTGAGTGGATGAGTGTTTGTGAGTGAATTAGATTTTAGTGAGAGGGTGATATTGAGTTAGGAGCGTCGGAACGCATCCAAACTTGAAGGGGACCTAGCTAATATAGATTAGAGTTTGCGGGTAGGCTCCTAGATGGAAATCGGAACTTCGTTTGGGATTAGGAGAATGGTATCGTACGATACCATTGAGTATCTTGAGATACTCAAGATAACGGGTAAACGGGCAATATGGACCGTAAGATGGACTGGATGTCCACTCTACCTAGAGAACTTGGTAGGTAATGGTTGTATAGGCTAGTACCCTACTACCCTAGGAAGCCGGGAGTGGAATTCCTAAGGGAAAGCCACTTGGCGTCAATGTTAGAGTGGTTTAAGGGTATGTGTATTAGAGGGTAATCGGGTAATTTCAAGATACGGGGTTCGGGTATTCGGATTGACTTAAAACTTAGGTGACTTGTTAGGTACACCCTACAAATGTCATTTTTGAACCAATTTTGGCTCGGTTGTCCCAGAGTTGACTTTTTACCTAAAAGTCAACGATGAGTCAACACTTTGTCTAAATTGGACCAAATCCAAACCAGAGTTGACCAGTTGACTAAAAGTCAACTGTTGGTCAACATTTGACCAGTTAGACCTAGGGTTGACCAGAGTTGACCAGTTGACTAAAAGTCAACTGTAGGCCAATTCTTGACCCTGTTTGATTTGCTTTGACTTGTTTTGACTTGCGATGACTGGTATGACCTAAGGTTGACTTAGTCTGACTTAGATTGACTTGATATAACTTAATTTAACCTAGATTGACTTGACAGGACTTAGTGTGACTCAGTGAGACCTAGTTTGACCTAGATTTCATATCATTCATTATAAATCATTCTTAACTTGTTAAACCTAAATTAACATGCAATATCTCATCTATTAGGTCTATGATTACCACTCTGAGCATTGATATACCCTACAGCTCAGGACAGCAGGCGAGTACATTTACTGATAGTTTTTATTGTCTTGATATCTGCTATATCCGATTCAGTTGTAGTGTCTTACTTGATTCCTAACACGATGGTTCACGAACTAGTATATGTCGGATCATGTCATGAGATATTGTTCCCGGGTTACTTGGTATATTGGTACATGACTCGACTTGTTACTTGTACTTGTATAGACATGGACTTGGGAGTGGGCTGATCACCTGCTTTTGAATCCCGTGTCATGACGTGTTATGTCCGGATCCTTTATACTATTCGGGGATGGAGAGTTATTAGTGGTTTTGTGATCAAAATTACCACATTGTTCTATTGTACACATTGTTCATAGCTATACCCTCGCCTCACGACGGGTAAAGCCATACCCTACATCGTTCATAGCTTTCCATGGTGACCGGTCTTACCGCCCTATTGTATATATTGTTCATAGCCGGTCGGATGGAAAGCCTGATCATGTTTCCCAAGCCGATCACATAACGCTCTAATAATTCAAGGTACATTTTATATTTACTTATCTTATCATATATCATGTTCTGTTCTACATTCAGTACTTTCTCACCATGCTATGATATTCAATTACTCACATGTTCTACATGCCTTTATATTGTACCTTGATTGGAGACTAAGTTCTGCTCGGGAGAAGAGTTACAACCCCGGTCCTTGTTTGGTGTAAGGGTTGTAACTCAGCTTCCGAACGGTTTCCAAGTCTTCATATATCTTTGTCTTGTAGTTCATTATAATGTCTCTTATAGAATTTGTCAATTCACATGGAACTGTTGTTAGTGTTTGTACTTGCTCATTTTCCTGACAAGATACCGTTATGATATATTACAGATGACTCTGAGGCAGAATGCTTGACCTATTATGGGCTCGAGCTAGATGGAGTAGTCCAGTACCGTGGCCTTATAGTAGAGCTACTAGACTTTGTTCTCCCGGAGTAGTGTAGCTTAGTTGGGTTGCCTGGACTGTGATCCAGCTTGTATTATGGGACTGTAGCTTTCATATTATATTCTGTGACTCTGTGGTATTGTGTATATATCTGGGCTTGTGTGGATCTCGAACTTATTTCCTGCTTCCATCTATCATATTTTCTTTCATGCTATCTATCCTAGTTTGCTTGTGATTGAGACTGTATTGCTATGTCACCTCCATTCGGAGTGTATATCAGGTACCTTTATCTGTTTAGTTGTAGTATTTATAGATGACCTAGACAGCGTTCTACCGCCGATGCTGCGGCGTAGGCTAGACGTAACCACGTACTCGTGCCCCTAATCAGGGTGCGGGTCATGACATATTTTTGTGGTGGCCCACGCAGGTCCGGTGTCGCAATTAGTGTGATCTCGTAATGGTGCTCGACTTAGAGCACTAATTACGAGCCTGCAATTAGGACGTAGGACCTAGGATATGATAGGAGTTTCTCAATCACACCTAGGAAAATTTCTGATCTTTTGATTATCATGATTACTCCCCTTGTATTAAATTAACTGTCCTTCTTTGATAATATCTTCTCATGTGCCATATTGATCTCTTTGCTTCAATTCGTCTCCAGGATGACGAAGACGCACCCGCAGGCTACTGGATCGAGTAGCTTGCCCGAAAGTTCTGACCAGGCTGAGGAGGAGGTTCACGAGACTGCCCCCAGTGATTCTACTATCCCGGAGGCCCTGGCAGTTGCACAGGGAGGTCTACTACCTCCACCCCAAAGGGTTTCGGTCGTTGTTCCAGAGATACTGTCGTTACCACCTCCGATACCGACGGATACACACCACATGTTCCTTCTCCTTCAGCAGTTGATGGAGACACAGCGAGCCCAGGCAGAGGCATCGCAGCGCTAGACGGAGGCGTCACACCGTCAGATTGAGATGCTGAGGCAGAGCATGGAGAACTTGCATCAGCTTGCACTGGCAGCCGTAGCGAGAGTGGCACCGGGTATGGTACAGGGCCCTACTGGCCAGCAGCCGTACCAACAGTAGTCCAGGCCAGGGACAGTATTAGAACTTAGGAAGATGAGCTCCAGGGACTTCACGGGCACAGAGGGCATCCTTTATGCAGACGACTGGCTAGAGGACGTACAGCGGAGTATGGAGCTGGCAGAGCTTCCAAGAGGACTTTGGGTTTCGGCCGCAACCAGCCGATTCTTCGATATCGTGCTGACATGGTACCGCACGGATCCTCGTGCCTCGGTGAGAGGTCTGACATGGGAGAACTTCCGGAGGTTCTTCAAGGAGAAGTTCTTCCCGGACATGGCTCTTACAGCATTGGAGGGCCAGTTCGTGGGTCTAGTGCAGGGGAACTCGTCGGTGGACGAGTATGCAGCAGAGTTCTTCCGCCTTAGCAGGTTCGCTCCGGATATGATCCAGGATGAGGGGCAGAAGGCTCGTAAGTTCTGTAGGAGACTTATTCATGCAGTGCGCACCCGCACCTCGGGTCGCCGTGACGCGATGTTCGATCAGATATTGATGGACGCACATATTGCAGAGGAGGACTTCGTCCTCAAGCAGAAGAGGAGCGGTGATACCATGGGGGCGAGTTCCAGTGCGGGACCGGCCAAGCGCCCCTACTTTCAGCATCAGCAGAGGCCATTTCAGCAGCAGCAGCCTCTGTTGTAGATTCAGCAGGCACCAGCACGTGTCCAGCAGCACCAGGGACAGGGCCAGAGGCAGGCCATCCAGTGTGCCTTCTGCAAGAAGATGGGGCACACCCGGGAGGTTTGTAGGATGAAGTAGGGAGTTTGTTTATTTTGTGGAGCTCCAGACCACCAAGTGAAGAACTGTGCTGCCCGTGCAGCCAGACAGGCAGGCCAGGACGGAGTGCAGCAGGCTAGAGGAGGCCAGCAGGGACGAGCTTTCGCCATGACAGTTGAGCCCACTCAGGCAGTAGCAGAGCAGATAGCAGGTTCCAATCCTTCGATCTTATTTTCGCGTTTGCATTCTTATAAACTGTCTTGAAATTCGATTCCATCTGTTCCTTGATCGTTTGATAAAATTTGTCCTTGTGATGTGATATTCTTCTGAGATAAGTCGTATGGGCTAGGTCGTCTCGATTATGAGATTTTAGAATCCTCTAGGGTCATGCTAGCAGGCAAAGTGAGGACATATAGTCAGATTACGGACGTATTTCTCGGGTGTGGGAATTTAATATTTTTGCTGCCAAGCTAGCGGCAATGCAAAAATTTTAAATACCATAATTCTAGAGGTATGTACCTTAGTCGAGGACTCTGTGATTATCGTAGCCTTGCTCACTGGCATGACGGAGATTCTGAGTATCATGATGATTGGACAGACGCATACGATTATCGAACTGCATGATTTTTTTGTGTTTACTTTGTTTTAATTTTTGGAGGATGAATTCTTTTAAGGTGGATAGACTTATAGCACCCAGTTTCTATTTGAGAGTAATTTAAAATTTTATCATTTTAGTTATTTAATTCATGCTTTGATTTTTGAGATTTTAAATTATTTTAAATTTTAAGCCATGACTTGTGATTTTGATAATTTACTATTGTTTGGTTTTAATTACGAGGACGAAATTTTTTAAGGTGGATAGATTTGTCACCCCCAGTTTTCAGAAACAGGGGGATTTTTATCATTTTTCATTTTAGAATATTTTTTGAAATTATTTATTTATTTATAATATTATTTTGGGGTTATTTGAGTCGGGTTCGAATTTCAGCTTAATCCGACTTGTATCGGAGACCCGGGGTAGTTTTGACTCTAGTGGGACCCACACATTAATTAGCCATGGCCCACCAAACTTAATATTTAGGTTTATGAGTTTGGACTAGTCCCCCATGAGTGTTTAGGCCTAATTAGAATTTTTATTTGGTCCAAACTAACTCCCAAAACCAAATTAGGAAGCTAACTTAGCATAGAAGTAAAGGGAGGGACAAACTTGTAAATAGCAAGTGCCCAAACCTCCCATATAGGGCCAGCCACCCCCATTCCCTTCTTCTTCCATTTATTCACTTCAAATTTCTTCTTCTTCTTCTTCTTCTCCAAGCTTTCTTCTCAAAAGCAAGAATAGAAATCCTTGGATTTCATCTCAAAATAAACTTCCTCTTCCCATTTTTCTTCCATCGATCTCTTCCTCTATCCCAAGTAGTGATTCTCCAAACTTTTGGGAGCAAGAAGTGAAGTGGGTGTGTCCTAAACAATTCTTTGTGTCGGAGCCGTGTCGGAGGAATTTTCCATTGGGAATCCATCTCCCGATAGGTACAACCTATTCTCTTTTTCATTCTTTTCATCATGTAAATTAGTTTGGACCCCGTAGGATTTATCTCTGAGGTTGTGTCCCTATTCGGGTCAAGTTTGAGTCCGTTTGGAGTGTCCTAGGAGAAGTTGTGATTTATGGTTGTGTCCTTGAGTTTCTCCCAAATTTGGACACTTCTAGAATAATTGGATTTGCATCTAAGTGGTTAGACACTCCTAAATTTATTGTGTTAGTGTGTGTGCGTGTCTCTATATATGTATATAAGTGAGAGTGTCTATATATATATATATACACATGAGTGTGTGTTTATATATATAGATATATATATATATATATATATGTGAGTGTGTGTTTATATATATAGATATATATGTGTGTGTATATATATTGTTGTGTCATTTGTGTGCATTTATTGTGTTTGAGTAGTGTGGGAATTCGGCCAAGGGGTAGGGGATGAGGGAATGTAGAGTTGGTGTTATGTGTGTGTATGTGTTTGTATAGAGTATGAGAGAGTGATAGAGGGATAGAGAGAGTAGGATTTGAGTGGTTTAAGGAGGGGGGATCAGTCCACAATGGACAGCCCCCATGAGCTGTCCCAAACCAGCAAATAGCTGTCACAAACCTGTCCAAATTCTGTCCTAAAATGTCCCAAATTCTTGTCCCCAACTCTCCCTAAGCAGCCCTCCCAAAATCAGTCCAAAACCATGCCATTCCAACCCTTCATGACAGCATGTAACATCCCAAAACCTGGCACAATTTAGCCCCTTGTAACCAGCCTAGACTGCCTTAGAATAGCCCCCTATGGACAGCCCCAAGCTATCCCAAACAGTCCCTTAAACACCCCATGGGTGTAGTGTCCCGTCCCTACATCGTTCCCCGTTGTTCATCCACGGGGTGCGCGAGAAAGGAACACTGTCGCTATCTGTAGAAGCATGAAAAAGAAGAGAAAAATGATCCATGCGGCCAAGGAGCCGCATGCGACTCAGGAGTCCCATGCGGCTCAAACACATAGGCAGCTCGAGTGGACTCCATGCGGCCCGCAGAGGGAAGCCACGTGTCTTTTCAGAAAAGCTGTACCCAGCGTCATTCAAACACAATTAATGCTCTGACGGCTGACAGCTGACAGCCCTGACGTAAAGTAGTCATAATGGCTGACACAAAGGTACTATCTTCCTAGGGAACTGGAGAAAATCTTCACAGCTTCGAGACAAGTTTATGCGGCCAGACTAGACGAGTTCATGCGGCCAGTACAGAGAAACCTATGCGGTTCAATCATGAAGGTCCCCCATGCGGCTCGGTCATGAAAGAAATCCATGCGGCTCGGCCATGAAGACTCTCATACAGCTCGGCCATGAAGACCCCTATGCGGCTCGGTCATGAACATATTCATGCGGCTCGGTCATGACAACCTTCATGCGGTTCGAGTATAGAGACTATTCATGCGGCTCGGTCATGAAATCTTTCATCCGGCTCGGTCATGACGACCTTCATGAGGCCCAAATATGAACGCTCCTTATACGGCTCAACAATGATGACCGGACACGTGTCCTAAAGATAATCAAATTTTGGGTCAGATCCCAATGATTTGGGACACGTGGCAAGAGAATGAATTAAATTGATTCATTTAGATTTGCGGATATCAGCAAATCATCATGATGGAGATTTATTACAATCAACATTAATGACTGACATGATTTGGCATAATCCTCATTAATGGCCCAGATCCTTCACGCTCAAGATTAATGGTCCAGATTGATCATTTACCAGGCCGCCGCCATCTCCAAGAAGCAATCATTTACAACCCTAATGATCAGACCCCATTCCTATAAATAGCAGGGTGCCATTCCCTTGCAATAGGGACGCACATACAGAGAGACGCTCCCCCAATAATCAGAGAGAAAAATCCACAGAGATCAATCCAGAGAGAGAGAAGCCAGAAGAGCAATACGAGGAGAGCAAGAAGAGCATTTCTTCATCAACGCCAAGCATCTCGTCACAGGAGCCAAGGCTACGTCCGATCGTCCAAGGAGTAAGGCAGAGCTGCCGTCGCTTTCCCGAGCCTCTACCATCACCCCCCAGAATCAAAAATAAACAATTTTACTTAGATTGCTGTACCCAGGTTTTCGTCCCTAGGCTTTCTTTGTACAAACGAGTTTGTAACGTGAAGTAAAAGTCCAGTCCTCCCATAAAACTGTTCTGCCCTTTTATATTTCATGGCAAACACGATGGCGACTCTGCTGGGAACAAACTTCTCAACGGCTGAGGAGTTGGTGACGCAATCGGATGCAGCCAAGCTTGGCTCCACGCAACAGAAGATGGTCGCCCGGTTCGACCAACAGGCGTTTGAAGAAATTCTCTCCGACAAGAGCGCTGGCCCGGTCCAGAAGCGAGCCCGCACAAAGAAGGCCCGCAAGGAGTGGAGACCCCGATCCTTCGTTCCTACTGAAGCTCTTGCAGAGATACCCTCTGTCGCTCAAAACGGCGGAGAAGATTCTCCTGCGGCCCCACTTCAGACCGTAGATAACTCTGTTGTTTCCAAGTCCGGCAGAAGAAAACATTATGATGCTGGACTTGCAGGGGCAAAGAGGAACTCTATGCGATCCGAGCCGCATAAGGGTTCTAGCCGCATGGAGAAAGCTTATGCGGCTACATCCGCCAGCCGCATGAAGAAAACTCATACGGCCACATCTGTCAGCCGCATAGCTTATGCGGCTACAGTTGCCAACCGCATGGATGAAACTTATGCGGCTACTGAAGTCAATCGTTTACAGAAAACCCATACGGCCACAATTGTCAACCGCATGCGGCCAGCCTGCACGGTCGTGACTCCTAGTCGCACAAGAACAACTCATCCGACAGCTAAAGACAGCCGCATGCAGACAGCCTGCACGGTTCCCAATCCTAGCCGCATAGCGTCTGTTCCACGCTTCTCTCGATCAGTCTTTGACCGTCTCTCATGCGGTCCTGACCCTGATGATTCTCTGGATGATAAGCCAGACTCTGTGGTATTCAACTTGGACTCTGAAGAACAGTTTGGCAACTCTAGAGGGGGGTGAATAGAGTTTATATAGAAAAATAGCCAATTAAAAATAACTCTTCCACCAACAATAAATAATCAGAGTAAAGTGCAGAAAATAAATGAAGAGCAGAAGAGCATACGCAAACACAGCAATTTTAACCTGGTTTCCCTCGTGGAGGACTAGTCCAGGCCTGAGAACTCTAGCTCAGGATTAAATCCACTATTTGTGAAATAGTAGTTTACAACCCGTGCCTTTTCTTCAGAAGAGCACGTCAACTTCTAACAGAGGATCGCAGTGGCGATTTGCTTGGAATTGTCCAAGCGACTTCTTCGACTCTTGCACAAGAATCCTAACTGAGAGATGCTGAGCACTCGAGACTTAGGAGACTTGTGGCTAGTAGATGGGAAGGGTATGGCTTATTGAGCTTGTAGGAGAGAAGAGAAAAGAAGATTGAGTGAATTGAAATGAGAGAATTCATGCCCTATTTATAGTATTTTTAGAGGCAGAATTCGGCCAGAATTCGGGTAGGAAAATTCAAAAATTTGGCCGTTGGACAGCTAGCAACCAGCTAACCCTAAAATTAGGGTTCCTGATTTCTAGGGGACAGAGTTCGGCCCGAACTCTGTGTGGAGGCAGAGTTCGGCCCGAACTCTGTCTCCAGAGCACAGAGTGGTCCTAAGTGGGACTTGTGGGCAATTTTTGTTTTGGTGGAGCTTGGGATTTTGGGTAGGCTTATAGACTAAGTTCCAAGAGCTCAGCATAACTCAGAGTACATTTTTCTAGACTCAATAAAATGTAAAAGTACAGACTCGAAAATACACTGAGAGTCGGAAACTGAGCTGTTGTCTGTCCTGAACTGAATGCAGACGTCGTGTGTCGTATTGAATTTATACAGATATTATTTAGTCAATGTAGTCAATATTTGGTTGACTGTGACTTTGTGTCAACAATCTCCCCCATATTGATAATTGACAAAATAATAAATGTATATTTCAATATTCATACCTGGACACAGTTGGTTAAAACACAGCTCCCCCATAAACAATGCCGAGCTAGAATAAGATAGCTCCCCCGTAATCAGTGAACGGTGCCGAGCTAGAATCAATAGCTCTCTTCCGTAAATAATGCATAGAACCTGTGGCCTGATAAAAATATTTTCCCAAAAACAAACACAAGCACACCAAATATACATATTTCTCCCCCTTTTGGCAGTTAGCAATATATAGACTGCATAAGGAAAAGCATTGGAATAGCAGTATAGATAATGAAAAGTAATCCAACCACACCAAGCAGAGAAGAAATAGTATAATACTGACATAAGTAGAACTACGAAAAATAGCATAAAATGTTATCCACCAACCAGCACATCATCAGGGTTTGAAGACATAAAACCAGTACATAAATCAAACTAAAATAACTAAAATCAAAAGGCAACTAAGACCATCAGCAGTGGCAGCAGCATATCAAGCCAGTCTCCATCATGGAGCACGAGAAGGTCCTGGAACATCTGAAGGATCATGGAATGAGCGACGAGGGTCCACAAAAGCATCATCAGGATCCATATACCTCATGACCCACGGATCGTCTATACGATGACCCGCGCAATCTGGATCCCGCTCAATAGGCACATGCAGATCAGGATGACGAGCAAGCAAATACCGCATATCATGCAGAGAGTTCCCAAGGGCACTGATCTGCAAGGTGGTACGGTAATCCTGCTGCGTCCAGCGATCATCCTCAATAGCAAAGCGATCGCGAAGCATAGTCTGAAGAGACTCAAGAGTGGCAGGAGGAGGAGGTGCATCCTGACCAAAAGGAGGGGCGTCAGGCTCCTCATCAGCAGAGTGCTCAGATGACTCAGAAGCAGCGACAGGCTGAAGGCGTCGTGCTTTGGACAGAAAGGCAGGTGCAGGCAGGAACGGACAATCATGGATAGGAATGATGAAAGTACGAAAGACTAAAGGAAGATAGAGAGGATAAACCAAAGCTCTTGGTTTCTTCCGACAGTTGATCATCCAATCCATCATAGTCCGTGGAAAGTTGAATGGAATACGATAGTGGAGATGATATAAGGTGGAGATCTCAAGATAAGTGACTTCATCTGTTGAGCCAGCCTTGGGCAAGATAGTATTGAACACGATCCGATGAAGTTCATAAAAGTAGGGGGTGAGATGCTTGGCCTTTAGCTTGCGAGGACTTACGTTAGGAGCACATAAATCCTCCTTGAATCCTTCAAGGGAAGTATCGCCAACAAATTAAAGTTGACGTGCTTCCACAAGCTTGTCCCACACATCAAGATTCGGGAGAGCAAGAAAGTCTCCCAACTCAGAATCATTGAAGGCAATGTTAATGCCAGCAACCCGGGAATAGATATGGGTTGCATCGTGAGTCAGATTACAGTAGAACATTTGGATTGCACTATGGTAAATGACAGAATTGGAAGCAACTAGTTCATCCAAACAAAGATCACGAAATAAAGATGCATATTGAGAAAATATTGAAAAATTAATAGGATGTCCTGTGAATACCTGACGATTCCGAAAGTCACTAAACCAGTTGTTTGATGCATCTAGTGAGACAAAAAGTTTGTTGTCATAGGTGGAAGGATTTTGAGGACGAGGTGGATTGAACAAAGGATGGGATGGTTGAAGTTGTTCAATGATTTGTTCAATTGATGGAGGAGAATCCGAAGAGGAAATACTCTCAACTCGAATTCTCTTCCCACGATTGAACAAGCAAGGAGCCATTAAAAGATTTTAACAAAAAAAAGGAATGGTACCTCAAACAAGTAATAAACAATGGAAGAGAATGGAGAGAAACCCATTTTTCTTGATTTTGAGAAGCACTGGAGCACTCTAGATCAAAAACAAGGGTTAGGGTTTCAAGGAAAGATTTTGTATAGGTGAGAAAGGTGGTAGTAGTGAAGGAGAGAGATGGAATCCCGACATAAAGTAGGGTTTTGTCTTTGGTCGGGTGAAATATTGACCATTGGATTAGAATTGATCCAACGGCAGAGCCAGATCCCGACCCTGGAACCTAAGAACCGAACTCGGCCCGAACTCTGATAGGGGCAGAGTTCGGCCCGAGTTCTGGATCAATGGTCCAGAACTGAAAACAGGCAAAGAACATCAAGAAACAGTTTAAGAGTTAAACAAAAGATAGTTGAGGACAACAAAGAGTGTAAAAAATAGATAAAGAGGTACTCAGAAAACAAAATGAACTTTAGAAATTCTCAATTAGGCAATATTAAATCGAAAACGAGCCATATAATAAATAAGGACATATACTGTGGTTCAATAGTCCAAATTTGCCATGGGTTAGCTGCAGGGGCCGGATCCCAGCTAGCGGTAGTCCTGAGGACTAGTACACCGTGTCGCTTAGGCTTTTACGCCTTGTTGTCAGAAGGACCCTTTCGGCTTGTACCCATACCAAATTCTTCAAAAAAGAATCATAATATACTCGATATTTACGCAGGTGAGTTTCAATTTATAACTGCTTCATCTAAAATTTCAAGTTCACAACAAAGAAAATTGAAGCGCTCTTCGGATAATGGCTTAGTAAAGAAATCTGCTAGCTGATGATCAGTGTCAATAAATTCTAAGTTAATCGTGCCATTTTGCTGATAATCACGCAAAAAGTGATGTCTGATCTCAATGTGTTTAGTGCGTGAGTGACAGACAGGGTTCTTAGTCAAATTGATTGCACTAGTATTGTCACAGAATATAGGAATATGCAAGAAAGATAACTTATAGTCTTCAAGGGTTTGCTTCATCCACAGAATTTGTGCACAACAACGCCCAGCTGCTATGTATTCAGCTTCTGTTGTGGATAGTACAACAGAGTTCTGCTTCTTGCTAAACCATGAGACTAAAGCCTTTCCTAATAAATGACACGTGCCGCTCGTACTTTTACGGTCGACCTTACATCCAGCAAAGTCAGCATCAGAGTAACCGATGAGGTCAAATGATGTTGACTTGGGATACCATAGGCCCACTGTAACCGTACCCTTAAGGTATCGAAAGATACGCTTAACCGCGGTCATGTGAGATTCCTTAGGATTTGCTTGATATCTAGCACATAGGCAAACACTAAACATGATATCGGGGCGACTAGCAGTTAAATAAAGTAAGCTGCCTATCATACCTCGATACTTACGTTGATCAACGGGTTTGCCGCTCTCATCTGGTTCGAGTTTGGTTGAAGTAGCCATTGGAGTGCTGATTGGTTTGATGTTGTCAAGATCGAACTTCTTCAGCATGTCCTTGGTATACTTCGATTGACAGATGAAAGTTCCATTAGCCAGTTGTTTTACTTGCAGACCAAGAAAGTAGTTGAGCTCTCCCATCATGCTCATCTCAAATTCCGTCTGCATACTCTTGGCAAATTTTTGACAAAGAGTTTCATCAGTAGACCCAAAAATAATATCATCAACATAAATCTGAATTAATAAAATGGTGTCTTTGAAAGATTTGATAAACAGTGTAGTGTCAATTTTCCCTTTTGAAAAACCTTTCTCAAGCAAGAAACTGCTTAGCCTTTCATACCAAGCTCTGGGGGCTTGTTTAAGGCCATAAAGCACTTTCTTCAGCTTGAACACGTGGTCGGGAAATTTATGATTTTCAAAGCCAGGGGGTTGTTTCACATAAACTTCCTCCTTAATAAAACCATTCAGGAAAGCACTTTTCACATCCATTTGAAATAATTTAAAGTTTTGAAAATTAGCAAAAGCACAAAGCATCCGAATGGATTCTAGTCTAGCAACAGGAGCATACGTCTCATCGTAGTCGATACCTTCCTCTTGGTTGTATCCTTGAGCTACTAGACGAGCTTTGTTACGTGTGACTGAACCATCTTCATTTACTTTGTTTCTAAAAACCCATTTAGTACCAATTATTGAGTGATTAACCGGTCTAGGAACGAGTTCCCATACTTGGCTTCTCTCGAATTGGTTGAGTTCTTCTTGCATAGCAGAAATCCAAAATTCATCATTAAAAGCTTCAGAAATGTTTTTAGGCTCTACTTGTGAAATGAAGGCAGTGCTAGCAACGGAGTCTCTTAGTGATGATCTAGTAGTTACTCCACGTGAAACTTCTCCTATAACTAAATTTTCTGGATGAGAAGGTTTGAAAGAGAATTTCTTAGGCAAACCCTCCAGAGAATTAGTTTCGGTTGAAGTATTCATTGGAGTAGAAGTTGATGGCTCAACGTCATCATCAAGAGTACTTGCTGCACTATTGTCTTCATCAAAAGTCACATTTGTTGACTCTTCCACAATAAGTGAGCGTTTATTGAAAACTCTATATCCCTTACTCTTGGCTGCATAACCAAGAAAGATACCATCGTCAGCTTTGGCATCAAATTTGCCTAAGTTGTCTTTGGTGTTAAGGATAAAACATCTACAGCCAAAAACTTTAAAATAAGAGACATTGGGGGTTCTCCCAAACCAAAGCTCATAGGGTGTTTTCTTCGTAATGGGACGAATAAGCACCCTATTCAAAATGTGGCATGCTGTACTTACAGCCTCTGCCCAAAAATATTTCGGAAGAGAAAATTTATTCAACATGACTCTAGCCATATCGCCGAGAGTTCTATTCTTTCGCTCCACAACACCATTTTGTTGAGGAGTTCTAGGACAAGAAAATTCATGATCAAAGCCATTTGCATTACAAAAACTTTCAAAATCATAATTTACGAATTCGCCTCCATGATCACTTCGGATTCGAGTAATCATGTAGCCTTTTTCGTTTTGAACTTTATTTACAAAAATTTTGAAAGCAGAAATAGCATCGCTCTTATTAGCGAGAAAGAAAACCCATGTAAATCTCGAAAAATCATCAACAATAACAAATGCATAAAGTTTGCCTCCAAGGCTAGCTATTCTACTAGGACCAAATAAATCCATATGAAGTAGTTGCAAGGATCTAGTAGTACTTACAGAGTTGATAGAATGAAATGAGGATTTAGTTGCCTTGTTTAGTTCACATTCGGCACATACCGTGTCCTTTTTGAATGTGATGTCAGGCAATCCTCTCACTAGCTTCTTGGTAGAAAGCCTGGATATAGCATCCATGTTGGCATGACCAAGACGCTGGTGCCAAAGTAGTCGTTCGTCTTTGTGGGCATATAGACATCTACCTGCATTGTTAGTATTTATAGAAAGATAGAAAATGTAGATGTTGTCCTCTCTTTTCCCTTCAAAAGCAATGTCTCCTGTTGACCTATCATAGATGTAGCAACTGTTTTGTCCAAAGTTAATATCATATCCATGATCAGCAAGATGACTAATGCTGAGCAGGTTATGCTTTAACTCGGTCACTAGGCAGACATCCTTTATTACAGGAGAAGGAGGATGACCAATGATACCATTACCTATAATGTGCCCTTTGAGATTGTTACCGAAGGATACGTATCCTTCTCTCTTCATCGATAGTGATGCAAAAAGATTTGCGTCTCCCGTCATATGTCGCGAGCATCCACTATCGAGAATCCACTTACTTTCAGTTGAGGAGAGAAGGTCCACCTACATCAAGAGTAGATGTAACCTTTGGTACCCGAATTCTTGAGGGTCCTGAAAAGTTAGTCTTTGGGAACCAAGCATATATCCTTTTATCTACAAGTCTTCTAACTCTGCACTGTGGTGAGATGTGTCCATGTAATCCACAATAAGTACAGATAGCATTCTTATTTATACTAGGAGCATGAGAATAATATCTATAAGCAGCAGGATGAGGATGGACATGATGTGAAGAGTTAGCATGGTGAAGATGATTATGCATAGAATAAGTGGCATGTTGATGGTGTCTATGAGGCATAGAATGATGGTATTGTCTATGATGTGTGACATGCTGATATTGTCTAGATGGCATGGCATAATGATTTTGTCTATATGGTATATGAGGATCTTGTCTATATGGCATTGCATGATGATTTTGTCTATATGGCATGGCATGGTGCTTTTTATGTGTGGAGTGATGTTGATTGTGTCTTTGTGCATGATGAGTGTGTACTGAGTGAGAATTGTTCTTACGTGCACGTGGTTTGTGAAAGTTTGTGTATATAAATGCATGGTTATGTGCTGCATGAGCATGAGTGGTGTTGTGCCCATGTGATTGGGTTTGAGGTTGAACAACCTGTTTACCCAATTTGGTTTCTAATCTTTTAGAAACAGCTTGCAGTTCATCAACCTTAATATTTAAGCCATAAATCTTAGTCATGGAAATCTTGTGTCTACTCTTTTCTTCAGCAAGCAACGTGTTGAGAGTAGTGATTTCTTGAGTTTGTTGCTCAATACGTGCTTCAGCATCATGTAAGCTTAATTTAAGCTTGGATGCTTCATCAGTGTCATTTGTGGGTGATGTGTTTCTAACATTATCAAGAAGTAAAGAAATTCTTTGTATCTCATCTTCTAGACTTTTGATTTTGTCCTTGGCATGTTTATATTTACTGATGACCTTTTTATGATCATCGAGTAAATCAGTGAAAGCATCGCCAAGTTCATCAAAAGAAAAGTCATCCAGAGTTTCGTTAGATACCTTGTTGGAGGTTGCCATCAGGCACACATTTACTGTATCTTGAGGAGAGTCCTTTTCTTCCTCAGAGTCACTCGCTTCACTTTCATGCCAGATACCTGTGTTGGCATATTTCTTTGATGAGTTCTTTTTGTAAGGCTTCTCATAGCGGTTGCTCTTCTTCAGGAATGGGCAGTCTTTTCGGACATGTCCAGTTTTCTTGCAACCGTAACAAGTTGGTTCTTCTTCATCGTCTTCTTGAGGTTCCTTCTTCCTTCGATTGAAGCGAAGGAATTTCCTGAAGTTGCGAACCATGAGAGCTTGGTCTTCATCATCAGAATTATCTTCTTCGGTCTCATCCTGATTAGCTCTTTGTTGATGAGCTTTAAGTGCGATCTCCCTGGTCTTCGGAGCAGGCTCTTCGAAGTCCTTGAGGTCAAGCTCGTGAGTCATAAGCTTACCCATCAAGGTCTCCATTGACATTGTTGTGAGATCGTTTCCTTCTATGATGGCTGTCACCTTAGGGTTCCAAATCTTTGGTAGCCCTCTGAGCAGCTTACGAATCTTCTCGTGGTTTGAGTACTGCTTTCCAAGCGAAGATAGAGGATTGATGATGTCGAGGAATCTTGTGATCATTTGAGTGATCGTCTCACTTGGCTTCATCTTGAAAGCTTCGTATTCTTGAGTGAGACGGCTTATTTTAGATTCCTTGACCTGTGTGGTTCCTTCATGCGTCACTTCTAGAAGTCTCCATACTTCATGAGCAGTGGTGCATGTAGAGACCCTGTTGAACTCATTCCTGTCTATAGCACAGAATAAAGCATTAATAGCCCTAGCATCTAGACTTGCCTGTTTCTTCTCCTCGACAGAATATTTGTCGTGTGGTTTCTCAATGAGGTCACCATCGACAACTATTCTGGCGGGCTTTTTGTAACCGTCAGTGACGACAGTCCACAGGTCAAAGTCTAGAGACTTAAGATAGAAACTCATCCTTGTTTTCCAATATGTGTAGTTAGTCCCATCAAATAGGGGAGGCCTATGAGTGGACTGACCTTCACCATGATTGGAAATCAAGGGTTGTGTGGTTGCCATGGATCAGCTCTTAGGATGTTAGTCCTTGTAAAGAGAACAGAGCTCTGATACCAATTGAAGAACAGTTTGGCAACTCTAGAGGGGGGTGAATAGAGTTTATATAGAAAAATAGCCAATTAAAAATAACTCTTCCACCAACAATAAATAATCAGAGTAAAGTGCGGAAAATAAATGAAGAGCAGAAGAGCATACGCAAACACAGCAATTTTAACCTGGTTTCCCTCGTGGAGGACTAGTCCAGGCCTGAGAACTCTAGCTCAGGATTAAATCCACTATTTGTGAAATAGTAGTTTACAACCCGTGCCTTTTCTTCAGAAGAGCACGTCAACTTCTAACAGAGGATCGCAGTGGCGATTTGCTTGGAATTGTCCAAGCGACTTCTTCGACTCTTGCACAAGAATCCTAACTGAGAGATGCTGAGCACTCGAGACTTAGGAGACTTGTGGCTAGTAGATGGGAAGGGTATGGCTTATTGAGCTTGTAGGAGAGAAGAGAAAAGAAGATTGAGTGAATTGAAATGAGAGAATTCATGCCCTATTTATAGTGTTTTTAGAGGCAGAATTCGGCCAGAATTCGGGTAGGAAAATTCAAAAATTTGGCCGTTGGACAGCTAGCAACCAGCTAACCCTAAAATTAGGGTTCCTGATTTCTAGGGGACAGAGTTCGGCCCGAACTCTGTGTGGAGGCAGAGTTCGGCCCGAACTCTGTCTCCAGAGCACAGAGTGGTCCTAAGTAGGACTTGTGGGCAATTTTTGTTTTGGTGGAGCTTGGGATTTTGGGTAGGCTTATAGACTAAGTTCCAAGAGCTCAGCATAACTCAGAGTATATTTTTCTAGACTCAATAAAATGTAAAAGTACAGACTCGAAAATACACTGAGAGTCAGAAACTGAGCTGTTGTCTGTCCTGAACTGAATGCAGACGTCGTGTGTCGTATTGAATTTATACAGATATTATTTAGTCAATGTAGTCAATATTTGGTTGACTGTGACTTTGTGTCAACAGACTCTTCCTATTACGCACCCGCAACTACTAAAAGGAAGAAGTCTAGGGCAGCACGGGCCCACCAAGCCCAGTCAGCTACCCCAATCTCTGACTATCGGGGCGTCCCGCTGATTATTACGCGGGCCTCGGATTGGAAGTTGTACAGAACCACTCGAGTCCAGCCTCCGGCGGCAGACGGACAGAGAGGTTCACAAAAGTCTCCCAAAATCTCGGGAGCAAACATGGTCGGTCCAGACCCATCTGACTTGCGTGAGGCCATCCTCCACAAACGCAAGGAAAGAGAAGATACATCGGGGTGCAAAGAGTCCTCCCACGGACGTCACTGCACCCAAGTCATCGTCAACTGCTGCTGCAATAGTACGACGATGCAAGAAGACCGGCAGTCCGTCTTTCAAAGACTGCAACAGCCATCTTCAGAAGACGAGGCACTACCCGTCGTCTCCTGTAACTCTGCTCGGAAAGTCCCCGCTGATGGAAGGGAGAAGAAGACTAATGTTTCCAGCCCGAAGATCTCAACCACTGCGACTAAAAGACAGTCGTCTAAGCGGATACCCACCACCGGAGTTTTCCAAGGTACTCGCTCTAAGACAAAATCTGCTACAGCGGGAGATTCGTCATCTATAACGCATGGGGCTGCTGGGGCTGGGGGTAGCACCCCTCCGAGCCTCCACAGCAATCCGATGTTCCAAGAAGACGAGCCAGGGGAGACAACTCTCCCATCAGATACAGCAAACCTCGACGTCCCCGACGACACCCACAACTCCCAAGACGAGGCGAACTCGGAGGCTGGGGGTACTGTTCCTTCCGAGTCTGAATCAGAAGGGAACATACCCACATACCCCGATGACTTCTCACTACAAGGGTACGATTCGGAGGGTGCTTCCTCCACCGCTCCATCTATCTCAACTCGTGTGAAGACGGTATTCATGACAGAAAGCAACCAAGGTGGTTCCAGTAATCGCCAGCGCATCGACAGTCTCGAAGCCATCTTGCTTGCTTTGGTCAAGTCTGTAGACGAGATTAAAGCGGCCCTTCCAACTCTGCAAGGAGGGACGCCTGGCCAAACAAGCGCGGGTCCCGTGGTCAATGCGGACTCGAATTCAGCGGCACCGAACCTGGGCAACAATCCTCCGGAAACAACGGCCCCCACCGCCGTGGGCGAAGCACGCGAAGCAAGAAGAGAGGTCCAGGAGCTCCGAGCCATGTTCCACGCTCGAGAAAACTCTCAAGACCTCAGAATACGACAACCTTACCCTGCTGCATGGAGGGATGTTCCATTCCTACCGAGATATAAGCCGTTCAATATCAATCCTTATGATGGCAAGACCTCAGCAAGTCGGTACATCACCTACTTTGAAGTCACCACCGACCATCTGCCCCATGACGATGCCATTCTCACACGATTATTCATCGGGGCATTGGAAGGAGTCGCCTTCGACTGGTATCGTAATCTGCCGGACAACTGCATCCACTCCTTCGCCGGCTTCAAGCGCATGTTCTTGGAAAGATTCTACGAAGTAGGGCAGGACATTACCATGTCCACCCTCATGGATGTCGTCCAAGGGAAGAAAGAGCTGACAAGGAACTACATCGAGCGGTTCCGCCAAACCGCCATGAAGTTGCCGTCTGGAAACCCGGATTCCTCCTTAATCAAAATTTGCCAAAAGAGACTCCTCCCAACAATCAGTCTCTGGATGGGCGAAAGTCAATTCAAGGACTGGAAGACGTTCATCATCAGTGCCACAAGCGCCGAAGAACGACTGAAGAAGGCTCGCCAACTGGGATTGTACATCTCAGACGGAGAGAACAAGGGCAAGCGTCCTAACGCCAATAATGACAATAGGGGTAGTCCCTCCAACAATCGAGACGGTAGGGGCAAGCAGGCTATGGTGGCCAACACGGCACAGAAACCTGAGCCAAAGTCGGCAGACAAACAATGGCCGCAAATCAATTACTCCTTCGAAGACGGTCACGTCAAGCCCATCTTGGACATGCTCATACAAGGGGACAGAATTCAGCTTCCTCCACCAAGGCAGGAACCGCGGCCGGTAGAGATGGAGAACCCAAAGTACTGCCATTATCATCGCTACGTCCACCATGCTACACACGACTGCTACCAGCTGAAACGGTACATCCAAAACCTCATCGATTCGAACGCTTTGGCCATCGATTTCAAAGAGGTAACGGTGGCAGCAAATATAGTGTCGGTACAATTCAGCAGCTTTCCTCCGACGGAAACTCAAGACTGGGTGGTCCCCATCCCTCTGGCGACAATGGAGATTACTAATCTTCCACCTCCCCGAGATTAGGCTACTGGTTTAGTGCCCCTCACCACATCACGAGGGGAGGTCTGGATCCATCCAGACTTGGTATCGGAAGTGACTCTGCCCACATCGTCTTCTATCTGCAAGAAAAATAATGGAAAAATCAGAGCCTGCCGCACAATCTCGGCAGACATCGAGGAAGCTACAGCCGTCGTCACGCGGTCTGGGACGCAATCCCAACCTATTGTTGACAATCCAGCTGAAAATCATCAACCCACTACAACTGATGCTCCGGGACCGGCTCAGCCTTCGACGACCGACAAGCCTAGGCCGAGGGAGACTCGCTTCGACAAATTCCTCCGAAAAGAGGCAGTCCAAGGGCTGGAGAGGCCCTACAACTTTGACATCTTAGCGAAATTGGCTAACACACCGGCCAAGTTGTCACTGTACGAACTCCTAAGGCTCTCCAAGGACGTTCGTATTGCATTGAGTGAAGCACTCCAAAATGCCGATGCCTATCTGGCTCAATCCAACCTCACCGGGGAGGACTCACCTGTGGATCTCCAGGATAGTGCCTGCACTGGCGCAATGCCAAACATCATCTTTACTCCGCAGGACATGCTCTTCAAAACTAATCTGCACGATCGCCCACTATACTATACTGGATACATCGGCGACGTAAAGGTGGATCGGATGCACATTGATCCTGGCTCTTCCATAAGTATCATCCCGAAGGGTCTGCTACATCATCTCCGCATCCCAATGCATCGCCTGACACCTACAAGCACCACCATCAGCGGTTTCAATTCGGGCAGGAGCTACCCTATTGGGAAGATTCGTCTGAAGTGTCAAATTGGCAACCTCCAATCCGAAGTCACCTGCTATGTCATAGATGCAGACACTTCTTACAACATCCTCTTGGGGCGTCCGTAGATACACGATTATATGATCGTGCCTTCTATGCTGCACCAGTGCTTCAAATATGTCGACAAACGCGGCTTCGTGAGGACGGAATTTGCTGATATCGATCCCTTCAAAGGGGTCGAATCTAACTACTCAGACTCCTGCCTGTACGAAAAATCGAAGAAGCATCTTGCTGAAGGAGATGTACAAGCCAGTACCGAGACAGCCACAGGATCAGAAGAGCCTCTGACGATCCACCTCCAAGCTCGCAAACCAGGCAGGTCTGTACCCCTTACCGCCACTCTGCGTAAGGACGCAATCAGCCTCTCGGCACAAGAAGAGCAGATGATAATCCGGCTGCCAAGGTCTGGCCAAGTGCCAAGATCCACAACGGGGCCACTGACAATCAGACAGCCGAGAGTCGGTCAACCCCAAACGGAGAAGCTCAATCCCTCCGACAAGCCACTGACGATACGCCTTTCCAAGAAGGGTCATCACCCCGATGCTAGGTCTGACACTTCTAGCGAACCAGCTACTCCTCGCCCCACATCGAGTACCAAACTGGGGGTTGCTAGTCTGCCAACAACTCCACGCACAGCTCCATCAACTGAACCGCTGACGATCAAGCTCCCCAGGTCGTCCTCTCAGTCTTCATTCACACAGGGGGTAGCCGAAGAGGAATCGGAGCTAGCCAAGTATGTGGCTGCCCACACTGATGTTCCCTCCGCAGATGATGTAATCCCCCTAGAAAAGATACCTTATTTCATCAATAAAGGGTTATCTTCGAACTACCTCGAGCTTAATAAGCTTTGTACAATGTACGCTATGGAACACGGTATAGGCACTCACCTACACACACAGGTGACAAATGTCTACACCACAATCCAGCTTACTCCAGCCGAAGACGCTTACCGAATAATCGAGGGAGGGGACCATCCAATCATCTTCGGCCGGAAGGACGATCCGTATCCCTTCACCATAGAAGAAGTCGACCTTGGATCGGATGCCGGAAGACTACCTCTGTATCTTTATAGCCCCCAATCTAAATATCTCATGCAGAAACAGGGGTATGATCTGGAAACGACATCGGGTTTGAACTACGGTACTGGACGACGATTACCTTTGAAGCCCCCGGTCCCGGCTGGCAAACCACGGGACTACTATAGCAAGACTCGATGTGGATTAGGGTATGTAACACCTACGACGACCCCTGAGAGTTCAGATGAAGAATGTGACTGGCATTCACATTCGACCGGGTCACCAACTTCTGACTCGGATACCAGCATCGGAGACGTATTCAGACAAGTCCTGTCAGTCAATATGGCATTCGTCGACGCCTATAAAGAAGATGAAGATATTCCGAAAATCCTCGAGCTAGAGCCGTGGGCCCAATAGCTAGATGAATAATGGGAAAAGCGTTTCGAGCAAAAAGAACCTCCCACCGAGGATGAGGTCATACAAGTTAATCTTGGTGATGAAGCCTCCCCAAAACCAATCTTCATCAGCCAGAGTCTGACAAATGAAGAGCGAGAGTCGCTACTCCAACTCGTCAAAGAATATATCGACGTGTTCGCCTGGAGATATGAAGATATGCCAGGATTGGACCCCGTGATCGCACTCCACAAACTCAATATTCATCCAGATGCAAAACCTGTCAAGCAACAGCAACGACGGTTTCGTCCCGATGTCATGAATGCTATTGAAGCCGAGGTAAACAAACTGATAGCCAGCGGCTTCATTCGCGAAGAGCAGCATCCAGACTGGGTAGCCAACATCGTACCAGTTCTCAAAAAGAACGGGAAGATCCGAATATGCATTGACTTCCGGAATCTGAATGAGGCATGCCCTAAAGATCAATTCCCTCTCCCTATCATAGATATCATGATCGAAAACACCTGCGGCTTCGAACGTATGTCCTTCATGGATGGCTTCTCAGGATACAACCAGATCAAGATGTTCCCTGACGATGAGAAGCACACATCATTCCGAACACCGATTGGTACATATTGCTACACCGTTATGCCTTTCGGTTTAAGGAACGCTGGCGCCACTTACCAGAGAGCTATGAGCGTCATCTTTAGAGACCACTTGTGCAAGACAGTGGAATGCTACATCGACGACATCGCCGTCAAAAGCCGTTCAAAGGAAGATCATCTGCAAGATCTCAGGACAGTGTTCGACCTAATGCGAGCACACAACTTAAAGATGAACCCTACGAAATCATTCTTGGGTGTCTTCAGCAGGAAATTCATGGGCTTCGTCATCACTTCTCAGGGCATTCACATCGACCCCGAGAAAACAAAGGCAATCATGGAGATGGGTCCCCCGAGAAATCTCCGCGAACTCCGAGGCCTCCAAGGCAGGCTAGCTTACATCAGGAGATTCATCTCTAATCTCTCCGGACGATGTCAGCCATTTACCCATCTCATGAAGAAGGGAGTCTCTTTCGTATGGGATGAGGAATGCCAGCACGCTTTCGACAGCATCAAAGAATATTTATCGAATCCTCCAGTCCTGGTAGCTTCTGTTGCTGGAAAGCCATTCCTGCTCTATGTACGGGCTATGGAACATTCTCTTGGTGCCCTATTGGCACAGAACAATGATGCGGGCCACAAACAAGCTATATACTACCTCAGTCGGAAGATGATTGGGCCAGAATACCGATACACGGCCGTAGAAAAGGAATGCCTTGCTCTCGTGTTCGCCATCCAGAAGACGCGACACTACGTCACGGGACAGACCATCCACGTGATATCGCGGATCAACCCCCTCAGGGTCCTCATGACCAAGCCTGGGGCACTCAGCTCTCGCCTTGCTACCTGGGCGATATTACTATCACCATATCATATGATCTTCGTCCCACAAAAGGCGGTCAAAGGTCAAGCCCTGACAGACTTTTTGGCAGCCCACCCGGGCTCGGAGTCGTCCAGAATATATGAAGAAATCCCAGATGAGGTCGTCGACTCGCATGCAATCTCTCAAGATGATATATGGCGAATGTTCTTCGACGGCGCTTCGAGAACTGGACCTAAGGGCGACATCGTTGTCGGAGTTGGGGTGGTACTGGTTTCCTCTACCGGATTGGTGATCAACCGTGCTTACTCCCTCACGGAACCCTGCTCTAATAATGTGGCCGAGTACAACGCTCTGGTTATTGGCCTCCAGCTTGCAAGAGAGCTGGGGGTAGAATATCTTGAAGCATACGGCGATTCTCAGTTAATCGTCAATCAAATCCGGGGCTCTTACGAAGTTTGCCACGAAGACATGATTCCCTATCACCAAATAGCAATCAACATCATCTCGTCGTTTGAGGGGTTCTTCATCGAACACGTCCCCAGACTCCGAAATATCAAAGCCGATGCCTTAGCAGGTCTGGCCGCTTCCCTAGCAGTACCAAATCATACTCATCAATCGGTAGATATGATAGGCCACGAACTGGTCTGCCCCAAGAACAACGTTCAATTCGTGGCAAGTTATTCCGCTCAGGCGATTGATGATGCCCCAGATTGGAGACAACCATTCATCGACTTCGTCGTCTATGATATCCTGCCCGAGAACCCAAAGGAAGCCACTTCCATCAGACGGCGTTCCCTCAGATTCTTCTACGATACAGAGACAAAAATGCTGTATTGTCGATCCTATGATGGGTTACTGCTTCGGTGTCTATCAAATACAAAAGCCAAGGAAGCCGTATGCGAGGCCCATGATGGTGTTTGCGGAGCCCATCAAACTGGTCCAAAACTGCAAGACCGCCTTCGCCGAATGGGCTATTACTGGCCCACGATGGTTGCAGACGCAATAGATTATGCACGAAAGTGCAGAGCCTGCCAAATCTACGCCGACTTCATCCACCAGCCATCGGAATTCCTACATCCGACTGTGGCCTCCTGGCCATTCGAAGCATGGGGTATGGACATCGTCGGCCCAATCACCCCGCCTTCGTCCAGAGGACTCCGATTCATACTCGCAATCACCGTTTACTTCTCAAAATGGGCGGAAGCCATCCCATTGGCAGAGGTGAAAACTTCAAACGTGATCAGCTTCCTTAAGCATCATGTCATCTACCGCTTTGGACTGCCCCGAAGGATCATTCACGACAATGGGCCACAGTTCGTAAGCCACGCATTTTATCGGTTCTGCGACAAGCACCGAATTCAGAACATTGCTTCGACGCCCTACAACCCAGCAGCCAATGGGCTAGCAGAAGCATTCAACAAAACCATAATCAAGCTACTCAAGAAATTCGTGTCCTCTAACAAGCGCGACTGGAACGAGAAGCTCGGCGAATGCTTATGGGCGTATCGCACCACAGTTCGAACAGCCACCGGGAATACACCATTTTCTCTAGTGTACGGCAGTGAGGCAGTCCTCCCATTAGAGACTCAGATCCCCTCACTCCGCGTCGCCCTCACACATCAGTTGACGGCAGACGAAAACCACCATCGCCGACTACAGGAATTAGAGGCCCTAGACGAGAAACGTCTGTTAGCTCAACAGTGAATCGAACTATATCAGGCCAGAATCTCCGGAGCTTTCAACAAGAAGGTCAAGGTCAGAACATTCCAAGTAGGTGATCTCGTTCTGGCGGTTCGGAGGCCGATGGTTATGACGCATAAAACTGTCGGTAAATTCCAACCAAAATGGGAAGGCCCATTCATCATCGAAGCCGTATTCTCCAACGGCGCCTACCGCCTCACAAAACAAACCGGAGACTTGCTCATGTTGCCCATCAACGGCAAGTTCCTGAAGAAGTATTATGTCTGAAACAAAATCCTCGAGACATCTCAGAGTGTCGAGTTATGTACCTCCCCGTACCGCTGAACTTACATTCTGGTTCCATACATCGAGTCATGTACCCACTGGTACCCCTGAACTCATTCCCACATTTTCCAATCATACGAGTCACGTACCCGCTGGTACCGCTGAACTCACCCTCACAATTCTCCAGATCATTGAGTCACGTACCCGCTGGTACCACTGAACTCGCCCTCACAATTCTCCAAATCATTGAGTCACGTACCCGCTAGTAC
The DNA here is from genome assembly GCA_029216955.1 of Iris pallida. Classification (NCBI taxonomy): domain Eukaryota; kingdom Viridiplantae; phylum Streptophyta; class Magnoliopsida; order Asparagales; family Iridaceae; genus Iris; species Iris pallida. Next base: position 7,359,406 of record JANAVB010022596.1, on the reverse strand, counting down.
CGCTGAACTTATACTCACCATTCTCCAGATTCCCGAGTCATGCACTCTCTCGTGCCGCTGAAATCACATCCACAACATCCCAGATTATCGAGTCATGTGCCCGCTGGTGCCACTGAACTCACACTTTCACAATATCGAGTTATGTACTTGATGGTACCTCTGAATTCACATCCCGGTCACTCTTTCAGATAGAAAGTCATGTATGATCATACCTCTGAACTTTCTTCCTGGAAGAGATCCCCCCTCATGATCCACTACCCGCACTTCCAGTGCACAAAAAAGGGTAAGCGATCCACAAATTCCCAAAACGTCCATGTCCTCATTTCCTCTGAGTCGTTTCACTTTCGCCAAAAACAAATCACCCCTACATAAAACTTCCATGTCTTCATTACCTCTGAGTCGTTTTATGTGCCCCCGCTTCATTGAGCCCACTCCTGCCATGTCCTCATTACCTCTGCGTGGGAAGGCTCCGTAGAAGAAACCTTCATACTTGCCATGTCCTCATTACCTCTGAGTAAGTGTGTCGGTTCCCTTTCAACCTATTATTTGTACCCACAACCGGAGTACGACAAGGATAATAGGTCCACAAATGTCCTCTATTGACCACAAATGTCCTCTGTTGACCACCAATGTCCTCTGTTGACCACAAATGTCCTCTGTTGACCACAAATGTCCACTGATGACCACAAATGTCCTCAGCCGACCACAGATACTGTACTGGGTTTCCAGTACACGCCCATCCCTTCCCTATCATGCCTAGGAGCCCAGTTGCTCCCTGGCATTCTCTCGAATACCAAAAACTTCTATAGCGGTCTTATCGCGAAGTTGTTTTAGGTATTCCTCTCCAAACTTGTTATACGTACCTAAAACCAAGGTACGCCTAGGGTAACAGGTCCACAAATAATCCCCCAGCAGGTCCAATTCCACAAACACTACGAGTACAAGAAAGGGAAGATGAGTTGAAACATGCTCATTTATTCAGAATTCAAAGTACTACATCATTTGGGATCACATCCCTTACAAAATGAAAACAAGAAGAAAGAAAAGAAAAAAAAAGGAGAAGCAAAAGAAAACAGAAAACCGATCACTGCTCCGGGGCACATAGCGCCGTGAGACGGTCCGTCAGCAAGGCAACCGACCGCTCGAACCTCTGTTTAGCTCGACGCTCCGCCTCTTGGTTCAGCACCGCTGCGTCCTCTAGATGAGCATGAGCTTGCCAGTTGTCCTCGAATTTCTTGAAAGCCCGCTCTAGGTTAACAGAAGATCGGGAAACCTTCTCAGCCTCCTGAACGATTGACTCATGTTCCGCATGAGCAGCCTTCAACTCCGACTCTAGGAAGGCCAGTTCCCTCTGAAGTGCGAGAATCCGCTCCTTCGTGTCAGCTATTCCACGAGAAGCAGTCTCTTCCCGAGCCCTACAAGCTTGACTTCGACGACCCAGCCTGTCATACGAAGCGGAAAGCTCGTCAAAGTCCCCCTTCACAACTGGCCGGCAGTGTCTCGAGCGAGCTTTATCCTATCCCGAGCGGCGATAAGGAAGCCCCGCTCCCGTTCAATCGCAGCAGGCAAGTCAGCCTGCCGTAACACCAGCAATCAGGTCACGAGCTGATCAGCCTCTGCCAACTTGGGCTCCAGGAGCGCAGCCAACCCCACCCCGCCAGGAAGAGTCTTCAAAGTCTCAATTTGACCCCGAGCGCACCGTAGGGACAGAGAAAAAGGGGTCCCCCGTTCTATGGCAGCGTCTACGCCCCTCTTTAAATGGCGATAGAAGCTGTCGACCACATCCTGCGACACCTCGTCCAGAGGCTCCGAAGAAGCCGGCGTCAACGGGAGTGTAGCTGGCAACATTAAAGAAGACGTAACAGAATCTGCCGCTCCTGTCATAAGGGAAACAAACTCCGTGCGGAAGGACGCCTGAACAGCGGCCAACTCCTCTTCAGCAGCCCGCAGAACTTGAATGCTCGGCATGGCCAAGAAGTCAATCTCCGAAGCCGTATATGCAGCAGAGGATGAGGCGGAGACCATCGCTCCCGGAACAAGCTCCATTCCCATCCGCCCGGAGCTGGCGGGAGGCCCCACGTCATGAGTCGGTGAAGGAGAAGAAACGCTCCTTTCCCCCAGATCACAGCAGGCCGAGCCTTTCCCAAGAACATCCGCTGTAGGAAGTAAAGGGTCAGGACCTGTAGGGCCAAGACAACCATGAATCGATTTGACCTGGAGGATATGTTGATAGAGTAAATAAGCCACCTAACTAGTCAATATTTGGCTTATCTTACCAGCGGAAGAGTGTGGAGGCTGAGGTTCGCCTACGGCCACCACAACCTCTCCACCAGCGGCCTCCGAGTCGAATATAATAGGCTCCTCCTCCCCGGCACCCTCGGGAGGGGATGCGACGAGATCGGCGTCGCCTTGCTGAAATTCAGCAATCTCGGAGACAGGTCCGAGGAAATCTTCGTCACCCCGGGCCGGGGCCTCAGCAACTTGGGAGTCCTCAGCTGCCGCTGAGAGAGCCCCCGCAGAAAGGACCGCGGCACACACGCCGCTAATCAAAGCAGCAAGGGTCGGATCAACCTCAGGAGCGACAGACGATTCATGAGAGCCCGGTTCGTCAGAAGCCTACAAAGAAAAAATGATTAGGTCATATCTCCAAGAAAAAGAAAACCACAACAAGGAGATAGCTCCAACATAGTCTTACCTCCGGAGCATCGTCAACATCCTCACCCCTCTCCGTAATAAGTGGCCTACGAGGTCTGACCGCAGCTCTCTTTACAGAAAAGGCTACTCCTCCGTCAGTAGACTCATGCCTGCCTCGTTTACGCGAGGGACCAGGCACGGCAAGCGGTGGTTCTACCCTCACCACCTCTGATACAGGTGGCAAATGATCTACCACCTCATCTAATACGACCGACGGTTGATCCGTCATCATCTCATCTGCCATGATGGGCGGTTGATCTGCCGCTGCTCCGCTATCAGAAGAAAGAGAGTCCTCGTCGTCCCGTTCGTTGCTTCCCTCAACTGTGTCAAAGGACTCGGAATCGGACACGGGAACCCTATTTGCCCCTTTCTTCTTTGCCTTCGACACCGTAGCCCTCTCCGCCAAACGAGTGCCCACGATGAAGCTGGTCCTCGGGTCAAAATCAACAGGAGGCTGGTTTACCGTAACATGGTATAAGGCCGCCATATGCAAGATTTTCCCCAGCACGTTTGCTGCAGGAACTGAGAAACTAGTTCGAGTATGACAAGTGTCATAGTAGCTCCATGCCCTAATACCATCAAGGATGCTACCCTCAAATCCCAGGCAGGAACTGGGATACCCAAGGAACAGTTGACTGTACCCAAATTGACGGGCAAACCTACTGGATAAGTAGGGCTCCAGGTACACAGTGTTGCGGTTGCGATAAACTAAATGCGCCGGGCGAATGTTACGCAACCAGAAACGCATCTTCTCAGGTAAGAAATGAGGAGATCCAGCGCCATCAACATGGACACTCCTCACTTCCTGGTCGGTAAAATAGGGAACGGACACGAAGAAATCATATCCGTCCACCCTCGCCAGCATCCTCCGACACGCCGGCATGGTACTTTATTCCCAAGGCTGATGGCGATGTCTGAAAAGAAAAGCGTCATCGTCCGTAACGCCGTCTCCCATCCCAGGCCTCATCAAAGACCGATAATGCAACAACAGCACCCCAGCAGGTAATGATAAGACAGCTCTATACGTTCGAAGTCCGTCACCACGTCACGAGCGATGACCTTGGACGAGAAGGCGCGGAGACCATGATGAATGCTGCACACCATAGCGGGAAGAAGAGCCAGCCTGACCCCAAAGGCCAACTTCACGGCGGGAAGAATAAAGTGACGGACGATCCTCTCGATGGAACCTGCCCCTCCTGAGACCACATAATTGCGCAGCCACACCATTAAAAAGCCTGCCAAGAGTGCCTTCTCTGACAGCCATCGAGTACCACAATAAAAATAGCTGAAGGAGTCAATTTGGCTCCCAAACTTGTCACCCTTAGACTTTGACCTCCTAGCAGTCGACACCAAGCCTTCTACTTCCCTAGGAGTTTGACGACCTCGGAAAGTAACTCGGCCAGCAGCACTGAATTTAAAAAGATAGGAGACCCAAGAGTTGGTATGGGGAGTGTCCCCTTCCGAGCTATCATTTTTCTTGATAGCCGTTTGGTGACAGGTACTATGGTGACATAACAGTTCTTGGTACACAGCGACGAAGCCTGGGAATCGTCGATCTAGGTCCTGGAACTCCTCGTTCGTTGGAGTGTACGCTTCGAAGGGCTCATCTCCCCAGGAAAGCTTGGAGACAGCATACATCTCATGGAGAGCGAGCCCCAACTCCTCTACAGGTGTGAAGAAAGTCCCTGTCCGATGATTATACATCTCCAGAAGGGCCATGAACAACGGCTTATTAATGGGCAATCCGTGGCTGGTACCCCGAATAGCATCGTAAAGATTGACTTCTCGCAAAAATGCCTCGTAGTTCCGCAGAATCCACGAGGTCAGGTTAGCCCACGAGGAAATAGGGTGTAACCAGCTCGGCAGTACCAATCTGCCAACATGATAGGACCTTTTTCGAGCAAGCTGGCTCAGGGAGGTATCAGCCTGAGAAAATAAGAAGTTAGGACCGGTTGTGTTGATAAAGGTACCCAGAGCTAACCCCATCACAGATCGACTGGCCGGATCCTTGATCGCGCGTACTGACCCAGTAGTTTTATTGTAACAGATGTTACCCACAAACATCCCCGGTCTGGTTGGAGTGAGGGAGTCTGTCATCTGCCTGTCCAATAAAATCATGTTGAACCACGCAAGAGGGAAATGACGCTTCATAATAGGAATATGAATCGGCAACCCGTACAGATTAAAATCCCAACTCTCGGAGATATCCAGCACTCGGGAGTTTTTTATGGTCAATGCATCCCCAAAGAGGAAGACCGGCCTCAGATACTTCCCATTTGGCCTCCCCGGAGCTCATCATGTCACTAAGAAATTGGAAAGATTGAACCCTGATAATATTCAGTCGCTCCAAAGGCTCATTAACAAGGAGCTGGTCTGACACTTGACGAACTAAATCGTCCCGTTGCACATCCGAGGCAAGTTGATTCGAGCCAACCAGAAGTTTTCCCGCAAGATTTACTGGCAGATTCACTGAAGAGAGACGAAAGAAATAAGATTAGAAGATAGTCAAAACAAAGGAGCGTTTGAAAGATCACTTGAGTCTATGCGTCTCGGGTCGTCACAGCCTTATGCGGCTCAGAACCAGATGAGTCCATGCGGTTCTGTTCATCATAGCCTTATGCGGCTCCGAGTCAGACGAGTCCATACAAATCAAGTCAGAAGAGCTTATGAAGCTTCTGCCGTTCGGATTCAGGTGAGACTATGCGGTTCAAAGTCCACGCAGACTCATGCGGCCCTGAACAGACAGACTTATGCGGCTACAAGCAGATGAGCTTATGCGGTTCAAGAGTGAACTACGCTCATGCGGCTCAAACCGAAAATATATATGCGGTTCAGATCGAGTATGACAAGCCCATGCGGCCTCCTGGGCGAAGTGCTTATGCGGTCATATCGACGAACCTTGTACATGCGGCTTGTGCATAAATTATGCAGCAGAGCCATGGCAGTTAGGGTTCTAAAGCAACGCCCTTACCAGCAATGGGTGGATGAACGTCGGGATGAACAGAGTGAACAGCTGCCGACGGAGGAGTGGCCACGTCCGTCGCCACAGTCGCCGCTGAAGTGACCGCCTTGCCCTTCGCAGCCTTCGACGCAGCAACCTTCTTGGGAGCCATAGGTGCTTGGAAGAGAAAGGAGTTAGAACAGCAAAAGATCGAAAAAAGCAAAGGAGATTCCCTAGAACGAAAGTGTTCCTATTTATAGACAAGGAAGGAATGCCTCGATTCGCGTGCAATATGATGACCGACTCTTCGGTCATCGAGGCAAAACGGCTGAATAATAGCCTGACTCTTGGGATCCTGGCCCAAGAAAGCGGCTCTTAAAATCTGCAGCAAATCAAGAGCATTAAATGCAGAAGATTCACAGAAGATTTGCACACGTGGCAGGAAGACGTGGCAAGAAGCTCATGCGGCCAAAACAGCCCATGCGGCTCAGAGAGTTATGCGGTCGAGGTAATCATGCGGCTGGTCAAATCCATGCGGCTAGGACAGAATACATCCATGCGGCTCTGGCATAATCATGCTTCTTATTCAAAGTATTTCAATTTTGCAAATTGAAAACTTTGAAGGGTGTCTTGTAGAAGCATGAAAAAGAAGAGAAAAATGATCCATGCGGCCAAGGAGCCGCATGCGGCTCAGGAGTCCCATGCGGCTCAAACACATAGGCAGCTCGAGTGGACTCCATGCGGCCCGCAGAGGGAAGCCACGTGTCTTTTCAGAACAGTTGTACCCAGCGTCATTCAAACACAATTAATGCTCTGACGGCTGACAGCTGACAGCCCTGACGTAAAGTAGTCATAATGGCTGACACAAAAGCACTATCTTCCTAGGAAACTGGAGAAAATCTTCACAGCTTCGAGGCAAGTTTATGCGGCCAGACTAGACGAGTTCATGCGGCCAGTACAGAGAAACCTATGCGGTTCAATCATGAAGGTGCCCCATGCGGCTCGGTCATGAAAGAAATCCATGCGGCTCGGCCATGAAGACTCTCATACAGTTCGGCCATGAAGACCCCCATGCGGCTCGGTCATGAACATATTCATGCGGCTCGGTCATGACAACCTTCACGCGGTTCGAGTATAGAGACTATTCATGCGGCTCGGGCATAAAATCTTTCATGCGGCTCGGTCATGACGACCTTCATGCGGCCCAAATATGAACGCTCCTCATGCGGCACAACAATGATGACAGGACACGTGTCCTAAAGATAATCAAATTTTGGGTCAGATCCCAATGATTTGGGACACGTGGCAAGAGAATGAATTAAATTGATTCATTTAGATTTGCGGATATCAGCAAATCATCATGATGGGGATTTATTGCAATCAACATTAATGACTGACATGATTTGGCATAATCCTCATTAATGGCCCAGATCCTTCACGCTCAAGATTAATGGTCCAGATTGATCATTTACCTGGCCGCCGCCATCTCCAAGAAGCAATCATTTGCAACCCTAATGATCAGACCCCATTCCTATAAATAGCAGGGTGCCATTCTCTTGCAATAGGGACGCACATACAGAGAGACGCTCCCCCAATAATCAGAGAGAAAAATCCACAGAGATCAATCCAGAGAGAGAGAAGCCAGAAGAGCAATACGAGGAGAGCAAGAAGAGCATTTCTTCATCAACGTCAAGCATCTCGTCACAGGAGCCAAGGCTACGTCCGATCGTCCAAGGAGTAAGGCAGAGCTGTCGTCGCTTTCCCGAGCCTCTACCGTCACCCCCCCAGAATCAAAAATAAACCGTTGTACTTAGATTGCTGTACCTAGGTTTTCGTCTCTAGGCTTTCTTTGTACAAGTGAGTTTGTAACGTGAAGTAAAAGTCCAGTCCTCCCATAAAACTGTTCTACTCTTTTATATTTCATGGCAAACACTATCGACTCGGTCGGGACCGATAGGTCAAGATCGATCGAATCGATCGAACGGGAACGGTTGAATTAAGATCCATTCCCTGTTATGGAATGGCTTCTTCGGAACCAAGTTCCATATTCAGCGGGCTGCGCCTCAAGGATTGACTCTGAGGCTGAGTCGGGAGAGACCTCCCGTTGCTCTGCTTTTCACGTCGCTTGCGTTGGTTTTGGCTTTGTTTTCTGAATGCGTTTTCGTGAATGTTTTCGATGGTTTTCATGGCTTATGTTTCGAACTTCGCATTCGTATCGAAATTCTTTGAATAATACAGTGTTCTAATCGGTTGCTTGTGCAATTTCAGGTGATCGCGTAGGCAACGTCTAGCGCGGCCAACCAGTTTCTCGCCTCAAGTAAATACTAAGGTGAGTGGCTGACCCTTCTTCCCTCGACCCTCTTCTCTAATACATTATCAATACTAGACATGTGCTATGCTAGAGGTAATGCAACGACATGAATGATATTTCGATGAACGGTCACACGACGTCCTACGAACACGAACTATACATATGCTTGTCATATAATATTATCGTGCTTGCAATTATCAAATCATATAGAACCGTGCTAAGGAAGGATGAATCGATTAAATGAATGTCGCAATGATACTATAAGATGTGCCTTGAAATAATAAATTAACTTAGCACGGTCATGGACAACTTGTCGACAAGGGCGATTGTTTCTTCGGACGGTATCCCGAGGCCACGGGACCGTTCCGGCCTAGGAAGAAACACGGATAGCTATGCCGGATGCATGCCACGGTAGGCAGTGGCTTTCAACGGGGCTCGCTACCTGCGCTGAAGGACCTTTGTCTACCAAGCTATATGTCCAGGATGGCTTGTCGTGCCAGTGACCTTCACGAACGCACTCAATTACGTATTATTATTATCAACATGACAGGGAAGAACATGGTAAGTTTACGCTACGACGGCGCGCTCTGCTGGGGGTAAGATCTATCGTCATTATACAGTTGTGCCTTCAAATATAAGTTTGAATTGAGTAGGATGGCTGGCAACTTCATTAAATATTGGCATGCACACTCACTTTAATTCTTCAACAAATGAGAGCACGGGATTTAAATTGCCACGTACCAGCACAAAGTGTAAAGTGCTGACCCTCTCTCTCAACAGGTACTCGGGACCAGGATAGCGTGCCAAGGAACTGAAGGCGACGCTCCTTTCTTTTGAAGCCTTGCTGGTGCGAAGGCTAACTCTGCAACATTTTGAAGACTCCAACCCAACCGCATCATGAGTCACAAACTCTCGTCGATCCCAGGTCTTAGAGAGTCGTTTTGATGTTTGTAAAAACTGATGTAAATGTATGGAATGACTATCTCATCGATGTCGGTTGTAAGCCCGCGAGGCCTCTTTTGTAATCGAGTCTGTAACCTACTTATTATCAATAAAAATGTAAGTTTCCTTTTCTAAATGAATGTGTTCAATTTCTCTGCGTACTCTTACATATGCTGTTGTTTCGGATAACCTTATGAACCGCCTTGTGCAAGCGCAACTTAGGCTTGCACGGCATCACTCCCCGGGGGACGACTATCGATTTTACCAAATCGGGGCATGATAATAGGCAGTTCCCTGTTTCAGTCCAAACAAGTCATATACTAGCCCCCAACTTGTCCTTAACTTGCCCCCCCCCAATGGCAGCTATATAACCCCCAAAAACATGTCACTTAGCTACTAGCATAGCACCCCAATCCAGTCCTTAGCATTGTCACGCCCCGCTCCCGTAGGAGCGATCGTCCTCGCTAAGGCGTGATGCCGCATGAGCCTAGATTGAGCTCGTGCAAGGCGGATTCCATAACGGCCGATTTTAGCGGCTGCGATGGGGTCATCGCACAGAAGTCCCAAGCAGAGACATTGAATAATAGCAGCAAAATTTAGAACAAACACAATTTATTCAAAACAAGCTCTTTATTGATATTAAAATAAAGGTTACAAAGGGCGCAAGGCCAAGATTACAAGTCTCTCAAGCTCTCTCATCTCAAATTACCAGTTCACTCTGCTCTCTCTCTCTCTCATCGCTCGATACGCTGCTTGAGCCAGCGGAAGCTTCGGAAGGCGACGTCCATACATTATGTCCCGTATAAGTCTTCACTCCATGCGGTCGCACGCTTCGAATCGCCAAGAAACTCCGTGCCTTGACGCATCCAAACGAGCTCCGCGCCACGAGCTTCTACCTGTGCCTGCACATGAAAACTATGTGGGTGTCAGTACTCAACTGTACTGGTGGAATGAGCTCCTCGCCCATCCATATAAACCCAACACGTTTGATTTACTTTGTGCAATATAGTCACTTCTTATCAATTGTCTTTCTAGTCTTGCCTTAGGATTATTTTAGGACCGACGCCTTGGCTATTTTGTGTCTTTAGACCATCCCGTGCTCGCAACATCAATGTTAACTCGACAATGTTAACCTATCAAGTCGTGCTTGCCTTACGGCTTAAAATCAGAGACGCAACTACGCGATGAGGCTCCATTTTCGTGTGACCGTGCTACAAACCCTTGCTGAGGCCGTGCCTCGCAACTCAGTCAGACTTAACCATATCGCCGTCTCGCGGCCCTTTTTACCTTGATCAACTGACCCAATCAAGACTTCTGGACGGAGTGTCACTCGACCGACTTTGCCTTGCGATATTTCCTGACTTAAACTCAAGACAACTCAAACCCACTTATGCAACTTATATGCCGACAATATAGAACTCGACGCCACATCTCGTGCCGAAGCACGTCGCCTATGTTTATGCCACATCTTAGGACCAAACACACATTCAACTAGACTCAATCCAAAGGCACACACACGGATTGCCGCCCGTGCCGACCCATTTATATGAATTGGTCACTAACATCACAAGCTATCCTGGACTATAGCCTTGCCATTCGGCGACCCTTTCAGCGCAAGTAGCTAGCCCCGCTGAAAGTTCCCGAATGACCCAAGCGGTTCGTCCAGCTACGGCTATACCTGTTTTTCTCCGGAACGTCGCGATTCCATGGCGCCCAGGGTTGTCGCACGTGAAAACTTCTCCTTGTCGACAAGTTGTCCAATGACCATGCAAGACTCGACTCAAACTGACGTCTCACACAGTCATCCTTCTTTTCAATGTTACCATCTCTTTCAAAACCAATATCAAGCCTTCTATCATTTGAGACCCCTCGACGACCCACGGTCGCGAGCATTCTTTCCATGTTACCATATCATTTCATTCAACTCATGAATGCCTATTCGATAGTCCTTTCTCCAAAACTCATTAAATCAACCGTGGTTCCTGCCTTAACACTAGGTCCGTGCATCGTGCCTCAAACCGACTTCTGTTCTACGCGACGCTGTCTCCCAAGTCATACTTTATATGACGGGCCTTGGGATCATAGGACTATTTAACCTGACAACCGCAGAATGAGCGGGACAGCACTTGGAATGACTTAGGTCGACCGACATAACTTTGCCTAACTTACTCAAGCCTACAACTTAACGAGCAAAGGCCGCGTCAAGCCTTGCCTCGATGGAACGTGTCGTCCACGCATTCAACTTTGAACGACCAAGTCATTTGGGTACCTAGACTTATGGCACAAGCTGTGCAACGCAACTTAACTCATGGGGCAAGCCAAGGCTATGCCAAGCCTTGGACGATAGGACCGTGCATGCTTTATGAAGCATTCATGCGGGCGACGCCTATGACTTAGGCTATGTTCATAACTTCGCCGACTCAACCAACTTCCTTCTCCCAAGCCACGGGACGAAGGATCGAGTGTCATTTTCAAAGCACGTCGTGTACCAACTCTAAGCCGACCGTTGGACCTTTCCATATTCTAACTCAATTCGACCCGTCGGGATTATTCTCTTTAGCTATGTGGATTCGTCTCTTTTATTATCAACCGTACTTGTGCAAGTTGAAAAATATGTGATTTATTATGTGAAGGCAAGGATGAGGCGAGTTCACCGAAACTACCCCACCTGAGCGAGCGGTCGCCTCGACCGAGCGATGTTTTCGAGTAGCCGTTGCAAGACTAAGTTCGAACGCCGTCGGCGTTTCGATTCCTCCGATTGACTGAGCGGGACGGGGCACTACAAGCATGCCCCATAGCAGCAGTCCAAAACCTATCATCATACCCCATGGACAGCCCCCCTCCCACATTTCAGTCCCTACAGCCCACACTTAGTCCCAAAACAGCCTATATCCAGCCCCCATTAGTCCCTAAAACCTGTCCTATATTTCAGCCTAAAGCAGCCCCTAACCAGTCCATGTATGGACAACCTAGTAGCAGTCCAAAATCAGCCCTATGAGCCCTTGTGTGTGTGTGTTTGTGAGCTATGTGTGTGTGTATGTGAGCCTATAATAGTTAGCTAGTAGCCTATAGGTGTTAGCCTATATGTAAGCCTATAGGTGAGAGCCTATGAGTGTGGTATCATGGGTGTTATGTGTAAGTGAGTGAGTGAATGAGTGTTTGTGAGTGAATTAGATTTTAGTGAGAGGGTGATATTGAGTTAGGAGCGTCGGAACGCATCCAAACTTGAAGGGGACCTAGCTAATATAGATTAGAGTTTGTGGGTAGGCTCCTAGGTGGAAATCGAAACTTCGTTTGGTATTAGGAGAATGATATCGTACGATACTATTGAGTATCTTGAGATACTCAAGATAACGGGTAAACGGGCAATATGGACCGTAAGATGGACTGGATGTGCACTCTACCTAGAGAACTTGGCAGGTAATGGTTGTATAGGCTAGTACCCTACTACCCTAGGAAGCCGGGAGTGGAATTCCTAAGGGAAAGCCACTTGGCGTCAATGTTAGAGTGGTTTAAGGGTATGTGTATTAGAGGGTAATCGGGTAATTTCAAGATACGGGGTTCGGATATTCGGATTGACTTGAAACTTAGGTGACTTGTTAGGTACACCCTACAAATATCATTTTTGAACCAATTTTGGCTCGGTTGACCCAAAGTTGACTTTTTACCTAAAAGTCAACGATGAGTCAACACTTTGTCTAAATTGGACCAAATCCAAACCAGAGTTGACCAGTTGACTAAAAGTCAACTGTTGGTCAACATTTGACCAGTTAGACCTAGGGTTGACCAGAGTTGACCAGTTGACTAAAAGTCAACTGTAGGCCAACTCTTGACCCCGTTTGATTTGTTTTGACTTATTTTGACTTACGATGACTGGTATGACCTAGGGTTGACTTAGTCTGACTTAGATTGACTTGATATAACTTAATTTGACCTTGATTGACTTGACAGGACTTAGTGTGACACAGTGAGACCTAATTTGACCTAGATTTCATATCATTCATTATAAATCATTCTTAACTTGTTAAACCTAAATTAACATGCAATATCTCATCTATTAGGTCTCTGATTACCACTCTGAGCATTGATATACCCTACAGCTCAGGACAGCAGGCGAGTACATTCACTGATAGTTTTTGTTGTCTTGATATCTGCTATATCCGATTCAGTTGTAGTGTCTTACTTGATTCCTAACACGATGGTTCACGGACTATTATATGTCGGATCCTGTCATGAGATGTTGTTCCCGGGTTACTTGGTATATTGGTACATGACTCGACTTGTTACTTGTACTTGTATAGACATGGACTTGGGAGTGGGCTGATCACCTGCTTTTGAATCCCGTGTCATGACGTGTTATGTCCGGATCCTTTATACTATTCGGGAATGGGGAGTTATTAGTGGTCGTGTGATCAAAATTTCCATATTGTTCTATTGTACACATTGTTCATAGCTATACCCTCGCCTCACGACGGGTAAAGCCTTACCCTACATCGTTCATAGCTTTCCATGGTGACCGGCCTTACCGCTCTATTGTATACATTGTTCATAGCCGGTCGGATGGAAAGCCTGATCATGTTTTCCAAGCCGATCACATAACGCTCTAATAATTCGAGGCATATTTTATATTTACTTATCTTATCATATATCCTGTTCTGTTCTACATTTATTACTTTCTCACCATGCTATGATATTCAGTTACTCACGTGTTCTATATGCCTTTATATTGTACCTTGATTGGAGACTAAGTTCTGCTCGGGAGAAGAGTTACAACCCCAGTCCTTGTTTGGTTTAAAGGTTGTAACTCAGCTTCCGAACGGTTTCCAAGTCTTCATATATCTTTGTCTTGTAGTTCATTATACTGTCTCTTATAGAATTTGTCAATTCACATGAAACTGCTGTTAGTGTTTGTACTTGCTCATTTTCCTGACAGGATACCGTTATGATATATTACAGATGACTCTGAGGCAGACTGCTCGACCTATTATGGGCTCGAGCTAGATGGAGTAGTCCAGGACCATGGCTTTATAGTAGAGCCACTAGACTTTGTTCTTCCGGAGTAGTGTAGCTTAGTTGGGTTGCCTGGACTGCGATCCAGCTACTATTATGGGACTGTAGCTTTCATATTATATTCTGTGACTCTGTGGTGTTGTGTATATATTCGGGCTTGTGTGGATCTCGAACTTATTTTCTGCTTCCATCTATCATATTTCCTTTCATGCTATCTATCCTAGTTTGCTTGTGATTGAGACTGTATTGCTATATTACCTCCATTCGGAGTGTATATACTGTACAGGTACCTTTATCTGTTTAGTTGTAGTATTTATAGATGACCTAGACAGCGTTCTACCGCCGATGCTGCGGCGTAGGCTGGACGTAACCACGTACTCGTGCTCCTAATCAGGGTACAGGTCGTGACAGTTTCCGTCCATGGGGTGCGCAAGAAAGGAACACTGTCGCTGTCGATTCGGTCGAGACCGATAGGTCGGAATCGGCCGAGTCGATCGAACGGGAACGGTTGAATTAAGATCCATTCCACGTTATGGAATGGCTTCTTCGGAACCAAGTCCCATATTCAGCGGGTTGCACCTCGAGGATTGGCTCTGCGGCTGAGTCGGGAGAGACCTCCCGTTGCTCTGATTTTCATGCCGCACTTGATTTGGCTTTGGCTTTGGTTTTTCGTGAATGCGCTTTTCGTGAATGTTTTCCGATTGAGTTTTCATGACTTACGTTTTCGAGCTTCGCATTCATATCGAATTTCTTTGAATTATACAGTGTTCTAATCAGTTTCTTATGCGCTTGCAGGTGATCGCGTAGGTGACGTCAGCGCAGCCAACCGGTCGCTCGCTTGAAGCAAGACTAAGGCGAGTGGCTGACCTCCTTCGCCTCGTCCCTCTACTTCAAAACTCAATATGTGAAGTAAAATGAATGCTTGTCATAATAGTGTAGAACCAATAAAATCGTGGCACGATTCTTTCCGAAATACTTGCTATCGAACTGCCGGTATTGAAAATGGAAAACGTGTTTTCTTACGCAAATCTACTTAGCCTATGCAAAACAATGAATGAATCGATTAACGTTTATCGCAACGATACGGCCAAGTAAGCAAATCAACTAAGTTTAAAAGAAAACGGTCATTGGACAACTTGTCGACAAGGTGAAGTTTCCTCGAACGGTTGCCTAGGCCAAGGGACCGATTCGGCCCGGGAGGAACGAGTGTAGCAGCGCCAAACCCTTCATCGACGCGAGTTATGCGGGCACTTTCGCACAGGGCTCGCTACCCGACGCGAAAGGGGCGTCGTCTAACCAATGCTATAGTCCGCGATGGCTTGACATTGTCAGTGGCCTTCACATCCCTTTCACTGCTTAACAAGTGCACGGGACACGGGATGAATATGATAGTTGTTTAATGATATATAGTTTCATATGCTTGCCTCAAAACATGTTAACATGCAAATCGAGCAGGATGGTTAGAAAGATCATTGAAATAGCTAGCTAACATGTTTACGAAACTTCTTGAATCAAAAGCAGAGCTTGGATTTAATTAACCATTCGCCAGTACATGTGTTCGTGCTGATCCTCGCTCTTTGCAGTTCCCGCGAACCAGGAAGGACGCGCCAACTAGCTCGGCGACGTTCGTGACTTTTGAAGCTTCGGCCGTGCGTCGAAGACTTTCTCTGCGACTCCACTTTTGAAGGCTCTCGACAGTCCAAGGAAGATGACTCAGCGTCCCTCCCATCCAGGTCACTGGAGTACTTTGTTGTATATTGAGGGATGCGTGCAATGTATGGAACGGCTATCTCATCGGCACTCTTTTGTAGTCGAATCATGTTGTAGCCCGTGCGGCAATGAGTCTTGTATCGGAGTCTGTAAAAGATGTTCATTATCAATAAAGATCAAGTTTTCTTTACTTATTGTGTGAATCAATTTGTCTGCGTACTCTCTTAGATCTCGTATCTCGGATTACCTTATGACTGTGCCTTGTGCGATCGCAAATTAGGTTCGTACGGCATCATGCCCGGAGGACGACTATCGATTCGACGGAATCGGAATGTGACAGATGCTCCGCATCGCACAGGTCAGGCTCATCATCGTCCACTTAATTGAGTTATAAGTTTGAAAGAATAAATATAATGCCGACTAAACATGCACCTTCGTCTTGGATTACATCATCTTCGCACTAAGCAGTGCTTAGATCTCTCTTTCTTTTTTTTCCTCCTCGCAAGATCTCCAAATGACCCATATATAGAGATAGGAATCAATTATAATATTTTGGTTATCTTACATCATATTTAGGTAAAATGTTTTTGAACTTTTAGCTAATACTAGGCTTAACCAGGGATGATTAGAAATCTTAAGTGGAAGTCTTCTTTTGGGGTTCATCGTATGGCTTCCAATAATATACTTGCGCATTAGAATAATATTATTTCTTTCATTTAAACGTGGATAATATAATATAGATCCATAGTTCTAACCATCATCATTCGTGTCATTACGTAATTGCGCCGTAAGCACAAATTAACTCAATTAACCTCGGCTTTTAGTTTTAAGATTGGAAAACATATATACATACAATTATGCTATTTGGCTCCCAAATTTTTTGGGTGATACAATCTTCTATTATGTGGTATCTGACATGGCAAGTGATATGACAGCTAACATGTCATATTTTAACCAAAAAAATTAATTACCCAAAACTTTTTATTGTTAATATTAATGCTAATGCTAATTTTAATTTAATGTTAATATTAATTTTAATGTTAATAATAAAATTAATGTTAATGTTAATATTAAGATTAATATTCATGATAATTTGTTATTAATTTTAATTTAATGTTAATATTAATTTTAATGTTAATGTTAATGTTAAAGTTAATATTAATGTTAATGTAATTTTAATATTAATGTTAATGCTAATTTTAATGTTAATGTTACCATGTCAACTGTTTTGTCATCGACCATGTCATATGACACATAATGAGAGATGGTATCACCCAAATTTTTTTAAAGTCAAATAGCATTTTTGATATACATATATTGAGAGAAGTTGCTATCATACAGTACAGTTGTAGATAGTGCAAGGTGACGATAAAGTCCAAACTAGTTTTTTTTCTTTTCTCTTTTCCTTTTTATTTATTTATTTATTTATTTATTTTTATTACGATGTTCGACTTAAAGTACGAATTTTTTTGATATCGAATTAGTTACAACAATAATAATACGGGATAACTATGATTTTTCGATCGATGATCCGGAGCCAACTTTGATGTGTTCTGATGGGACCGGATCAATCCGGTCAAAGACTACGAGCCGGGTTGGACTAGGGTGAACTTCTACCATAATATTGAAATCCAGCTCGGACGCGGGATCCGATTTGGATGAGTCCGGACTGTACCCAGGCCAGACCATGTGCCTATCTATTTATCAAAATTTATATACCCTAGATGTGCAAAGAATATGTGAGTGACAGAGAACCTGAGGTATCTATCAAGGTTTTTTCGGACCGGTCCGATCCGGCCCACGGGCCATTGTCTGCGGGCCAGACCGGGTTCGGGCCGGTCCAGGACCGGCCCAATCAAAATTGCGGTCCGGGCCAAGTCCGGCCCGGTTTGGGAGCTCCCGACCCAGCCCGGCCCACTGGACCGGACCCAGGGAGGGCCGGTCCGGGCTGAACCGGTCCACGGGCCGGTCCGGGCCTAGGTCGGTTCGGGCCGGTTCAGACCGGGTGAACCGGACCGGCCCGGTTTTTGAATTTTTTTTTTTTTTTTTTACAGTTTTTATGTTTTTTTTTTCCTTTTTTTAAACATTTTTCTTTTGTATTTTAATTTTAAAAATTTGTAACTTAATTTTAATTTAGGAATATGTTTTATTTTTGAAAAATTTTAATAAAAATTTGTAATACAAAAGTTTGTAATTTGAATAGTATAAGTTAAAAATATTTTTATACAAATGTTTATACAAATATATACAAATGTTTGAATAGTTTGTAATACAAATGTTTATAATTTAGAAAAATGTTTATAATTTGAATAGTTTGTAATACAAATGTTTATACAAAAATATTTATACAAATATATACAAATGTTTATAAAAATTTATAAAAATTAAAAAAAAAATATTTCTCCCTCTTCCTTTATTCGGGCTTGGGACCGGCAAATGCTTGTTTGGCATAGGCGGAGTTAAAAAATATTTTTTTTTTAAAATAAAAAATAGTTTTTGAAAGTATAAGTTAAAATTTGAATAGTATAAGTTAAAATTAAAAATTTGAATAGTATAAGTAAAAAATAAAAAATAGTTTTTGAAAGTATAAGTTAAAATTTAAAATTGAAATGTATAAGTTTAAATGTACATACCTAATACCTTGCACCGTAGCCTCATTGTTGTTCGCCTTCATGCAATGAAAGCGATTCCAAATCCAGCTCGTGGACGTCATGATCTTCTTCATCTTTCTGGTTTTGTGTTCTTCTATCGGCATTCATCCAATCTTGTACGCACACGATTGCTTCCAAAATATCGAGCTTCAAGCGGCTCCTCCTATCGCTCAACATCCTCGAACTTGCACTAAAACAGGACTCCGATGCTACCGTCGACACCGGAACCATCAATAGATCACGTGCTATGTTAGAAAGAACAGGAAATCTCTTGTCGTGTCTCTTCCACCATTCTAAAACGGCGAAGTGATCTGGAGTCTCATCTTCGTCTTGATAAGAACTAAGGTAAGCAGACAACTCTTGAGTACGTAGGTTGGGAAGATTGTTTTTGTTTCTTCCTTTGTAGTATGCGACCGGCTGCTGATAGCTTAGACGCCAAGCCGGAGCTACTACTAGCCCCCCCTGCGTTGGTCGGGTCGACGTTGCTCCTTCTTCGTACAGTATAACTAACCTGTCCAACGCAACTTTAACTTCTACCTTCATGTTAGTAACGTCTATATCCATATATTCTCCATATCCATCTAATAAAACCTCTACGCCATCCAATTTGATTGTAGGATCAAATATGGAAGCCAAACAATATAAAAGAGGTACTTCACCCCAATATTTTTTGAATTTGGTTTCCATATTTCTCACCGCATATGCAAAATTTGGATGATCTCTATATTTAGAAAATAAATAAGACATGTTACAAAGTTCACGTAAAGCTAAGCATGATGTTGGATAATAAACACCAGAAAGTGTACATGTAGCATTGTAAAAAACTTCTAAAAATTCACAAACACTTTCAGCTGCTACCCAATCATCAGTAGTTACTTGATAGTCAAAGCTGACATCCGAACTACAATAATATGTAATAGCACTCTTAAAAGGAATTGCAGATTTCAACATCAAGTAGGTGGAGTTCCACCTATTTGGGATATCCTTCACAAACCTTCTAAAAGTAATACCAAAATGTGCGCACGTGCATGCAAAACTTTGTTGTCTACTTGGAGACGAGTTTAGGTGGAGCAAGCATTGTCGCAGAGTGTCTAAAAGGGGTTCAAAAAATTTTAAACATTCTTTAACAACTAAGTTAATTATATGGCAAGCACACCTAACATGCATAAGTCTACCTTCTAAAATAGGCTAAAAAATTACTGACAAAGAAGACATAGCAGCAGTATTGTTTGATGCATTGTCCAAAGAGATAGAAAAAATTTTAGGGTGAATATCATATTCACGAACGTGTCTTGAAATCTCACTTGAAATTACAGCGCCCGTGTGTAGACATTCTATAAGTTTAAGACAGATGATGCGTTTTTGCAACATCCATTGTGCATCTATATAGTGTGCAGTAATACAAATATAAGCATAACTCCACTTAGTAGTCCAAATATCAGAAGTAATAGCCAACTTACTAACATTTTGAAAATCCGCTTTCAAAGCGGCTTTCTGCTCGTTAAAGAGACGAATAGCCTCCTTTCGAGCTTGTTGCCTACTCACTTTAGTAAAGGAGGGGTTTAGAGAAAGTGATACAAAATCTCGCAAAGATTCGCTTTCACCCGTCGTGAAAGGAAGTTCGTCACGAATAATATGTTTAGTTAATTCAGTTTTATGCCGAGCAGCTGAGTAAGTAAAGTTACCAATTGAAGAACCGGTGGCGCCGAAGCTTATTTGGGTTTGGGACGCTTGAAGTGTGTCATTCCCGTAGCAAGTGTCGTAGTGTCTGGATATGGTCCCGGTGCCACCGCTCTTCTTTCATGCGTACTGGTTGCAACATTTCTTGCATTGCGCCTTGTACGGTTTCGGTTCACCCTTGGCATCTAAAATAAACGAACCATCAGGATTAGTTTCAAAAATCAAAGTAAAATAATCCCAATACTTAGACCTTTTTTTCTTTTCAGGACGTTGGGTGGTACTAGCGGCTTCCGGAGGAGATGGTTGGCACCCCTCCGGAATCGGATTGGTGGCTACTTGCTCATGTGGAATTTCATTACCGTCAAAAAAATTACTAAAATATTGGTAAGTGTGTCCAGCAAGATCAGGTGGGTTTGAACCTTCACCAGCCATATATAAAATAAAATAAAGTAAACTACGTTAGACGAAAGTAAGGGATTGAGAGGAAGATCGGGAAGCCGTAGAGCCGGAATGGAGTTGGGAGGGAGATCGGGAAGCCGTAGAGCACCAGAGCACCGGGGAGGGAAAGTCGTAGAACACCAGAGCACCGGAGAGGGAAAGCAGTAGAGCACCAGAGCACCGTAGAGAAATGTAGAGAATTTGTAAGGAATGAGTTGTGTTTGAAAAATAGAATTTTTGGCCTATTTATAGGAATTTTTGGGGATTATTTTGGTAATTTTAGGCCAAAAATGACCAAAATACCCCTCCCAACGTTTTAATAACGGCTATATGGGAGGGGCAATTTTGTAAAAGAACCCCCCTCCAACGGTCTAAAGCAGAAAAAAAAATCAAAATTTGGCCAACGGTCGGCTGGACCGGTCCCCGCGGGCCGGGCCGGGCCGGGCTTCGGGCCGGGCCTCCTTTTTTTAAAAAAAAAAATGCCGCTGGCCGGGCCGGGCTCGGGTTGGGGGGGGAGAGGCCCGACCCGACCCGTTCGGGAGTGGGGGCCGGGCCGGTTCGGGCTAATGGCGGTCCGGGCCGGGCTTAAAGGGGGGCGGGCCGGGCCGGGCCTGGGTCGGGCTTGGGCTAAACCGGCCCACCTATCACCATGAGGTATCTAGGCAAGAGGAAGAGGATTCCCAGAGAGTTAGATAGTCCATGTTATAATAGTGGAAAACTTTTGCTGAATCTAAAGGAAACGTGTGGAAGATCGTACGTGTCAGATCATACTGATGTAACGATTTCTTAGACCATCTTCAATGGGGATTTCTATCTTCCCTATTTCTATAGAAGAAATCTATTTTAGAAAAAATTCTCCCAATGATAATTTCTATCACCATTTCTATCCTAGGTGACAATGATATAGGATGGAAACTTTCTAGGAGGATTTTTACATGTAGAAACTCTCATAGAAATTCTTATATCTCTCGTGACAATTATTATTGGACCCCACATCATTAAATTGGTCCTTTTACTATGTGACACATAGGATAGAAATGGAGTCTTTTTGTATGTTTACAATTTCTATGTAGAAACTCTTCCAACTAGGATAGAAATCTTCTTAAAGTACAATGCCAAGTAGGATAAAAACTCAATTTTAGAAATCACCATTGGAGATGGTCTTATTGCTTAAGCACTCGTTGTAATTAGTACTGAATCTCACTTGAGCCAATAAAAAATTATCACGTCAGCACAGTCTGACATGTACAATTCCTTCCTCAATTCGACAAACAGCACTGTATAATAATTCATACTTTATGAAGTAAAGCTTTAATACAGAAGAATATATCAAGCGCATCCTCAAACTTTATGTCCATATACATTTAAGTGAGAGGGGTTTCACTTGTTATACAAATGAGATATAAATTTTTTGATACCTCTTTCTGTATCAAAATTTTATTCATGTAGTCCTTCCTAACGCAAGCCATGAGTCCATGTAACACCAGCTCGGTTATTAGAGCATCTCCAACCCTATTGTGAGTTTATAAAAAAAGGTTACCACATATGAATGACAAGCTTTCATTTCAAAAATTATTCTCCAATCCAAATGTAGAATAAATTATGAAGTTGACATAACAATGACATGACAAGGACAATGTAAAGTTGGTTGTCTAGATCTAGACAATGCACTTCACAATGACTTTGCCTCCACATCATCAATTATGAATAGAAATATTTATAAAGAAATGAAGAAGTTGAGGAGTCTTGGAAGTTGGAAAAAAAATAATATTATCTTTTCAATACTTTTGCATTGAATTTTTTTTATTGTCTTGTGTGAATAATATTCTGCCATAGAAAAGATATTATCTTGTGTTTCATGTCACATAAAAATTATCTATTCTACTATATAATAGGAAAACTTAGATGGTGAAACTTTTAAATTTCGAAAATACCCTTACATACTTATACTAATTAAAAATAGTTTATTTATTCTACTATATAATAGAAAAACTTAGATGGTGAAACTTTTAAAGCTATTCTACTATATAATAGGAAAACTTAGATGGTGAAACTTTTAAATTCCGAAAATACCCTTAGATACTTATACTAATTAAAAATAGTTTATCTATTCTACTATATAATAGGAAAACTTAGATGGTGAAACTTTTAAATTTCGAAAATACCCTTACATACTTATACTAATTAAAAATAGTTTATTAATTTTAATAAGGACAACTTAGTAATTAGGAAGACTATTCTTTGGTCTTCCTAAAGAGTCTTCCTAAACTAATTAAGAAATATTAAAATACGTGCAAGGCACGTGCACATATGCTAGTAACACAAAATAACACAACAAAATAAGACAACAGGGTTGGAGATGCTTTTTAAATGGGCAGCCCGTCTCCATTCATTGTCTGACGCGTGTCAGGCCAGGAAGCCTGCATCGCCGGTTGCCATCATCCGCGCGCAGTCCCAGAAACCCCCTTGGACAAGTTTCCCGTATCTTTCAGGCACGTGTGAGCCGATTCCCGAGCCGCATTCCCTTTGGGACCGCAAGCAGTCCCGAGTCTTCCGGGACACGTGTCGGACGGTCAACTCGTGGACGCGATAGGAACACGCGTCAGAAAATTTTCCTTCCTTTTATGTTTGTTTTCTGTGGGTGGGATTTATAGTTGTGTGATGATGAGCACCGGCAGTCTTTTTTTTGAGAACACAGTGCAATTCTAACAACCTAGAAAAATAGAAAAAAAAGTAGTCTTCCTGCTTGGTTCTGAAGATCCAAGGAAGATGTTGTTACAAGTTTTGCCAACCACTACTCTGAAGGTGTGTTTGGTAGGAGAAAAAAGTGGAAGGAAGAAAAATAGAAAAAAAAATGAAGTGAAAGATTCAATTTATTATTTTTGGTATGGAAGAAAAATAGGAAGGAAGAAAAAGTGGAGGGATTACTTTTTCCAGGAAAAGTGGAGGTTTGTATTAATTAACAATTATACCCCATATAGATGTATTATTTAAAAATTATTTATGAAGTCAAATGATAAATAAGTGTTTTTAGTTGAGGGTAGAATTGGTAAACCCTATATTTTTTACTTTCTTTCCTTCCACTTTTTCTTTCATACCAAAGAAAGAAAAATGCATCTTTTATTTTTTTCCATCCTTGCTATCAAACACAAAGGAAAAAAATGATCTTTCCTTTTCATATGGAAGAAAAATATATACTTATCTTTTTCCTTCCTCCCACTTTTTATCCTTCATACCAAATACAGCCTTAGAGAGAGAGATTTCTCACAACAGCAGATCTAAGTATGCATTTGATCATATCCAAAGTGTGTTTAGTGTAGATATCTTTCACAACAGCTGGTCAAGTTCTCATTGATATCCCATTGCGGTGGTCCGGCATGAGCTAAGATAGAGACAAAATAACATAAACGTGGTAGCTAGGCACAATTAATTTGTTCAAGTCTCTAAAAAATTCTCAAAGTGGAGAAGTTAGTTTTCTTTTTCCTTCTTCTTTCGTTACAGTAGAAAGAAAAGAAGAATGGAATTTAGATTTTGAATCTTGAATAAGTTATAGTATTTATATTTAGTTTTTTATAATAAAAATAATTAGTGTTTGGATCTGAAATAAGTTATAATATTTGTGTTTGGATTTCCGTAATAAACATATTCAGTGTTTAGATATTAGAGTAACGGTTATCTGTTAAAACCCAACTATATATATATATATATATATATATATATATATATATATATATATATATATATATATATATATATATATATATAAAGCGAAAAACAGAGAAAAACGAAAAAGGGAAGAAGAAAAAAATGATGAAATAAAACAAAAAAAAGGAAAAGAAAAAGAAAAAATAATAATAAATGAAAAAATGAAAAAGATAAAAGAATAACAAAAAAAATCGAGAAGAAAATATACCACCTATTCTTAAGGGATAAGATTCCTGTATTTTGTAGGTAAATTATTTCTCCGATATTAGTAATTTTCAAGAATATATTTTGATAACCAAAACCAAACATGGAATAGGTTTCCACAATAAATTTGTCCGATATATTTATATTTTAGGTCTCCGTATTCTCCGGACAAATTTATTTCCGAAAATTAAGAATACCCGAAAATTTTATTCTCATAACATATTTATTCATGTTTTTTTTTTCGTTTTTTCGATCTTTTATTCATTTTGTTTTCTCTTTTTTATTTGCTTCCTCTTTTCTCTCTCTTTTATGTTTTTTTTTAAAAAAAAATTCGGTTTTAAATTATGTCAGATCCAAACAAAAATATTATAACTTATTTAAAATTCGGATAGTAATTATGTCTATTATAAAAATAAATACAAATATTCTAATTTATTGAAAATTCAAATACTAATTGAAATTCAAACATAAATATTTTAACGTATTCGAATCCAAAGTTTAAATATCTCAAAGAAGAATAACATCTACTCATGCAGATGCAGGTGTTGGGCACGATTTTTTGTGGTGATGAACCCAGGATAGGGGCATGGCGCACGACTCATCATTCAAGATGAGAAAGACTGATGAGTTGAGACTCAGACCCAGTTGATAGGTAAAAGTACACAGACTTGCAAGATATTACTGCCTGCCACCAAAGCAGTGTCACTGACGGAACGGGATCCATAAATGTCAGAGCTTTTCTGGCGGAACTTACCGGCCAGAGTATCGGATCAGGATACAAGATCTATATTTTTTTTGTGTTTCGTTGACTTGGATGTTATTTTATGTGTTAGGAAATTTGACCGAATTGGATAGAGAAACAATCATCTAATTCTATTGATGATTTCAGAGGTTTGAGATGTCAATACGTGTATGGGGTCCGTAAGCCCGGTTTGGTCGGGCCGAGCTGAACTAGGGTGAACCTCTACCATAATATTGAAATCCAGCTCAGACTCGTGACCCGAATTGGATGGGTCAGGACTGGACCTATGCCAGACCACATGCCTATCTATTTATCAAAATTTATATACCCTCGATGTGCAAATAATATGTGAGAGACAGAGAGCCTGAGGAGGTATCTAGGCAAGAGGAAGAGGATTCCCAGAGAGTTAGATAGTCCATGTTATAATAAATGGAAAGCGTTTGCCGAATTCAAAGGGAACGTGCAGAACCGTGCGTATCAGACCATACAGATATGACGATTTTTTATTGACTCGAGCACTCGTTGTTGTTAGTACTGAATCTCACTTGAGCCAATAAAAAATTATCACATCAACACAATCTGACATGTGGGATTCCTTCCTCAATTTGACAAACAATACTTTATAATAATTGATACTTCATGGAGTAAAACTTTGATACAGAACAAAGTATCAAAGTTGTTTTGAAACTTCCTCTGTATGACAAGTAAGTTCATCCTCAAACTTTATGTACACACGCATTTAAATGAGAGGGAATCCACTTGTTATACAAAAGAGACATCAAAATTTTGATACCTCATTTTTCTCCTTCTGTATCTAAGTTTTCTTCGTGCAGTCCTTCCTGACGCAAGCCATGAGTCCATGAGCCATAACACCCAGGGCCGGCCCTGAGTTCATGGGGGCCCTAGGCAAAATTTTAAAATTGTTGAAGTGGGTGGGGTTCCCAACCTATGTGGAGAAGACCCCGGAGTACGACGAGCGCCGTCCGATGTCGGAGAAGTTCGGGAAGTAGGCGACGGAGTTGCTGCTGCTGCTGCTGGAGCTGCTGGAAGCAAGGGATCCGAGTTCGGGGCCGAACTCGGTCCCAGGCCGAGTTCTGGCCGAACTCGGTCTGGCCGTTCCAGGATTTGGCCAGTAGGTGCTGGTTGCCCCACACAGAGTTCTGGCCGAACTCTGTGTCGTCGGGGGCTGAAGCGGGATTCTGGATGAGTTTTCATCATTGGATCTAATCCAACGGTCCAGGTTGGCTGCGGGATTAGGGAGTTATATTGGGATTTCCCAACCCTAATTCATAGTGCAACGCATTGGACAACACAAGTTTGAGAGAGGAAGGAGGCAAGAGTGCCATTACAACTTCGGAGAAGAAGACGGAGGATTGAAGGTCGCTGTTCGAAGGAGATCGTGTTCGGGTAATCTCTACTCGTCGTTCTCGCTCTTCGTAGCCTTGTAATCATTGTTCTTATCTCTGAGTGATGTGGGGATCCGATTTGGATCGGAAGGAGTTTGTAGAGGGTGTAATTCTTCTATTCCATTAGTGGAGGCTTCTCAGGGCTGGACTCCGATCGTCCCGTGGTTTTTTTCCGCAAGGGTTTCCACGTCAAAAATTCTCTGTGTCTGCGTGGATTGTTTTTGTGTGATTGTTTTTGGGTTCGTGCGTTGTATTGCTCGGTCCTCTCGCAGGTACTCTCCGGTTTGGGAAAAGGTTTCTGCGTTTCTTTCCCAACAGAGTGGTATCAGAGCTTTTGGTTCAAAGGGTGTCAGGAGTTGACAGAGGAACCAGAGAGGAGAGATGGACGCGAAGCCGGTGCGCATGGTGAATCTGAACGGCACAAACTATCATTATTGGCGGAGCAAGATGAAGGATTTGCTGTTCGTCAAGAAGCTGCATCTGCCCGTATTTGCATCCGAGAAGCCCAGTGATAAATTCGAGGAGGACTGGAAATTCGAGCATATACAGGTGTGCGGATACATCAGGCAGTTCGTTGACGAGAACGTGTACAACCACGTTGCCAATATTGAGCACGCGAAGACGTTATGGATAAGCTGGAATCTTTGTACGCGAAGAAGACCGGGGTAAACAAGTTGTTCCTGATCCGGACGATGATGGGTCTGCGGTACAAAGATGGGGCGTCTATTACGGATCACTTGAGTGATTTCCAGGGCGTGGTTGACCAGCTATCTTCTATGGGAGTCAAGTTCGACGACGAAGTTCAGGGACTGTGGCTGCTGTGTACATTGCCAGACTCGTGGGAGACCGTACGAGTATCTATGATCGCTTCTGCTCCAGAGGGCGTGGTCAGTCTGGAGTTTGCCAAGAGCGGGGTGTTGAATGAAGAGATGCGGAGACGTTCTCAGGGAACTTCATCCACATCCCACCACTCAGAGGCACTTGTTTCAGAGAGCCGCGGAAGGGGCAAAAGCAGGGGTCCAGGTGGTGGCAGAGACAAGAGCAGGGGAAAGTCCAAGGGTCGTTACGAGGACTCAGAGTGTTACCATTGCGGTAAGAAGGGCCATATCAAGCGGAATTGTTTCGCTTGGAAGAGAGAGAAGAAGGGCGACAAGGGGAAGCAAGAAGAGAATACTACAGCGGCGGTCTCGGTGCATGGAGGCGATGTGATCGTCGTAGGTGATGAGGTCATTACTAACCTCGCCTGCGATGACAATTCTTGGCTGGTGGACTCAGGGGCTTCAGCACATGTATCTCACAATAGGGCACTGTTTGCCACTTACACGACAGGCGACTGCGGCGTGTTGAAGATGGACAACGAAGATGTGTCGAAGGCGATTGCCGTTGGAGATGTGTATTTGAGAACGAAGACGGGTGCGGTTCTTGTTCTCAAGGATGTTCGTCATGTCCCTGATATCCGTTTCAACCTGGTGTCGGTTGGAAGGTTGGATGACGAGGGATTCTTCAGTCTCTTCGGGAACAGTCAGTGGAAGCTTTCCAGAGGTTCGATGGTGATTGCCAGAGGAAGCAAGAAGTCCGGTCTCTACTATATGGAGGGGAGCGCAGAGGGGGCACAGGAGGTGAACGCAGTCAGTGATGCGTCTACCGAGTTGTGGCACAGGCGGCTCGGCCATACCAGCGAGAAGGGAATGAGCTACTTGGTGAACAGGAAAGTGATTCCGGGGCTCAAGTCTACAAAGTTGGAGAAATGCACGCACTGTTTAGCTGGGAAGCAAAATAGGGTGTCTTTCCAAAGTCACCCAAGTTCGAGGAAGCCGGCGTTGCTCGAGTTGATTCACTCGGATGTCTGCGGTCCTATGAAGGTAAAATCTCTTGGTGGTGCTTCTTACTTTGTGACTTTTATTGATGACTGTTCCAGGAAGGTTTGGGTCTATGCCTTAAAGACCAAGGATCAGGTGCTGTCTACTTTCAAGGAGTTTTAGGCCTCTGTTGAAAGGAAGACGGGCAAGAAGTTGTTGTGTGTTCGGTCCGACAATGGCGGCGAATACATCGGTCCCTTTGATGCGTATTGCAGAGAGCAAGGGATACGACACCAGAAGACTCCGCCAAAGACACCTCAGCTCAATGGTGTAGCGGAGCGCATGAACAGGACACTGATGGAGAGGGTGCGGTGTTTGCTGTCAGAAGCAAACTTGCCGGGCAGTTATTGGGGTGATGCTCTTCTCACAGCTGCTTATATTATTAATTTGTCTTCTAGTGCTCCTTTGCAGGGTGATGTGCCTGACAAAGTATGGTACGGCAAAGAGCCGTCATACAATCACCTGCGGGCGTTTGGTTGTAAATCCTTCGTACATGTACCGAAGGACGAGAGGACCAAACTTGAGCCGAAGACGAGGCGATGCGTCTTTGTCGGCTATGGTCGGGATGAGTTTGGCTATAGACTCTACGACCCAGTGGAAGGAAAGCTCTACAGAAGCAGGGACGTGGTGTTCGTCGAGGATCAGACCATGACCAACACTCAGGATTCCGAGACGCCTTCTGAGGCTAAGGAATTGCCTGAGTTAGAGTCATTTTGCTTCGAGCAGTTTCCAGAGGACATCGCAGAGGATCCAGTTATGGGGGAGCCGGTACATGGAGTTGCTCCCAACCTTGATCATCAGCCTGCTGATGGTGGTCAGGGTGTCCCTCAGGAGGATGAGCATGCCGGAGAGGTAGTTCCTGAAGGGGCGGAGGCTGTCGGTATACAGCCAGCACCAGTGGCTCCACTGAGAAGGAGTGACAGGGATCGTCGACCATCTACGAGATACTCACCGGATGAGTATGTGCTATTGACTGACGGGGGGGGGAGCCCGAAAGTTTCGTAGAGGCTATGGAAGACGAACACAGGCAGGAGTGGATGGTGGCTATGCAGGAGAAGATGAGTTCCTTGCACACCAATTCCACTTATGATCTGGTGCGGTTGCCAAAGGGCAAGAAGGCTTTGAAGAATCGATGGGTGTTCAGAGTGAAGCAGACGGATGATGCTACTCGCCCTCGATACAAAGCGAGGCTGGTAGTCAAAGGCTACGGTCAGCGGAAAGGCGTGGATTATGATGAGATCTTTTCGCCTGTCGTCAAGCATTCGTCTATCCGGGTGGTGCTAGCATTAGCAGCCAGTTTCGACTTGGAGGTCGAGCAGATGGACGTGAAGACGGTATTCCTCTACGGTGATCTTGAGGAGGAGTTGTACATGGAGCAGCCAGAGGAATTCTGTGAGAAGGGCAAGTCACATTTGGTCTGCCGGTTGAGGAAGAGCTTGTATGGTCTGAAGCAGGCTCCGAGGCAGTGGTACAGGAAGTTCGAGTCGTTTATGGGGGAGCATGGTTATGCACGGACGACGTCGGACCATTATGTATTTGTGAGGTATTTTGCCGATGATGATTTTATCATCTTTTTGCTCTATGTTGATGATATGCTATTAGTGGGTCGGAATGCCACTAGGATAGCGGAGTTGAAGCGCCAGCTGGGCGCGGCCTTCTCTATGAAGGATTTGGGCGCAGCGAAGACTATTCTTGGGATGGAGATCAGCCGAGAGAGAGAGTCCAAGCTGCTACGATTGTCCCAAAAGAAGTACATTCACCGGGTACTTCAGCGTTTCGGGATGGACGGGTCGAAGAAAGTGAGTTCCCCCCTCGCGGCTCACTTTAAGCTCACTGAGGAACAGTGTCCATCTACCGAGGACAAAAAGGAAGATATGGAGCGGGTTCCATATGCCTCAGCTGTGGGAAGCCTGATGTATGCTATGGTGTGTACGAGGCCAGATATTGCTCATGCAGTTGGTACGGTTAGCAGGTATCTTTCAAATCCTGGAAGGGTACATTGGAGTGCGGTCAAGTGGATTCTACATTATCTTCAGGGCACTGCTGGTTGGAGACTTTCCTTTGGTGGTGACGAGCCGAAGCTGGTTGGGTATACCGATGCTGATATGGCTGGAGATGTAGACACGAGACGATCGACTTCGGGCTACGTGATGATGTTTGCGGGAGGAGCAGTATCGTGGCAGTCGCGGTTGCAGAAGTGTGTTGCCTTGTCGACGACAGAGGCAGAGTACATTACGGCGACGGAGGCTTGCAAGGAGCTGTTGTGGATGAAGAAGCTGCTGCAGGAAATGGGACTGAAGCAAGAGCAGTATACTTTACTTTGCGACAGTCAGAGTGCGATCCACCTTATGAAGAATCAGACTTTTCATAGCCGGTCCAAGCACATCGAGACCCGGTATCATTGGATACGGGATGTGGTTGAGAAGAAGGACGCGGAGCTTGAGAAGGTGCATACAGATGACAACGGAGCTGATATGTTCACGAAGATTCTATCAAGGGGAAAGTTTGAGTACTGCAGGCAGGTCGTCGGGATGACGACATCCTCCCCATAGTTGTGAAGGGAGAGATTTGTTGAAGTGGGTGGGGTTCCCAACCTATGTGGAGAAGACCCCGGAGTGCGACGAGCGCCGTCCGATGTCGGAGAAGCTCGGAAAGTAGGCGACGGAGTTGCTGCTGCTGCTGCTGGAGCTGCTGGAAGCAAGGGATCCGAGTTCGGGCCGAACTCGGTCCCAGGCCGAGTTCTGGCCGAACTCGGTCTGGCCGTTCCAGGGTTTGGCCAGTAGGTGCTGGTTGCCCCACACAGAGTTCTGGCCGAACTCTGTGTCGTCGGGGGCTGAAGCGGGATTCTGGATGAGTTTTCATCATTGGATCTAATCCAACGGTCCAGGTTGGCTGCGGGATTAGGGAGTTATATTGGGATTTTCCAACCCTAATTCATAGTGCAACGTATTGGACAACACAAGTTTGAGAGAGGAAGGAGGCAAGAGTGCCATTACAACTTCGGAGAAGAAGACGGAGGATTGAAGGTCGCTGTTCGAAGGAGATCGTGTTCGGGTAATCTCTACTCGTCGTTCTCGCTCTTCGTAGCCTTGTAATCATTGTTCTTATCTCTGAGTGTTGTGGGGATCCGATTTGGATCGGGAGGAGTTTGTAGAGGGTGTAATTCTTCTATTCCATTAGTGGAGGCTTCTCAGGGTTGGACTCCGATCGTCCCGTGGTTTTTTTCCGCAAGGGTTTCCACGTCAAAAATTCTCTGTGTCTGCGTGGATTGTTTTTGTGTGATTGTTTTTGGGTTCGTGCGTTGTATTGCTCGGTCCTCTCGCAGGTACTCTCCGGTTTGGGGAAAGGTTTCCGCGTTTCTTTCCCAACAAAAATGTGGCCCATATATAATATATAAAAAAATGAACTAAAAGTAAAATTTAGAAAATGTTGCAGCCAAGAATTGAAGAACGTAGAACGTCTTGTGTGCAAGTTTAACATACTAACATTATACGACAATTGTTTTGTGATAAAGGAGGATCGTGTTACATGTTAGTTCTATGTTCGATACAAGATTACTAATATATATGTATATTAAAAAAAATTGGTTTACCAAATTTTATGGGATCCTGAACGATCGTCCTGATCAGCCGGGTTACTAGAATAGGCAACCCTCCTCCATTCATTGTCGGACGTGTGTCAGTCCCGGAAGCCTGCACCGCCGGTTGCAATCATCCGCGCGCGCGCGCAGGTCACATAATCCCCTTTGGTCAAGAGTCCCGTATCTATCAGACGCGAGTCTGATTCCCCGAGCCGCATCCCCTTGGGACCACGAGCGTTCCCGAGTCTTCCTGGACACGTGTCGGGCGGTCAACTCGTGGACGCGATAGGAACACGCGTCGGAATTTTTTTTCTTTCCTTTTATGTTTGTTTTATGTGGGTGGGATTTATAGTTGTGTGATGATGAGCACCGGCAGTCTTTTTTTTTTGAGAACACAGTGCAATTCTAACAACCTAGGAAAATAGAAAAAAGTAGTCTTCCTGCTTGGTTCTGAAGATCCAAGGAAGATGTTGTGTACAAGTTTTGCCAACCACTGCTGAGAGAGAGAGAGAGAGAGAGAGGTAGGTCTAAGTTTGCATTTGATCATATCCAAAGGGTGTTTAGTGTAGATATCTTTCACAACAGCTGGTCAAGTTCCCATTGATATTCCATTGCCGTGGTCCTGCATGAGCTAAGATGGAGACAGAATAACATAGACGTCGTAGCTAGGCACAATTAATTTGTCCAAGTCTCTAAAAAAAATTCCAAAGTGGAGAAGTTAAAATTTATTTTTCCCCTTCTTCTTTCATTGTAGTATAAACAAGAAGAGATATTTAGACTTTGAATCTTGAATAAATTATAGTATTTGTATTTGAGTCTCTGTAATAAACATAATTAGTGTTTGAGTTTCCAATAATTTATGATATTTATGTTTGAATTTCTGTAATAAATATATTTAACATTTGGATCTTAGACTAAATGGTGACTGTTAAAACCCAACTAACTAAATAAATAAAATAGTAATAAAATAATACTATATATATATATATATATATATATATATATATATATATATATATATATATATATATATATATATATATATATATATATATAACGAAAAAACGAGAAATATGAAAAAGGGAAGAAGAGAAAAAAAATGACGAAAAAAAAAAGAAAATAAAAAAAATAAAAACACCAAAGAAATTGAAAAAAATCTTTAAAATGAAAAAACAAGAATAACAAAAAAAATCTAAAAAAATATATCCACCTATTCTTAAGGGATAAGTTTCCTGTATTTTGTAGGTAAATTATTTATTCAGGTATTATTAATTTTCAAGAATATATTTTTGTAACCTAAAGCAAACATGGAATAAGTTTCCATAATAAATTTGTCCTAAATATTTATATTTTAGGTCTCCTTATTCCCGGACATATGTATTTTCCAAAATTAAGAATACCCAAAAAATTATTCCCATAATATATTTATTCATGTTGGTTTTCCCTTTTTGTGTTTTTCTTTTCCTTTTTTTCTCTCTCTCCCTCTCTTGTTCTGTTTTGTTTTTTGATTTTTTTAGTTGGGTTTAAATTATGTCTATACGGAGATCCAAACAAAAACATACTAACTTATTCGAGACCCATGCATTAATTATGTCTATTATGGAGATCCAAATACAAATATCCTAACTTATTGAAGACCCAAAGGCTAATTATATCTATTATAGAGATACAAATACAAATATCCTAACTTATTCGAGATTCAAAGTCTAAATATTCCAAAGAAGAAGGGTAAATTACAAAAAATCCTCGTTAGATTACCATATTTTGTATAGAAAGATCTATTAGCCAAAATTAGCAAATAAAGACCCCCGCAATATATGACTTGTTCAAAATGGCCCTTCCCGTCTGATAGACGTTGGAAGTGGCTGTTAGAAGTCAAATTTTTTGAAAATTTTAATTCAAACACCCAAAATGTCCCTGTGTATTTTATCTATATAAGCCACATCGGTTTGGTAGTTGGGAGACAAAGGCTGAGGATTGTAGGTTGTTTTTCTTCTCTGTTCTAATTATTCTTTATTTCCTTCTTTGTTTTAGAATTTTACATTCAATGTATATATTTGTTGCTAATTTTTTTTTCTAATTTTTTGTTCAAACAGAGTTCATCCAAATTGTAGAAGCTATGGTTTGTAGCTCACAATCTTCGTTCTCACGACATTCAAGTAGAAATCGAAAAAAAATTATTTATTGCCATTGTGGATTAATTAGTCCATTGAAGACTTTATGGACGCAAACAAACCCTGGAAGAAGATTCTATGGATGTGCAAATTTTCCAATAAATTTTTGTGAATTTCTACTATGGAAGGTTGATAAACTTCCAAGCACTATCAGACTCTAATGTGGCAGTAACATATAGAAATTCAATTATAGAAATACAACCAAAATAAAATACAACCAACACAAAACCATGCATACAACTCTATACTAAACAGAGCAACAATGCCAGCATCCTCCACCTTCAGCTCGTGTCTGTTCTTCCACATGTGTTTCACTCCATCGAGTTCTTTCCAGAAGGCCTCGTAGCGACCAGGAATGCTGTAAAAATTAATGGATTGATATCAAATTTATACAAATATTACAAAAAAAAAGATCAACATGAGAATCTGGTGTGTTGTGTGTGTTTGTGATTTTTTTTTAAACTAAAGAACCATAGTTCATACTCCCAAACTTCAAACTTCTCAGAAAATGGCTAATATGATTCCTCTAATATTCATACAGTTTCATCAAAAAATCATCCGGCCATGTTCTAAATGTGCAAGTTGTTGGGTTTGTAGCCTTTTGTTTTGGTTTTTAGTCCCACATCGACTAGAAAGGAATGTGTATCTCCATATATATGAGTCTTTTCTCTTTATGGAGATGCACATGTAGTGCACATGGGTGTGTGCCATTTGGGATTAATTATTAATGGTATAAAGGCTTAATCAACAATAAAGAAGCTGTAAGCTTTTTGCTCTTGAAAATTTATTTCCATGGAGCTAAGCTCCGTATGCGACTCGGACTCGGGCTCGGGCTCAAGGGCTCATGAGGCGTAATGTGGCGTTTTGTTGGCGTGTAACGCCCCAGTCCCAAAATACATAGGACCAAGTACGTGAACATGCCAGCTGCACATATACGAAGAATACTCCAATATATAGAATCCTCATATATGCACATAAGCTGTAAATAAATAATCACAGGCCAGAATAACATATCTAATCTCATCACAGCTCAACACAGAGGATAATGAAGTCCAAAATAAATAAATAAGAGTATCAAAAGATAGCCGGATGAACAAACTCACTCCAAACAGCTATGAAAAATAGTCTCACAAGATCGGAGTCCGACCTCCGCAAAATAGAAAGAAAAAGAGGTGTAAAATAATGTCTACAACTGTCTCAGATAAGAAATAGACTAGGAATCATAAGGCACTGCCTCGTCATCAATATAAGATAGCTCCAATGCCGCTCCGTACTCCTGTGAAAAATCCTCTAAACCTGGAGAGATAACCAGGTCCTCAGGGGACATAGCAAGATACAAGAAAACACCATGCCATAATAAACTGTGATAATATAATAAGAGAAAAAGTATGCATGCAATCGGGTTCCTGACCATTCTACTGTGAATATGCAGTTGAGATACAATCCTTCGACGCATGAGCCCTGGCTGAAAATAGGATCGGCATAGTTTCCATATAGGGCACCAGGGGCTTACGTCCATAACGCTCGGGAAGCGTCAGAGGGCACCATGTGCAAGGGGCTACGTCCATAACGCTCTGGATAACGTCAGAGGGCACCTGGAGCCTGCGTCTCCGGCGGAGCGCACAGGTAATCATGGAGGTGTAAAGAAGCCTATACGTCAGGTATTGTTCTCCCCACCCAATGCCTAGTATCATCATCTCCATGACTGATATGAACCTCTAGTAACCGCCAAGTCTTCTAACATGCAATACTATTTGCAGTTACTCCTATCCGTCGCACGTTCCATACGTATCGGTGGCCAGCCGACTACTCGAAAACGTGTCCTACATGTGACTCACATCACGTGATACAACAAGTGTCAAGGCCATATGAGATATACCAATACCTCAACATCAGTGGGTGATCAATAAACTAGGTCAATGCAAGAGAATAAATAAAGCAAGGAAGACGACCGATAGAGTCGCTTGCACCCAAGTGTGACTTGGACGCACAGTTTAAATATCACGAAACAATGCTGAAAATAACAACTGAAAATAAGAATATAATAATCACAGAGTAGGGTAGCAAGGTATCTTGCCTGGAGGTAATGTGCAAAATGGCGACGCCGGATGACTCAAATCGTCAAAATGGAAAAGTAATGAAAGCCAACTTCTACGAACAACCTCGGATGCTGAAATAAACATCACGAACAGATTTGGCATAAAAGAAATACCTAAGAAACGCCTGTCCAAAAGTCCAATTCTGGAACAGGGGCAAAATCGTAATTTCGGATCAAAACGATGTCCGTCGTTGGACCCCGTTTTGCACCGAAACGTGTGCCAGAACCTACGGTCTCTAAAGTCGTCAAACTATGTCTACGGATCCAGTTTGAGGAGACGAACCCAACCGTATGTCCAAAGTTGGATTCCGGTGGGCTGTGCACAAATTCGCCCGTTAGAGCGGGTCGCGGGCCCGCCAATTTTGGCGTTCCGATCAACCTTCTCAGAATCGGACCAAACTTGGCATACATGACCAAAAAATCGATACGGTCCTGATGGCTCAAGTTTCGCGTTGATCCGACGAACGTGCACGAAGTTATGGGCTAGTTTGCAAAGCGTCGATACAGGGGTATCTCGACGGATACGCACTGATTTCGTCGCGCACGCGCAACGAAATCGAGTTCTGTCAGTTCCCACACGTCGGCAACATCCATATGCGCCTTTCGATGCATATAGTACGTGACCACGTCGCCCAGTTTGTCGGGGCGTACGCCGTATCGGGAAAAGTTTTCTAAAATTTTGAGTTTTGAAAACAGATTTTCTTGAATATTTAACATCAATTATCTACCTGTATAATTACTGAAAAATAAATCTAACCAGTGCGTTTCAATCCCGCATATGTTGTGTTTCACTGTTTTCAGTTGGTTTGACGAAACTCTCAGTATACGGGTCGAAAAATCGGCTTCCAAGTCATGGGTTGGGACTGCTCTAAACTGTTCTATTCCGACAGTTTTTGCAGGAACTTTGGCTCGAGTTCCAGAGATATACATATGTCTTTGCTCGATTCTAACAAAGGGGTTTTGAGAGGGTTAGATAGGCTCTACGCAGGATTTGACGAAATCGAAAATAGGCGAGCATGAAGGAAGAACGACGAAGGAGAAGTTGGTGTACCTGCGGTCAAGTAGAACAGAGTTGCTCTGTTCTTGGGTTGTTTCGGCGATATCCACGCGACGGCGGCCGATCGTCGACGGTGGAATGGCTGCGCCGGGGTGCGGGGGTCACGTCGGAGTTGCTCCTCGAGATGGCGAGGCGGTTTGCTAGGGTTTCGAAAGTTTGGTTGCGCGTCATACGCTCGAGTTCTTATATATAGCTTACTGCTATATATCGCTCTGTATGGGGCCTTCGTGGGCGCTGGGTGAGCAAGCCCCCTTGCGGGCTGGGGGTGGCCTGGCCCAATGGCTGGGCAGAGCCTCTCTTTTTTTTCTCATATAAGCAGCTGAGCTGCTGGGTCGGTGTTCCCATGGGCTCGGGATACTGGACGAGGAGTGCTAACGTCAGCATGACGTCAGCAGATTTTTTTTTTTTTTTTTTTCTTTTCTTTATACAAAGCAGCTGAGCTCAAGCTGGTCGGTTCTCGGTTTTTTGGGGGGGGGGGGGGGGGGGGGGGGGGGGCGCACCATGTTACAGTAATAAGTAAATTCGTTTTTTTTTTTTCTTTTTCTTTCCCTTAATAATTCCTAATACCAAAAAGAAATTCGAATCAAATTTTTAAATAAATACTAAAGATATAAAATATTTTCTAAAAACCTTAATAATATATTTATGCACATATTTAGTAGTTATTGCCTACTATTAAATAACAATCAATTATGAACACTATAATAATATTAATAATGATAATATGGAAATAGTAATAATAATAATAATAAAATTGTACCAAAAATCACTTAGCAAGGTTATGATAATTAGGAGAGACTACTAATATATATTATTATTATTATTTTACAAACATTTAAAACTCTAAACTCCAAAAATAAAAATATACTATAAATATTAAAAGGTCAAGATAGCCATAATAAAATTTCATAATTTAAACCACTAAATATTTATGTAATAAAATAAAAAAAAAACTCCAAAATTTTGGGGGATTACATCCTACCCAACTTAAAAAAAAATTTCGTCCTCGAAATTAAATTAAACCACATCTAACAACATGAAAATAAATCTGAATAAAATATAGTGGCTGAATACGAAAGGAGAGCAGTTAGTCAATTCGTAACTCGGTTTTCGAAAAGATGGAGGTGGTATTTATACAGGGATTTTAATCTGGCACCATATTCTACATGACAAGGTATT
Organism: Iris pallida; assembly: GCA_029216955.1. Classification (NCBI taxonomy): domain Eukaryota; kingdom Viridiplantae; phylum Streptophyta; class Magnoliopsida; order Asparagales; family Iridaceae; genus Iris; species Iris pallida. The sequence continues at coordinate 7,321,025 of JANAVB010022596.1, read as the reverse complement.
CTTGGTCTTGCGTAGTGTCCACGTGTGTGCGTATGGCTGGCTGCATATTAGAGCGAAAACGGTTGCAGCAGTTGCTGCACGTTCAGGAGTGGTTCTGCCACTACCCTGAAGTTCAGGCAACTGCTTGGCAACCGCCCCGTGGGCTATATATGCAGGTTCTCTCCTCTCTCAGAGTGCAGTAGTAATCAGAATTCCAGGGAGAAAAACTCTAAGTGTTCTTTAACACAACAGAGTAGTGAGCGTGTTCTTTAACACAAACACTAGTACTTTTTAGTACGCGTGGGTTCTGTTACTTCAAACAGAGAGAGAAGAGTAGAGCCATTGCCAGAGAAGTTCGCCGTCTTCCGAGGAGTCAGAAGAGCAGGAGTGTTCCAAGGTTTTTCGTTGTTTTCCATAAATAAATTCACTTTATTTATTGTGTATCTGGAAAAATTACAACTGTAGGAATCCGATCTAGAAGACGATCGCTTTATCCCTTGGACTATGCGAAGAAGAAAAGCTCTCAAAACTTTGACAGTAAGTTAGACAACTATGTATCTGTACAATGAATGAGAAAAAGAACTCTATTTATAGAGTCAAAAATAACTGAAAGGATAACTGTCTTCACAACCTGTGCCTAGTTGAAAATTACGCAGGATTTAACATACGCAAGGTTGTGAGCAGTTACTGGACGTGGCCTGTAACTGTTGGACACATGGCAATCATGCATGAGTCGTGTGCAAGTTACAGGACACGCAGGCGAGAGATCAGTGGCATGGCTGCCACGTACTCCAATTTGATAAAATCTACGCAGACTTGTTGAAGACGAAATCCACGCAGACTCGGGGGGTAGAAAGCTTCAAAATCCACGCAAACTTGGGGCAAGAAGCTTCAGGATCCACGCAGACTTGGGGCAAAAAGCTTCAAAATCCACGCAGACTTGAGGGAAGAAACTTCAGAATCCACGCAAACTTGAGATAGAAAGCTCAAAATACACACAGACTTGAGGAAGGAACATAATCCACACTCTATTGAGGCAGGACTGCCAGCTATCTTGATTCGACGTGCCTCGACTGACACAAAATCTCTGACAGTGATTGCTTTTGTCAGTCACATTAAATGACAAGAAGCTCTTTTGGTACGCCAACTTGACGAAGGCTGAGTCTTGCTGAAGAAGATTTCGAAAGTACGCAATAGTCGGCTGTGATCTCTCGAGTTCTGTGCATACGTGGCATACGAGAAGACATTCTTCGACTGTAGTGCTGTCAGTCATGATGATACTCTGACAAATGATGAGCTGTCTTCCAGCGTGATTTTTTAATATTGTCCTGATCAACTCAGCGTGACTTTTAGATCTTGTTCTGATCAACTCAGCGTGACCTTCATTTTTAAGGCCTACAAAACCCCCTTCAAAGTTTTCGAAAGTTGAAAAGACTTCAAAATTTCGAAATACTTTGAAAAGAAAAACATGCAAATGAACTTATTAAATGTCATGATGACTCTTCAGTTTTCGAGACTGATTGAATCCAATTTATGGTGGAATATGAACCGGCGGCGAGCTCGTTTATATAAACAGGGAGAAAATTCAGCTTTGATATTCATCTTACGTCAACATGACTCCGAAGGAAGAAGCTGAAGAAGAAGCAAGAAAGTTAGGTTTCTGTGCACATGGCGACCCTACTCTCGGGGATAAGGAACCGGAGCCTTTAGTTTTCGAGTTCAAAGATGTCCTTACACAACTAGCCAAGAACTTCCTGAGCCACTTTGGTCTGGACGGCTCGTCTTCTTCCAATGGACGCAGCCTTGCAGAGCAGCGTGAAACGCTCAATGCTCTGTTACATCGTATGAGAGTCACTAGCGTAGAGGAATTGGGTACCAAGCTCAGTCGCTTCACAAAATAGAGCGTGTCTTTTATGCTTCTGTTTTCTTTTTGAGAAATGTTGTACTTCTTTTCTTATGTAAGGTCGTCAGTGCCTCTTTTGCCTTGAAAAATGTAGTACAACTTTTGTGCTGAACAGCGTGCATTAATGAAGAATATTAAGTGGCACTTTTTGAATGTTTCAAATATTGTGCTATTTTCCAAAGCACACGTGACACTCATTCCATGGTTTATGAGCGCTTTTTACTCGGATCTTTTCCAAGAATAGGCCTGCACTTTGTCCTTTAAATAGATAGGTGAGTTTCATGCATACTCATTCCTTCATTCTTCTTCTTCTTCTCTGAGAATGACCTTTTTGCAAGATTCCATTCTCAACAACAAATTGATGATAGCAATGCTCTCTGATCTTGATTTTGATGGTGAGTACAGTATAGTAGCCCACTTTTCACTGTTGAAGATAAGCTTTTTCTTTTGTTTCTGACTGAACAGAGTGTGCGTGACTGGCCAGTGCGTGCCAAATGACATTTCTGTTGATTAATCTCTTTTTCTTTGCTGCTTTCTGCAGAAGCTTGGCTACAAAAATTTTTCAGAACTGGCATTGGTGATTTGGATGCTGTGGGAGCGTTCTTCTGACATCAACATCAGGGAGCTCATGCGCTTTTGACGCGTAAATCAGACAACTCAGAACTCTTCGTGGGATAGAAGGGTCTTCCTCCGATGGTAGGAAGAGCCTTTATACACGGAGAGTTGGACGGTGGAGTTAACTCTACCCCGAGAAATCGGGTAGTAGAGTTCCTTTTACGGCAGAACTAGGAATTGTATCCCAATGTTGGATACATTCCTGTCTCCTTTGAAAGGCCGCTCCTAATCCATCAGTTGTATTGGCAGCAACGCGCCTTCGGGCTGCCATACTCTGTGGTTCTCCTCTCGTCTGAGAGATAAGACCAGAGTTTGATTTTTGCTGCTCTGGTCGCCACTGGAGCTCAGACAGTCAGGAATTGCAACAAACAACGAACCCGTCAAAGAAGATCCAAGGAAGAAAATAGATCTCCATTAGATTATTGTTGTATGTATAGAATGAAAATCCAAAATTGTAATAGATTTCCATTATGATTTGTAAGAAAGTCTAAGAAAATGTAATAGACTTTTTATGATGATATGAGAATGGAAATGATAATCCTTCTATGCTCAATGATTTGTATTTATCTGGATGAATTGTGGACATGATAGATAATGAAACCTTCTTTTATGATTTAGAGTACATAATATTATCAGAGGTAATATGGACGTAATAATATGTAGGAACTCAAAAGAAAATAGATTGATTTCTATGCAGAGGTCAAAGATGGAAAATGAAAAATGAGTAGGTAGATTCAGCATTTATTCAGAGGTTATGAAAACGTGATAAATAACGAATTTCCACTTTTTAATAAATTGATAGAAGATAACGAACGGACAAAACGTCAGGTGATAATGAACAAGTGAACCATCGGATGAATGTAATAAATGAACGGATGAACCGTCAAGTATTAATAAACGGACGAACCGTCGGATGAATGTAATAAATGAACGGATGAACCGTCAAGTATTAATGAACGAACCATCGGATGAATGTGTCGTTTCATTATTCGAGGAATTTCTGTCTATAAATATAGCAGAAATCTAATAAAGGACGAACACTTCTACTCTTCAACATAAAAATGTCATCTGAAGAAGCATCCAAGAAGGCCGAAATCGTCTCAAAAGTTCAGAAGGACACTGAAGAATGCCCTGCCGATCCAATTCAGCCGAAGAAAGTAGAAGCAGGTGAAGGTTCATCTGCACCCAAGCCGCCATGAGATATTCTGGACTTTCTACTTGATCCAGGAAGGACTGAAGAAGAGGAAGCCATGAGGATGGCAGTCTGCAAGTTTCTCGTGGGCTCCAGCAAAGAAGTTCTCAGTTCTTTTGCTGATCGCGTTTTCGAGAAGGATGGCAACAGTCCGCGTCCAAATATAGAGAAGGATGATAGTGATCTTCCTTAATATCATGTACTATCATTCATGAATAAAATTTTATTTATAAACATGAACTTGTCTGATGATTTACAAGTATTTATATTTATACATAATACTTTTAAGGAATTTGCTATTGATAGGCATTATAACTTTCCGACCATCCAGTTCTGAGAGTTGATAAGCTCCATTTGAGAAAACTCTGCTCACAATATAGGGACCTTTCCACTTTGCGTCGAATTTGCCTTTGCTCATATGAGTCATAGTCATAGGACGTCTGACTGTTAGAACAAGTTCTCTGTTTTGATATGCTCGAACTCTGACTTTCTTGTTAAAAGCTCTTGAAATTCTAGCTTGATAGAATTCGATATTCTGTTGAGCAGATAATCGCTTTTCATCCAGAGCTTCCAACTCCTGAAGTCGAAGACGGTCATTATTCTTGGCAGTAAGATCATTAGCGATTGCTATCCTTAAAGAAGGAATTTGAATCTCTAACGGAAGAACAGCTTCGCATCCGTACACCAGAGAGAAAGGTGTACATTTAGTAGCATTACGAACTGTAGTACGGTAAGCCCACAAACATTCACCAAGTTTCTCACTCCAATTGCGTTTGTTAGTAGAAACAAACTTCTTTAAGAGCTTGATGATGGTCTTATTGAAAGCTTCTGCTAATCCGTTAGCTGCCGGATTATATGCGGTAGAAGCCACATTGTTGATCCGATGGTCATCACAGAATCGCGTAAATTTCTGGCTGACGAACTGTGGACCATTATCATGAATAATACGTCGAGGAACATCAAATCTGTATATGACATGATGCTTGATAAAATTGATGATATTGGACGTCTTGACTTTAGATAAAGGAATAGCTTCAGCCCATTTGGAGAAATAATCGGTTATTGCGAGAATAAACCGATGACCTTTTGATGATGGCGGATTGATCGGACCAATAATGTCCATGCCCCAAGCTTCGAAGAGCCATGATGCTACCGTCGGATGCAGAAATTCCGAGGGTTGATGAATAGAATCCGCATGGATTTGACAAGCTTTACACTTCCTCGCATATTCGATGGCATCTGATACCATAGTAGGCCAGTAATAACCCATACGTCGAATACGGTCTTGAAGTTTTGGTCCAGGCTGGTGTGCTCCACAAATTCTATCATGTGCTTCACGAATAATTTGTTGAATCTCATTACCGGCAACACATCGATGAAGTAAACCATCATAAGCTCGACGATATAAGGTTTTTGTGGTGTGACTGTAATAGAATCTGAGTGATCGTCGTCTGATAGATGTCGCTTCACTCGGATCCTCTGGAAGAATATCATACAATACGAAATCTAAGAAAGGAAGTCTCCAATCTTTATCCGTATTCTGAGTCTCAGCTGAATTACTGAAGATGAATTCCATGCTAGAATCAGATAAAGATGATAATAATTTACGACTAAATCCAAATCCTCTTGTTGTGTTGACATCATGAGATGTTGATTCTTCAATGTCAACGGAAAGTCCTAGAGTTAGATTGTTTTCGAGATGAAATAATTCTCGATTGCAAACAATAATTATTTGTTGACGCCTAATTAGAATAGCCAACACTGCCGCAAGATTGGCGAGAGCATCAGCTTCTGTGTTACATGCTCGCTTAACATGTTCAATGAAGAATTCTTCAAACGAAGAAGCCATAGATATAGCTGATCTATAATAAGGAACCAGATCTTGATGACGAACTTCATAAGTACCCCTTATCTGATTGACAATGAGTTTAGAATCTCCATACGCTTCCAAATATTGAATATTCAAATGTTTAGCGAGTTGAAGACCAATAAGCAGTGCATTGTACTCAGCTACATTATTTGAACATGGTTGATCGAGAGAATAAGCTCTTTGGATAGCAAGACCTTCTGGCGACACAAGAACGATTCCAACTCCAGCGACAATATCACCATTAGGACCTATTCTTGAAGCTCCATCAAAGAATAGACGCCAAGTAGGATCTTCTTCAACAATCTGGTTTGAATCTAGGACTTCATCTGGGATTTCATCATAGAGTTTTGAACTTTCTGGAATTGAATGAGCAGCCAGAAAATCAGCTAAAGCTTGTCCTTTGACTGATTTCTGAGGAATGTAGTGCATATCATACTGAGCAAGTAAGATTCCCCAGTTAGCCAATCGAGAATTCAAAACACTCGGTTTCTTCATCATGACCCGTATAGGATTAATCCAGGAAATGACATGAATAGTTTGACCCATGATATAATGTCGTGTCTTTTGGACAGCGAACATCAAGGCTAGACATTCTTTTTCGACCGGTGAATATCGAGGTTCAGCTCCGGTCATAGTACGACTGAGATAGTAAATGGCTTGTTCATGACCATTGTTATTCTTTTGAGCGAGCAATGCACCCAGTGAATGACTCATTGCTCGGGTATATAAGAGGAACGGTATTCCTGAGACAGGAGGTACCAATACTGGAGGGCTCATCAGATATTGTTTTATATCATCGAATGCCTTCTGACATTCATCATTCCAGACAAAAGAAACACCTTTCTTCATAAGTTTGTTGAATGGTCTGCAGCGTCCTGAAAGATTAGAGATGAATCTCCTGATATAAGCGATCCTTCCTTGAAATCCTCGTAGCTCTTTTAAGGTGCGTGGAGGACGCATCTCTTGGATGGCTTTGATCTTCTCGGGATCCACGTGTATATCTTTAGAGGTAATGACGAAGCCGAAAAATTTACCACTAGAGACGCCTAAGAAGGACTTAGTAGGGTTCATCTTTAATTGATGCTTACGCATTAGATCAAATATAGTCTTCAAATCTTGGATATGATCCTCCTTTTGTCGACTTTTGACTGCAATATCATCAACGTAACATTCGACTGTTTTTTGCAAATGTTCACGGAATATAGTGCTCATAGCTCGTTGATAAGTTGCTCCTGCATTCTTGAGACCGAATGGCATAATTGTATAACAGTATGTACCGATCGGCGTTCTGAAAGAAGTGTGCTTCTCGTCATCTGGAAACATTTTAATCTGATTGTACCCAGAATACCCGTCCATGAATGACATCCGTTCAAACCCACAGGTATTATCGATCATAACATCAGTGATTGGAAGAGGGAATTCATCTTTAGGACATGTCGCATTGAGATCGCGGAAGTCTATGCAAACTCTGATCTTGCCAGTCTTTTTAAGAACAGGAACTATGTTAGCCACCCAATCGGGATGTTGTTCCTCTCTAATAAACCCGGAGGTCATGAGTTTATTTACTTCAGCTTCAATTGCATCCATAATGTCTGGACGAAATTGTCGCTGTTGTTGTTTAACCGGTTTAGCATTCGGCAGGATATTGAGTTTATGAGTCGCTATCTGTGGATCAAGTCCTGGCATATCTTCATAGCTCCAGCGAAGACATCGATGTATTCACGAATAAGTTTGATCATGTCTTGCTTATCAGTTTTTGAAAGACTTTCACTGATGAATATTGGTTTGGGAGATCCCTCTTCACCAACATCTATTTGAACAAGTTTGTCTTCAGTCGGAGGTTCTTTTTGCTCGAAACGGAACTCCCATTGATTATCTAACCTTTGGGCCCATTGTTCTGATTCAGGTGAGATTTCAAACTCTTTTTCGTCTTCATCACTTTCTTCAGAACGGTCAATGGAAACCATGTTGGAAGACAGAGTATTGCAGTAGAAATCACCGATACTCGTATCGGAATCCCAAGAAGTGGTACTAGAAGAATCAGATCTCTTATCTTCGTCAGACTCGGGATCTTCATGGATAATATTGATAAAAGGAGTAGGAGCAATATAGCCCAATCCGCATTTTGTCCTCCCATATTTCAGAGGAGGAATATGAACAGGCATTTTTCTTCCTTTTTCACTATTGAGGCCAGTTCTGAAGTCATAGCCCATATTTTTGATGATGTCTTTAGATTGCTGACTATAACGACGTAGTTGTAATCTTCCAGTATCATCGTTTTTGTCATCATCTTCTAAATCAGAAGGACTTTGGGGCCCTTTGTAAAAGAATATTGGAATGTCTCCTGGCTTTCTGCTGGGAACTAGAAAGTATGAAGATTGTACAGTCTGTACAACTCCTATGGTTATTGTGCTCAAGTCATCTAACAAATGTAAATAACTATGAACATAATTACATACATCAACGTACTGCAAAGATGGAGACTTTTTATTAAATGTAAAAGCAGCAATATTTACATCTGTATGAACAGTCTGTACAACTCCTATGGTTATTGTGCTCAAGTTATCTAACAAATGTAAATAACTATGAACATAATTACATACATCAACGTACTGCAAAGATGGAGACTTTTTATTAAATGTAAAAGCAGCAATATTTACATTGGAAGAAGGCCGAGCCTTAGAGATCTTAGCCAAGTCAATGACTAAAGGGGAAGAAGAAGAACGAGAAGAAGTTTTGTTTCGATTAAGATCGATAACAAATGGCTCAGAAGAGGTGAGCTCCCTTGAAGCTTGAGATAGAAGAGTAATCCGCCCTCCAACTGGAATTAGCAGAGTATCCTGTGAAGATACAGGAACTGTAGTACGCCCACTAACAGGAATGATCATTGTATCTTGAGCAGACGACTGAGGTAACGGAGAGATCCGTCCACTCACCGGAATGATGAAAGAACCTTCTCCAGAGGGTTTGGGAGATTGTTGCTGAGTAGTTCGACCTTTAACAGGAATTATTAAGGTCTCACTTTGTGAATCCTCTTTCTCCATAGCTTGTATCACCCTTGTATATTCTTCTTTGTACATTCGGAAATCATTGAAATAAGCTTCAACCCCATGAAAGGGATTTATATCAGCAACTTCTTTTTGTACTCTTCCATTGCTATCAATGTACTTAAAACACTGATGAAGAGTAGAAGGCACCATATTATTTTCATGAAGAAAGGGCCTCCCAAGAAGAAGATTGTAGGATCCTACGATCTCGATCACATAGAAAGTGACTTTGGATCTGAAATCGCCAATCTGAAGCTTCAGATGAATCTTTCCCAAAGGCTCGCTTCGGCTTTGATTGAATCCCAGGATAGTAGTAACCGTCTAGGAGAGCTTGTGAAGAGGAATTTTTAGTTCATCCAACAGACTCTTTGGCATTATACTTATAGCAGACCCTGGATCAATGAGGATACGATCTATCTTCATTGTATCGATATAACCAGTGTAGTAGAGAGGCCGATCGTGTCGATTATCCTCCAATAGCATGTTGTCTTGTGTAAAGGTGATATTTGGGATAATCTCCAATACACTGTTGCAATGTAAGCAAGTGGCAGGTTCTGCATCTGGCTTCTTCAATTGTGCAAGACAAGAATCTGCCTGAAGAAGTGCCTCACTTAGCGTCTCCCGAGTCTCTTTGGAAAGACGTAGAAGTTCAAAGAGAGACATTCTAGCTGGAGTGTTAGCAAGTTGAGCTAAAATGTCGAAGTTATAAGGTTTCTGAAGCCCAAGAGGAGGGGACTTCTTGATAGGCTTATCAAATCGAGCCTGTTGTTTGCCTTTCTCAAGAGCTGTGGGCTTGGAAGGAGCAGGTTCAACTGGTGCAGTGGAAGGAATAGGTGCAGTGGATGGTTCTTCTTCAGGAGGAACATTAGGAATATTTTTGTCAGCAGGAGGGATATCAGGAGTATCCTCAGGACTTTTGGAATAATCCTTCAGATAAGGTTTCCCTGTTCGAGTAGCACTAGCAAGTGCTTCTTCCTTGTCTTTTGATTCTGCATCAGAAGTAGATCCGAGAGAAGTCATATGACATGACTTAATCTTTCCAGCCTTTTTAGACTTTCGAGATGTAGTCTTTTGAAGAGGAGAAGATTCAAAGTCTGCTACTAGATCAGGATGAATCCACATGATTTCTCCTGTTTCCATAGTGATTGGTACTAACCCATCAGACTATGGAGGAGGAATATTCACTATCTCAAGAGTTGCCTTGGGGATAGGAACAATCCCGCTTTCAAGGAGTTGAGGAGGGAAATCTCCGAATTGCATAGAGACAACGTTGGAGGTGACGGTCTTCTCTTTCGGAGTAAGAGAGATAGCTCCAGATTTAATCATTTCTTGGATCTTTTCTTTCAGTACATAACATGTACGAATTGTGTGACCCAATATTCTGTGGTATGGACAGTATTTAGGATGATCTGTCTTCCCAGCTTCATCAGGTTTCTTGATTTCAGGTAATTGTATTTTATTACCTTTCAGCAGATATTCAAAGATACCAAGGACATCATCGTTGTTTGCAAAAACAAAAGTATAAAACTTTATCGATACAAACTGTGTAATAAAGATTACAAAAATTCTGGAAAAATTACAACTATAGGAATCCAATCTAGATGACGATTGCTTTATCCCTTGGACGATATGAACTTTGAAGACGAAGCCTCTGAAGTTGAGAACAACTCTGGAAACTGAAGGCAAAAGCCTCGGAAGTTGAAGGCAAAAGCCTCGGAAGAATGCAGCAGCACTTCGACAAGAACTCCTGAACTCTCTAATTTATGATCTCTGATTTCTGATCTTGATCCCCTTGAAATGAAGACTTGAAACTCTATTTATAGAGTTCTGGAAATAACTAACTTTCATTTATTCTGGACTGTGCAAGATGATTTGTGCAGCAACTGGTTTGCGCAGCATTGGACTGTGCAGGCAGTTACTGGATCGTGGGCTAACTATCTGGGACACATGGCATTATTTGATTGAAATGCGCATGATCGTGCATAGACAGTTGCCACATAATGAGCAATTGATGGCATGAATGCCACATGTACTTTATCAGTTATGTTGATGGAGTGCGCAACCTGAACTGCGCAAAGTTTGGTTTGCGCAGACTCAGACTGCGCAGGATTGGTTTGCGCAATCATGGTTTGCGCAGGATTTGTTTGCACAATCATGGATTGCGCTGCCAACTGTCAGCCGCCCTCGAGCACTGTACGACGCCATAAACGAACAGCCTCCTCGTTATCCGTGCTGTCAGCTGTCAGGAAGATTTGATTTGATTCAGGTAATGATGACTTCTGCCATGTAAGCCTGCGCAGTTGGAAACATGCGCAAACCAACCTGCGCAATGTGATGTCTGCGCAATCTGTGGTCTGCGCAACTCATCAAAATGATGTATATCTTGAATTTTTGACTTTGTTGATTGATGCAACTTGATTTTAGGACCTACAAGACCCCCTTCAAAGTTTTCGAAAGTTGATTTTATTCAAAATTTCGAAATACTTTGAATTTTTGAATTTTGAACCACATTGCGCATGATGATGAGCTGTCTTGACTTCAGCCAGAGGTATAGCTTCAGCCCATTTGGAGAAATAGTCGGTTATTGCCAATATGAACCGATGTCCTCTAGAAGAAGGAGGATTGATAGGACCTATGACATCCATGCCCCAAGCTTCGAAAGGCCAGGAAGCAACAGTCGGGTGTAAGAATTCTGATGGTTGATGAATAAAATCTACATGGATTTGACAAGCACGACATTTCCTTGCATATTCAATGGCATCTGATACCATATAGGGCCAATAGTAACCCATGCGTCAGATGCGATCCTGTAATTTAGGACCAGGTTGATGTGCTCCACAAACACCGTCGTGAGCTTCACGCAAAACTTGTTTGGCTTCATCACCAGCGAGACAACGTAGGAGAAGACCGTCATAAGTTCGTCGATAGAGTGTTTTGGTGGTTTGATTATAATAGAATCGGAGAGATCGTCGTCGAACGCTTGTAGCCTCCTTAGGATCTTCTGGGAGTATATCATGAACCACGAAGTCGATGAAAGGAGTTCTCCAATCGTCATCGATGACATTGACTTCAGCAAAATTGCTAAATTCAATATTACGATTATTTTCGATGTAGAACAGTTCTCGGTTGGAGATAACCACCACCTGCTGTCTTTTGATAGGGATGGCTAAGACAGCTGCTAGATTGGCCAAAGCATCTGCTTCAGTATTGCAAGCTCGTCGAACATAGTCTATGAAGAAAGCTTTGAATGATATAGCTATATTGATTGCTGCTTCATGATAAGGCACTAGGTCTTGATGACGGACTTCATAGGTTCCTCTAACCTGATTAACAACCAGCTTAGAATCACCGTAGACTTCGAGATATTCAACATTCAGTTGTTTAGCTAACTGAAGGCCGATGAGTAGAGCATTATACTCCGCCACATTATTGGAACAAGGTTCATCTAAAGAGTAGGCTCTTTGGATAGTTGATCCATCTGGAGAAACGAGGACCACTCCAACACCTGCCACAATAGCACCATTGGGTCCAATTCTCGATCCACCATCAAAGAATAAACGCCAGGTTGGAAACTCTTCAGAGATCATGTTGACTTCCAACATCTCGTCTGGAATTTCATCATAGAGTTTAGATGTCTCAGGCACAGGATGAGCTGCTAAGAAGTCCGCCAGCGCTTGACCTTTAACAGACTTTTGTGGAACATATGCCATGTCATATTGAGCTAGCAGGATTGCCCATGTAGCCAGTCGAGAATTAAGTGTGCTAGGCTTCTTCATGAGTACCCGAAGAGGATTAACTCAGGATATGACATGAATAGTTTGGCCAATGATGTAATGCCTCGTCTTCTGTACAGCAAACATGAGAGCCAGGCATTCCTTTTCGACTGGACTATAGCGGTGTTCAGCACCAATCATAGTTCGGCTAAGATAATAGATAGCCTGTTCATGGCCTTCTTTGTTCTTTTAGGCAAGTAAAGCACCCAATGAATGGTCCATAGCACGGACATACATCAAGAATGGAATGCCAAAGATAGGTGGCACCAAGACTGGTGGGTTCATAAGATATCGTTTGATATCGTCGAATGCTCGTTGACACTCTTCAGTCCAAACAAAAGATACACCCTTCTTCATTAATTGAGTGAATGGTCTGCAGCGTCCAGACAAGTTCGAAATGAATCGCCTGATGTACGCAAGTCGGCCTTGGAATCCTCGTAGCTCTTTTAAGTTGCGTGGAGGACGCATCTCTTGGATGGCTTTGATCTTCTCGGGATCTACGTGTATACCCTTAGAGGTAATGACGAAGCCGAGAAATTTGCCACTAGAGACACCCAAGAATGACTTGGTGGGATTCATCTTGAGTTGATGTTGACGCATGAGATTGAAGATTGTTCTCAAATCTTGGATATGATCTTCTTTTAGACGACTTTTGACAGCAATATCGTCAACGTAGCATTCGACTGTTTTACGAAGATGTTCTCTGAAAATGGTACTCATGGCTCGTTGGTAAGTTGCACCAGCGTTCTTGAGACCAAATGGCATCACTGTGTAGTAATAGACTCCCCGAGGAGTGCGGAAAGATGTGTGCTTTTCATCTTCGGGATTCATTTTGATCTGATTATATCCGGAGAATCCATCCATAAAAGATATTCGCTCGAACCCACAAGTATTGTCAATCATGACGTCTGTGATAGGAAGAGGAAATTCATCTTTTGGACATGCTTCATTAAGATCTCGGAAGTCGATGCAGACTCCAGTTTTCTTCAGGACTGGAACAACATTGGCTACCCAATCAGGATGTTGTTCTTCTCGAATAAAGCCGCAAGCTATAAGCTTCTTGACTTCATCATCAATTGCATCTATCATTTCAGGCTTAAATCGTCTTTGTTGTTGTTTGACTGGTTTAGCATTAGGAAGAATGTTTAGCTTGTGAGTAGCAATCTTAGGATCTAAACCTGGTATATCCTCATAACTCCAAGCAAAGACGTCAATGTATTCTTTAATGAGAAGAAACAACTCTTGTTTATCAGCTTCTGGAAGATTCTTACTAATAAAGATTGGCCGAGGTGAATCGCTTTCTCCTACATCAATTTGAACTAATTGATCTTCAGTAGGAGGTTCACGTTGTTCAAAGCGAAGTACCCATTGGTTATCCATATGTTGAGCCCAAGGATCTGTTTCAGGATTTTCTTCAACGTCTTCATCATAGCCTTCTGGTAGTTCAGCGGAGACCATGTTAGATGATACGATCAGCCTGTGAACTTCACCAATGCTAGTATCAGAATCCCAAGATCTAGAATCAGATGAATTAGAGCGTTCTTCACTGTCTGAGTCAGAGACTACTGGGGATAATAGTGGAGGAGAAGTATATCCGAGACCTTTCTTAGTCCTGCTGTAGTACATTTCCGACTTTCCTTCCGGAACAGTCGTGCGGATAGGAGTTCGTCTACCTTTACCATAATTGAGGCCACTTTTGAAGTCATAGCCCATTTTTCGGATGATGTCTTTTGACTGTTGACTATAACGATGAAACTGGAGACGTCCCGTATCGTTAAGTTTGCTATCATCCGTATAACTGAATTGTTTTTCTGGTCCTTTACTAAAAAGTGTTGGACTTTCACCTTTCTTTCGAGAAGGGTGAATATGGTAAGAATCATCTGGATCTTCAAGTGAGACTTCTGTCTGAAGAGATTGTACAACTCCCATTGTAATTGATTGGAAGCTATTTATCATATCCAAATAGCATTTAGTATAATAAATAACATCAGTATACTAGAAATTAGGTGCTTTTTTATTGATTTGTACATCAGTATTTACAACAGGACCTTTAGCCTTAGCAGGCTTGGTCAGATTAATTACAAGAGCGGGAGAAGAAGAACGTGGGAGAGGCTTGTTACGACGGAGGTCGATAACAAGTGGCTCAGAGGAGGTGAGCTCCCTTTTTTCCTTGTTGCGAGTGAGATCAACAACAAATGGCTCAGAAGGAGTGAGCTGCTTTTTGTCCTTGTTACGACGTAAGTCGATAACAAGTGGCTCAGAAGAGGTGAGCTCCCTTTGATCTTGATCAGCATCAAATGATTTCTTTTGAATTGGCAAGTGAATAGCCAGTGGTTTAGAAGACTGAGGATGTGAAACTCGCCCTTTGACAGGTATGATAAGAGTGTCTTTGGGCATTGCTTCTTGTTCTTCTTCAGTATCTAAGGCTAACACAATCTTCATGAATTCATCCTTGTACATCCGAGCGTCGTTGCAGTATGCTTCAACGCCTTTGAAAGGATAAAGATCCGCAACTTCCTTATGGACTTCTCCCTTATCATCAACATATTTGAAACATTGATGAAGGGTTGATGGAACAATATTATGCTCATGTAAGAATGGTCTCCCCAATAGAGCATTATAAGAACAACCATGATTGTCAATGATATAGAAGGTAACTTTTGTGCGAAGATTGCCTATTTGGAGTTTTAAGCGAATCTTGCCCAAAGGTTCACTCCTTCCCTGATTGAATCCAAGGATGGTGGTGATTGTGGTGGAGAGACTATGTACGGGGATTTTCAGAGCATCGAGCATTGTTTTCGGCATGATGCTGAGAGCAGATCCTGGATCTATCAGGATACGATCGACTTTCATCGAATCAACATATCCTGTATAGTAGAGAGGACGATCATGCCTATTGTCCTCCATCAGCATGTCATTTTGGGTGAAAGTAATGTTCGGAATCAACTCCATAACACTATGACAATGTAGACAAGAGACTGGTTCTGCTTCCGGCTTCTTGAGAAAGGCTAAACAAGTCTCAGCTTGCATAAGAGCTTCACTTAAAGTTTCTCGCGTCTCTCTGGAAAGACGCAAGAGTTCAAAGATAGACAGCCTTGCTGGTGTATTGGCTAGTTGAGCCAATATATCGAAGTTGTAAGGCTTCTCAAGCCCAGTAGGAGATAATTTCTTCAAGGGTTTGTCGAAACGAACTTGTTGCTTGTCTTTGTCAGCCGTTGTTGGCTTGGGAGGAATTGATACTACAACTGGTGAAGATGCCGAATGGACCTCTTCAGTAGAAGCAGGTTGTGCCGGAGCAGGTTCAGAAGAAGAAGCAGGATTCTTTTGACCTTCAGAATGATCTTTCAAATAGGCTTTCCCTGACCTGGTGCCTAACAGAATCTCTTCGTCAACAATGGGATCAAAAGATACCATGTTGCAAATCTTGGTTTTGCCTTTAGACCGAGTTTTCTTCTTAGAAGAAGAGGACACCTCAAATTCTGGAGCAAGATCAGGATGTATCCACATAATTTCACCGTTGTCAAGAGACAAGGGAACAAGACCTTCATGTAGTGGAAGTGGGAGATTCTCAATCTCAAGAGTTTTTTTAGGAATTGGAATGACACCGTGCTGTACCATCTGTGGAGGGAAGTCCCCAAATTGGACTGAAACCATGTTTGCAGTAACAGTCTTCTCATCTTATTGCAGAGTGACTACACCAGCATTAACAAGCTCTTGGATTTTGCCTTTGAGCACATAGCATGCTCTAGTAGGATGCCCGATGAATCGGTGGTAGACACAATACTTAGGATGATCGGTCTTACCGACTTCATCAGGTTTCTTTGGGTCAGGGAGTTGAATTTTATTGCTTTTGAGTAAACACTCAAAGATACTTGCAGTATCATTCTCGTCAAAGGAATACTCTACTTTCGGACGAGGTTTCCTCCACTACACCAAAAAGGATAAAATGCGACAGTTAGAGTTGTCTAAAAATGACGTATTAAAACTGTTGTTTCAATTTCGACGGATTAAAACCGTTGTTAACATCAAAATTTATTTCACCAAAATAGTAAATTTGGATTTGACGGACTAAAATCGTTGTTTAATATAAAAAATTTGTTGAAAATTTAGGTTCCTCCTCCATTAAAATTTTTGGCTCTCTAAAATCCGACACCCATCCGATAGAACCCTTTTCTTAAAACCCCCAAATCAGCGTACTTCCTCCATTCTCAATACTTCTCTCCTTACTACCACCCTTACCCCGCATCCGCCATCGTCCCCCACCAACGCCATCGCCAGTGCCACACCACATCTCGAGGCCGTCTTCTTTCTCCATCAAGCCGCCTCAACTCCGTGAAAACTGACTAGCTAGGTAACTAGATAGTATTTCAGTTCTCATGTTCCTTCGATATAGAAATTTAGGGTTAGAGTTTTGATTTATCTGTTCTTCTCTTGACGAATCAGTAAAACACGTAAGTTAGAAACATATAGAGTTCAAAATGAACCTAACTATTGGATAATAATCCAACTATTAATGATATGTTCACATATAAACGAATATTTATAAATAAACATATTTGCAAGGTATTGATCATTTTATTAGCATATGTATCAATATGTTTCATAGTTGAAATAAATGCTTAGGTTACAAATTCCGATATTTATCAAGTACAAATAGGAAACCCAAAAAATCAATACTAAGTCCCAACAGATTTTTACCGATATGAAACAAATCATCCAACTCAAATAGCTTAACAATACAAGTTTGATTTAAACCTGATATTTCGTGATTCCAATATATTAGATTTCCGATAGTCCGATAAATAACTTAGGATCCTCTAAGTTATGTGTAGTGCTACAACTTAAAGTATAAGAATTTTAAACTTGTAAAATGTTTGTGTCTAGTACGGCTATCTAGTAGTACTAAAATTAGTAACGTAAATCGGTACCGACACGTAAATGGATCATAAGATATAGATTTCATTCACTTTTCTCAGGATACATCATGCCGGCCAAAGCCAACAATATTAATTTAAATAAATATGTAGGAACTTAGTATGTTATCCGCACTTCAAATTTAACTTTCCTATAGATAACTGCATGAAGTGCCAAGGAGGATTACTGAGTAAACCATGATGCGAGGCTAGATGTGCTCAACATGTATCATAAAACCATCACATCTTACCAAATGCACTAGTCCATATATCCCTTCCATATAGTACTTTGCAAAAATGCACACAGCGAACCGAAGCAATCTGTACGTTATTATCAAAATGTACTGCATGCCCAGAGAAATGATAGGTATTAGATTAGGTAAAACACTCGGTCTCATACGTAACTTGAACAGAAAATTGCAAGAACAGCATTATAGTTTAGTTAAATTTTACATAACGCACTAAGGTTTGGAATTTTTCATCCCAAGCACCCAACCGGACTTTAGAAGTCCGGATGTTTACATCATCCGCTGCAATCGCTCTCCCCATTTAATCTTTGGATTAATTCTGAAATTAATTAAAAACTAATTTCGACCGGACTTTTTTTTTTTTTTAAGTTCGTTTTTTAGCAAATGTGCTGACGTCAGAAGGAGGAGGAGGGTGAGGATGGAGGGAAGAGACTGTGGTGGTGGTCTACTACGGTGGTGGTGGTGGTCTACTACGGAGATGAAGAAATGGGGTCTGCATCTTTATGTGAACAACAACGACTATATCTGTTACTACTACAATGATACTGTTGGGACTGTGGCGGTCGCTGCAGCCGGCACGGACGGGGGGGTGGAAGCCAAGTGGCGAGGGCGGAGGCGAAGCTGTTTGTGATGTCCAGTGCCAGGAGGGCTTTCGCTTACGCAGAATCTAGGAAGGACAAGATGTTTACAACCTTACCTCCTCCCTATATATGAAGAGATTTGTTTTCGTAACTTGAACCTGCATCCTAGCGTTACCATTGCATCAGGCTATGCCTTAAGTTACATAAATGTTATTTACTCGTATTTTTTAACTTCAAAATGAAATATTCAATTTGAAATCCAGGAATCCCCGCAATGAGTCCTCACTTACAAGGCAGGACAGGTGAATGAATTGAATTGAATGAAAGATTCCTATCTTCAATTACTGGAATCTATACATAGTTAAGCAGTGTTAGCAGAAAGTAATCCCATTCAAACTCCGTATGGCATGATTGTAGGAAATATGGTATCCTATGTTACACGATTGTAGGAAATATGGTATCCTATGTTACACGAATACGGATAAAACATAATATAAACATAGAATACGGACATTTTCAAATAGGTGCTTTATAGCTAGGGGTGAGCATTATTCGGTTTTGGACCGAAAATCGAATCGAACCGAATAAGAGATTCGGTTCGGTTTCAAAAAAAAAAAAAAATCGGTTAGGTTTCGGTTTTCAAAATACAAAAATTCCTTATTCGGTTTCGGATTTCGGTCCAAAATCGAATAAAAATTATACAATTATGTAAATATCCTCAATTTAAAAATGTTTATATTTTAACAACAACAATTCTATACATGTATTTTGAATTTCAACTTTGATAATTTAATAATTAGTCAAACTTTGTGCATAACTTTAAAATTCAACAAATGTGTGTGTATAAAAATTATAATTTTTAATATAATTTAACTACGATCCTAACTTTGGGTCCGACACATTAATTTCAACCGAACAATCCGAATTTATTATTCGATTCGATTCAATTTCGGTTTTGGCTAATTCGGTTCGGTTTCAGTTTTGAATTTTTATAAATTCGGTTTATTCGATTTTGGCTGGTTCGGTTTCAATTTTAAATTTTTATAAATTCAGTTTATTCGATTTTGGCTGGTTCGGTTTCAATTTTAAATTTTTATAAATTCAGTTTATTCGATTTTGGCTAATTCGATTCGGTTAAAACCGAATAAACTGAACGCTCACCCCTAGTTATAGCCGCCTATATTGCATGAATTTGGATAGGTATACGGGTACCTATATATACGGATAAGTCCGCTCAGAGATTCTCTCTCCCACGTGTGATTCATCCTCACTAACCAATACGTATTCGACACGAGATGGCTCATATTTTGAGTGTGTACTTGCTTCCGAGCACCAAGTTTTCTTCATAAAAGGAAAGGTCAACCAACGAAAACAAAAACATGTATGAGATTTTTCTGAAGGTGGGATTTTTCTTCTTGCGGGCGCGAGCAAACGAATGTCAACTACAAATAGTCCCAAGTTCATCTGCAGATTAACCATTAACTGAAGCTATTCCCTCCATAACCAATGACCATGAACCATGACCAATTGACTAACAAAGCAAACCTCTAGCAACATTTCACAGATATTAGATGCATAATATATACAGTACTTCCGAAAATCCTGATGGCGTACATAGCATAACCAGACAAGTTATATTTCTCATCTACGCTTGAATTTAAACCAAAATTTCTTCATCTAGTCATACATTGTGAATGTATACTAAAACATACTGATGATCACAATATCGGACACAGTCGAAGATTATCTATCAAGAATTCTCAAAACATAAGATATCTATGGATATATACATACATTTGGCCAGACAATATGGATAAACATGCATATATTGGTTGATTAACCACTATTGACCAATTTATAGAGGATTTACCAAGTTAGATGACCAACCACACTCCCAAAACTTCTGCCGATGATAATCTAGCATGCCAAGGAACTCGCACCAAGAAATCACCCACCAACCTCTTTCACTAACCACAGCAAATAATAAAAGCACACAATCCTGTAATATATTGAGGAAGGAGAGCATGCACCTGGTGTCCTCTTCCTGGCAATGGCTACTCTCCTCCTTTTCTTTAAAGCTCTATTGGAAAGAGAACAAGATTGCGATACTACCCCACTGGAAGGATTCAGCTGGCACAACCAAAGTATGTCTCAGAGATCTACGAAGCAGCAGCAAAATCCATGCATGCCGGTGACCACAAGTGAAAGCTGCTGCTCTGGAAGCAAAGAAGAGACATGGAAGATCGCCAACTGCTGCATCTGGCCTTAGGAGCAATCTCTTGTGTAATCAGTAGAGAAGCAGAGAGAGAATACTCTTATACAAGCAAGAATCTGTACCAAGTCTCAAGAAACTGTATTGGCGACAAGAGTATATCTGTGCTCTGCTACAAGCTCAGTAATCCTATGTAGAAGTTATCCATTGGTTCTGAAAATTTACACACTCAACCATGACCACCATTCCACTTGTAATCAGTAGTAGATGGTAGCTTCATTATACAAATTAATGCATGTTTTATTGGGGTTCCACTCTATTCCCCATGTCAAATAAATCATATACTGACCTCTTTCTTTTCCTTTTTGCTCTACACTAAGGATTTTGTAAGAACTATGACTCTTTCGGAACTTGTTACACAAGAACCTGAGATCTAGCAGCTATACGGGAGCATTTGGTCCTTGATGTCTTTCGTAGGCCGCATACGCAGAACTCGAGGAGCTCGAGGTCTTCGTCGCAGGTTAAAATGGAAGCCATCTCTGGGTTGTCCAAGAGCATTTTGGAGGCCAGAAATCCTGCTATAGTCCATGTTTGGTATAACCGCGATTGCTTCCCGATGAATCTTCCATTTCGTGTGTCATAATATTCTGGCCACTTGTCATTCGAGAGCCTCTTCTCAGCAACTGATATGGCCTTCTCAGCTAAATCTGACCTCCCCATCTTGATGCAGGCCAATGTGAACTGAAAAAATAAGCAACATGAATAGAGTTAACTTTGATGGTTAAAAAATTTGGAGAGGAAAAATTGTTAGAATCATATTACGGTTATTACCTGCCACAGTAGTGTTGGCCAAGATCCGCCATTATGATATGACCAAGGTCTGAAATAGAGACAAAAGATACCATTTTGTGAGCTATAAACTTCGTTAACCCAAATATACGACAATCAGTATATGAAAACCAATATTAATGATAAGTTCAATCTCTTTACTATTAACGAACAAGGCCTTTCCTCCATGGTACGACTGGACCAAAGTTTTGATTCCATAAGTGTGTTGAGTGTAGCATGAGGTTGGCAGGTTTCCATGTTTCAATCTTTTATATCATGTTACTAGATAAATTCATCTTGCAAATGCATATATAGAAAGATAAATGTATCTTTTAAATACGTTTCCAGAATATCATTAATCCAGTAATATATTAAACTAATTTTCTCACCTTCTGCAAAATATGTGTGTGAGAGATATAGAAAACCTAACTTTATAAACACACAGATAGTCAGTAGTCTGTTCCAGATACCAGGAAAAGAAGGATCTCGAGTTTCTTTTCTTTTCTCTCTTCTTGTGTAAAAATATACCAAGCCAATAATTGCATACCATTTCAATTCTTCTCATCCTAGGAAATATCTTTTTCAGAACCTACATGTTCAATTTTCAAAGAGCAATTTGCCCAGAAAACATACAATAAACCAATGGAAATAATATCTCAAGCTTTGTAGAGAATTTTTTGTTAGGTTTTATTTTAAGACATCTGCAATAAATAACTAAATACTATATGCATACACATGACCAGAGTTTTCAAGTAGAAGGCTCACGTGTTCTTTGGATCGCTGCCAGTTATTATACGCCATTCTTCATACTCCAAAGCCGGATAACATATTTTGAGAGGCATATTTCCCACAAGATCTTCCCATTTGTCTTCAATAAGGTTTAGTATACCCTCAGCTTGCCTTGGAGTGGTAAGAGACGAGACAATGGACCATAGATTCCCAAGGGAGAAGAACCTGAAATCCATGTGAGCTGGCTGTAGATTGCCGATGAGGTAGCCTCCTTTCTCAGGAATCCAGTCCGCAAGCCAAGAAGGAATTTGATCTGGATAAATATTGAACTTGTTGATAGCATCGTGGGAGTATTCTTCAGTCTTGTAACGATATATCTCATTAATCTTTTTCATGTCCACCCAATAGTACTCCCTGATGTGGAATGACAATGCACTGAGCCTGTTATTGATCGCACTGACCAGGTTCTTAGATACATCGTTAATGGTTATCATTTCACGAGCACAGCGTAGAGCAGAGTAAAACAAAGCCTGCAGAAATTACTTTGTTATATAGAGAATAGACCAAAGTTGTTTTTATGAAGAAACCATCAAAGAAACAATTATCATCATAAAAATTGTGGAAAGCTCAAGAAAATAAAGAAAAACACAACAGTGACAAGTCTACATAAATACAGTTACAGAAGCAAGTCACATGCACAAGGAACTCATATTTATCCCTTTATATCCAATTTTGTACCCTTCCAATTGCTCCCTCCTTCCATCCGTTTTCTCCATTATTAAATATTAGACTCTATCAAGCCTTGTTCGTCTCATGTTATTTATTTTGCTTCTCCATACCTATCACCATCAAAATCATTTTTTAGTTGACCTTGTGATTGTTATAATTTATATCATGTGTAAGGCCTGGTTATTTGATCTGCCTAATCTCCCTTCAAGGGTCTCAGACTTTATAAATCACAATTAATCAGAACATGGTATTATTGAAATTTGTATTACAAAGGATCTTTTACTTACATCTCTCTCTACTTTGCACTGAATGCAACAACAATCATTGCTAAAGCCAATTTCCATTTAGAAGCATTTGGGAAAATGAGATCCAGTTAGCAAGTCACCCCAAGTTTTTAGTCCAAATGGTAAGTGGATCATCCATTAACCCCCAGTTTCTATCCATCCACATCACCCTATGCATAAAAAGATATACCCTACCCCCATCCCAAAGCCTTATTTTACTGATAGCCTTTCAAAGTTCAAACAAAGTCATGACCCTGCAAGAGAGAATATCACCATAATCCAATATTGGCAAATTGATATCAAGAAGTGAGTAGAAGTATATGTTTCATTCTTTTGTGTCCCATAACTACATTATATATGCGTGTAAAAGATAGTAATTTTTTGACCTTAGGTGCCAGAAAAACATTATGAGTAAATATATGGTGTTGTGCTCAAATCCTTGGTTCGCTACACATCATATTTTATAAAGGAAGTTTCTAATCATCCGTTAAAGCACAACTTACTTGGATCTCAAGAGGATGTCCATGGATCCCCATCCGGCGATCTATCATGCATGATCCATCGGTGACTAACAGGGAAGGAAACATATCAAAACCATCCGACAAACATAAGTTTAGGATCAATTTGATGCCAGTTTGCACATCCACTCGCTCTTGTAATGCATACTCTCCCGTTATCTTTCCATAGGCTCTCAGCAAAATAATCCACCACAATCCTGCCACATTCGAGATCAGTATTAAAAGTATGTCAACAATAAACATGTTATGCAATCCAAAGGTCATGCTTCATTTAACACAATTAAGATTTGAAGCTTGAAACACAGTTCTTCAAAATCCTCATGGAGAAAAGTTGGAACAATGATCACAGTAGTCTCTACATAAAGATTTTTGTACGAGGACAAATGACATGTAATATTTATTTTAATGAACACACTAAATTCAACAAAAAGCATAATCTGGGTGCTAAATAAACAGATATTGACACATATCAAATAGTTAAAAGTTCGTTAAGACCAATTTGCAGATCAACTCAATGTACAAGTATATACTATATAGAGCATCTATGACCTCACCTGAATCAACTGGTGCTACACGCCCAATGGCTGACTCTCCAAAGTCGGGATCCAAAATTTCCTCAAACGCCTCATTGCTTCCATCCAAAGGGACTGTTCTGACCTTAAAACTAGCTGGCATCAACCCTTGTCCAGGACTGTAGCAATCAACAGTCTTTTCCCAGCTCTGCTTATCAAGAATGATAGAACTTCATGACATTGAAGGCAGAAAACTAAACCAAGTAATTTAATGAAACTGCACACAAAGATGTCCAAACCATACAAGTTAAAGATTGGAAGCTTACAGAACACTGAAGACTGCTTATAACATTCAACGATAGGCATAGTCACCTGGAACGCATTACATCCTCGGTCATGGGTCACGGACTCATCGTACGGATTCGAGAACGGGGAATGGTTCTCGTCTTTATTTTCAGGCCCGGAGGGGGTGGGGTGAGTTGGTTCGCCAATTCAGTTTGCGGTACATTTTAAAATCCTAATTGGGATGATATTAGCTGTTCAAATTTGACTAGATAATTGTTCACACATGGAAAGAAAATCTTATATAAAACATAAGAAATTCAAACTCATTGTTGCATCGAGTAAGATGTAAAACTTGACTTTTCTTAGTCATACATCAATTTGGAAAGTAACATTCCAAATAAAATGATACAATGGTGCCAAATAAAAACATGTCAATAAACCATAAAATAAAATAAAATGAGAAATAACTTGGAACCTTAATATACAATAACAAAAGCATCACAAAAATCCCATAAGCACATTATCTGCTTTGCATTCGCAACTTGCAAAACTTCGTGGTGGCTCATATGCAATGAAGAAACATGGTACGAACTACAAAGTCAAAATTCATAAGAAACACATAGCTACGGAACCCTAATTGATAAGAAATCTCAAGTTTTTATTTTCCAACTTTTATTGCATTGAAAGAATCTCTTGCAAAAGCAAATTTCTAGTGAGATTGTATCGCCAAAATTTAGCGATCTGGATCGAGTACCATAACAATCTGGGATCAGAAATGTACCCCAAACCGGAACGCTCTTACTCGGAAGTGGTTCGACGGGGTTTAGGTGTACCCAGTAACTATGGGGCAAGGTATAGTTGTACTAACTTCAACTTCTACACATCCAATTTAATACAAAGGTTCCGTTAACAGAGAGCATTCAGTAAATGACAATGCCTCATAAATCTGATTGATGTAAAGCAAAGTTCAATGCTTTTAATACCTCATCAATAACTAAGGTGACAAAAGAAAAGAGCAAAACTCAGTGTTATTAAATATTTTATGCATGATCCTTCTTGGTCGTCAAAAGAATTAACTGATAATCACTAGTACATACCTACAACTCTTCCACCTCAGTAGAGCTACAATGCTTTGCCTCCTAGGTACATTAAAGTCAAACACACTCAGTTTACAGAGTGATCAATGAACCAAGAACAGGAATGTCGTTCCTTTTCACTCATCAGTTTGATGTGTCATCAAGATGAATGCAATTTCCTACATCAAATTGTATATATCTTACCTCTTCGTCAAAACTCTTTAGAACCTAGGGGAACTTCAAGGGCATATTGGTTGCATGAGCTTAAATTGGTAACCAAATGGTAGTTGTACCGAACCATCAACTGGCAGTCTAGCTTTTAGAGCACCACTCATGCTCATAGCTACCTCGGCTAGGAATTTGGCACTAATATAGAGGGTCGGAGTTCGGAAAATGCCAGTCATAAAAGCTTTGACATTTTCTATGGAGCTTTGTTATGCTCATTGTTGACCCCATTCTGATGGAAGAAGGTGTGGATGATGATGATGATGATCAGTCAGCCCGCAGCAACACATCAAAGAAGCACATAGATAAGTAGTACAACAGGAAAATCAGTAGAAAAAGAATTTAAACATCCTCCATTTAATCCGGTACACTGAACTGAACACCCCATTGAAAATTTTGAGAAAGCTTAATACGCCACTAAATCACATTCACAAATGCCCCCGGGGCGAGTCATTTGTTGCTCAACTCTGCTCGGAGAGCTTACTTAAAGCCGACACAGGCCTTATAGATCTCGAAACTGAATCAAAAGACCAAGTCGAAGAAAGTAGGTTTGTCTCCAGTGACAGGCTCAGAAAGAAAGAAGGTGACTCTTGATGCCTTGCAGACGTATGAACCCCTAACCCTCCTGGGTTCCCGTGGTTCCTATGCCGCTGTGTTACCTGGTCCTTTTTCTTTTAGTGCTTCGACCCAAAGTGATAGCACAAAGATACAAAAGGGCAACAAATCTCACTAACAAAAATACATTAAGAACTCAATTTAAAGAGACCCGGACAAAAAGAAGCAAGTATATGTATAAAGAGAAGATGCAACGTATCAACATTCCAATACAGAAACCGGCCAATACCAAGTACAATAAACAATGAAAAATGCTGCAAATTCTACCATCATCAGCTCACAAAATAGTTTACAAATCCCAACCAGTTAATCTTGGACATGGACGTTTACCACAAGAGACGAGGTAATGATTTCCTCAGGCTTCACCACTTAACTTTCATCTGAGCCTTCCGTAATCATCAAAGGCAAAAGATCTCCATTCCACCAGGTGTTGAATGAAATCTAGCATTTCACACTAAGCTACTCCTTTCTAAATTAATCATGCATAGGCAAAATTCTTTCCTTTCCACAACAATAGGATGCAGAACAGAATCTAGCATCTTGAACTACTACAGAATCTAGCATTTTGAACTACTAAAGTGATTCAAGCCTAATCTAGAATTTCTCAACTTGTAACAATCATTTATGCAACGTCAATAGTACTAGTTCAATTCCTCTGGTGTAATCCACTCATAATTATTTCAACCTAGTTCATCTACCAAACTACAAGAAAAGTTCACTCTGTAGGAAAAAAAAAACATTTTCAAACTACAAACTTCGATATAGCACTGGTATTCACTACATTTAATGGAGAAGAAATCGTCCTGACATTACAAAAGATGGATCCCTCCTTTATAATGGAAAAAGAACTTTCTTGACATCATACAATCAACCATAGTTGCAAGTTGCAAGCTAATGGAACCCCAATACAATTTCAATCTTCCTTTCCTCTGACATAGACCCCTCCAAGACCCAGCTCTCACACGAATCACTTATGGAGCCTTAATTTTCCTCTGACATAGACCCCTTCAAAACCTAGCTAATAAATTACCCTCTAGTAGGAGATGTAGAGGGGGTGGAGTAGAACTAGAGGAGGCATGTATTCCTTCACCCCCATCAGCCAAATATTTCTAAAGTACGCTAGAGTCTAGTAATTTTAGCACTAGTCATGACAAATAGAGAGATAATAGGAGGAGAGACAAACAGAGAGAGAATAAGAAGAGACCTTCAAGATCTAAGGTCAAAACTTCTAGCTTCTAATTTCAATTTGGAAAATGATGGGATATTTAGAAATTTGGAACTAGATGGGGGTGGGCATTATATCATCAACTTGTTATGAACCATTTGGGCCAGGTCTCATTCACATCCAAATTGTTTTAATCCAACTTAAAAATGTATTGTTCACATTTGGAAAAAGTGATTTTGTCTGTCAGTTTTCACTTCCATTAATGTAACAAGAATTTAGTTGACATTAATTCAAATAAATATATATATACACAAATAAAAATTCTAAACTCCAGATTAATTATATGGATATATTTTCATTGTTATAACCATACCATCCTATACTAGTTTTGAGCATACACAAATCTAAAGATTTAAACAATGCTAATAAGCAGTTAAACACCATGAAGCTTTTGGCACTTGAATACCCTGAACGATTTCTTTTTGGCTGACTTCTTGTAGTTCCTTTTGCGGTATTTGGAACATTTTTACCCCTAAATAATTTAGAATTTGAGTTTAAAAAATATTATTTCAATAAAATATCAATTAGAAGTTCAGAAGAAATATAATTAAGCTAAATATTAAGCTTTATAGTATGGTTTTAAAAGTGAACATATATCCATATAAATTAATGTTAAATAAATTTCTGTTTACACCAATGGAAGTAGGAATTTGACGGACAAAATCACTTTTTCTAGATGTCGCATATACGTTTTCAAGTTCAATTAAAACAGATCGGATGTGAATGAAATCCGGCCCACATGGCCCATAAACGGACCGAGGAACTCATCTAATTCCAAATCCTTAAATATCCCATATCTCTCCAAATTGAAATTAGAAGCTAGAATCTCCGATCCTTAGATCTCGAAGGTCTCCTCTTATTTTCTCTCACTCTTCCTATTATCTATCTCTCTATTCGTCATCACTAGTGCTAAAATCACTAGATTTTGGTGGTACTTTAGAAGTAATTGGTTGATGGATGGGGGTGAGCGGATACATGCCTCTCGTGCCACTCCACCCCCTCTATGTCTCCTACTAGAAGGTAATTTATCAGCTAGAAACATGAACATTATCCAAAAGATCTTGTATACATGCGTAGGACATGTACACTCCTATAACGTGTTGGACATGGCAAAACATGCAGATTGATAAAATGGTCAAATCCGATCCAGATACAGCCTAAGACAATCTATACACAAGTGGATACACACTTCCTACAATAAATTCATATGCCGCTCAGAATTATCTGCTTAAGCCAGCACTTCACGACCAAAAAAAAAACTACCACAAATCAATTTTCTTAGTTGAGTGTAATTTATAACCTATGAAGCACAGGCACTCTGCACAAGGTCCCCATGTCCGATTCCTGACATACATGCACAGTCCCCAAACACTAGTATCACATCGATACTCTCTCACACTGCTCTGACACGTGTCTGTCACATTAACACAAACTCCAGTTTCAAAAGATGCACAAATCTGATTTGGATCATCCGACACAGCTCAGACACAACCTGGACATGAGTGGATCTACATCAAACTAACCTGTGTTAACTTCATTAAAGCATGATCTGAATAGGTTGTGTTATACATCGGTCACTTAAGAAACTATAACCAACTGTTGAATCCAATGAAGTGACAAAAGTCAAATTCGTCACAGATAAAAGTTTATGTTTTCAGTTTCAACACAAAAGTGGAAAGTTTTCAAGGTTGGCTTGAACTGTTTGGTTTTAGATAACCAACCATTACTGTATTCCAAATGTCATAGCTACAATTTCTTTGTATCTACACAAAAACTCTCAAAATCACACTTAGATTGCACGGACACGAATAGAACACAAAATCTAACACGAACATGACATGCTTCCTAGAAACCCAAAATTATATATCAAGCATTCAACTCCTGAACCTAATTCAAGAACATATTGGGTCCTACTATCCACACACCACCCCCTACTAAGCACACCCCAAACCAAAAAAAAAAAATTGAAATTCCTATCCTACCCTCCCCCTCCCCTCTCCTCCCCCTCCCCCTCCTCCTCCTCCTCCTCCTCCTCCCCCGACCCTCATCCTCCTCCTCCTCCTCCTCCTCCTCCTCCGGGGTCGGAGGTCGGGGTCGGAGGGGAGGAGGAGGAAGGGGGGATGGGGGGTAGGATTGACATTTCAATTTTATTTATTTTTTTGGTTTGGGGTGTGCTCAGTAAGGGGTGGGGTGTGTATAGATTCACCCGAACATATTTAATCAACTGCCAGTCAAAAAACATAATTTCAGAAGAGCTCAGAACTAAACCCTCAAATTTATCGTGGGACTAACGAACTAAACTTTGCGCTAATGTAGAATCATTAGATTCATTACTTCATAATTCAACAGTTTGTGATTAAACTACACCTACCACAATAATAATAAAAAAGAAATAAATTTTCCTATCGAGTCCAAAGAAGAGGTTCTCATATCACCTGCAGCTGTAGAGTATGGAGCAGGAAATTCCGCACAATCTCGCTCTCCCCTTTCAACAAGAACGCGATGGCCGACGGCACGAAGTCCCTGATGAACACTTGATCGTAGTTCAGCTTCCCGCCCGCCGACGCGGCCGACGACACCGAAACATCGTCATCGGCCGCCACCGTCCCCACCGGGGTCCCGCAGTAGGTCACCACCGCCTTGTGCAGCAGCCTCCACGCCTCCTTCTCCACCTCCGTCGCCTCCCTCTTCCTCCCCACCTCCACCAAGACTTCCGCTCCCTCCGAATTTACGCTTTTGCCACTGGCATCTCCTTCTCCTTCTTCTTCTTTTTCTTCTAATTCCGGTTCTATCCTCTCAAGGAGGACGTGATTTACGGGAGTGCCACTGCCGTGGAGGAAGAGCTTGTCGAAGGAGGGCTTCTCTCCGGAGACCTGGTCGGTGGCGGTGGTGGAGAGGAGGCGGCGGAGGAGGGGGGAGGGAAGAATTACAGGGGTGCCACTAGGGTTATGGGGGCATTTCGGGAAGGATCGGACGGTGGAGGCGAGGTGGGAGAGGAGGCGGCGACGGGAGGATCGGACGGCGGAGAGCATCGCGGTCGTGGGGGGTTGGATGGAGAAGGAAGGAATTGGGAAGGTGTTGTAATAAAATTAACTCAGATGAGTAGATATGCAAAAATTGGAATTAAAGCTTGCCGCGGAAGAAAGGTTTGGGAGTAGTTTTGCAAGAGGAGGGGGCTAACTGTAAAGACAAGAATGGAGTGGAGAAGAATATTTTGATGTGTTGAGGGGCTTTTACAATAATCTAGATATGGAAGTCGGTAAGTATTGGGCTGTGGAGAGGCTTTTACAATAATCTAGATATGGAAGTCGGTAAGTATTGGGCTGTGGAGAGCGGTTAAAATGGGCTTTATAATAAAAACAACAGCTTTATCTTAAAAAAATTATAAATAAAAAAATAATAATAAAAAAAAAGTCCTGGATGATAAACCCAAGCTGTAGATAAGGGCATGAACCAAACTATTTTCCAAAATAATCACAAATAAGAAAGAATGTAATCAAGGTGTTCCTAATCATTCCTACAATAGTCCATCAAAGAAAATAAATAAAAGGAACTAATTCTTCCAATATTAGAAGTCTTGTGCTTTACCTTATCTATTATACTTTGGAAAGAAAAACTTGGAACGTATATTTTTGAGTTTATAAAGGAACTAATTCTTCCAATATTAGAAGTTATGTTTTAGGAATGATGGATTTCTGATATATGCTACCATTAAGCTCATCGTGACTTCTTTTGGTGATCCAATCAATCAAAAAACATACATAAGTATGTTACATATTACAATATTATGTCAACCATCATGTATGCACGTATTTTAATATTCTTTTGATTAACTTAGAAAGACTATTTAGAAAAACTAAAAAACAGTCTTCATAATTACTAAGTTGTCATTATTAAAACTAATGTACAATTTTAATAAGTATTGGCACGTAAGGGTATTTTTGGAAGAAATTTCATAGTGAAGCCTAACTTTTGGCATTATATAGTAGAATAGATAAAAATTAAATAATTAGTATAAAAAAATTAAGAAAAATAGTTATTATTATTATTATTATTATTATTATTATTATTATTTAACTAGTTGAATAATAAAACTAACTATTTATATATTAATTTAATAACTAATTATGGATACTATATTTAACTATGTATTAATTAAATGTTAATTAAATTTTATTTATTATTTATATTATTACCTAATAATAATTTATTATTTTTAATTCATGCGCACTAATAAAATTACATAATTAGTCTACCAAATTAAGATATTTAGCAAATATAAACAATTAATATATTTTTTTATGTATTTTTGTTGCAAAGACTTTGTTCTTCTATCGACCGTTTTGGTGCTTGTTTTGTACAACTATAAATTAGGCTTGTAGGATATTATGTCCAGTGACGACTTTCGGTTCTATAGGATCGGGACGTGACATAACTATATCATAGTACGGCTTACGTTCTTAAACTCTTGTTGATTCTTTTTAAATATGAGTTGCTTTCGTGATCTAAATTTTTGACTCTCTTTCAATGTTCTGTTGGATGTTCCATACAATAAGTCTAAATATATTATGAATCTCATGTTAGTATTTTTGTTGACCATGTATAGCTTCAAGGAACGCAGGATATGATTTGAGCAGCCTGTAACAAGATCTGCAGGCCTGGATCGCGTTCTTACCGGACCTCTAATCGGACCTGCAGGCCAGAAAAGAAAATTTTGACCCAGGCCGGTTGAGAAGTCGGATCGGACCAGTTTAGCCTTGGAAAACAAACAAAGTCCGAATTCGAAATAGAAGTGGGCCAGATCGGATCAGTCCGTTAACCGAGTCCGGACTGATCCAAACTCGTGTTTGACCGAGCATGAACCCCGAAACAAATTTTGGGTCGACCGACCCTTCTCTATCCAATTCGGTCAAATCTCCTAACACATAAATAACATCCAAGTCAACGAAACACATAATAAATATAGATCTTATATCCTGATCCGATACTCTGGCCGGTAAGTTCCGCCAGAAAAGCTCTGACATTTATGGATCCCGTTCCGTCAGTGACACCGGTTAGTTTAGTGGCAGTAATATCTGGTAAGCGTGTGTACTTTTACCTATCAATTGTGTCGAGTCTCAATCCTGATTAGCAATTCGGCAAACGAAAAAATTTAGGACGGCAAAAATACGAGTATAAATCGGTACAGTACAAATAAAATACATTAAAAAAATTAGTCAAATATTTTTCAAATGGAAATATTGAGGATAGAAACTTCATGTGCTTAAACAAGTTGTCAAAGTTGATTAATTAAACAGATTTTTATTACTTTTTTGTGCCAAATATTTCAATAATTCATTTGGGACGCACTTAAAACTTCGCATGTTTAAAATTTGTATACTAATTTGAATATGTCAAAAGTATGCAAGTATTATATGTTTCTGGAAGATATGAAAAAATTAGCGTATAATACGAGTTTTATTCCGGTGATTGCTAACAAGGGTCTCAATTCATCGGTCTTTTTCATCTTGAATGATGATGATTCATACCCCATGCCCCTATCCTGAGTTCATCACCACAAAAGTTTGTGCCAAACACCTGCATCTGCATGTTTAGCAAATTGTAAAAAAAAATTCGTTAGATTACCACATTTTGCAAAGACCCTACTCTTAAAATATCTGAACATATGTAATCTGCTCATTAGGTACCCTAAGACGTTCAATTTTGAGTAGACTCAGTGACGCGTTATACCCTCTCTAATATACACTGAATTAGATTCCGTAATTTATTTATTTCTTCCCCAAATTTCAGAAGAAGAATTTCTGACAGTGGGTGGAGGAGCGATGAGGACCGTGGCAAAGGTCGCCGCCCTAGCCAGAATGAGGAGAATGAGGAGGTCGACGTTCCCGTCGGGAACAACCACCGCTGCCGCCACTGCCGCCACCGTGGCGGCTGATCACCACTTCGGAGAAGGAGATACTATATCCGGCGGGAACGCAGTGGCCGGCTCTGGACGTTGAAGACAGCTGGGAGCTCGCCGGTGGCGAGGAGGAGGAGGAAATGTTGATTGGTTCGGATGTGTCGGATCCGCCTCCGAGGCTCGTGTTCAGCTCTCCTCCGACTCTGGAGGAGGCGAAGGAGGCGGCTTCGGATCTCAAGGAGGCTCTGGAAAAGTGAGATTATTGTCTATTTCGTTTAATTTATCAAAAAAAAATTTCCCTTATTTATCATAAAATTTAGTTGTGTAGTGATTCTGTCATATAGACTTTGATTAGAATGTTCAAGGAAAAGTTTAAGTTCTTGGGTTACTTGTGTTATTGCCGGGAACACCGGGGCACGCTTTTCGATGGAAAATATAGAAACTGAAACAGTTGTAAAGACAACGTTCCAAATGCAATCCCTTAAAGAAGGTTTTGCAACAGAGATCCAGAAGGATTCTGCAAATTACGAGATCTAAAAAGATATCGTAATACACGAATAATCTAAAGAAATTTTCGTGATCGTAGCAAACTGGCAGTAGTGCCTTCTAAAAAGAAGATACTGACAGAACTACTGAAGGCAACAGAAGGATGAAGGATGACAGGCGAGAGATGGAAATGCTGGGGTGAATAATCACCGTTGCTCAAAGCTTTATTCGCCCTCTGCGAACAGCTTCCAGGAACCAGCAAGGTTGACGGAAAACCTTAGAACACTTCTGCTCTTCTGACTCCTCGGAAGACGGCGAACTCCTCTGGCAATGGCTCTACTCTTCTCTCTCTGTTTGAAGTAACAGAACCCACGCGTACTAAAAAGTACCAGTGTTTGTGTTAAAGAACACGCTCACTACTCTGTTGTGTTAAAGAACACTTAGAGTTTTTCTCCCTGGAATTCTGATTACTACTGCACTCTGAGAGAGGAGAGAACCTGCATATATAGCCCACGGGGCGGTTGCCAAGCAGTTGTCTGAACTTCAGGATAGTGGCAGAACCACTCCTGAATGTGCAGCAACTGCTGCAACCGTTTCCGCTCTAATATGCAGCCAGCCATACGCACACACGCGGACACTACGCACTCTACGCACACTGCGTACGCTGCGCACACTGCCTACTCTACGCACGCTGCGTACGCTGCGCACACTGCACGTACTGGGCGTACTGGACTGCGTACTGGGCTGCGTAACTGGACCAGCGTAACTGGGCTCGCGTAACGTGGTCGCGCAAGTGGCTCGCGCAACGAGCGCAACTTAAGCGCACTATGCGCCTAGCGACGATGCTGACGTGCTAAGTGCAAAGTGCGCCAACAAAACTCCACATTACGCCTCATGAGCCCTTGAGCCCGAGTCCGAGCCCAAGTCCGAGTCGCTAAGCTCCTACAGAGCTTAGCTCCATGGAAATAAATTTCCAAGAGCAAAAAGCTTACAGCTTCTTTATTGTTGATTAAGCCTTTATACCATTAATAATTAATCCCACATGGCACACACCCATGTGCACTACATGTGCATCTCCATAAAGAGAAAAGACTCATATATATGGAGATACACATTCCTTTCTAGCCGATGTGGGACTAAAAACCAAAACAAAAGGCTACAAACCCAACAATCCCCCACATATCTCTATATATATGAGTACGAGTGTTCCCCACAGTAACTGTCCATTATGCTTTTAGGATAGATGCCACTTAAGACTTAAATCTTTCCATGTGAGTCAAAAATCAAACTATAATACAAGAATGGACTAAGCCTTGAATTCTGCATCATAGCTGAAATTCTTTTCACTCACATAATGTAGTTACATGTGCTTCTGGCTACACATTAAAGGCCCTGTGCCAGCCTGGTTTCAGTGTATTATTTTGGGTGTCTACAAGTTTACCCTCAAGAGACGGCCTGATATCTATGTCATACACTATAGGTGAGTTCATTATAAAGAGACATGACATGAAGCGCTTTGCGCTTCCCTTGCGATGCTACGCCGCAATGACATGGCTTAAAGCCGAGGCCTTACCCCGTACCGGGAACCTCATCGTAGTGTCATACTACAGTAGCATGAGGCAACCGCCTATTTGTAGTGCCAAACTACCCAGCATGAAGCCTTAGGCTCCTTTGCGGTGTTACGCCGCAACGACATGGCTTGCAAGGCCGAGGCTTTATCCCTAACCGGGTACCTCATGGTGGTGTCGTGCCACTGTAACATGAGGAACACCTCCTCTTTGTAGTGATGACTACACCCCTCTTTATATTTAATATACAGCATTAGGCTAACTGCCTATTTGCGGTGCTACGCCGCTGTGACTTGGCCTGCAAGGCCGAGGCTTTATCCTATTCTTGGGTAGTACCCCACATATAGAAACCTCATCGTGGAGTCACCCCACTGTAGCATGGAGTTTCACTCCTTGTAGTGCTGTTCTACCATGCTTCCTGTAAAGCATACCAGGCATTCACTCTGCCTGAGAACTCATTAAGGCAATTAAGCCAACCTTCCCACAGGAACCGTTTTTCGCAGAAAACAATAGTAGACAACAGTGGTTATAGGTCCGTAACCTCTCCATGCCCAATAGAACATGTACCCACCGTTCCTGATATTCTTCCGATTAGTGGTCCTCCCTTGAACCAAAAGCTAGATGCCTAGTAGATAAATCTTTGAACTATTAGCATAAAACATTATGGTAGGAATACAAAAATCCAATATCAGAATGCCTTCAAGCCCATTTTACAAGCTGTGTCATTGACCAGCTGGCGCTTGAGGCCCTTGGTGAACGGATCCGCCAGATTCTCCTGACTCCGAACATCAATCACTGCAATAACACCTCTCTTGATAAGATCGTGTACTGCCCTGTGCTTCAACCGCACAATCCTCTTCTTTCCGTTGAAAAGGTCATTTGATGCTACCGCCGCAGTCGCCTGGTTGTCGCAGTATATCGGTATCGCCGGTATTTGCGCTCCAACCAATGGAAGATCATACATGAGCTCCCGAAGCCATTCTGCTTCCTCGACTGCGGTATCTAGTGCAAATAACTCAGATTCCATGGATGACCGCGAAAGCATAGTCTGCTTCTTCGACTTCCACGATATAGCAGCTCCACCCATTGTGAAAATGTATCCACCTGTGGACCTCTCGCTCTCCACCTCTGAGCACCAACTGGCATCACTGAAGCCTTCCACTACCGGAGGATCGCCGCTGTAGTACAGTGCATATGTCTGAGTTTTCTTGAGATATCTCATAACCCGTTTCACAGCTTTACAGTGTTCAACACCTGGATTACTCGTAAAACGACTCAGCATTCCCACGGCGAAAGCTATGTCAGGCCTTGTGGCAGTAGTAGCATACATCAAACTCCCGATTACGCTTGCATACTCCAGCTGCCTGACGCTTTTCCCTGAATTAGGCTTCAGCTTCAGATCACACCTGTACGGCGTATCGATCCCTGGAAGATCCCGATACCCATAACGAGTGATCATTTTCTCAATATAATGAGACTGTGACAGCGCTAGTCCAGTGTCTGTCTGGATGATCTTGATCCCTAAGATCACATCAGCTTCCCCCAAGTCCTTCATACTGAACTTGCTAGAGATGAACTTCTTTGTCTCAGTGACACAGCTAATATCCGTACCTAGGATAAGCATGTCGTCCACGTACAGACAAATGATTACACCTCTTCCATCAGCGAACTTCGTGTAAACACACTTGTCCGTATCGCTGACCATGTAGCTATTTGATCTTATAACTTTGTCAAATTTCTCATGCCACATATTGGGAGCCTGTTTAAGACCGTACAAGGATTTCACCAACTTGCAGACTTTGTCTTCAAGACCCCTGATGACAAATCCCTCTGGCTGTTGCATGTAAATCTCTTCGGTCAGCTCGCCATTTAGGAAAGCCGTATTCACATCCATCTGATGTATCACCATCTTATGTATTGCTGCGAGAGCAATCAACATTCTGATGGTGGTCATCCGGGCTACTGGAGCATACGTGTCAAAATAGTCAATTCTCTGCTTCTGAGAAAACCCCTTAGCTACCAACCTAGCCTTGAACTTGTCAATAGTTTCGTCTGCTTTCATCTTCTTCTTGAAGATCCATTTGCATCCGATGGGTTTCGCTCCTTCAGGAAGATCAACCAACACCCAAGTGTTATTTGAGGTGATGGAATCAATCTTATTGTCAATCGCCTCCTTCCAGAAAACTGCGTCTCTGGTCTTCATCGCCTCATCATAGGTAAGCGGATCTGCTTCCACATGATAGGTGACAAAGTCACTTCCGAAGTCCTTCGGCCTCCTCACACGCTTAGCTGACGGCTCAGCTTGTTCTGATTCAACCGTTGTTTCAACAACAACATCTTCTTGGACCACATCTTCATTAAAGACTTCAGTCTCTTGTGCACCCTCATTATTCTCCGGGACATCCGGAAGAACAATTTTCTTGTGCCTTACAAACTTGTCTTCAAAATATTCTGCATCGCCAGATTCAATGATATGATTTGACTCAATATCAAGAAATCTCCGAGCATCACTCTTCTCGGAATACCCCAAGAAGATCGTCTTTGTAGTCCTTGTCCCAAGCTTCTGAATCTTCAGATCTGAAAGCTTAACATAAGCCAGACACCCCCACACTCGAATAACATTCAAGTTAGGTCTGACCTTGAACCAGAGTTCATGAGGAGTAACGTCAGAAGTTGCATGAGGCACTCTATTTAGAATAAAAGTGGCAGTCAATGCAGCTTCTCCCCAGTAGCACTTAGGAAGGCCAGCAGTCAACAACATTGAGTTTATCATTTCTGTTAACGTCCTGTTCTTCCTCTCAGCTACTCCGTTTGATTGAGGAGAGTACGGAGCCGTAGTCTCATTGACAATTCCATGTTCTTTGCGGAACGATGCAAATTCATGAGACCTGTACTCCCCACCTCGATCACTTCTTATCCTTTTGAGTTGTTGTCCAGTCTGCCGCTCAGCTTCGGCTCTGAACTCCTTGAACTTCTCGAATGCTTCGTCTTTAGCCTTCAGCAAGTAGACGAACGCATACTTTGAGAAGTCATCGATGAAGGTTATGAAATACTTCATCCCGGCCTTTGTAGAGAACTGTTTGAAGTCACAGATATCGGAGTGTACCAACTCCAGAAGATCTGTACTTCGATTAACCCGAGAAAAGGGTTTTCTTGTGATCTTTGTTTGAGCACAAACTTCACATTTCTCTACCTTACCCCCACATTTGGAGATAAGTCCTAGACTAGACATTCTGTTTATTCGTTTACAATGAACTTGTCCTAGCCTATTATGCCACAACTCAAGAGTATAAGCAGAAGGAGTGATTTCATTAATCACACTAATTACATTGGACTGATTTACAAGCTAAATTTTGAACATTCCTTCGGTATAAAAGGCTTTCCCGAAATATGTTCCCTTGATAGACATCACCATCTGGCCGGCATTGATGTCCATCCTGAGGCCTGCATTGCAGAGTAGGCCTCCCGAGACCAGGTTCTTGGCGATAGCAGGTACGTGCTTTACGCCTTGAAGCGTCAGAGACTTCTCCGAAGTCAGCTTCAACACCACCGTCCCGATCCCAAGCACTTCAGCTTGTGCTTGGTTTGCCATCACAACTGCTTCAGAAGTGGGTGTGTAGGTGGTGAACCACTCCTTACTGGAGCAGACATGGCAGGTGGCTCCAGTATCTACCCACCAGTCTGAATCAGATCCTACAGTATCAACCTGTCCAATCATAGCAATTACATCAGTAATCATTGAGACTTTGCTAGGCTCACCTTGCTCTGATTTCTTGGCCGGTGCTGTGCATTCACTTTTGAAATGGCCCAACTGGCCACACTTGAAACAAGGCATCTTTGCCTTAGATTTCTTTGACTTGAAAGAAGTTCCCTTAACATTCAAGTTGTTAGGGTTCTTCTTCTTCTTCTGGAAATCTGCACGCTTTTCCTTTTCCTTTGGTTCCCTTGATGAAACCAAATTTGCGTTAGCCATCTGTTTGGAAAGCGTGTCAACTTTATGTTGAGCCCTCATCTGGTCTTCAACATAAATTTCCTGCAGGAGATCTTCAAGGGTGATCTCCAGCTTCTTCCTATGCATGTTTGCATAGAACTTACTCTACCCAGCGGGGAGCTTTGAGACAATCCCTCCAACAATAAACTTGTCGGGGAGGGGCATAGCCTCGTCTTCCAACTTCTGTCGCAGCTTCAGAAATTCTTTGACCTGCGGCAGCATGGACTTCTCGTCCTCAAAGAGCCATTTGTGATATTTTTCAACCACAAATATTTTGCTCCTGTTCTTGTCTTCTTCGTACAGTTTTTCTAGAGACTCCCATATGTCTCTAGCGATATTCTTCTTAGAATAGGATTCTGCTAGGGAATCCTCCATAGCATTCAGGATAAGCAACCTGCAAATGCTATTCTCCCTTCTCCACTTGGCCTGAAGTTTAGTAGCCGCAGAGATTGCGGCAGCAGACCCAGTATCTGGAACGGTAGGTTCCTCTTCAAGAAGCACGTGATCCACGTCTCTGAGTTGAAGAGTGAGATAAACCTTCCTCTTCCAGACTTGATAATGCTCTCCATCAAACTTCTCTAACTTACAGAAGTCAGTGTTTAGGAGTGAAGCATTAATATTTTTCATCGTAGCAATAAAGCTTTGAGATTGTTATTTTCGAGAACGCCGGGGCACGCTTTTCGATGGAAAATATAGAAACTGAAACAGTTGTAAAGACAACGTTCCAAATGCAATCCCTTAAAGAAGGTTTTGCAACAGAGATCCAGAAGGATTCTGCAAATTACGAGATCTAAAAAGATATCGTAATACACGAATAATCTAAAGAGATTTTCGTGATCGTAGCAAACTGGCAGTAGTACCTTCTAAAAAGAAGATACTGACAGAACTACTGAAGGCAACAGAAGGATGAAGGATGACAGGCGAGAGATGGAAATGCTGGGGTGAATAATTACCGTTGCTCAAAGCTTTATTCTCCCTCTGCGAACAGCTTCCAGGAACCAGCAAGGTTGACGAATGTAGGCCTTAAAAATGAAGGTCACGCTGAGTTGATCAGAACAAGGTCTAAAAGTCACGCTGAGTTGATCAGGACAATATTAAAAATCACGCTGGAAGACAGCTCATCATTTGTCAGAGTATCATCATGACTGACAGCACTACAGTCGAAGAATGTCTTCTCGTATGCCACGTATGCACAGAACTCGAGAGATCACAGCCGACTATTGCGTGACTTTCGAAATCTTCTTCAGCAAGATTCAGCCTTCGTCAAGTTGGCGTACCAAAAGAGCTTCTTGTCATTTAATGTGACTGACAAAAGCAATCACTGTCAGAGATTTTGTGTCAGTCGAGGCACGTCGAATCAAGACAGCTGGCAGTCCTGCCTCAATAGAGTGTGGATTATGTTCCTTCCTCAAGTCTGCGTGTATTTTGAGCTTTCTGTCTCAAGTTTGAGTGGATTCTGAAGTTTCTTCCCTCAAGTCTGTGTGGATTTTGAAGCTTTTTGCCCCAAGTCTGCGTGGATCCTGAAGCTTCTTGCCCCAAGTTTGCGTGGATTTTGAAGCTTTCTACCCCCGAGTC
Source organism: Iris pallida (assembly GCA_029216955.1). Taxonomy (NCBI): domain Eukaryota; kingdom Viridiplantae; phylum Streptophyta; class Magnoliopsida; order Asparagales; family Iridaceae; genus Iris; species Iris pallida. The sequence continues at coordinate 7,280,147 of JANAVB010022596.1, read as the reverse complement.
TGCGTGGATTTCGTCTTCAACAAGTCTGCGTGGATTTCATCAAATTGGAGTACGTGGCAGCCATGCCACTGATCTCTCGCCTGTGTGTCCTGTAACTTGCACACGACTCATGCATGATTGCCATGTGTCCAACAGTTACAGGCCACGTCCAGTAACTGCTCACAACCTTGCGTATGTTAAATCCTGCGTGATTTTCAACTAGGCACAGGTTGTGAAGACAGTTATCCTTTCAGTTATTTTTGACTCTATAAATAGAGTTCTTTTTCTCATTCATTGTACAGATACATAGTTGTCTAACTTACTGTCAAAGTTTTGAGAGCTTTTCTTCTTCGCATAGTCCAAGGGATAAAGCGATCGTCTTCTAGATCGGATTCCTACAGTTGTAATTTTCACCACTGCCAAGTCGAAGGGACACTCTGTCTATGTCCCTAAGAATCAGTTGGCAGCCAATGGTGAAGTCTCTGCCACAGTGTCTACTCCTAACACTGGCAAGAACTCTACTGCAAACACGCACACTCTCGTGCGCTCGAAGATGACAGCAATCAAAAGTCACACTGACAGTACTGGCTCCTTAGCCAAATTTGTTCCAGTGTGCAATCTCACATTCAAAAATCACGCTGACAGCACTGGCTCCTTAGCCAAATCTGTTTCAGTGTGCAATCTCACATTCAAAAATCACGCTGACAGCACTGGCTCATTAGCCAAATCTGTTCCAGCGTATATTTCCAAAGTTAACAAACACGCTGACAGCACTGGCTCATTAGCCAAATCGGTTCCAGCGTGTATTTCCAAAGTTAACAAACACGCTGACAGCACTGGCTCCTTAGCCAAATCTGTTCCAGCGTGTAATTCTAAAATCAAAAGTCACGCTAACAGCACTGGTTCTTTAACCAAGCCTGTTTCAGCGTGTACATCATCTAAGAAGAATAGCTCTTTAGCTATCTCTTCTTCTTTGCCAAGTTCTACTAGAACTGGGGGTGGTCTTCCACACAAAGTCCCTTCGAAAAGGAATAACTCTTTAGTTGTTTCTTCTGCTCCTGTAGTTTTTACTTCAGGAACAGCTTTGACTGACAATTTTGTTAGTCAAAGAAAAGGAGATGGTCTTTTGACTACTCTTCCTTCTGGACATTCTATGTCTCAAAACTTGAATAAGTCTAAGAAGAAACATTCCTTAATGTCTTCTTCTATGACTTCTACAAATTGGGCACAAAATCTGTCTAGAAAAGAGGGTCTGTTACCAACTCCTAATCAAAGGGATGGTTCTACTCTTCCTTCTCTGCAAATATCTAGATCAATAAAAGGAAAATTCCAAGTTTCCAAAACCATTGTGTTACCTCAAACTGATTTAAGAACAAAACTTAATCAAACCCGTTTGGAAAGTACTTCTGGTGTTAGGAAACCACATCAATCAAATATGAAAATAAAAGATCCAAATGCAGAGTATGCAAGAAATTATGTGGCTCATATTAATCACTCCCTATATAATCAAGAGCCATCAAGACCCAGGAATAAGAAATATACTCCTAAAAATACACAAGGAGTGTTCTCTGATGTATCTCAATCTTCACAAACAGATTTACGAGAACACCTTCAACAGAAAAGGAGTAATTCTGTGACAATGGACCATGCTGAATGTGACTTCCAGCCAAGAGTCATAATTCAATGCAGATGTCAATCAATGGTTCAGGACTATGTTGAACATGAATGTGACTTCCAGCCAAGAGTCACAATGCAATGCAGATGTCAAAATAAACGACAATCTGTCTTCAATCGGATTCAGTGTGAACCTATGCCTGATGAAGATGAACCTCTGTATGCTTCTGTCAACATGACCTCCCGGGATACTGGGGGTAGAAATAATAGTCCAGATGGAGTATATAGAGGCACCAGATCAAAAGTCCTGGCTTCTACTCAAAGGACTTCGATTTCTGAAGATGATTCTGAATTTCTTGGAGAATCTAATTTTCCACCTCTTCCTACTGGGGGTAGTTCTCCTTTAAATGACTTTGATGCACGAAACATTGATTCAGAACATACAACATCCACCAATTCATCAATAATCCCTCGTACAGTCACGACATATATGGTGGATGGGAATACTGAATTGAACAATGAACCTTCCTCTTCGGTGACTCCTCAAGAACAAAGAATTGCTTCTTTGGAACAGCAAATGAAGTCTATGGCTGATACTATGAAGTCAATGTATGAACTCATGACAGCTCAGTTACAAAATCGACAGACTGTACCAGATACTATACCAATTGACACTGGTGTAAGTCCAGTACAAGTTCCTCCAGCAGTACATTCCAATACTCCTGGACCAACTCAAACAAATCCTAGTCTCTCTGGAGCTGGGGGTAGTGCTTATAATGCTGTTCCTCCTCCCAACTATTCTCTACAAGCTACAACTCCACAACCTTCCGGAGTTGTTACTGAAGAATTGAGGAATCTCCGAACTCAATTTGAGGCATTCAAACAGAAAGATGGTTTACAAAGGTTAGGCATCAAACAACCTTATCCGATAGAATGGAAGCAAGTATCATACCCTCCTAAATACAAGCCTCCTACTATCTCATTCTATGATGGAACCACTTCTCCAAGTCAGTTTATTAATCACTTTGAAGTGATGACTGACCAGTTGCAACCAAGTGACGCCCTCCTTACTCGGGTGTTTGTTGGATGTCTCAAGAGAACGGCTTATGAATGGTATAGAAGTCTCCCAGATGGGTGCATTACCTCATTTGTCGGTTTCAAACAGATGTTTCTTGAACGGTTCTATAAAGGGCTCAATGACATGACTATGTCTGCTCTTATTAGAATCAAGCAGAAAAATAATGAAACTACAGAGGATTTTATTGAACGGTTTCGAAAAGAAGCTCTGAAGATGCCTCTTGGAACTCCAGATGCTGTCACCATCGACACATGCAAATCAAACTTGTTACCAATCATCAGCATGTGGACAGGATCTACACAATTTCAAGACTGGCCTTCTTTTATAGTTAGTGCCAAAGCTACAGAAATTAGTGCTGAAACCTTCAAAGGTTTAGGAGTGCAGATGACTCCCAAAGAAACAGGTCAAGGTACTAACAATAAAAACAATGCTCGCAAGGGAAAAAAAACTCTTGAAGTTAATCTTCAGAGCAAAGATGCATCAACTGTTCAAACTTCTCCTACCTCTACAACTCAACAACCAAGAACACCTCGCCCCAAAGAAGAATACTCTTTTGATGACGATTGTAGGTCCTAAAATCAAGTTGCATCAATCAACAAAGTCAAAAATTCAAGATATACATCATTTTGATGAGTTGCGCAGACCACAGATTGCGCAGACATCATATTGCGCAGGTTGGTTTGCGCATGTTCCCAACTGCGCAGGCTTACGTGGCAGAAGTCATCATTACCTGAATCAAATCAAATCTTCCTGACAGCTGACAGCACGGATAACGAGGAGGCTGTTCGTTTATGGCACCGCACAGTGCTCGAGGGCGGCTGACAGTTGGCAGCGCAATCTATGATTGCGCAAACCAATCCTGCGCAAACCATGATTGCGTAAACCAATCCTGCGCAGTCTGAGTCTGCGCAAACCAAACTTTGCGCAGTTCAGGTTGCGCACTCCATCAACATAACTGATAAAGTACATGTGGCATTCATGCCATCAATTGCTCATTATGTGGCAACTGTCTATGCACGATCATGCGCATTTCAATCAAATAATGCCATGTGTCCCAGATAGTTGGCCCACGATCCAGTAACTGCCTGCGCAGTCCAATGCTGCGCAAACCAGTTGCTGCGCAAATCATCTTGCACAGTCCAGAATAACTGAAAGTTAGTTATTTCTAGAACTCTATAAATAGAGTTTCAAGTCTTCATTTCAAGGGGATCAAGATCAAAAATTAGAGATCATAAATCAGAGAGTTCATGAGTTCTTGTCGAAGTGCTGTTGCATTCTTCCGAGGCTTTTGCCTTCAACTTTCGAGGCTTTTGCCTTCAGTTTCCAGAGTTGTTCTCAACTTCAGAGGCTTCGTCTTCAAAGTTCATATCGTCTAAGGGATAAAGCAATCGTCATCTAGACTGGATTCCTATAGTTGTAATTTTCCCAGAATTCTTGTAATCTTTATTACACAGTTTGTATCGATAAAGTTTTATACTTTTGTTTTTGCAAACAAAATGGTGACTCTGCTGGGGACAACTTTCTCCTCCGACGAGGAAGTAGCAACTCAATGTGACGTAGCGTCTATCGGGAAGACGCAGAAGACGCTGGTTGTTAAGGTCAACCAGACAGCCTACGAGGCAATGCTCAATTCCAAGACCACTCCTCGTACTGCAGCCACTTCTGCCAAGAGCAAAGTACGCTCAGTTTGGGTCTCCAAGACTGCTGCACAATCTGGCAGTTTTGCCACCAAGGATACTGTGCCAACTGCTGCACAATCTGCTAGCCAGACTGCTGCACAAACTGCTGTGCCAACTGCTGCACAGTCTGTCTCAACAAAGTCTGCACAATCTGTTGCAGTCAATGCTGCGCAGTCTGTTGCAACTGTTGCACAGGCTGCTTCATATGCTGCCTTGTCAAAACACAAGACTCCTATGACTCTGGCACAATTGGCAGTAGCTTTTTCTGCGCAAACTGATACTCCAGTAATTAAAGTGCCTCCCAAGCACTCTAAAGCAAGGACTCCTGATGCACAAACCACATCTTCTGTGGCCAGAATTCCTGCGCAAAACAGCCTTTTGGCTAAATTCCCTTCTTCTCACAATAAAGGAAGAAATTTTGCTCCTCTTTCCAAACACCCTATTGCCCCTGCACAATCCACTGGGGGTAGTCCTTTGGCTATTCCTCTTTCTCTTCAAAACAAAGGAAAAGGCCCATTGGTCTTTTCTCAAACTTTCTTGTCCCATGACTTGGAAGACAACAGAGGGAAATGCTCTTTAGCTAACCCTTCATCTCAAAACAAAGAAAAGGGCCCTTTGGTCTTTTCTCAATCTTCTTCAGTCTTTACTAAAGAAGATCCATCTGAATGTGCCTTGGCACCAATCAGTACTAAAACTCTTTCAAACAAGGATTCTTCTTTCCTTTATAACAAGAGTACTGATCAAAGAGGTATTCTGCCTACCCCGGTAGCAGAATTCCAGGACCTTCCAACTTTCAAAATATCTCGTTCCAAACAGGGAAAACTGTTAGTATCTCAAACAGAAACCCCTGGAGGTGAATTTGCAGACCTAAGAACATATCTTAATAGGCCAACTTTGGCAAAACGCAAACAACCAATGCCGAAGGTCAAGCCTCAAAGACAAATCTCCAGGAACAAAAATCCTGATACTTATGCCAATGAAGTGAGCACTTCCATGTATACTCAAGGGACTAAACATTTGAAGAATCGAAATCATGTTCCGAATATTGTCAAAGAACAAATCCCTCAGAGCTTTCCTCGTCCCGTTGCTGATCTTCGAGAACTTCTAAGACAAAAACGGTACAATACCTCAACACCTCTACCATCTGATCATCATTGCAATCATAAAGTCATAATCCAATGTTGTTGTCAAACAACAAAACGATCTGTTTTCGATCGGCTGACTTTTGCTAAATCTGAACCTATGTCAGAGGAAGACGAAGTCTTGTATGCTTCAGTTAACATGACTTCCCGAGACACTGGGAGTAAAAGATGCTCTAAACATGGCAGACTTCGTAAGCCAAGCCAGCGGTATTTAGAATTACTCCAAGAATCTTCCGAAGGAGTGTTTCAACATACCCGTTCTCGAAGCCGAGATACAATCGGTCAAAGGAATCTTCCTCAAAATCCTTTAGGTCATCTTCCTGTTTCTCAGTCAGGAGATGATTCGTTCTCTGATTATGATGCATACAGTGAAAGCTCTGAACAGACAGTATCTTCTACTGTACCAAGAGAAGTAACATCGTATGTCGTCACGGATGATCCAGATACTTCAACTTCTATAAATCAGGAACAGCGAATTGCTGTACTCGAAGATAAACTAAAAACTATGGCTGAAATGGTTGCTAGTATGCATTCTATCATTGTAGCACAGCATGCTACACCACCAATTGCACCTACTATTAGTCCAGAGATCATAGCATCTTCAATACCTGCCAATACTGGGCTGGGGGTAGTACCTCCGCAAATGCCTCATGTACAAGTGCAAGTACAAACTACACCTAGCCAGTCAGGAGCTGGAGGTAGTGCTTATAATGTTGTTCCTCCTCCTGCCACTACAACTCAACCTGCTCCTTCTTCGTCATCAGAAGACGCCAATGAAGCTGTCAAACTCTTACGAACTCAGTTCAAAGCATTTAAAGAGAAAGACAACTTGCAAAGATTGGGGATTAAGCAGCCCTATCTAGTTGAATGGAAAGAAGTCCCGTTTCCCCCGAAGTACAAAATCCCAACAATCTCTCTGTTCGATGGCAGTACTTCCCCAAGTCAATTTATCAATCATTTTGAGGTAATGACTGTTCAACTCCAGCCAAATGACGCTCTTCTTACCAGAGTGTTCGTCGGTTGTTTAGCCGGCGTAGCATATGACTGGTACAGAAGTTTGCCCGATGGTTGCATCACATCCTTTTCAGGTCTTAAACAAATCTTTCTAGAACGGTTCTATGAAGGATTCAATGATATGACGATGTCAGCTCTCAACAAAATCAAACAGAAACATAATGAAACTGCTGAGGGCTTTATTGAACGGTTCCGCCGTGAAGCCTTGAAAATGCCTCCGGGGCTCCAGCTGCTGTCACTATTGATACTTGTAAGGCAAATCTTTTGTCTATTATCAGTATGTGGACGGGGTCTACCCAATTCCAAGATTGGCCCTCATTCATTGTCAATGCCAAAGCTGCTGAAGTGAGTGCCGACAAGTTCAAACAATTGGGGGTACAAATGTCTAACCCTGATCGAGATGAGCATCAGAATTCAGGTGGTGGCAACCGCCAGAACAATCGCAAAGCAAAAGAGACTTTGAACATTAACTTGAACAAAAACAAAGAATCTTTGGCTGTCAATGTAGCTCCGCCTACATCCACTCCTACCCCTTCTGCACCTCCACCGAGCACAACGCCAAAACATGTATTTTTCGACAGACCAAAACTGTCGTAAATCATGATAAACGACAGTTTTGATCCGTCAGAGGATCCGTCGTTAATAACGCGTCCCAAAATATAAACGACAGTTTTGGACTGTCGTTAGATAGCTGAAAATAACGACATGTATTGTCTGTCAAATAAAAACGACTGACTAAAACTGTCAAATAATTTGTGAATTAGTCGGCAACTATCTTTTCCTTTTTAACAATTAAGATCTGTCGTTTTCTGGAAACAAAATTCATAAAATCTCAATTCATCCATACCAATGATATTTAAACTTGTTTATCCATTACATAAAAACATAAATACATTTGAAAATAGAATTTCATATAAACATCAACAATCATCAACAATGAAAAAACCTCAATCAAAATTGTATTAACTAGTAAATGTTTCGAGTTTACATAGCAATATTTCATCGAAAACAACAAGAAATCCTAATGTTGCAAGCTTACAATGACTTGGTTCTCATATTGAACATAAAAAGAGAATGTTATTGCTAGCTTCATACAGTAAAGGATCCGGATCAGGTAGCAATCACTACTGGTGCTCATGAGATGAGTCAGGTTCATTCCTGGCTTCATGAATGTACTCTGCTACTTCATATAGTAAAGGGTCCACAGGCTGGTCAGGAGATTCTTCACCACCAAATCCAAATTTCCATAATATATCCCTGACATAATTGAATTCAGCTTCATCCTTCTCATCCACTTGAACGTCAAGGTCCGCAAGCATTTGCGATCTATCAGAGCCTCCGATGCTATACCTTCATCAATTTCCAACAACTGGCTTTGTTGATTGGTAATTGGAGCCATCTGCTCATTATGTATGTGTCTATCTTCCAGCTCTGGATCTACAAGAGGGGAGGGGATAATGGGCCCTGCATGAATATAAACACAGTGTGTGTCGATGCAAGTAGTGTTTTGTGTATCTTACACGATGACATGTAACCTGGATGGAGTTCACTCGTCATAAACTCACGATTAAAATTTTCACTTTGATTTAACTTGATGCATTGGTTAGGAATATCCAAACCGCTTGAATTATAATTTGTAGACAATTAAGGACGTGTGTGTCTGTGTGCGCACGTGTATCTTATTAGGATGAAACCCACTTACTACCATCCAACTTTTTAACTTATCAATTGAGAATATGATTATTTCAGGAATGATAGGTAAAAAGTTGAGAAGAGCATAAGGGATCCTTACTTGAACAATATCAGTCTTGTTCTTACAACCTTTGCACTCAAACGATTTTTTCCTCAGATCAGCAATGGCAATCAACCCACATTTCTCACATATGAACCTAATAAGCATCACTTTGATCAAACAGCCTTTCCTTACGGAAATGTGCAGTCCCATGTGCAATCATGCAACCATATGCTTGCCCAAAGAATATCATGGCACTCAATCTCTGCCTAGTATGACCATTGTACATTGTTTCAAATCTACGCATCTGATATCCACATTTACGGAGAGCTTTGCTGATATTGTCGACCTGATAGATATTCTCGAGATACTCACAGGAGGTGCAAGACCATCATCTTCTATTTTGTCATATAAGCCATATCGCATACCCTACAAAAGCAAGGGATAATTGTACTTAATTACTGCACACCAAGAACACAATACCCATATATGCAAAAATTTAGACATGCTATGCCAGGACTTAATGCATTAGTTTGATAAACATGTTTCTACAATGAAAAAAATAGAATTTGGACAGTAGATGGCATGATCAAAAGGGTAAATCACCAAAAATTAAATCACCTAGGAAAAATGAGGATTTGCAGCATCAAGGTATTTACTTAAAGCACATTTATCTCCACAATGAATCTATAAATATTTACATAATAAAGTGACATACCATCCAAATGGGTTCAAAGAATTTAGGAGCGTTGTACAAAATAGCAAGACCAAGTCTTTCTGCATAACGATCTTGTAGAACATGGGCTGTTTCTTTTGTCACCTTTACTGAAATGTGTGACATATCAAACCCATGGAAATCAATGAGCCAAACCATCTGTTCTTGGTTGGCTGGCAAATTCAAATTGCGTTCTCCGTACAGTACACTAAGTATTTAATTTGTCCCTTAGTGGAGTTTTTGTTCTGCAATTCAAGAAAAATGAAGTCGATTTGTTCCAAATGATAGTGTGTGAAGTAAATTCGAGCATTACAAACCTGGCGCGCAGGTCTTATGACAAGGACATTCCTACCATATTTGTCAACAAAATTTGATCGATATATTTTTCCAGTCTTGGCTTCATGAGCTACTTCCTCCTACAAAGAGTATGATATAAAAATAAACACTGCAGAGAACCACAAATCAAGAGATAACAAGCATATAATGATAATTGCCAAAAGAAAAAAAATCAATATCCATCAAGATATAATCTTTTGAACATTGACATAATGGAATATGGATAAAAGAAGCACGGGCAATGTCACGGGTAATGTGTGTTGTGTCATACCTGTGTCCTTGCAACATAACATAGCAATATCCAAACACGGTCAAGGGTGTTATTCAAAAAGCCAGAGGGGTTTGTACAGAAAACATACCAATAGAAAATTATCCCCACGTAAAAACAGATTGGGCCAAAAAAGAGCTAAAGAGAGACACTGATGATGAGACATACATTATCAAAAGGGACAGATTGGTCATAAATTATTCTAATATTTTGAGTTTAACATAATAAAGAATGCAAGTAACTAGGAAGGACCTTCTACCAGGAATACAAACCTTAGCACTCCCATGTTTGATGCAGAGGATGCCGAGCTTTAATCCATCTCTTGTGCTGACCATATGAACAAGAAGTGGAGCTTTTGTCCTGTTCTTTTTATTCTTTCTTTTATTTGATGAGTGTGGACATTCTTCTATGCCAAAGGACTCTTGAACAAGAAGTGGCAATAACTGTTGAATAACATCTGCAGCAGAGGACTTTTAACAAACAATATTCAGAAATGGGTTGTAAGTGCACCAACAACACTAGAAAACATTAGTCTTTAACTTTACAGAATTACCTTGTCATCTATTGTAAAGTATTCAACAATTGCGGTATGAATTATAGAATAGTCTAGAATCCCCTTCTCCAGAATTGGCTGGATCACGGAAGTCATATGTTATACTACTGATGATTTCTGTAGTCCAAGTTTTGAAATTACATCCACCAACCTGATGAGCACAAAGGGTAAAAGTGAAGAAACTATGTTAGGAAGAAGGCATAGACCCAACATAGCATAAGATTACGCATACTGAATCAAAGTTTAGTGATAACAATTTGCCATGGAATTTGAGCATGGACAGAATCAGGAAAAAAAGAAGTTACCAAAGTGAACATACAAAACTGAAATTTTACATATAAAACAAACAATAAAACATAGTTACAGATAGTAGACTATTATTTTTTTGCCCTTGGTATCTTTAATAACCTACAAGTCATCCATACAAGAATCTACTTGCATCCACATTATGAGTTATCATCCAGCAAACCTTTCAACCATCTAGATCCATACAAGTATATAACTTTCCACCATAAAGGTCTAAAATCAGAAAACACTACCATTATAGACAATTGACACGACAAACTTAATAACCATTACCTACCACCTTTATCACATTACTCGATATAAACCATAATATGTTACTAACATCATGAACAGCTACTACAAAATAGAACCAACTTACCTCTAATGACTGATTGTAACAGCTACCTATTAGTATAAGCATCATAGAACAACTTCTATTGATTCAAGCTTCTCTTCACAATCGCTGGAGAAACCACTTTATGGATTAAATCATTATTCAACAGTATTTTCTTAATCTTTCTATACTGGAACGTAATCTAAATATCTAACACATGGTTATTAAAATTGCGTCGATGTGTATGCCTAAGGCTAGAAGCTCACACTAAGGGAGGTTGAGCCTCACTTAAGCTAGCCATGTGCCTTGCTTTTGCAGAACAAGTCCAACCTTATACAAGGACCTAATAGCATAATCGATCCTCCCCATCTAGAATTTAACGTCGTTGAAAGCTTCCTTGATTTGTTCAGAACAAGTATGACCTGGAATAAAGCATCGTGCAGTAGTTTCAAAGTCAAGGGCCTCTGTTCTTATTATTCAAGTGACTTGCTTTGCTCAAGCGCGGGCCTTTTTTTGTATTTTTGCCTAGACCCTAAAGGATGTTGGCAACTAAGCTCACTTTTCACTTATGACAACTATTCGAGATCTCGCTAGCAACCTCTTGTCCTAAAAAAAGTAATCATTTAGACGAAGTCAGTTGATTAGGACAAAACATTGTATCCTTAAGATCATCAAAGGCTACTTTATGTAGTTTGTGTACCTCTAGTCGTGTCTGTCACCTTGAACATGTTGTTTCATGATATATCCATGCAACAGACAGACACGATATCAATGAAACAGTCACCAACTTACCTCAAGCCAGTTACAGCATCAAAATATTTTTCATTAGCAATCCATACTTTTCCAATTGCTCCGAACAGGCTTGGCTACACGGCCTTCATCTTTTTTGGGTGTCATCTCTCCCATGCACATAACTGAACAAATGAGGAATATCATAAGCAACACCATGTCACATTTAAAAATTATTCTTGCAAGTGGCAAATTACAAATTCAGATAAAATCATCAGAATTTGTAGATGACCCTCTATTGTAGCAATGCATGAATGTGGATCAAGAAAGGAGTATCTAGAAAAAATCAACAGTAAAATACGGATAGAAATGGTAACAGTGTAACAATCTATAAAAATAGGATTAGCACTAACTAGAGAAAAGAAGCAACAAAAGCTACAGTAGCCAATACAAGCCAAGACTGGGAGCAAAGGAAACACTAATAGTGGCCAAGCATTTCAACACTAAATTTTTAATACAGAGAGAACAAGAAAAAAAAAGGGATCGTCTATTCAAGGCAATTGAATTAATGCATCCAACAAGCGCCAGCCAAAGGCCAGCCCTACATATAAGGGCCTGTATCTACCACAAACTTTTTCTCATCATCAGACCCCGCAAATTCAGGGCAACAATGACTGAAAGACCATCATTAGAGAAGGGTTGGATGTTAAGACTCTCTCAAAATGGTGTCTGTATCCACCTGTACACATATATATGTATAAGTATTCGTGCAACATAAGTTATTATATTGTACCTATATGTATCTCGTATTTGTATTGTGTCCTCATCCGGGCATGCTCATAAATTATAGGTCATCCCATAAAATAGCACAAAAAATAGAGTAGCCTACAATAAGGGGCCAGCCAAACAGTAAAAAAAAACTTCTTAGCCATAAGACGAGGAAATATAATACTGCAAGTCACCTAAGTTTCATTATGACATGCATACATAATAATCATTTTGTCAAGTATCATCAAGGTAACAACGAAGAAGAGAGAATAGATGTCAACAATGCAGACTATATTCAATTTGCAGTATTAATCATGGGAGGGAACACCCTGACATTCATAAAGAGGCAAGCAAAGGAATTATAGATCTAACTAAACCAGAGGTACGCTAGAATACCTGTGATTATTTCCAGTATGTAGCATTTAGAAAAGACAAGCAGTAAATACTTCAGTGGACATGCAATACCTTCCTATTCTAGGTTGCTATACATTTAAGTACTTTAACAAATTATATCAACCAGTAAAAAACTCATCATTCTCTAACATGAATGTGTTGTTAGTAGTAATACAATGATAAAGTGACCTAATAAAGCTTCTCTTAGTTAACATACCAACAATGTCATATGTCAAAGTATAAAGATAAACAAAGAAACTTGCAGTCTTGGTAGAATATATTGCATGACCTACCCTGGGGGAAAAGGTATGCCTTCTTAAGTGGTGGTCGTTCATAAGGAGCTACCTGTAAAATCACAAACAAATATATATAGAAATGTTGGACAAGAAACTTGTATCGAGAAATTTGCATATATATTGATATGCATATATCCTGGACTATATTGTTGGTATACAAAAATTGTAGATAATTTTTAAGCACTACTCACCTATGTGCTTACATCAACAACATAGAAGATAAGGGTTAGGAATATGTTTTAGTATATATCAAAAATAATGGTTGTGCATCACAAGTATTATCATCAAGTAAGCTTTTTTCTTATTCCTACACCGTTTCCACATTATGCACCTACACATGAAATTACCTATCATCTCTAGAGAGAAAGGTGTTCTTTGAAATTTAGCATTTACTTGAAGGAAGCTCAAGCCCATCAAGTAGAACTTCCAGTCCACCAATGCTTCTGAAATGATTTTGAGCACAGGAATTTTGAGATAGAGCTGATCTTAGAGTGCGAAGAGTCAAATAGTGGAGTGATAGATAAGTCCACTGTTCTATCAAGTTCAATCTTCTGATAACCCATAAGAGCTCTGAAATATATATATATATATATATATATATATATATATATATATATCAGAAAACAATATAATAATCAGGGTTGGCATAGTGTGAGTTCATGCAGTTCAAAGTCAGTATTGTCACTCTCATGATCAAAAGTACATACTAGTTTCCAAACTATAAAAAAACCAAGATAATACAGACGTTATACACCTAACAACTAAGATACTAGCTTAAAGAAAATTGCACTTGCTATCAACACGTAACAAGGGAGGTCAAGGGCAAACTAATGCTTTCTCCTAAGTAGGTTCATGAGGGATCGTAGAAGTGGATCTAAACGGTGTGCAGGTTACACTTAGATTGAGGAGGAACTTCTAAGTCTTGATATCGTGATGTGCTTGGAAAGAATCAGATAATCACCATCTTCTTAGAACCTGACTTGCATTGAAGTTTAGATAATTGACGTAAATATATAAGAAATTACTGAGTCCATTTCTTTTGATGACAACTAGTTTAACTCTAAATTCCTTCATTTGTTTTATGTTAATCACAAGAAACAAATAAAAAAGAAAGGTGAAAGTTTTAAATGGATTAATAAGCTTAAATTATCAAAACCATCACCCAATTTTTATTTAATTGGATGGATTAAGTGCCAAAACTGGGCAAGGCACTAGACCGAAGTTCCACTAGAGAGGGCTACAGTTTCTTATTTTTAATGATATTATTGTGTCCTCACTTATAGGACTATGCCAATGGTCCATGGTATAGGAATAAGCTCAGAATAGGATAAAAATGATAGTGTGAGTGTCTGGTCCATGCAAACAAGGGTTACTGAATTAATCAAATGAAACATACTTCAATATTAAAACTCTAAATGCATCAGTCTCTGCCAATACTTAATATCTTGCTTCAAAGCTGATCATAATTCTGCTTAATCGATAGGAAGGAGGTCGCTTTGACCTTTGGTCCACGTGAGTCTATAACATGTAAACCAATGGAGGTCAACATGTCTACCTATCGCTCAAGGTCTATATATGCATGTGTGTGTGTGCTTCTATGTTTATATATTAAGTTGTGTCCCCATGTTCATCTTATTTCTATTCAATTGTAGAAAAATTAGACCTTTCTACACTTACATGGGAACTTCTAACATGAAGCCACTTCCATGTCGAACAATCTGCGGACTGTAGAACACTCTTCTTCCTTCAGATATAGTAGGATAGTTCACCAGTTTAATCTTTAAATTTTAATACATTATCGATTTGGAAAATTTAGCCGACCCCAAAATTTGGGGATAAAGGCTTTGTTGTTGTTGTTGATGTTGATGTCAATTCGAAAAGTTTCAAGGTTTCAGATAAACTTTTGACACTTGTACACTCCAAGACATGGTCTTTTGTTGATCATTCAGGTCTTAGGAAGCACCAATACTCCCAAAATAGGCTATGTCACACCAAAAATTGGTGTCGAGTACGTGTCTATGATGATTGTCCATACCGTACCGTATCGCACGTGTGTCCTTTCAACATAAAGGGATCGGTTGGATTGGTAAAAAAACCTATTTTCTGTTGAATCTATCATCTTTAACATTATGGGTCCATAAAATTGGTCATTTAGATAAATGTTTTCCATCCAATTCACGTTTTTTTTGGTTGGAGAGGGGGGGGGGGGGAGGGGGGGGGGGGGGGGAGGACAGGTTCTATTTTTAGACGAAGAGAATCAGTAAATATCATCATTCTAATAAAATTGAAGCCAAATAAAACCAAATAGCAAGAAATAATGAGGAAGAGAGGGAGAGAGAGAGAGAGAGTGTGTGTGTGTGTGCTTACCGATTGTAGATAATACAAGATGATTCCAGTATGAGGTGAGTCCATTCGGTGATCAAAGGTTCCAGGGTGATTCCAGCCTATACTCTAACAGTGTGTTTTAAAATACCGAGATCGACATGTAAACGGCTGTAGGTAATATGGCACACCGTACACTCGGTCAAGTGTGGGATGGCTATCGTTCCAGAATAATTCCAAGGGAGTGGTTCCAGTATTTGGGAATGTTCACATGTCTACTCCAATATTTCCCCGCCCGCAAGTACAAGTGAATCCAAAAAACGACACGAGAAATAGAGATGAGTCCAGCCAAACATAATGATACCAGCAAAAGATTCCAGAGTGATTACAGTAGTGATTCCAGAGGGTGATGCCACTAGTGGTTCCAGAAGGTGATGCCAGTAGTGATTCCAAAAATAGAGGCCAGACAAAATGGTATGTGTGTCGCATACATGAATCCAGAAATATCCATACGTGTTGTAAGAATCACATACAACTAACTAGAACTGAAATACAGTAATTGACAAGTAAATGAAAGAACTATCAGAAAATGTACTTGCCTGTTACTCTGAAAAGAGTAATAAAATATCAGATGTCTGCACCGGAGTCACAATGTCCTAAATAGAGCAGTATGGGTTATGACATGTTTAAAATAAGGTAAATAAAATCTACGATATAATCTACATGATTTCTGCGTCAATCTAGGTCAAACTAGGTCCAAGTCAAACTTGGTCAACTCTGGGTCAACCCAAGTCAACTACACCAGTCAACTAGGTCAATTAGTCACATCTAGACTCAATGTTGACTTTTGGTCAACTCCAGCCAACTACACTAGTCAAACAAGTCTCACTAAGCCTAGCCAAGTCTAGTCTAGCACTCACACACAATCACAAAGCTAACACAAGCTACCAACACCAAAAATACATATATACATATATGCACACAATGTATATAATTAACCATATAGGCTATTGTCTAGCATTCAATGTAGGGTACAAGTCATATATGCATATAGAGGGTGTAGTGTGTTGTCAAGCAAGGGGAGTGAAGAGGGTTCAAGGGCATATGCGTGTGTGTGTGCATTATAATGTGTGTGGAAAGTGTCTTGACAGTTTAGGTAATAGGAAGGGCAGTTTGTTATATCAACTAAAGCACAAAACCTATTTTCCCTACTCAACCTAAACCCCGATTTCAGTTTACATATTATATATAAATTCCTATTTGTTAAACTCAGATTTTTCACACATTCTATATTAGGAATCAAACCTATTCACATATACCTATACCTCTCTCAAAGTCACACTCTCATAAACTCATCACTATACATACACCTTCAAAACATTACGAAATCTAGATTTCAAACCAACCCCTAACCAAAATCAGTTTTCAGTTTCAGTCCTCACTGTTATCAATTCTCAGGTTCATGACAGTTGTATTGACAGTATAGAATCCTACTAAATCTCAGTTAACAACACATTAAACCAAGTCATCAATCTATTTATTAACCTCAGGAAAATGACAGTGAACTCATACATGGAAACTCAATTAGAAACTCCAAAATCGACTTGAAAGGATATCAAGCCATACTACCAATTGGAACCTAATCGAAACACACATTAATCTGGAAGCTTAATACAACATCAAAATTCAGTTTTTGAAAGGAAAATTAAAATCAGAATTTACATCCTGAACATGTATCAGCCACAGTGTTGTATATATCATTCAACATCCCAAAACCATATTTGAATCTCATTTCAGTCAAATGACAGTAGATTAACATTCTATAACAGGAAAATGAAATAGGTTCGAATTTAACTGTCAGTCTCATTCTCTCATAAACCATACACTAAAACAGAACTGAACAAGTGAGAAAAAGGTCTGATACTCACATTACACTTGATTAATACAAACTAAACACAAAGACCCCCCCACATCTCCCCCTCTTCCCAATTTCTGATGACAGAGGTAACTCCCTCCTCTCTAGTAACTGAAATCCCATTCTAACACTCAACTGTCACTTGGACTTTCAACATGCCAAGCCAGGCCTGGCTTTCATGCCAAGCTGATACACATGTAACCAAGGGCTGCCTAGTGCAGCCCCTACTGCTGCCTAGGCACTGCTGGCTGTTGCCGGGCTGCAACATGTCCTGCCAGGCCAAGCCATGCCAAGGCAAGGCAGCACACTGCCTGCTGCTACTCAACCTTCATCCTCTATTTTCTCTGAAACAACTCACCCTATAAATCCTAACCTCTCTAACTCCATAACTCAGTTCTCTCAAAACTTGAGATTAAGTCTCAGATTTCAATTTCCTTTAATCCCTTAACCTTTACAACTAGAGATATTCATCCATATACAGAAATCTACACTGATACTTAGCTATACTATGCATACCACATATTTATAGACATATCTACATACATTCAGATATAACAAACCAAATGAAAAGCTAACATATATGGAAACCCATATGAAACCAAATTAGAAATAAAATCAAACCCTGGTAAATGTATGAACTCATTTGAGATCCCCAAATTTATCTCATTTCGAATTACACAGCATGTATCAGAGTATTGTGTCGACACTGGGGGTGATGTGTGTGTCTACAAGTGTTAGGTAGGGGTTGTTCTCGTGTCCACATTGCTGGACACGAGGTGTCAAACCTCGAAGTGCAGCATGTGAAGAACAGCAACACAGTATCAGTAATCGTGCAACACTGAAAAATCCAAATTTCAAAATTTAAACAATGTGAAAACCTAAAACAGTTCATAACAAAGAAGAGTCACATGTGTACAAGTGTCTTAGGGTAGATTTCGTGTCCAAAAATTGGACACGAACGTGTCCTAACAAAGAGAACACACACAGACACTTAAAACGTGCCGACAGCCTTGTGCACATGTGCGAGTCGGGCTAGGACACGACACACGACACGAGGCACTTCGTGGTCGTGTCTAGGTGTTCGCCAACCCTAGGACTACGTGCACAAGTGCCTGAAACATGTCCAAGTGACTCGTGTCCAAAGTTTGGAACGCGTATCAGTGTCGATTTTTCGACTGTGCGTGCAAGGCTCGATTCAGTGCACACGCGATTTCTCTGTGCACACTGATCGAGAGCTCACGAAATTTCTTGGGCATGGTGTCAATCATTGCCCGCTCGTGTCCATAAATTTTTGTGTCATAATATTTAGTGTCGTGTCCGCTAGGAGTGTCGAGCAGCAGGGCAGCCGCACGAGCCCCGTACGGTGTCTCGTGCTGCGTGTCCGAGCCCAATAACCGTGTCAAAACTTACCTAAAATCAACTCAGTCGATTACAAATAAATTCCCCACATATTAGGCTACCCAAATATGAAATTTGTTTTGAAATTGGTTATAATTTAATCCATTGAGACATTTCACCAAACACGTAATTAAAAACACCGATACGTGTCCGATACGTGTATCGAACGGACACGAAATCTTACCAAACTTGGGCTACACCTAGGGGAACCTTAAATGAATGCATCTATGAAGAAAAATCATGATATCAATGGGTGTAAATAGGTTTACCTATTGAGAGCTAGAATCTCAATGTAAAGAGCCTCGATTCGACGTCTTCCTCGATTTTCTCCGGTTCAACCGTCCTCGATCCTTGCTAGCAAGCACCCACAAGTATCCTCTACTGTTGGGGATGATGATGCAATTGATTTGACTCAATTTGGGCTCAATTTGGATTAATGGAGAGAGTTTTAGGGAAGAACAAGTAGGGCTTCTTCTAGGTTTTCTAAAGGAGGCAATTATTTCTTAAGTGGGATACTTATAGGAGGGAGGGGGCTTGTATGGATGTTGAAAACATTAGGGTTAGGGTTTTAGATGAGTGGTTGAGGTTGCTCCAACAATTTTCAAGGCTTCCTATTGGTTAAGGCTTCTTTTCACAAATATCTCAAAAAGAAAATATCTTCCCTAATAATATCTAGATATTACTAACCTTGGCACTTAGTAGGAATGTTCTAACCCTAATTTTAACCTCATGACTAATCTAGGTTAGGTTAACTTCTAGGTTAAGGCTTCACAAAAGGCTAGCACAATATTTAATTAATATAAATTACAAATTCACAAAATTGTCAAAATGACCAAAATACCCTTAGGCTAAAAATTGGTGATATGAAATTCTAATCACGTGACTAGGCTCCTTTGGTCATGGTTAGTCTCTAGGCTTAGCAAAACTAGGGTTTAACTAGTTAACCATCAAAAACACTAATCAATATTTTAAATAGTTTTAAAATAACTAAAATTCACCAAAAATCACAACATGATTTAAATATCACTATTAAATGATTATAATTGTAAAATTTCAAAATTGCCCTAATTTGGAAAACTGGGTGTTACAAGTCTTCCCTCCTTAGAAGAATTTCGTCCTCGAAATTAAGATGATTGTACTCCTGCTAGGTCAAACCCCCAAATCAAACAAGGTCAAGATAATATGCAAAACTCTGTCCTACTGGTCGTGATTCCACAGTCTCGAACAGGGTAACTACGCTATCTAGCATATCACAAACATATCCTGGCAGGTAATAATGGAATCACACATGAAGGTGAAAGAAGGACAAGAAAGACAGACCTGCTAACCCGTCACCCATAGCGTCGGTCTACTCGACTGTCAGCACAAAAGTCCTGCCCCTCTGGGGTATATCCCTCTGATGGTGCGGGGCACGGTGCTGCGCTATAGGTGGCCTAACTCCCTCTATCTAATCCATGATACTCAAGTAACATCCACCCTGATATTCCATTCCATCACACTAGGGCACCATCTATATGGTATCTATCTAAAATCTGATAATCATACCCGTCTATCCAGAACCATGTTACCAGAATCCTCGTTACGCCAGTAAGTACTTCAGCGATAATCCATAGAGTTCGCAACTAAGGTACATACCTCTAGAATCATGGTATTTAAAATTTTTGCATTGCCGCTAGCTTGGCTACGAAAACCTTAAATTCCCATACCCGAGAAATACATCCAAAATTAGACTCTATCTCATCGCCAAACCAGCTAATATGGCTACTCTAGATTCTATGAATGAGGCAACCTAGCCCATAATGTTATCTTGGTAGAAAATCAAGTAAATAATGAATACCAAGAATCAAATTCAACGATGAACAAGGAAGTAGACAGAAACTGTCGGAATCGAATTTCGAGATAGTTTACAACGAGACTCTCAAGGGTCATCCCAGGAATCTTCTCAAGTAGTCCTAACTGTGATTGAGTACTCTCTCAACTAAAGCCTATTCCTTAGTTCCTATCGCAGGCTGTAGTGATACTCTAGTTCGAATGCCACCACATAAACTCGACCTGTATGGGCCACCACTAAAAATGTGTCACGACCCGCACCCTAGAGTAAGGGTACGAGAAGTGGGTACGTCCAGCCTACGCTGCAGTATCGGCGGTAGAACGCTGTCCTAGGTTACTATCTAATCAACAACTCACGCAATTATATATTGTACTTGTCAAATCTCAACTCCGAACAAAGGACAAGTATAGATATAATGAATCTCAATCACAGTCTAAGAACGATAAGATAACACAGAAACTAAAGACTAAACAACAACATTTATAAACTACTAAATAATAATATCTCAAACAAACTCAAATACAAATTCGTATCTCAAGTTATTACAATTCAAGTTCTAAAACATGAAAACTAAACCAAGTCTACTAGCTAGTCTCCCGATCACTCTTGAGTGTCGGGGCCATAAGTAGCTAAGCCATCTCCTGCTCCAAGGCAAGTAGGACAAACGTCCTCAGGGCAGTCATCTGTAATATTTTCAACAGGTCCAGTCAGGACGAGAACGAGTACAAATCATCAATAAATTCCAAGTAAATGACAGAGAACTATAAAGCAGTTATAGACAGTTTTATTGATGAATATGGTAGTTTGTATACAGGTGATGGTATAGAGAAACAGTTAAGATGCAAGGGAAGTAAGGTAAGTAAAACAAGAGAAGAATCATAGCAAATAAGACTGTAAATAAAAACTAGCTAAACTAGAACAACATGATATATATCCAGAATGTAAACGTAACAAGTGCAAAACTCAAGTAAATCCAGACAACATAAATCTGATACCAGGTGATTCCAGTACAAGATGAGTCCAGTATGAGGTGAGTCCAGTCGGTGATCAAAGGTTCCAGGGTGATTCCAGCCTATACTCTAACAGTGTGTTTTAAAATACCGAGATCGACATGTAAACGGCTGTAGGTAATACGGCACACCGTACACTCGGCCAAGTGTGAGATGGCTATCGTTTCAGAATAATTCCAAGGGAGTGGTTCCAGTATTTGAGAATGTTCACATGTCTACTCCAATATTTCCCCGTCCGCAAGTACAAGTGAATCCAAAAAATGACACGAGAAATAGAGATGAGTCCAGCCAAACATAATGATACCAGCAAAAGATTCCAGAGTGATTCCAGTAGGTAGTTCCAGTAGTGATTCCAGAGGGTGATGCCAGTACTGGTTCCAGAAGGTGATGCCAGTAGTGATTCCAGAAATAGAGGCCAGACAAAATGGTATGTGTGTCGTATACATGAATCCAGAAATATCCATACGTGTTGTAAGAATCACATAAAACTAACTAGAACTGAAATACAGCAATTGACAAGTAAATGAAAGAACTATCAGAGAATGTACTCGTCTGTTACTCTGAAAAGAGTAATAAAATATCAGATATCTGCACCGGAGTCACAATGTCCTAAATAAAGCAGTATGGGTTATGACATGTTTAAAATAAGGTAAATGAAATCTACGATGCAATCTACATGATTTTTGGATCAATCTAGGTCAAACTAGGTCCAAGTCAAACTTGGTCAACTCTGGGTCAACCCAAGTCAACTACACCAGTCAACTAGGTCAATTAGTCACATCTAGACTCAATGTTGACTTTTGGTTAACTCCAGCCAACTACACTAGTCAAACAAGTCTCACTAAGCCTAGCCAAGTCTAGTCTAGCACTCACATACAATCACAAAGCTAACACAAGCTACCAACACCAAAAATACATATATACATATATGCACACAATGTATATAATTAACCATATAGGTTGTTGCCTAGCATTCAATGTAGGGTACAAGTCATATATGCATATAGAGGGTGTAGTGTGTTGTCAAGCAAGGGGAGTGAAGAGGGTTCAAGGGCATATGCGTGTGTGTGTGCATTATAATGTGTGTAGAAAGTGTCTTGACAGTTTAGGTAATAGGAAGGGCAGTTTGTTATATCAACTAAAGCACAAAACCTATTTTCCCTACTCAACCTAAACCCCCATTTCAGTTTACACATTATATATAAATTCCTATTTGTTAAACTCAGATTTTTCACACATTCTATATTAGGAATCAAACCTATTCACATATACCTATACCTCTCTCAAAGTCACACTCTCATAAACTCATCACTATACATACACCTTCAAAACATTACGAAATCTAGATTTCAAACCAACCCCTAACCAAAATCAGTTTTCAGTTTCAGTCCTCACTGTTATCAATTCTCAGGTTCATGACAGTTGTATTGACAGTATAGAATCCTACTAAATCTCAGTTAACAACACATTAAACCAAGTCATCAATCTATTTATTAACCTCAGGAAAATGACAGTGAACTCATACATGGAAACTCAATTAGAAACTCCAAAATCGACTTGAAAGGATATCAAGCCATACTACCAATTGGAACCTAATCGAAACACACATTAATCTGGAAGCTTAATACAACATCAAAATTCAGTTTTTGAAAGGAAAATTAAAATCAGAATTTACATCCTGAACATGTATCAGCCACAGTGTTGTATATATCATTCAACATCCCAAAACCATATTTGAATCTCATTTCAGTCAAATGACAGTAGATTAACATTCTATAACAAAAAAATGAAATGGGTTCGAATTTAACTGTCAGTCTCATTCTCTCATAAACCATACACTAAAACAGAACTGAACAAGTGAGAAAAAGGTCTGATACTCACATTACACTTGATTAATACAAACTAAACACAAAGACCCACCTCATCTCCCTCTCTTCCCAATTTCTGATGACAGAGGTAACTCCCTCCTCTCTAGTAACTGAAATCCCATTCTAACACTCAACTGTCACTTGGACTTTCAACATGCCAAGCCAGGCCTGGCTTTCATGCCAAGCTGATGCACATGTAACCAGGGGCTGCCTAGTGCAGCCCCTACTGCTGCCTAGGCACTGTTGGCTGTTGCCTGGCTGCAACATGTCCTGCTAGGCCAAGCCATGTCAAGGCAAGGCAGCACACTGCCTGCTGCTACTCAACCTTCATCCTCTATTTTCTCTAAAACAACTCACTCTATAAATCCTAACCTCTCTAACTCCATAACTCAGTTCTCTCAAAACCTGAGATTAAGTCTCAAATTTCAATTTCCTTTAATCTCTTATGTCACGCCCCGCTCCCGTAGGAGCGATCGTCCTCGCTAAGGCGTGATGTCGCACGAGCCTAGATTGCGCTCGTGCAAGTTAGTTCCATAACGGCCGATTTTATCGGCGGCGACGGGGTCGTCGCACAGAAGTCCCAAGCAGAAACATTGAATACATTGCAGCAGAATTTAAAGAAGAACGCATGAACACAAGTCATTCAAAAGAATCTCTTTATTGATATTGAATACAAGATTACATTTGTGGACGCAAGGCCAAATTACAAGTCTCTCGTGCTCACTTTTCTCTCGTTTACAAAGTCACTCTCTGCTCTCTCTCTTGATTATAATGCTTGAGTCAGCGGAAGCTTCGGAAGGTGATGTCCATACATTATGCCCTGTATAAGTCTTCAGAACACACGGCCGCACGCTTCGACTCGCCAAGGAAACTCTGTGCCTCGACGCATCCAAGCGAGCTCCGCGCCACGAGCTTCTACCTGTGCCTGCACATGAAATACTGTGTGGGTGTCAGTACCACTATACTGGTGGAGTGAGCCTCTCGCCCACCCATACATAACCGACACGTTCATTTACTTTGTGCAGCTTAAACCTTTTCGATTGTTTTTCTAGTCTTGCCTTAGGATCAGTTTTAAGACTTGACGTCTAACCAACTCGACGTGCAACGACATGGTCGTGCTATAATTCCAACGTGTGTTTTGATCGAGGCAGTGCCTCATCTCCTAGGTACTTGACCAAACTTTAACTCGGGACGACAGGGTCGTGCCACATTCTATTCGCAACTTAGACATATTCAAGACAATGCTATGCCGAGGAGCAACTTACGCGAACTCGGCCGTGCCAAGACCTTTGTTTAAACTCACGCGCCTCTAGACCAATTTTTGTGCCAACGATTCAAATGCCAAAGACGGCCATGGGACGACTCGTGCAGGTCGTGCCTCTAGACTTTGCTTAAACTTGACCGAGCTTCGAGATTGAGGCCGCGCCTCGCAACATATCAAGACTTATCATGCTGCCGCCTTGCGGCCCTTCTATTCGACTCATGAACCAACTTAGACAAGACTTGCCAAACCTAGCATCGATCTCATGGACATCCCGACGCCAATCTATCGTGCCAAGTACGGTGCCTATGCTGCAGCCCAGTCTTAGGCCCAGACCTTGTGTTACCGACTAGACCTGCATTCAAGCTCTAGACTCAATCCAAAGGCATACACGCGGTGTGCCGCTATTGCCGACACATCTACATAAGTGGTCACTAGCAATTTCAAGCTATCTTGGACTGGCTCGTGGGATATCCACCTGTACCAACACGGGTAGCTAGCCCGGTGGGGTGAAACTCTCCCATGCGGTCATCCAGCATCCTACTTTGAGCCACACTCACTTCTCCCGGGCCGAATGATCCCAGCGCCCCGGTGATCACTCGAGAAGACTACACCTTGTCGACAAGTTGCCCAATGACCATGCATACTCGATCTATCCAGTCTATCCAGTCCTTTCTAAACATGACCATGCATTCCTTCTTTCTATCAAGACTTAGCGAGACTCCCAAGCCGCGGGATTGATCTCGTGTATGGGACATATCAAGACTTAGCGAGACTCCCAAGCCGCGGGATCGATCTCGTATTCGGGACATATCAGGACGTAGCAAGACTTCCAAGTAGCGGGATCGATCTCGGCGACAACCAGTCACGTGGACTTACTTTGTTCGTGGCAAGCTTTTCACTAAACCGACCGTAACTCGTGCCTTAGACAGGCCTGGTTCTATAGGCGACGCTAACGCTCAAGTCATAGACTTATACGACGAGCCTTGTTCTCAAGGGACTACGCAACTTGACAACCGCAGATAGAGCGGGACAGTGCTAGAAATGGCTTTGATAGCCCAGCACAATACTTGTCTAACTTATTCAGGCGACGACTCGACGAGCGAGGGCTACGCTGAGCTCCGCGTCGAGGGAACGTGCTAGGCACGGGGTCGACTTGGACAACCAACTTTTCGGGTGCCTAGACTTAAGCCAGCGAGCCGTGCGAGACGACTTAACTTGCGGGACGTGCGAAGGCTATGCCAAGCCTTGCGGGATGGGACCGTGCATGTTTTGTTAAGCATTCATGCGGGCGACGCCTATGACTTAGGCTATTTCAAGTATCGGGACAACTTAACAACTTAAGCCAACTTCCTTCTCCCAAGCCACGGAATCGAAGGATCGAGTGTCATTTGAAAGCACGCTGAGACGACTTTTATGTTGACCGTGGGACCATTTTCCATGTTCTAAGACATTCCGACCCGACGGGATTATTCCCTTAGCTATGTTGGTGCGTAGCTTTTAGATTAGCCTACCAGTGCAAGTTAAAAACATGCGCATTATTAAGTGAAGGCTAAGATGAAGCAAGTTCACCGAAACTCTCCCACCTGAGTGAGAAGTCGCCTCGGACGAGCGAGCCTTCGAGCAGCCGTTGTAAGGCTAAGTTTCCAACGCCGTCGGCGTTTCGATTTCTCCGATTGACTTTGCGGGACGGGGTACTACAACATACACCACTCAGAACAAGTCTCGTCCTCGAGACTTTCCTGAAGGCAAGCCATCCTACCATTTCTGGAGCCAAGACTAGTCGTGTCCAGACGCGGGACTATCGCACACACTTCGTCTACGCGTTTCTTCGATTCCGAGCCATGCTCGTACTACTTTCGATCTTTTCGTCAACATGATTTCAAGATCTCGACACACTCCCCTCTTTCAAGTCTTGCTTGAACTCATTGTATCACTTGGCTGGATCATGCACGCATTCCAAGCGTCCCCAAAATACATGCATTCAGCCAAGCCGCATGATAGAGAATTTGTCATTCTCACTCGAGTCGCCTCGTGCACATACCCAGGCGTCCCTGAAATATATGCATGTCAGCCGAGTCTCGTGAGCAGGGTTTCCTACGTTCGTGATTCATGCTATCCATTCAAACCAATCCTCAAGATCAATTCTTCGATTGATGACTCTGCAACAGGGGCATTTCGCCTAACCGCTAGGCCAATTTTTGCGAGGCTAAGTCAATGTCAGGATTGGAATCATAGTTCCCCAACAATAATGCCAACACTGACCCCAATCCTAGGGTCAAACCAAAGTCGATAGTACAGAATTTTCTACCCAAGCTCGCGTCACTCAGATTTCTAAACATCGAGCATGATCGCCTATTCGCATTAATGCGCTCGTTGCGCAAAATTTCAAATCCATTCAATCACCAACTCTAACCAATTCGTGCATTCGATTACGAGGTCATCTAGCTCGACAATACGTTGTGCCCCAATCTCACACGAGTTCGATTATCCACGGTGGTTCATGAATCACCATGCAACGCACTCACGGAATAATCATTCTCATCGGGGCATAACTCTTGTTTGAGTTTAGACTAACTCATTTTCGATACGCGGATTGGACCTACTCAATCCTCAAGTTTGATTCTTCAAGCACACAATTCCATTCTCGAGTCATCTTCACGTCAAACCACAAATTGAAGCACACAAATTGTCACGCCAAGCTAGGTCAATCACCCCCGCTGTATGAATCACCATACTAGCGCTCACGCGGAGTGATCGTCCTAATCGGCGCGATGCATGTGCGAGGCTGGAGTTGCGCTCGCATAAGACAAGAATGTCGAAGTTGTGGTTATCTGTAGTGCCCCGTCCCGCAAAGTCAATCGGAGGAATCGAAACGCCGACGGCGTTCGGTCTTAGCCTTGCAACGGCTTGCTCGGAGACATCGCTCAGGTGGGGTAGTTTCGGTGAACTCTCCTCATCTTTGCCTTCACATAATAAATCGTGTTTTCAACTTGCACAAGTTAGGCTTGATAATAAAAGCTACGCATCCACATAGCTAAGGGAATAATCCCGACGGTTTGAATCGAGTTAGAACATGGAAAACGTCCCACTGTCGGCTTAGAGTTGGTGCACGGCGTGCTTTGAAAATGACACTCGGTCCTTCGTCCCGTGGCTTGGGAGAAGGAAAGTTGGTCTTCGGTGCAAAAGTTGAGAGTTAGCCTAAGTCATAGGCGTCGCCCGCACAAATGCTTGCTAAAGCATGCACGGTCCTGTCCCGCAAGGCTTGGCGTAGCCTTTGCTCGTCCCTTGGGTTAAGTTGTAGGCTTGAGTGAGTTAGGCAAAAGTTATGCCGGTCGTCCTAAGTTATTCTATGTGTTGTCCCGCTCATTCTGCGGTTGTCAAGATAAATAGTCCCACGACCCCAAGGCCCGTCATATGAAGTATGACTTGGGCGACAGCGTTGCGTCGAACACGAGTCGGTTTAAGGCACGAGCCACGGTTGGTTCAGTGGAAAGTTATCCACGGTCGGTCGACACTTAAGGAAACACGTTATGTTCTAGTTAAGTTGGAAGGCTATGCAGTAGCCGTTCCCTGAGTTCAAAGAATGTTAAGTCTAAGCGATGGTTAGTCGCCGAGGCAACCCTGGTTAGGGGCTCTGCAAAGGAAGTATGAAAAATGGAAAGAGTAAAACAACCAAGTAAATGAATTGATCACATAAGAAATTAAAGCCCCAAACTGTATTCTAAAACACTCCATGTAACCCTTATGAACTTGGGCAACTTGTCGACAAGGGGTGGTTTCTTCGAGCGGAAACCCGGGGCCACGGGACCGTCTCGGCCTAGGAAGAAACTGGTTGTAGCCGCGCTGGTTAGGCAACGCTGGTAAAGGCATCGGTAAGACGGGGACTTGCATCGGGGCTCGCTACCTGCGTTGCAGGGGTCCCGTATTACCAGGCTACGTCCAAGGCGGCTGGTTAGGCCAATCCCATAACAAACACTTAATAATAAATGTTGTTTTCAACTAATATGGTAAGTTTTGTGTCGGCACGGGCGGCAATCCGTGTGCGTGCCTTTGGATTGAGTTGAATATGTATGAGTTAAAAAGACACAAAGTCAGAGCCTAAGATTTGGCTACAGCGAAGGCGACGTGCTTCGGCACGAGATGTGGCGTCGAGTGTTAAGTTGCGAGTTAAGTCAAAAGGGCCGTAGGGCATGTTGTGTGAAGTTACGTTGAGTTGTTGGGCTCGGCCTCGAAATATGAGGCACGGCCGCGTTGTCACAACACAAGTATAAGCAAGACTAAACAAGGAGGCGCTGCCTCGGAGATATTGAAACACGAATTGAGTTATGGCACGACCGAGTCGTTACGTCCCAGAGTTTGGCACAAAAGATAGGTATAAGTCGGGCGTCGACAATGCAAGCACGAGAAAGGTCTAGAGGCAAGGAAATGGAGTCCTTCATGTAGCTGCGTCTCTGATTATGGCCGTAAGACAACACGACTTGATAGGTTAACGTTGTTGGCACGAGAAGTGGTCTAGCGACACAAGTATGAGTTAACGTTGACATTGCAAGCACGGGATGGTTCTGATACACAAGTTGCGCTAAGGCGCCGGTCCTAAACTGATCCTAAGGCAAGAATAGAAAGACAATCGAAAGAGGGTTTATGTTACACAAAGTAAATGAAACGTGTAGGTTTTGTATGGGTGGGCGAGAAGCTCACTCCACCAGTACAGTGGTACTGACACCCACACAGTGTTTCATGTGCAGGCACAGGTAGAAGCTCGTGGCGCGGAGCTCGCTTGGATGCGTCGAGGCACGGAGTTCCTTGGCGAGTCGAAGCGTGCGGTCGCGTGATCTGAAGACTTATACAGGACGTAATGTATGGACATTGCCTTCCGAAGCTTCCGCTGGAATCAAGTATTGTATCGAGAGATGAGAGAGAGCAGAGTGATTTGTAAAATAAGAGAAAAGTGAGACTTGAGAGACTTGTAATTGGCCTTGCGCCCACAATGTAATCCTTGTATTCAATATCAATAAAGAGATTCTTTTGGACAACTTGAGTTCATGTGTTCTTCTTTAAATTCCGCTGCAATGTATTCAATGTTTCTGCTTGGGAATTCTGTGCGACGACCCCGTCGCCGCCGTTGTAATCGGCCGTTATGAAACTGCCTTGCACGAGCGCAAATCTAGGCTCGTGCGGCATCACGCCTTAGCGAGGACGATCGCTCCTACGGGAGCGGGGCGTGACATAGTGGTATCAGAGCACGGCTTTACGTCCTTGGACCGTCAATTGAATTCTTTAACTTTGATGTTTCCACAAAACTCTGTTGCTTCTGCAAGTTGTTATCATTGGTGCGCTCTCTCTCAAATGTCCCTCGGCATGTCCATACAATAAGTCTAAATATTTTCGAAAGCTCGTACAAGCGTTCAATCTAACGCATCGGTAGGCCGTTGCCAAATGTGTCGATAGGGCCTTTGCGCCGAATGTTACAAACTTGACGCGATAGAAAATATGTGCTGCTGTTAACAAGTCGCGTGCATGCCTAATTAGTCCAACGTCGACCCTAGCAATTGAGCGTGCAAACTCGGAATGTAGTCCGCACAGGATGGCTATGCACACGGCCTTTTGGCTAAGTTGTGTTTCGCGTCGCGCACCTTGACCCTTGGTGCAAACGAGTTGCGAGCGATATCAAGTATCGTTCGGTCGGGAACGGAGACGCACTTAGAGTGTCTATCGATAGGAACGCTATCAGACTAACGCTTGGGCGTACACGGGAGATTGATTTGGATTTCGAGGAAATAGTGTGAACGACTTAGTGTGTGCGTCGATATGACGCGAGCGACTACGCTAGCGATTCGTCAAACGAATCTGAAGGATGTCTTAGCGAATGACGCGAATGTGATTGAGGACTAGATCGTATGGCTTGAATCCGAGTGGTGTATGTGATAGGTTCGGAGAAGAATAAGAATGAGTGTCGACGATTAGTCGAGTGGCTCGAGTCCGAGTGGTGTATGGTTTGTCTTGGAAATTGTTCGAGTGAATATCGAGGATTTCGAGTATGTCGGCGAGGCGATGCGATCGCGCAAAGCTTAGAACGCGTCACGCTTAGTTGGTCGTGACTTCGAAGGTCCCGAACGAGTATCTCGTTCGGACAACTTGTGAATGAGCAACGCGAGTTAGAAAACGTTTCAGAACGATGAATGAAATTGAATGGTCGTGATCAAGGAAACTTAGAGGATCGCGCGTACGATATCGGATTGATGCAAATGAAATGTGACTTGAGTTTTGAACAAACGATCTTGAAACGAGCTTGAGGAAAAGCGACTGAACTTGATCTTGAGTATTGAGAAAATTGAGGAATATCCAACTCGGACAACAGCATCAACGTACGACTCGAAATTGGTTGCGAAGGAAGATCGTCAGGTTACGCATATCGTCGATGGTATTGAGGCGTATCAAAGATCGATATGCGATAACTCGGGGACACTCTGACTCGGCGAATGACGGTCGTGCAAATGTCATTGTTCCGTTGGACGCTATACTTGAAATATTAAAAATGTGTGTCGAGGAAAGGATGGACTTGGCTCGAGGACTTTCTAAGTTGAACGAATGACGATCGAACTATCGAACTTGGCTTGGATGAAAACTGGAATGTTTGGATTTGCTTCGTCGACAACCACAATGTTGATGTTCTTGTCTTATGCGAGCGCTACTCCAGCCTCGCACATGCGTCACGCCGATTAGGGCGATCACTCTGCGTGAGCGCTGGTATGGTGATTCATACAGCGGGAGTGGTCGA
This sequence comes from Iris pallida, assembly GCA_029216955.1. Taxonomy (NCBI): domain Eukaryota; kingdom Viridiplantae; phylum Streptophyta; class Magnoliopsida; order Asparagales; family Iridaceae; genus Iris; species Iris pallida. Next base: position 7,248,846 of record JANAVB010022596.1, on the reverse strand, counting down.
ACTTGCACGGTGCGACAATTTGTGCTTCGATTTGTGGTTTGACATGAAGGTGACTCGAGAATGGATTTGTGTGCTTGAAGAATTGAACTTGAGGATTGAGTAGGTCCAATCCGCGTATCGAGAATGAATGAGTCTAAACTCAAACAAGAGTTACGCCCCGATGAGAATGATTATACCACGGGAGCGTTGCGTGGTGATTCACAAACCGCCGTGGATAATCGGACTCGCGTGAGATTTGGGGCGCAACGTATTGTCGAGCAAGACGACCTCGTGATCGAATACATGAATTGGTTAGAATTGGTGATTGAATGGATTTGAATTCTGCGCAACGAACGCATTGAGGCGAATAGGTGATCGTGCTTGATGTTAGAAATCTGAGTGATGCGAGTTTGGGTAGAAGACCCCGTATGATCGACTCTGGTTTGACCCTAGGATTGGGGTCAGTGTTGGCATTATTGTTGGGGAACTATGATTCCAATCCTGACATTGACTTAGCCTCGAAAGGAAATAGCCTAGCGGCTAGGCGAGACGCCCTGTTTCAAGTGTTAGCTAATCGAAAAGATTGATCTTGAGGATTGGAATGCATGGAAATCACGAATATAGGAAACCCTGCTCACGAGATTCGGCCGACATGCATATATTTCAGGGACGCCTGGGTATGTGCACGATGCGACTCGAGTGAGAACGACAAATTTTCTATCATGCGGCTTGGCTGAATGCATGTATTTTAGGGACGCTTGGAATGCGTGCACGATCCAGCCAAGTGATACGACTAGTTCAAGCAAGGCTTGAAATATGGGAGTGTGTCGAGATCTTGAAATCGTGTTGAAGTAAAGATTGATAATAGTGCGAGCGTGGCTCGGAATCGAAGGAACGCGTAGGCGAAATGTGTACGATTAAGTCTTGGCCATAGAAATGGTAGGATGACTTGCCCTCAGGAAAGTCTCGAGGACGAGACTTGTTCTGAGTGGTGTATGTTGTAGTGCCCCGTCCCGCAAAGTCAATCGGAGGAATCGAAACGCCGACGGCGTTCGGTCTTAGCCTTGCAACGGCTTGCTCGGAGACATCGCTCAGGTGGGGTAGTTTCGGTGAACTCTCCTCATCTTTGCCTTTACATAATAAATCGTGTTTTCAACTTGCACAAGTTAGGCTTGATAATAAAAGCTACGCATCCACATAGCTAAGGGAATAATCCCGACGGTTTGAATCGAGTTAGAACATGGAAAACGTCCCACTGTCGGCTTAGAGTTGGTGCACGGCGTGCTTTGAAAATGACACTCGGTCCTTCGTCCCGTGGCTTGGGAGAAGGAAAGTTGGTCTTCGGTGCAAAAGTTGAGAGTTAGCCTAAGTCATAGGCGTCGCCCGCACAAATGCTTGCTAAAGCATGCACGGTCCTGTCCCGCAAGGCTTGGCGTAGCCTTTGCTCGTCCCTTGGGTTAAGTTGTAGGCTTGAGTGAGTTAGGCAAAAGTTATGCCGGTCGTCCTAAGTTATTCTATGTGTTGTCCCGCTCATTCTGCGGTTGTCAAGATAAATAGTCCCACGACCCCAAGGCCCGTCATATGAAGTATGACTTGGGCGACAGCGTTGCGTCGAACACGAGTCGGTTTAAGGCACGAGCCACGGTTGGTTCAGTAGAAAGTTATCCACGGTCGGTCGACACTTAAGGAAACACGTTATGTTCTAGTTAAGTTGGAAGGCTATGCAGTAGCCGTTCCCTGAGTTCAAAGAATGTTAAGTCTAAGCGATGGTTAGTCGCCGAGGCAACCCTGGTTAGGGGCTCTGCAAAGGAAGTATGAAAAATGGAAAGAGTAAAACAACCAAGTAAATGAATTGATCACATAAGAAATTAAAGCCCCAAACTGTATTCTAAAACACTCCATGTAACCCTTATGAACTTGGGCAACTTGTCGACAAGGGGTGGTTTCTTCGAGCGGAAACCCGGGGCCACGGGACCGTCTCGGCCTAGGAAGAAACTGGTTGTAGCCGCGCTGGTTAGGTGTAGTGACCCGCTCCGCCCTAGCGGAACGCCGATTCAAACGGCAAGTGCAACGACTCAAACGAGCCGTCGACCCGAAGAGTTGGCATCGACCTGATGAAGAATCGATGTAAGGCTTACATTGGCCCGTCAAGATGAATCCAGACTTAGACTATCAAAGGCGCGCTCGGAGTATCGCTCGGCCGATGCGAACATCGCTAAGGTGGGTGGCTCCGATGAACCCGTCACTGCTTAGCCTAGACACATAACAATACGGACACGATCACGAGAATCGCTAGGCGATAACCCCATGCATGCTAATAAAGGACTCAACGCACCTAGCTAAGGGAATAATCCCATCTTGTATGCTTGTATAGAATATGGAAAGGAATATGGAAAATACGAGAACTCTCGCACCGCGCTCTACGCTCGTGCTAAGGCACAAGTTTGCGTTCAATAATGAAACAATGAATAGTTTACAACAATGAAACGGAAGACTATCGACATAGTTGTTCCGAGTAGAGTATAGCAACATTGAAAGGCTACGGGACCAATGGGTCGCCAAGGCGACTCCCGCACAGGGAGTTGCAAAATGTATAAATGAATGAATGAATGAATAAGTAAATGAATGAATCGACAAATGAAATGAATGAATGTGTGAATGAATCAATGAACGAATGAACAAGTGAAAGAAAGAAGGAAAGAAAGGAAAGAATGAAGGAAAGATAAGAAAGAAAGGAATGGTTAGCGACAGGTGTGACGGGCACGTACAACGGGGCTCGCTACCCGCGCTGCACGGACGCCAACCTGGTCGATAACGCATCATGGCTAAGGGTTAGCCTATGGCTCAAAGACAGCCGTTAAGTTAAAATGACAATAAAATACGAAATGGTCGTGGACGGCTCGTGCACGAGCGAAAAGGGATTCCAAGGGCAACGAACGACGATTTCGTGGCCGGCCTAGGCGGAATCATGGCCTACGGGCGGACAGGTGTGCGGGCTTGGGCACATAACCAAACGTAGGGCCGGTTATTCAATAGTCTATCAGGGTGTACCAGCCATCACGCTTGATAGATGAGAATGCCACAGGGGAAATGTCCATAATGGCTGACTTGCCAGCGACCGGTGCATATAGATTAAGTGGGCTTGCTGGTGGCAATCCACGTGCAAGTCCTTGCATTGAAATCAAAGTAGTCTAAGTGAACTAAACAAAGCGCCTTCTGAATAGGCTTGATATATATAACACCAAATGATAAAGAATACCTTATAAAGTGAGTTAGAAAACACGCCTACGACGCGCTAGAAACTGAGGCAGGATCACGCCCTTGATATTGAATGTTCCTAAGAATCACGTTATGATATTACACATAAATTGTTGACTAACTTGGTTTACATTGAACAGGGAAGGCCGGACGGTAAGTATGGGTAAGTTATGCATGTATTTCCATGCGACACTTGTATTCGACAACACGAGATAGGCTATGAAATATGCCATGAAACTGATCCTAAGGCAAGATTAGAAAGACAATGAATGATAGAGATACACAAAAGTAAATGGAACGTGTTTGGTAATGATAGCGTTGTGGGCGAGCTAGCCTCCCCACCAGTGCATAACAATGTACTGATAACCCCACAGTCTGCTTGCAGGAAGCAGGAAACGTCGGCGGGTGCGGAGCTTCCATCGAACGTGCTAAGGCGCGGAGCTATCTCTGGAGCCTTGGAGCGTTGCAAGGAGCTGAAGCACCCTATACAGGACATAATGTATCGGAACATCGCCATGAATCATTCCATCTTGTAAGCCACTTGGCACGCCTTTTATGTTTTAGAGAGAGAGAGAGTTTGAGCGATTTGTAATATCGGCCTAGTGCCGCTTGTAAACTTCTTGAAAATCAATAAAAGAGTTTGAATTCGCTTCAATTTGTGTTCATTTTACTTTCCGCTGCAAATGGGGACACTCTGTGCGACTCTGTGGCCTAGCTCAAATCGGCCGTTTCTGGACTTGGCCTTGCACGGGCGCAACCTAGGCCCGTGCGGCATCACGCCTTAGCGAGGACGATCGCTCCTACGGGAGCGGGGCGTGACATTAGGCAACGCTGGTAAAGGCATCGGTAAGACGGGGACTTGCATCGGGGCTCGCTACCTGCGTTGCAGGGGTCCCGTATTACCAGGCTACGTCCAAGGCGGCTGGTTAGGCCAATCCCATAACAAACACTTAATAATAAATGTTGTTTTCAACTAATATGGTAAGTTTTGTGTCGGCACGGGCGGCAATCCGTGTGCGTGCCTTTGGATTGAGTTGAATATGTATGAGTTAAAAAGACACAAAGTCAGAGCCTAAGATTTGGCTACAGCGAAGGCGACGTGCTTCGGCACGAGATGTGGCGTCGAGTGTTAAGTTGCGAGTTAAGTCAAAAGGGCCGTAGGGCATGTTGTGTGAAGTTACGTTGAGTTGTTGGGCTCGGCCTCGAAATATGAGGCACGGCCGCGTTGTCACAACACAAGTATAAGCAAGACTAAACAAGGAGGCGCTGCCTCGGAGATATTGAAACACGAATTGAGTTATGGCACGACCGAGTCGTTACGTCCCAGAGTTTGGCACAAAAGATAGGTATAAGTCGGGCGTCGACAATGCAAGCACGAGAAAGGTCTAGAGGCAAGGAAATGGAGTCCTTCATGTAGCTGCGTCTCTGATTATGGCCGTAAGACAACACGACTTGATAGGTTAACGTTGTTGGCACGAGAAGTGGTCTAGCGACACAAGTATGAGTTAACGTTGACATTGCAAGCACGGGATGGTTCTGATACACAAGTTGCGCTAAGGCGCCGGTCCTAAACTGATCCTAAGGCAAGAATAGAAAGACAATCGAAAGAGGGTTTATGTTACACAAAGTAAATGAAACGTGTAGGTTTTGTATGGGTGGGCGAGAAGCTCACTCCACCAGTACAGTGGTACTGACACCCACACAGTGTTTCATGTGCAGGCACAGGTAGAAGCTCGTGGCGCGGAGCTCGCTTGGATGCGTCGAGGCACGGAGTTCCTTGGCGAGTCGAAGCGTGCGGTCGCGTGATCTGAAGACTTATACAGGACGTAATGTATGGACATTGCCTTCCGAAGCTTCCGCTGGAATCAAGTATTGTATCGAGAGATGAGAGAGAGCAGAGTGATTTGTAAAATAAGAGAAAAGTGAGACTTGAGAGACTTGTAATTGGCCTTGCGCCCACAATGTAATCCTTGTATTCAATATCAATAAAGAGATTCTTTTGGACAACTTGAGTTCATGTGTTCTTCTTTAAATTCCGCTGCAATGTATTCAATGTTTCTGCTTGGGAATTCTGTGCGACGACCCCGTCGCCGCCGTTGTAATCGGCCGTTATGAAACTGCCTTGCACGAGCGCAAATCTAGGCTCGTGCGGCATCACGCCTTAGCGAGGACGATCGCTCCTACGGGAGCGGGGCGTGACATTATCAACGAAGCAAATCCAAACATTTTATTCTTCCTCCAAGCCAAGATCACCGTTTGATAGTCCGTTTGTTATTCGTTCAACCAGGAAATCCTTGAGCTAAATTTATCTTTTCCTCGACATATTTCAACATCCCGAGTATAGCATCCCTCGGAACAATGACATTTGCACGATCGTCATTCGCCGAGTCAGAGTACCCCCGAGTTATCGTATATCGATCTTTGATACGCCTCAATACCATCGACGATATGCATAACCTGACGATCTTCCTTTACAACCAATTTCGAGTCGTGCGACTGATGCTATTGTCCGAACTGGATATACCACCATTCCTCGATATTAAAGATCAAGTTCGATCGCCATTCCTCAAGCTCATTTCAAGATCGTTGTTCAAAACTCCAATCACATTTCATTTGAATAAATTCGATATCGTACGCGCGATCCTCTAAGTTTCCTCGATCAAGACAATTCATTTTCATTCATCGTTCCGAATCATTTTCTAACACGCGTTGCTCGATCACAAATTGTCCGATGACATCTCGTTCGAAACATTCGAAGTCATGATCCACTAAGCGTGACGCATTCTAAGGCTTTGTGCGATCGCATCGCCTCGTCGACATACTCGTAATCCTCAATCTTCGCTCGAATGATTTCCAAGAAAAGTCCATACACCACTCGGATTCGAGCCATCCGATCTAGCCTACAAATCGCGTTCGTATTACTCGCTAACTCGTCCTTGAGATTCGTTCGACGAATCTCTAGCGTAATCGCTCACGTCGCATCGACGGACTAAGTCCTTCGCATTACTCCTCAAAATCCCAACCGATCTTCCGCGTACGCCCAAGCGTTAGTCTGATAGCGTTCCTATCGATATACACTCTAAGTGTATCTCTATTCCCGACCGAGCAATACTTGTTATCGCTCGCGATTCGTTTGCACCAAGGGTCGAGGTGCGCGACGCGAAGCACAACTTAGCCAAAAGGCCGTGTGCATAGCTATCCCGTGCGGACTATATTCTGAGTTTGTACGCTCACTTGCCACTGTTGATGTAGGACTATTTGGGCATGCAAGCGACTTTGCTAACTTAGCATGTGTTCTCTATAGAGTCATGTTCGACATCGTTCGACACAAAGGCCATAACCTATCGATGCATTCGGTTGAACACTTGTACGAGCTTTCAAAAATATTTAGACTTATTGTATGGACATACCGAGTGACATTTGAGAGAGGGCGCACCAACGATAACAACTTGCGGAAGCAACAGAGTTTTGCGGAAACATCGAAGTTAAAGAATTCAATCGACGGTCCAAGGACGTAAAGCCGTGCTCTGATACCATTATGTCACGCCCCGCTCCCGTAGGAGCGATCGTCCTCGCTAAGGCGTGATGTCGCACGAGCCTAGATTGTGCTCGTGCAAGGAAGTTCCATAACGGCCGATTTCATCGACGGCGACGGGGTCGTCGCACAGAAGTCCCAAGCAGAAACATTGAATACATTGCAGCAGAATTTAAAGAAGAACGCATGAACACAAGTCATTCAAAAGAATCTCTTTATTGATATTGAATACAAGATTACATTTGTGGGCGCAAGGCCAAATTACAAGTCTCTCGTGCTCACTTTTCTCTCGTTTACAAAGTCACTCTCTGCTCTCTCTCACTTGATTACAATGCTTGAGTCAGCGGAAGCTTCGGAAGGCGATGTCCATACATTATGCCCTGTATAAGTCTTCAGATCACGCGGTCGCACACTTCGACTCGCCAAGGAAACTCCGTGCCTCGACGCATCCAAGCGAGCTCCGCGCCACGAGCTTCTACCTGTGCCTGCACATGAAACACTGTGTGGGTGTCAGTACAACTGTACTGGTGGAGTGAGCCTCTCGCCCACCCATACATAACCGACACGTTCATTTACTTTGTGCAGCTTAAATCCTTTCGATTGTCTTTCTAGTCTTGCCTTAGGATCAGTTTTAAGACTTGACGTCTAACCAACTCGACGTGCAACGACATGGTCGTGCTATAATTCCAACGTGTGTTTTAATCGAGGCAGTGCCTCATTGCCTAGGTACTTGACCAAACTTTAACTCGGGACGACAGGGTCGTGCCATATTCTATTCGCAACTTAGACATATTCAAGACAATGCTATGCCGAGGAGCAACTTACGCGAACTCGGCCGTGCCAAGACCTTTGTTTAAACTCACGCGCCTCTAGACCAATTCTCGTGCCAACGATTCAAATGCCAAAGATGGCCATGGGACGACTCGTGCAGGTCGTGCCTCTAGACTTTGCTTAAACTTGACCGTGCTTCGAGATTGAGGTCGCGCCTCGCAACATATCAAGACTTATCATGCTGCCGCCTTGCGGCCCTTCTATTCGACTCATGAACCAACTTAGACAAGACTTGCCAAACCTAGCATCGATCTCATGGACATCCCGACGCCAATCTATCGTGCCAAGCACGGTGCCTATGCTGCAGCCCAGTCTTAGGCCCAGACCTTGTGTTACCGACTAGACCTGCATTCAAGCTCTAGACTCAATCCAAAGGCATACATGCGGTGTGTCGCTATTGCCGACACATCTACATGAGTGGTCACTAGCAATTTCAAGCTATCTTGGACTGGCTCGTGGGATATCCACCTGTACTAACACGGGTAGCTAGCCCGGTGGGGTGGAACTCTCCCATGCGGTCATCCAGCATCCTACTTTGAGCCACACTCGCTTCTCCCGGGCCGAATGATCCCAGTGCCCCGGTGATCACTCGAGAAGACTACACCTTGTCGACAAGTTGCCCAATGACCATGCATACTCGATCTATCCAGTCTATCCAGTCCTTTCTTAACATGACCATGCATTCCTTCTTTCTATCAAGACTTAGCGAGACTTCCAAGCCGCGGGATCGATCTCGTGTGCGGGACATATCAAGACTTAGCGAGACTCCCAAGCCGCGGGATCGATCTCGTGTTCGGGACATATCAGGACGTAGCGAGACTCCCAAGTAGCGGGATCGATCTCGGCGACAACCAGTCGCGTGGACTTACTTTGTTCGTGGCAAGCTTTTTACTAAACCGACCGTAACTCGTGCCTTAGACAGGCCTGGTTCTATAGGCGACGCTAACGCTCAAGTCATAGACTTATACGACGAGCCTTGTTCTCAAGGGACTACGCAACTTGACAACCGCAGATAGAGCAGGACAGTGCTAGAAATGGCTTTGATAGCCCAGCACAACACTTGTCTAACTTATTCAGGCGACGACTCGACGAGCGAGGGCTACGCCGAGCTTCGCGTCGAGGGAACGTGCTAGGAACGGGGTCGACTTGGACAACCAACTTTTCGGGTACCTAGACTTAAGCCAGCGAGCCGTGCGAGACGACTTAACTTGCGGGACGTGCGAAGGGTATGCCAAGCCTTGCGGGATGGGACCGTGCATGCTTTGTTAAGCATTCATGCGGGCGACGCCTATGACTTAGGCTATTTCAAGTATCGGGGCAACTTAACAACTTAAGCCAACTTCCTTCTCCCAAGCCACAGAATCGAAGGATCGAGTGTCATTTGAAAGCACGTTGAGCCGACTTCTATGTTGACCGTGGGACCATTTTCTATGTTCTAAGACATTCCGACCCGACGGGATTATTCCCTTAGCTATGTTGGTGCGTAGCTTTTAGATTAGCCTACCAGTGCAAGTTGAAAACATTCGCATTATTAAGTGAAGGCTAAGATGAAGCAAGTTCACCGAAACTCCCCCACCTGAGCGAGAAGTCGCCTCGGACGAGCGAGCCTTCGAGCAGCCGTTGCAAGGCTAAGTTTCCAACGCCATCGGCGTTTCGATTTTTCCGATTGACTTTGCGGGACGGGGCACTACACCTTAACCTTTACAACTAGAGATATTCTTCCCTATACAGAAATCTACACTGATACTTAGCTATACTATGCATACCACATATTTATAGACATATCTACATACATTCAGATATAACAAACCAAATAAAAAGCTAACATATATGGAAACCCATATGAAACCAAATTAAAAATAAAATCAAACCCTGGTAAATGTATGAACTCATTTGAGATCCCCAAATTTATCTCATTTCGAATTACACAGCATGTATCAGAGCCATACCCTTTTTGAACCCAAAATATTTGAAAAACCAACCCTTAGTCGTGTCACAGGATGGGGGAGTATTATGTCGACACTGGAGGTGATGTGTGTGTCCACAAGTGTCAGGTAGGGGTTGTTCTCGTGTCCACATTGCTAGACACGAGGTGTCAAACCTGGAAGTGCAGCATGTGAAGAACAGCAACACAGTATCAGTAATCGTGCAACACTGAAAAATCCAAAATTTGAAATTTAAATAATGTAAAAACCTAAAACAGTTCATAACAAAGAAGAGTCACATGTGTACAAGTGTCTTAGGGTAGATTTCATGTCCAAAAATTGGACACGAATGTGTCCTAACAAAGAGAACACACACAGACACTTAAAACGTGCCGGCAGCCTCGTGCACGTGTGCGAGTCGGGCTAGGACATGACACACGACACGAGGCACTTCGTGGTCGTGTCTAGGTGTTCGCCAACCCTAGGACTATGTGCACAAGTGCCTGAAACGTGTCCAAGTGACTCGTGTCCAAAGTTTGGAACGCGTATCAGTGTCGATTTTTTCGACTGTGCGTGCAAGGCTCGATTCAGTGCACACGCGATTTCTCTGCGCACACTGATCGAGAGCTCATAAAATTTCTTGGGCATGGTGTCAGTCATTGCCCGCTCGTGTCCATAAATTTTCGTGTCATAATATTTAGTGTCGTGTCCGCTAGGAGTGTCGAGCAGCAGGGCAGCCGCACGAGCCCCGTACGGTGTCTCGTGTTGCGTGTCCGAGCCCAATAATCGTGTCAAAACTTACCTAAAATCAACTCAGTCGATTATAAATCAATTCCCCACATATTAGGCTATCCAAATATGAAATTTGTTTTGAAATTGGTTATAATTTAATCCATTGAGACATTTCACCAAACACGTAATTAAAAATACCGATACGTGTCCGATACGGGTATCGAACGGACACAAAATCCTACCAAACTTGGGCTACACCTAGGGGAACCTTAAATGAATGCATCTATGAAGAAAAATTATGATTTCAATGGGTGTAGATAGGTTTACCTATTGAGAGCTAGAATCTCAATGTAAAGAGCCTCGATTCGACGTCTTCCTCGATTTTCTCCGGTTCAACCGTCCTCGATCCTTGCTAGCAAGCACCCACAAGTATCCTCTACTGTTGGGGATGATGATGCAATTGATTTGACTCAATTTGGGATCAATTTGGATTAATGGGGAGAATTTTTGGGAAGAACAAGTAGGGCTTCTTCTAGGTTTTCTAAAGGAGGCAATTATTTCTTAAGTGGGATACTTATAGGAGGGAGGGGGCTTGTATGGCTGTTGAAAACATTAGGGTTAGGGTTTTAGATGAGTGGTTGAGGTTGCTCCAACAATTTCCAAGGCTTCCTATTGGTTAAGGCTTCTTTTCACAAATATGTCAAAAAGAAAATATCTTCCCTAATAATATCTAGATATTACTAATCTTGGCACTTAGTAGAAATGTTCTAACCCTAATTTTTACCTCATGACTAATCTAGGTTAGGTTAACTTCTAGGTTAAGGCTTCACAAAAGGCTAGCACAATATTTAATTAATATAAATTATAAATTCACAAAATTGTCAAAATGACCAAAATACCCTTAGGCTAAAAATTGGTGATATGAAATTCTAATCACGTGACTAGGCTCCTTTGGTCATAGTTAGTCTCTAGGCTTAGCAAAACTAGGGTTTAACTAGTTAACCATCAAAAACACTAATCAATATTTTAAATAGTTTTAAAATAACTAAAATTCACCAAAAATTACAACATGATTTAAATATCACTATTAAATGATTATAATTGTAAAATTTCAAAATTGTCCTCATTTGGAAAACTGGGTGTTACACTTTCTATCTGAGTATTAGATCATGATAATATTGTTTTACTTAATTTATTTCATTGTTTTTATATCGATGACTTGTATGTCTTTGATGACCTAGTATTGTTCACTAGATGAAGGCATGGCTGAAATATATAGAGGCGCTACCGTTATATAGTGTTAAATATCAGTATATTTGGACTTTAGTCCCACATCAGTAGAATAATAGAGAGAGACTGACTCTCTCATATATATATATATATATATATATATATATATATATATATATATATATATATATATATATATATATATATATATATATATTGTACTATCTCATTATCAATGAATCATCCAATTATTTTATCCAATTACGGGAGACGACATTCAAGGTTTTCAGGACTGAAAAAGTTTCTTGGTGCACAGTTTCAAACTGAAGATATGGGACTATTAAAGTACTTATTGGGCACTGAGGTCACAAGGAAAAAGCAACGTATTGTATTAATGTCTCAGCGAAAATATGTGCTTGACATATTAATTGAAGCATGAATGATGCAAACTAAAGAAGCAACATCACCCATGGATCCAGGGGTAAAGTTACTCACTAATGAGGGGATATTGATGACTAATCCTGATCAGTATCGTCGAGTGGTTGGCAAACTCAACTACTTAGCAGTCATGACTCGTTCAGATATTTTCTTTATTGTAAGTGTCGCGAGTAGATTTTTGGCTTCTCTACAAGTTCTGCATTGGCAGAAAGTTTCCAGAATCCTGCAATATCAATCTAGCCTAGAATCCATGAAAAAAATTCAGATGGAGAATCAGGGATATACTCATCTTGAGTGTTTTACATATGCTGACTTGGGTGCAAGGATAGACAATCTACATCTGGCTACTTGGTATTTATTGACAGAAATTTAGTATTGTCGAAGAGTAAGAAGCAGAATGCGGTCTCACGATCCAGTTCGAAAGCATAATACCGAGTTATTGCTCATGGCACAGCAGATGTGTTATATCTGCAACATCTTCTAAATGATCTAGGAGAAGAAGCATGATCTCAGACAACAAATATGCGGTGTGACAACCAATATGCTATCCATATTGCTACCAATCTCGTATTCCATGAAAAGATGAATCACATTGAAATCGACATCCATTTCGTTCATGATTAGTATCAAAATGGGATGATAACATTTCACCACGTGAAAATTGGCGATCAGATAACTGATATATTTACAAAGTCTCTTTTAAGCCCTAGGGTTCTGTTTCTTTGTAACAAGGTGGACATCAGGTAGAATAATAGAAAGAGGCTGACTCTCTCCTATATATAGCGTACTCTCTCATTATAATGAATCATCCAATTATTTCATCTAACATATAGCGTGGATGTATCTGAGGAGTGAGTACTGTTGGTTGAGGGTAGAGCAACAATTTTTTTTTTTTTAGTTGTATCTCTTATGTGCATTACCTTTTGAAAAATCGGACTTATAAGAATGTATATATGAATGATTTTATGTTTATAGATGTGAATATTCTCATATCATCAATGGTTTAGCATTGTAAATAATTTTATTCAATAACTTTACAAGTAGCAAGCGTGATTACGGATATCGGTGTATTCGTAGAATGGGTAGCTTGATATGTTTGTTATATACTCCGTTCGTCGTATTCTGGAAACGACAAATGACAACATCGTATAGTCTTAAATGTTATCACATGTAAAGAGTTTGTTTCAGATGAGCCACACAAGGAACTTTACTTTCAAGCCACATAATATTTTCAAATTAATTTATCAATATGCTACAAATTTTCACCAATCGTATAGTCTTTTGTGATTATCTATCTTGTCCTTGATCATGATGAGAATACTCGTCTTCTCCTTGTGCCTTGTTCTCGAAGGTACAATTGTACAACCCAAAAAAGTACAAATAATATGGACGCATTAGTGGAGACTGCGATTATCGATTCGTACCAAATATTGAGTTATTGTGATAGTAAAACTCGAGATTCAAAATTTTTGTGATTATATACTCGACATAATCTTAACTCAAACCCAACTTAAAACTAGGTTAATCTGAGTCTAAGTGGATTCCATTATATACAAATCTTAACCAGACTCGTCTCGTCTTGGCGGCAACTAGACCTCTAGATTGGGATGGAATTTGTTGTCCCTAAATATGGTATTTCAACCATGTCCCATTTCACATAAAGATGATTATTTTTCTTGGTTCGCGGAATTGGAACTTTGGGAAAGAAAAGTGATTATTTTTCTTTGTTTGCATGTCAAAAGAAATGAGGAGGAAAGGAATTTAGTTCCCAAGAGGAAAAAAAATAGGAAAAAAAATTGTTTCTTCCACTAACCCAATGATTCATTTTCTCCCTCTAAGGATTTACTTTTCCTCCCAATTTTATTGATTTTTTCAAACTCCGGAAATATTGGAATTGTAATTTTCTAAAGAAAAAAATACCAAAGAATCAATTTTATTTCCTTTCCGCGAACCAAACGAGGCCTAAATATGGTGTTGCAAACATGTCATTTTTCAAATAAAGATGTGGGTTCCATTAATGATTGTTATTTTTGTAAAATCTGTGGAATGCACATTTTTATGTAAAGAGAAAACAAGTTTGAGATATCATATTGAAGATAGTAGATCACATCCCCTCCAGATCTCAGGCTGGCTATATTATTACTCCAACCAAGAGAACAAGAGAGATTGTGATGCAAAAGAAATGCCAAGACCCTCACCACTTCCCTCACTTCCCAAAGCGAAAAGCCCATCCACTTCCACAAAAGCCCGCTCCACGGCCCCTCCCGCCAATTCCAGTTCGTATCCCGACCCTTCCCTAGTCTCCTCCACCAACCTCATCAAGGCCCACTGCGACCGCGGCGCCCTCGCCGAGGCCCGCCACCTGCTCGACCGAATCCCCAACCGGGACGTCGTCGCATGGACCGCCATGATCTCCGGCTACGCATCCCACGGCCGACGCGACAGCTCCTGGGCCACGCTCCGGGAGATGCTGGCCGACGGGGTCGGCCCCAACGCCCACACGCTCTCGAGCGTCCTCAAGGCCTGCAAGGGGACGAAGGACCGGGCGGCCGCGGCCCACTGCGTGGCGGTGAAGCAGGGGGTCGAGGCGGCGCCCCACGTGCAGAACGCGCTGCTCGACGCGTACGCGTCGTCGTCGGCATCAGCGGACGGAGGAGGGGACGCGGTGAAGGTGTTCGATGGGATGGAGGAGAGGAACGTCGTCGCGTGGACCACTATGATCGCCGCGCACACGCGGTGGGGCGACGGACGGACGGCGATACGGATGTTCCATTGGATGGTTCGGGAAGAAGGCGGCGGCGGCGAATGGAACGCCTTCACTTCTTCGATCGTGATCCGAGCTTGCGCTTCCGTCGACGACCTAACGCTCGGCAGACAGCTCCACGCGGTCGCGGCAAAAGCCGGGCACGAGGCCAGCCTCCCCGTCGCGAACTCTCTCGTCGATCTCTACTCCAGATGCAACAGCCTCCCGGAGGCGAAACGGTACTTCCGGTGCATGTCCGAACGAGACTCGGTCACCTGGAACGCGATGATCGCGGGGCTGGACCGGTCCGGTAGCCCCGAGGCCCTGCACCTCCTGCCCGAGATGCTCTCCCAGTCCGTCCGTCCGAGCTCCTTCACCTTCACCAGCGTCGTCTCGGCCTGCGGCCGCCTGGCCGTCCTGAGCTTCGGCCGGCAGGTCCACGGGACGATCGTCCGACGAGGCTTCGCCGCCAGCCAGCAGGTCGCGAACGCCCTCGTCAACATGTACACGAAATGCGGATGCATGGCCGGCTCGGAGAAGGTGTTCCGCGAGATGGCGCGGAGGGACCTGGTGTCGTGGACGTCGATGGTGGTCGGGTACGGCGTGCACGGGTTCGGCAGGGAGGCGGTCGGGCTGTTCGAGGAGATGGTCGGGTCCGGGGTGAGGCCGGATTCGGTGGCGTTCACGGGCCTGCTGAGCGCCTGCAGCCACGCGGGGCTGGTGGAGGAAGGATTGGGGTACTTCGGGTCGATGGGCGGGGTGTACGGGGTGCGGGCCGGGAAGGAGGTGGTCGGGTGCGTGGTGGACCTCCTCGGGAGGGCCGGGAGGGTCGAGGAGGCGTACGGGTTGGTAGAGGCGATGCGGCCGGAGGCGGACGGGGCGATATGGGGCGCTCTGCTCGGGGCTTGCAGGATGTACGGGAACGCGGAGCTCGGGGCGTTGGCTGCACGGAGGATCGTGGAGTTGGATCCCGGCAACGAGGGGGCGAAGACCTACGTGATGCTGTCGAACATATACGCGGCGAGGGGAGAGTGGGGCAAGGCCAGGGAGGTCAGGGGGATGGTGCGAGGCGCGGCGGCGGGGAGCAGGAAAGAGGTGGGGAGGAGTTGGGTTGAGGTGAAGGGCGGAGTGTGGAGCTTCGTCGCGGGGGAGAGCAGCGGTTCTTGCGTCGGCCTGGCTTATGAGGTGGTAGAAATGATGGTCCGTCATATGGACGAAGAATTCCTGTTTGATTTGATCCTAGAGGAAGAAGAGACAATAAACTGAGATGGACCTTCTGATGTTTAATTTGGTTTGCATTCCCTCCCTACAGTATTTGTGTGTCCCTATCCATATCTAACACAATACTTCATAGCGTCCGATTTATTTAATTTCAACCGAATGGAAATAATCAAAATTAAATAAACTAGAATTCTAAAAAAAAAATAGCTATATCTGAAACCGAATAATCGATTCGATTGGTTGGGTTAAACTTTTTTTTAAGACTGAATCTAAAGTTGAAATCGTAGTTAAATTATATTTAAAATTATAATTTATATATACACATTTATTATATTTTAAAATTGTGCCCAAAATTGGACTAGTTAGATTGTTGTTTTCAAAAATATACCGAGTTCGAGTGACTCTTGTGGTTACCGAGAAGAGGTATAAGATCCAAGCTGAATGATGGAAAATCAGTAGATCGAACCACGAGAACGTATTATTTCTTCCATTTATTTCGTGGAAGTTGGGGACAGTGGGCTCAACATAAATTATACACAAAAAGGTACACATTTATAACCATAATATATGCATAGAATTGATGGTATTCACACAATTGTATAAATTTTATTCGATATTAAATTTTGGACCAAACTGAACTTATTTTAGTATTTTAAATGTTGAAACAGAACTGATTTTTTTTTTTTTTACCGACTCTCTTATTCGGTTGGTCAAAAATTGAATAATGCTCACTTACCGGTGTAAAACTAATCCATATCCGATAGAAAAGCAAACTAATCAAAGAAATACATAAATTTTTTAACTAAGCCCGAGTGGATTTCCGAAATCAATTCAAACTCAGGATGGTCCAACATCAGATATGTTACATGACCATGCCGAAAGTTTGCATCCGTATCCTATTTTTTTCTAAAGTATATTGCAACTTTCATCTAGGCAAATAATACACTAATTATCATCTTAAAAAGTACATTTCAGGTTTTCTACACGAAGAAAGGGGGATTACAAAATTGAAAATAAAATAAATACACAAGGTTTTGGTTCAAATGTTACACAACATATATTCCTACTATGATAGGGGGGCCTCCTCTGCCGGAGAAAAATCACTAAAACTTAGACCCCCTGTCAGTGGTCCTAGAATCCCCTCTGAACTCAGACCAAGTCCACTCTGCAAGAAGAATAGGAAGGAAAAATATAGTGTACATCAATGAAAAATCAAAGTACAGAATTTTAAGAGCCTTATTTACTCAAACAAGGATGATGCAAAATAGTACCAAATCACTGAAATCTATAACAGAAAATTGCATATACAGCGTTACACTTGGTTGAAATTGGGCATTTCTGTCACAAAAACGCCCTTTTAAAGGGCGTTTTTTGGATTTCATTTGTAGATGAATCCTTACTACATGGGCGGTTGGGTGGGTGAGGGAAGTAAATGAGATACGGGTATATAATAGGGGTGGTGGGGGTTGGGATAAACGTAACAAAAAAAAAACGTTATAGAAACGCCCTCTTGTTTCTTTGCAAAACAAAGAAACGCACTTTTTAAAGACTTTTTGGGTCTATGTTTGTAATCTTCCAAAGAACTGTGCTCTACTAGCAATTTTCCTTGAATACAATGCTCTATAAGTAATTTTCTGAATCTACAATAATAAGACAGCAGTTACCTCAGGCTGAAATCTCAGCATATCGGCACGGGCCATCGCCTCTGCCTGAGCTATTCTCTGTCTGAAAGTCTGAGCCATCTCATCAGCCTTGATAAAAAAACAGGGAGGTTAGAATCAATATCTCAGAGTAACAACATAGAACACCCATGGCAAGAATACCTTCTCGAAAACAAGCTTTGGGTTGCGAATCATATCACCGGGGGTCGGCTCTAGCTTCTTCGTAGAAAGGCTAACTCGCCCTCTTTCACGGTCATGGCTCAGTACCATCACCTTTTAAGAAAAGGTATTTTCATTATTGGCAGATAGAAAATAGCCGGAGAGTGAGGTTGAGAATATTGAAGAACTGCAGAAAAAAAATACCTTGAGGGTATCACCAGGTTGGAGGACTGTTGAGATGTCAGAGACACGGTCATGACTAATCTGGCTGACATGGAGAAGGCCGTTAATTCCACCAATGTCAATAAAGGCACCATATGGCTTGAGAGACTGAACAGTTCCCACGACAACTGATCCGATTCCTAGCTGAGCCTGGCTGTCTGCAACGGCCTTGCGGTTGCTGAAAACAAGTCTAGCTTGTTCCTCATCAACCTCCATAAATTTCAGAGGTAGCTCCTTCTCAAGGAGTTCTTCTGCAGTCGATTTCTGTAAAATAATCAAAATGTATTCATACCGATGCTTGTCGGATCCAACCAAAGTGAGTTAAGAGACCAACTAGTGGTCTGAGATCGCTCGCAAGAAGCTATCCTATCCAAATATCGACTATATTATATATACAATAATTGTCTAGTAAATGTATACACTAGCTTCTATGTTTAAAGATGGAAAATTGTATCACGCTGAATCGAGGGAAAAATACCAACCGTTGATATCTGGGAAAATGGAACGAAACCCCTGAGGCCCTCGACAATGGCCACCACACCTCCTTTATTTCCCCCAACAACCTGTACTCCACAAAGTTCACGAAATCCATTATATACAACAAATATTTAAAGATAGGGATGAAAATGAGAATGCTGGACACACAAAATTGATTATAAGCAATAAAAGTATAATGTAAATTCTAAGTTGCACTAAATACATTTAGATCATTAGATGATAAAATTCTTCAGTTAAGCAAACTGTTCTGCATCATCTCAAGTTAATGCTCAACTTAGTTACATGGTAACCTGTAAAGTTAAATATCATAATCACGAGAACAGAAAGATGAACGGGATGAGAATCAACTGACCGTGATTAAGGATTATATGTTACTCGAGGCCACCTAAAATTGCATTTAAATGTGGAGATTCATCACAATGCTTAACTCAAAGTAAATGAAAAAATAACCCAATTCTGGGGTTTACGGGAGATGGGAAAATGATGCATCTTCAACTTCTCTGATCTCCCAGACAAGATTGCAGTGGACTGTATTCTACTGTTTCTATAGGTTGGATATGTCATCCATATGAGAATGCTCAATAAAGAAGCAAAAGAAAAGGTAATCATACGCCTGGTTTAGTCAGCACTTGAAACAGGATGTAAGCAATGTGACTCCATATGAACTGCGATCAGGGAAAATCTAGAGATGATGTCTTCCATCCTAGATATGATGTCTTTCATGCCCACAAAAAGGGAAAATCTAAGTATCTGTCAAAGATATAAGCAATGCAACTCCATATTAGCACTGATGCAATCTCTATGAATTTGGGATGTCCATATAGTTTTTCTATGGTCTGTTAAGAGCAAATTCTCCCTTGATTTCACCTTGAATTACTCTTACTCCCAAGTGGATGCATCAAAAGAGAATTGTGATAGCAAAGGAAACTCTGAAGCATTTTTTTTTTCAGTTTTTTCCATAATCATGCGATGGGCATACCCTCTTTCATATACACACTACACAGGTTAAATGTCACTATGGTGAAATACATTAGTTTCTGATATCATTCCTCAAAAGGATATTCACTCCTGCCCTTCAATAAATTGTAATTGCTTGGCAAGACATAGTACTTACTATTCTTCTATAAGGTCATCTGAAATTCTATACCACAACGAGTAAAAGAAAAGCTTTGTAGTTTTATATGTCATGAGATATTTTTGCAAGAAAAAAAAACTTCAATCATTTAAGAAATATTTCATAACCTACAATCTCTTTCAACGATCTCCTTAATGAAACGATAGGAATCACTGCTTAATAAATCTTCATAATCGATTAGATGATTTATTAAGTATACCTCCTGAAAGGTTGGGGGTGGGGGGTCGGTTTTCCTCCCAACTAAATCTCATATTAGGGTGAGTATTGTTCATTTCCACAAAATGACTCGCGTTCAGCCAACCTAAAATAGTAAGCAAGAGATATCGTTAACTAGCGCCCTAAACATAAATCGATTTCATATTTCATCTAACACCTCAAAGTTTACATATAGTTTTATGCATGGTAATCAAAGGTGCAAGGCGCACTCGAGGCGCCAAGGGTCCATATCGCCCGAGGCGCAAGGCGCACTTAAGACGTGCGTCCGAGCGAAACGAGACATAAAATAATAAATAAATAAAATATGCATAAATAAATAAAATAGTAATGTAAGAAATAAAACTAAATAACATATTAAAACCAACAAAAATATGTTAAAACATAACTAAGTGAACTAGCAGAGCAGCAATGGCACTCAACAAAACTAACAAGATTTTGTATTCTCCCTACCACGCTTTTAGTAAAATTTAGTTTTCCAAGTTTATCTGTAGCCAACTTTGGCAGCCGTGGAAGGACTACCTCCCTCCCATCCCTCCCACTTGTATGAGGTAAGGGCTATCTCTCCGTCTCAAAAGTTAAAAAAAAGCATAAGACGCACCTAGGCGCGCCTTTTCTTGGTTGTGCCTTGCGCCCGGAGAAAGGCGTCTCGCCTAGTAAGGTACGAGGCGCAGATGTTGCGCCTTGCTGCTTGCCCGAGGCGCGCCTTTGACTACCATGGTTTTATGTAGGTCGGTCATAGTGTTTGTGTACTTTTTATGCAACTATCAAATGCCAATATGAGGCTAGGTATTGGAAACTTGGAATAAACAGTTTATATAGTGAGCTGACGAGATATGTTGTTCAATTTCAATCAATAATCAGGTTGGAAAGCAACACTACATGTCAGCTTGTGGACATAAACAAAGCTATAATATTCAAATTGTGAGGTGTTATGTAACGTTTGAGGAGTGGATGGGTAGCAAAATATCGACTTCTCAGAAAAATAAGCAAAAGTAGGAGAGACTTGAGCATCACTCAAAAATCTGTCGGGTATCATGTCAGACGTGTATCACACATGTATCAGACATAACCCGGACATCCTAAAATACACTAGGACACACCTAAATAGGTGCAGTGTGTTCATGTCCCTTCTTACCGTGTCGTGTCTGTTTGTGTGCAACATAGCTTTTCATAGAGGAAACAATAAGTAAGATGGTTTGAGGCTTGTGGGCTTTAGAAGGACATTTGGAGTGGTGATACCACCTATTACCAAATATCCAAACCTGCAGTAGATTGGAATGAAGAGGGCCTAGTGACTTCTCAATAGAAGAGAGAAATGTGAAGCCAAGACCAAGGAAAAATTAAAACTTGCAATAAAGAGGGGAAAATAGGAAACCTTGGACCTTCTAAGATATAATGTTAACATTTCCTTTCTAAGGAGGAACATAGGACGTGCAGATCGATAATTGTAAAAAAAAAGTTGGAATATAGAGTCCTTTGATGCTGTTGCACAACATCATCCTTACTACGTATAAGAATTTGATGTTGAGGCAGACTTTTAAATTTTGGTTTCAGTCAGTTTTGGTGCCTATTTATACTTCTGGTCTCAACAGTTTTGGGCATTTTGGCGCTTCTGTTTCGGTCTTTCAGATTTAAATGTTTATATTAATGAACCTTGGAAGTAATAAACATCAAAGATATAACATTTTATACAGTTTTTCTAAATTGGTGATTGGGTTCATCTATCACCTATCTAGTGAAATGATATAGCAATACTACAAGTAATAAACATACACCAGAAGGAACTTTTATAGGGAATTGACTTCTCTGCATAAAAGAAAAGTCATCATAGATTTTAAAGTGCCATATTATAATAAATCTGTAAAAACTCACATTTTGAGGGTATATGACAAATTATATTACAGGCTACATTTCGGGCATGGCCTGGCCAGTATAGACACATAGAAATCAGGTTCCATATTCAACAGTCCACACGCATAAATAGATATTAACCTTACGTAACAGGTGACATATTAGCTATCTAAGAAGACAAGATATGACTTGAATTCTAACTACAGAACAGGACAAATAAAAGTCAATCGTGAAATACAAACAGAGGTCGTTTCTGCAAGATCCCCACCTTACCGGTGACAACAACATCTTCAGACTGAAGCTGTCTACACCTTTCCCATGCAAGATCATATTGGATAGACCGTAGACTCAAAATCAGGCTATCATCTGCTGCGTTCTCGCCAACTATGACAAACTCTTCAACGAGCCCCGGGCGTATGCCTACCTCTTCTACATGTTTAATTCTATGAATACATGCTTCTTGGAGAGGTAAGTATGCAGAAGATTTAGCTGTGATATCAACAAGTGCCCCATTCATATCTGTCATGAAGACCGTTCCTTTAACCTGTGAAGCAAATGATAGATCAATCAAATAAGGTGCGCCAAGCTACAAAGTTCAAATAAATAAAGCAAAGACTGGAAGGATCGAATTATCACAAGTGAACATAAGTAGCAAATAATAGATTCAACAGACCAGAACTCAAAGCAAGAGTTTTAGTACCCCAAAACCATACTGAACACCATTGGGCCCAACAAATTCAGATGAAATCTCCTTCGAGAAGTCATCTTCGTCATTATCCAAGCCTATTTTCCATCGGAGTGGGGTCGTTGTGGAACAAAGAAAGCTCCAGAAAATGATTGATAATTTTTCAACCCGACATCAACCCCTCATTGATGGTGCAAATTCATAGCCAACATAGCTATGACAAAGAAGGCCTTACCGCAGAACCTAAGAGGCCGACTGACAGGAGAATGGCCCAATTCCAATAACCAAGAAGCAGTGCTAACAGAAAGAGAAAGGCCCAACCTACTAAACTACTCTTCTGTGACGAACGTAAGACAACCCAATTTCCGTAACCATACATTGGTGCTAACAGAAAGATAAAAACCTTGAACAACATTGACTTACTATCTTACTCTCCCGAGTATTCTCAAAACTCTTCACATTTGTTCCCAAAAATGTCGATTTCCGGATTTTCCACTTCGCCGCACTTCGCCGAACCAAACAGCCCCAAAATGAAAGTAACGAATTCTCAGAACAAACTCAAGGACAGTACAAACCAGTCTACACATCAATTGCTGGTGTTGCAGATTCAGTGTATGGTTTAGTCGTCTGTAAATGATGTTACCAGTGTTCGGGAGGATGCAATTAGGATGCTTGTTGCAAATTTTGTTGCTATAGATGGGAAGTTACATTGAATAGGTGAAATGGTGTAGTATATTCTGTTGTAAATGCTGTTGTGCTGCTACAAATTCTCGATAGGGCTTCAACGTTTAGGCAAAGATTGGAACTTTGAAGTAAGTTTGAACAATATAAACCACTCTACTGTCAAAGTGCTGTTACTCGACACGGTCAATTTGTTCATAAACCCCATTTTCTTCCTAAAAAATAAAGAAGACCCACTTCCGAGAACCCAAAATTGAAATAGAAGAGAAGAAAAAGTACAGACCTTGGTGCCGATCTCGGAGTTGAAGTCATACTTGTCGAGCGCGGCGTGGAAGTCCTCAACGGTGAAGCCGAGGCCCTCCATGGGGGCCTCGCGGCACCGGTCGTAGGCCTCCTCGAAGACGTCCCTCAGCCTCCTCCGCTCCTTCTGCGCCGGAGTTATGGCGACGGCGGCCGCGCCGACGGAGGCGGCGGCGGTGATGGTGGTGGAGGCGGTCCTTCCATGGAGGAGCTTCTGTGCTGAGGAGGAGGAGGAGGAGAGGGAAGGAGAGGGTTTCGAGAGTTTGGAGGAGGAGAGGGATGGGAGTCTCAATCCGGAGGAGGAGAGCTGGTGGTGAGCAGCTAAGGACACCATTCTTGTTCTCTATGCCTTTCTTTTGACAGAGAAAGGGGATTCTCATATATGTAGATAGGATGATGCAGATAGACCAGGGAGCTGGGGTGAGTGATTCAGGCAGTTATTGGCCCTTCCGCTTACCTGGGCCCACCCCAGACAGGGAGCCAATGGTTGTCTGCTACGCGAACGCAGGTCAGCACGGGTCATTCCCGCGGACGGACAACCTAGTAGCATTCTTCAGTTTATTAGGTTTCAACTGAATCCAAATAATCAAATCTAATAATCTAAAATTGAACGAAAACGATAATCAATTGAGTTTATTCGATTAGACTATTTTTATTATTAATAGACCGATCCCAAAGTTAAAGTTATGATTTAATTATATCAAAAATATAATTTTTATATATACGTTTGTTGTATTTCAAAATTAGATCTAAAAGTTGAACGAGTTGTTAAATTATCAAAGTTGACTTTCAAACACATACACAGAATTGTTATTTTCAAAATATACACAAAAATATATATATCGTTAATTATAAAATATACATAAAATTGAGATATTTACAATCAGATTTTCTAAAAGAAAAATAAAATCAAATGTTGTTGGGCTGCTACAAAA
Source organism: Iris pallida (assembly GCA_029216955.1). NCBI lineage: Eukaryota > Viridiplantae > Streptophyta > Magnoliopsida > Asparagales > Iridaceae > Iris > Iris pallida. Next base: position 7,224,611 of record JANAVB010022596.1, on the reverse strand, counting down.
GTTGAGGGTACGGACAATCGTTGAAGATGGACGAGAGATTAGAAGTAGGGGTGAGCGTTCAGTTTATTCGATTTCAACCGAACCAAATAGTCAAAACCGAATAAACCAAAATTTTAAAAATCCTAAACCGAAACTGAACTGAACCGAAGTTAAACTGAAACCGATCCAAATAACGATTCGGTTTATCCGATTTGTTCGGTTGGACCATTTCTATTGGATAATGGATAAGGTCCAAAGTTGAAATCATAGTTAAATGATATTAAAAATTATAATATTTATACACACATTTGTTATATTTGCATCTAAAGTTGACTAGTTGTTACATTAGCAAAATTTGGTTTCAAAACACCATAAACATAATTGTTTTTTTAAAATATACACATTTTAATTACAACATATGCATAGAATTAAGGGTATTTACATAATTGTAAGTCTTATTCGATTTTCGGTTTGGACTAAAACCGAATAAGAAATTTTAGTATTTTTAAAACGGAACCGAATCTCTTTTTCGATTCGGTTCGATTTTCGGTCCAAAATCGAATAATGCTCACTCCTAGTTAGAAGAACTCGCTCAAGCTTGACGGGATAAAGCCTCAACAGCAATAGCTTCATTTTCGTCAGCTAAAGAACTAATCATTTCAAGCTAAGGAACTCAAAACATGTATCAAATAATTTCAAAACAGAAAAAAGAAACTTCAAACAAATATACTAAAGAAAAAAGAGTGTGCAAAATTTCAAAAGGACGATATATTCCATCAGTCGAACTGACGAAATCTGTGCATGCACAGATTCTCTATGCACCAATACAGAAGATCTACAATATTGCTCCACTTGATTGGACTATCTACAACACAAATAAAAGTTATCCAAATATGGCATATACTTTCTGAACAAACAGAACAAAAGAACAGTTCGAATTCTTGAGATATAAACATTCACCGAATCAACTTGAAAATTTGGCACCACAATCCAATTCTACCAGCCTTGGGAGTTGGCTATACTCTATACAGCTCAAATGCTTTCTTGTCATATATGAACGAAACAAAGAACGGAAAAAAAAAAAAAAAAAAGAATAGGTGAATCTAAAAAAAAAAAAAAATCAAGAGAGGGAGCTAAAACTCTCTATAGGATCCGACTCTTCCAGCATTGTTGCAGCTTGGAAGCAGTCAGCTGCGTCAGTGAACCTCCCGTCATCTTTGTGAATCATCCCAAGGTAATACCAGGCCATCCTATTGGTCGGCTCGAGCCTTAGAGCATCTGAAAGGAAGCTTCTGGCAACAGGAAGAGACTTGGAACCCATCTTCCACAGAAGGGAGCCTAACGAAACCTTGGACGAAACATGATCCAATTCCATGGATAGTGCAGTGCCATATGCTGCCAATGCTTGCTGGATCTCTCCTCGAGCCTCATGCATGGAACCTGGTAAGTTACATAGAGAAGTAGAAAGATGAGCTGAAAATATACTGAAAATGCAATCAGGGGCTGATCCACCCTAGTAGAGTGAGGCCGCTCCTCCTGAATTTTCGGTTTTTCTATATGTAGGTCTATAAATTCAACTCTGTTAGCTATATGTTCAACTTTGTTTCTATGGATTCTAGATAGTTGATTAGCTCATTTGGTGAATGGAAGTTTTACTCGAGAGGTCATGGGTTCAAAATTTGCTAGCCATTATTTTCTATTTCTTTTTATATAAATTGTATATCATGCTCCTGTTAAATTTTAATTAAGTGTATTTTCGGTCTCCCTATAAAAAATTAGTGTATTTTCGCTCCCCTCGAAAATATTTTCTGGGTCCGCTACTGAATGCAATAAATTTCTCTTGAAGAATATACACAGTAGATAGGCATATACCAGTTAAGTTTGAAGAAACATGGCAGAAGAAGAAAAAAAGCCACTGAACAAGAGAGCTATAAGTAGCAGCAGGGCTTATCTAACAGAGACTAGTTTGAAGAAAAACATGGCAGAAGAAAATTCATGACTAGAGTAAAACATAACAATAGAGAGCCTTCTCTCTTGAAAGTTTGACTTAGGGAAAAAGCATGCAGGACTAGACTGCAGCTAAAAGAATACTAGATCAGCAAAAAGGAAGATGGAGTAAGTTCTCTTGCATCCAGTCGATAGAACAGCTTCGTGCAATATTGACCAGATAGTCCGATGAATAAAATGTTAAATATAAATAAACTGAATAAGAATATTTGTGTTCCTTCTTAATCTTAGTGAACTACACATAATTTGTCTTCTGCTCAGTTTGGATTAAACTTTTTATAAAGGAACCCATAAGACGTAAGTTACCGCTGATTTGGCTCCTAATCAAACCCAGAGAAGCACTAAGATAGAAGTTAGTCATGTATGAATGCATTAGTATTAGCAATCAAGTATCATATATCCCAAAATCAAATGGCTTGATCTTCAGCATAAAAGTTTGAAAAGCCCAAGGAAACTACTCAACTCCCAGTCCAAAAAACTTTAAAAGGGAACAATATTACAAAATTAAATGCATAATGATATTTACCTTCAGTTTGCATAATAGCAGCAGAATATGGAATCAATGCCCTTGCTTTGTCCAAGCATATTTCAGCATCCTTGCAATAGGAAAGGCTGGAGTATAGATTTGCAAGACCTTGCCAAACTTCAAACTCACAGATCTTGTCCTCCTCAACCTAAGAGAACGGCAAAGGAAACTACAGATGTTAATAGGAACATTATTATCAGTTTATAGGTTATGAAAATAGCATCATTATCCATAGAGTTCCACTAAGTAATGCCAGCTCTTATTATCAGTTTGGATTTTCAGATTCTAAAAAATCACAAACATGATCATAATGTACAGTTGTTTCTTATTTTACATAAGAAATATGTTAACCATGACAATTAAGAGGGGTCCTATTTTGACCATGGTTTAAAGTATCGGCCGATACCGATCCGATACGGCAGATACCGATACGGTTTCGCATGTCCCGATCCGATACCGACCGATACTCGATACTGACCGATACCGACATTGGGGATCTCTTTTCCGATCAATTCGACAAAGAAAATTAAACGAAAAATACAAATCAGCAAGGGTTTAAAACATAATAAGGTTGTTAAAGCATGTAAAAGAAGAAAAAAGATCTATTGTATGTAAACCAATCGGTAAAGGTGACTATTATTTCATTTAGTTTCAAAACTACTAAGAAATAACACTGAAAATACTTAAAATTATGCCTAAATGTATAAAATATATGTTTTAAAATGTAAATAAATTATTAATAATTATTTGTTCTCCGATACCAAAAAATCCTATACTCCGATCCTAAACTGCCGATACTACCGATATCGCCGATACCAATACTCATAGAAATAGTCCGATACCGATTCCGATACCGATACTGTGAACCTTGATTTTGACATCATTACTGCCAACCATGCTTTTCAAGAAGGCTGTTGTGGAGGATTGTGCACTGTAAAAGTTTCCATAAAATAATTTCTATACAGAAGCATATTGCAATGGGTCCTACAAATGTCGAGTATATCTTGCAAAGTCTTGCTATAATTGAAATCCTCAAACCCTAGCAACTCCACTGCATGGATGTGCTAATTTAGCCATCAATAACACATAAACTTCAAGGGCAAGTACTTAATGCACCTGCTCGTCCCGAGCAAGATTAAAGATTCCACCCATCTAAATTGTACATCAACGATACCGCAAACTGAATGATAAATACAAGATTGAAGATTCCACCCGTCTAACTTGTACATCAATGATACCACAAATTGAATGATACATACGACATGAGGAAGCAGCTATAAGCTTTGAGTCAAACTAAAGATCTTAAAGCGAATGAAACTAAAAGACTTGTTAATGATAGCAAATTGATGAACTCCTCTCAATTGGATAATGGATAGTACAAGCTGATGACTAACAGGCGTAAACTAAACGACATTCTAATTTGTCAGCAAACAGATGGAAAACACAAAGAAGCATATCTTCTCCATAAAACACTAAGTACTGAACAATTAGTGAAACTAACCTGAGAAGAGCTCCTAAGAGATCCAAAGGACTTTCTTCGAGCCTGGACAAGAGCAAGTAGTAATCGATATGTTTCCACTGCATCCATTGGTAAAGATTGAGCCACTTTTAGTTTTGCTTTAATTCTAAGTAACTCTCCTTGGTCCCATTTTGCAGTCTCGTCTAAAGCTGCGTCAGTAACCACTTCAGCTTCTGAGTACCGTTGCTGAGCTGACAGAACCAAAGCAAGCAATCTCCAACCTTTTGAAACTGATCCACCTGTTGCATCAATAAACTCCTTTGCACATCGAAGTGCAGCACTTGTATTGCGGTGTTCAGCATATTCAAGGCCTAAGTCGAATACTAAATCTGGATTTTGGCGATCCAGAGCAATTGCCTCATCCAGTGTCTTCAAAGCTTCAGCTTGCAAACGAGACCTTTCCTGGTCCGAGGAAGCAACTTTAGCCTGTTTTCCTAAGCAAATACCTAAAAGCTGGAGACCTACACTCTTTAGATGTTCATCCACCAGTTGAGCATTTGCAATTGCCCTCCGAGCGTATTCTACTCCCTCAGAGGCAAGAAAACGATCCTCGCTGCATATTTTGGCAGCAAGCAATAATGCTAGTATATCATCAGGGTTTTCATGTTTGTTTAGGGACTTCCTTAATAGATTCAATGCAGCAGATTTCTGTCCAGTCCCACAATAGCAAAGAGCCAAATTGTTCCACCTCTCAGTCCGGGGGTATGTTCCAGGTAAGAGTTCTTCAAAGTGCTTGGCTAGTACTGAAGTCTGGCCACAAATAGACATTGCAAAAGTAAAATGTTCCATCACTGAAGGATCCCATTTGATTCTACCAAGGTGCCATTTCTTCAACAGCATCATGAGAAGTAAAATAGCTTCTTCTATGTTGTTCTTGGGTACATATGAACCCTCAGTTTGTGCAGACAAACTGGGTGAACCAGCCTCAACACCACCATACAACAAAAGCACTGCAAACCTTTTCTGTATCCTTGCACAACAATCAGCATCGAGATTCCAGTTAGTGAGAAGAGCTTGTCTGTAAGAAGCTAGAGCTTCCTTGATGTTCCCAGCTTGCTTCCAGAGTTCCGGAAGGAATTCCACAGCCTTGGTAACTGTTTCCTGTAATTTATTGTCGAATGAAGCATCTGTTATGCCATTCTGGAACATATTTTCAACAGCATCAAGAACACTTTTGCATTCCTGAGCCGCCTCTGTAACAACCAAGAAATAAGTAGCCTCCAATAAGTAAAATTTCCTGAAAACAGTTAAGAAAGAACTTGCATAGAATACTCAAGGCAGTAAAGTGAAATGTAAGAGACAGGACATTTCTGTTCATAGTCAAAGATACTGTTTCTTTGAGAGCAGTTTTTACCGTTAGCTTTCCCAAGTTTCTGAAGAGACACTGCCTTCAAATAGATGGCTTCAAGAACGAGACCAGCAGCATGCTGGGACTGGGTAATGGCGGTTAGTGATTCACGAGATTTGCTTCTCCTTGAACAAGGCTTCTCAGAAGGAGCAATTTGCAGACGCTGTATGGCTGCTAGGAGGTCTATCCCGTCAAATACCCGAAGAGCTGCTTCTACATTGCCTCTCTGATACTCCAGTCTTCCAAGAAGAGCTCTTGCTTCCTAAGATTATTCAAAGAAAAACCATGAGAACGAAATAGACTTCAATGTTCACTAGTCATTCAGATTAAATGTCAGATGCCAATGCATTGGAAGTTGAGGATTAATCAGCCAACTAATGAAATTTAATACTACATCAACTGGAGAAAGGTACAGATTTGTGAGTGAATGTTTCTTACTCTACCTACATAATCACAACAGCATGAACTGTATGTTGGGCAACATAGACAGACATATTATATTTTATTTTACTGCACAACTATGTAACACCATGAGGTTGATATGAGATAAATGTTAGCTTGTCATTTAGTTTATGCCAATGCATCGACAGTTAACAATTAATCAGTTATCCAAAATAATTTAAATACTACATCAACTGGAGGAAGATACAGATTCTGTGGGTGAATGTTTATAATGCTATGTACATAATTAGTTAATTACAGTAGTACAAGTTTCATGTTGCACAATTATCGTGTAGCTTGTTCCGCATTTGTACATGCCTATAGAGTATAGACACCAAAAATAACTACTCCACATGCACCTTACTTATGCATCTAGTGTTCAGAGAATGGATGGTTTCTACTCTATCAAGTTTAAAAAATCAATATTCTGAACGACAAACAAGAAAGATGCGAAGCATGACTTCAGCTTTCACTTTATCTCAAAAATGGTGGATTTTCTCAATTATTATCAGCTACAAGGCCCTCCACCAAAATTCGGGAATCTTCAAAGGACCCAACATTTTTACGTGGGAGTCGTCACTTGTCCATGTTATCTTCCTTTTGCTTTATTATAACCTCCAGATAATATACATTTTTTTTTCCATTTTTTACCACGTTTTACCACAACTTCTTGGCCCTGCTTTAGTATGCATTTAACTTATGATTCAATAGTTCAGACATTAGATGCTTATAACTGTGAACCTGGTCAAATTACTAAGATATCCTTCACTTCAATCAGCTTAATTCATTATTTCATACGTCAAACACTACTGGAGTAATGTTATGTTTTTCTTTCTAGTGTTACAGCAATAAAAATGGAAACATTTGTTTGCAATGATAAAAGTGGAAACATCATTTGCAAATTGCAATGGTCGAATTTATGAAAAGGAAAAAACATTAAAATTAAGAAGAAGAAAAAAGGAAGATTAATAAAACCAAGGGAAGAGAAATTCATCCAAAATCAGAACCCACAAGATAAACATCTATTTTTATATTTTATTTGTAATATTTTATTTGGTAAAAGTAAGTTATTAATTTCTTATAAGTTATTTTCTATAGTAAATGGTTCTATTATCTATTGGTAAAAGGAAGAAGCAAACATTGCCCTTTGCAAGGGAGGGAACTGGACACTTCCTCAAGCCAAATCATAGGCTCCTCAAAAGAAATGGAGTTACCAATTTGTTGAACTAAATAAGACATTGGTAAGGATTTCTTCTTAGTTATGTTTTCAATAACATTAGGAACAAACTATATGCAAACTATTATGTGAATGGAATTATATATTTCCCTATATTTTGATATTTTCAAGTCTTAATGATCGTTCATATTTATATGAATATTGATGACAATGCCCCACCTGGTCTCAGGTCCAGTCGGTCTCACAGTCAAACAGGCTTATACCATTACGCTCACGAGCAAAATCAATGCTTGAGCCTACCTTCTCGCACCTTCTTTACTCTTTAGGAGGCATCCACCCCAGCTAAACTACCCATCCCGCAGTCGGTGCGGCGGTTAGACATCCTTAGACGAAAGAGTGGTCTTTCAGGATTGGTCGTCGTGGCACATAGAGATGTGGGTAGAGGAAGTCTCAAAAAGCAAAGGCCGAGCTGTAGGTCACTAGCTGATTGGCTTCCTCCCTTGACAAGAAGCATCCAAGAAACGGTCAAGAGGGATACTTAATGCGTATTTCAGAATCTAGTCTGGATTTATATTTCAAAATCCAAAAGATTGTTCGTCATTCTAGCAAGATTTTGTAATTATGTACTTGTCATTTTGATTGTTAAATCTATTCCATGTAGGATTCTGAAATCTGTGTTGCCACTAGGCAACTCAAATTTCAGACGTTTGTAACTGTACATATTAAATGCATTTAATTAAATAGCATTTAGAAAATAATAATTTTAAAAATTTTAAATTATTTTACAAATTGATGCTTTATTGATGTTTTAATTTTAATGCTTCGTAGCAAATACTGAACTAAGAAACCAAATATATAGATCCATCTGATCATGTATATGAAAATAAACATGCACAGCTACCGAAGCATGCATCACAACAAAGACGAACATGCATGTCACCATGGTTGTTGTTGGGCCATGTCAGGTCCAGCTAGTGCTAGTCATGGACCTGGATATGTTAATACTATCCGTCCAAGATTTGGATTCAGACTCTATTTGCAAAAGATTCAGACGAGTACTCTACAAAGTACCCCCACCCTATAAGTTCACTAGAAATTCGGGATTTCCCTATAATTTATACAAAAAATAACTAGAACTCTATTATTATATTCTTATCAAGTTTTGCATAAGGGATATGATCTATATGGACTTGAAGCCTACCCATTTTAACTTTTAAGTATGGGGTATATTTTTGAGAGTTGGACCTTAGTTGTCCAAATCCGAGCCCTGATACAGTTCGTGTAAAACAAAGTTAGAACTTAGAACCAGATCTCGGGTCACATCCCTACATGTGGCATTATATTTTTCATAATTATAATCAGTATGTTGAATGTAGATTTGACAATGAAGATGGGTTGAGATAGATTGTAAGGATTCTCACTTATGTCATTTACAGTAATCCTCAATAGGTTATAAGTAACAAGCTTTTCCAAATCCGAATCTTTAATTTTCCACTAATACCAATCAACTAATATTCCATTTCAAATCCATACATTTGGATTTTGAAATCCATGTTCACTAACGCCACCCACCCACCCCAGGTTTTATTACCTTCTAAACACTGACTAATTCTCCCTGTGTTTGTTAATATTTTCATCACAACCACATGCCCAATTCTAAAACTATAGGACAGAAATTTCAAAAAGGAAAAACAAAACCATATTTCCTCTTGAGATTGACTTGCCATAAAAAAAACCATTACAAGTCCAAGAACTTCAAATTGAATTAAACACTAAGAAAGAACTAAAAGATTATGGCTGCAAAAATAACTCCCCCTCTATATAAGTGAGAATCTACTGCAGAATCAGAAGTCCAGCAGAAAGACTTTTCTTTCCAGAAATCAGATATGGATTCAAGAAAAAACGTAAGAAATTATTGATTGCTAATGGATGAGTAATATTCCCCAGGAAAACGGGCACATTTTGATCCTAACTGAACCATAGATTTCCAATTTTCCACAAAAACACAACTTCCTCTCACAGACAAAGTAAAGAAAAGATCGACTTACCATAGATAAATAAATATCTGAGTGTGTGGGATGGGGGAAGGAACTAGTAGAGATATCAGAGTCGTTACGATAATCTTGGCAGAAAACAATTATCATCTTAATGAGTTAAGACCAATAATCCGAGCTTATTGCAAACAAGTCAACTAAACAAAATTTAGGTTGTTTTTAACTCTTTTTTTAATCTTTGGAATGCCAAACATTCATCTTTTCAAATGCCAAATGGCTCGTTGAAGACTCCCAGAGGCACGGGTATGACACAGCCAATACTGTAGCGCCCCGCTTTCGATAGGCGACGGAACTTCATAATATGCTTGCGCCGAGTCAGATCGGCCGGAAACTTAGATGGCCATCTGACTCGATCGCTAAGCTTGGTAAACGATAACGCCTTGCGGCATCGATTCAAATCGATTTGGACGAAAGTTACGAGAATCGATCCAACTAATGGAACGACTTCTGTTGGAATAAGTCCTAGATGCAGCGGGCTGCGTCTCGGCGAGTGAGCTCTCTATAAGAGTCCCTTCGACGGGACCGGACCGCTGTATGGTTTTCTTGGAGCTTTGCCGCTGGGCTTGATTGAAGTGCTTTCGCGTCGTTTTCATGGATGCAATTACAAATTTCGATGCAAGGGGAAAAGAAAGAAATCTAACAAAGTGTTGGTGCCATTGCAGGAGCTCGCGTAACTAAGGATTGACGTTGCGTAGCGCTTCAACGACCTGCACGAAGCAAAGTAATCGGTGGGTGATTCGGCCCCTTCTTTTCAACTCTGTCCCGCAAACTTATTCCTTGCCTCGAATTCATTCAAATCGAACGATGCCAAGATAATTGCATGCCAATCCACTAAGTCTAAGAACTCGGAAAAAATGTATCGATTTAGAGTTATTCACTCTGAAAATACAAGTCTATCACATAAACCAGAAAGTTTAAGGTTCTAGTAAAAAGATAGACTATTTTACGTGCTGCAAAATATTATGAAACGTCGATCGTGGGTTATGATGCCTCGGACAATTTGGTGCCTACGGGACGCTAAATCGGGAGTACGACTTGGGAAAAAATGAATCGTTGCATAAGTTGGGGGAAATGATAATGCCGTTCAATACTGTCCGCGCTATACAAAACTGTTGCATATGTTAAACTGTTCACGCATTGGCATGGTCATGGACAGCTTGTGCACAAGTTGATATTTTTTCTCGAATCGATATCCGGGGCATCGGAATCGAATCGACCTAGGGGAAATGAATAATCGTGCTTCGGCACTGATGCATTGCGGGACCGTCAGTCAGGCTTGTAACCTAGACTGAGCGGGCCGAAATGCCGTTGAGATAGTCCCACGTGATGTGTAACATCAATGACCGCATATAAGATAGTAGCATGCTTACCTATTGTCTTATGCAGGTGTAAATATTATCTCTGTTTTTATGCAGGGACGAGCACGGCCGTGGTAAGAAATATGATAAACTTCTATGGTTCACTGTATGTTTTATTACGCAAAGATGGCTATCGAATATGAACTGAATTGATTTAGTTCTAATAGAAAGACAACTCTAAAGCATGCCTATCCTAACAATCAGAGTCGGTTTAGACGAGTGGGTTCGTCTCGTCCACTTAGCAAGTGTGCTAATCCCATTCCCCCAATTTTCCCAGGTGCGACGGGCGCGCTCAACTAAACTGGAGCTGAAGTACGGAGAGACGTTTTGAAGCTCTTCCTATACTGAAGTATTTTGAAGCCAATTCAAATCGACGGCTTATGTATAAAAGGGCGAATGTATGGGACGGCAAGCGTTAGTTCAGGCAACTTGTCGAATATATTTTCTTCTGTTTTCAATCAATGTAGCCGCAACGGCATCCAATGTAATTACGACTTGCACTTCGTTGCAAGCTATGAATGAAAAGCATTTCTATCTTTCTATACTGCGTCTTATATTCTGATGTGATTTGTGAAGTTTCGACTTGGCATATTAATATCAAAATAAAAGATAACCATTTGAGAACTTGTCATCTTGCCTTGCACTAGCGCAACTCCAGGCTCGTGCGGCATCACGCCTTAGCGAGGACGATCGAATCGGCAAAGTAACACCGGAGATGAACGGTTTGTCGACTCGGGGCGTGACAAATTGGTATCAGAGCTCAGTTATGTTTCCTCGGATTTTCGAAAGATGTTTCATTGTTGGAATGTCCGTTGTGATGGCTCGATTGAATGCTTGTCGACATGCTGCGTGAAATAAAAGTTCCATACAGGTAAGCCCGTAGATATTTTGAAAAATACTAACGGGTTTACTATGTTTTGTAGGAATGACTAAAAAAAGAAACAATCCCGTCCCAACCCAAACTGTAGATAGTACGTCGAGCACAAAAAGCACTGAGCCTAGCGAGACGACTATGCAGAAGATGCTACAGTTGATGGAACTGCAGCAGCAGCAGCTTCAGACACAATTCAAAGCCCAATTTGAGGCGCAACAGAAACAGATGAATGCCCTGACTCAGATAGTGAGCAGAATGGCGGGCAATACCAAGACGATGGACGAAGAGCCCGAGGAAAAGCATGGCGACCAAGAAGAAAACGAGGAAGAAGAAACTCAACCGCAAATGATAAATTCTTCTTCCTTGTTCAAGGCAAAAGAGTTTCGCAAGATGAATCCACCAAAGTTCAACGGCCGAGCGGAGCCTGATGTGATCGTTGGATGGCTCGCGGAGATGGAGGACCTGTTTAATCTGCTTAGCATTGAAGGGTCCCAGAGAGTAACTTGCGCGGCGTTACAGCTGCAACTGAGGGCGTACGACTGGTGGGCCGCTAAAAAGCAGGAAATCTATGAAGCCGATACAGACGCCACGATTTCCTGGAAAATATTCAAGGAAGCCTTCCTCGAACAGTACGTTCCTCGCGCCGTCCGTCAACAAAAAGAAGACGAGTTCATGACGCTGCGACAGGGAAATATGTCTGTCGACGATTATGATTCGAGCTTCTCAAAGCTGGCGAAGCTTGCCAGCGCCTTCCTGCCCAACAAGGAAGCATGGTGTGAACGCTTCCAATAAGGCCAAAATGACGAACTGCGAAGGGACGTCATGAATCAAAGGTGCCGAACATACCGTGAATCCTATAATGCCGCTCTTAATAGTGAGCGCATCTTTGGCCGTATGTCGAGTAGAGGCATCCGTAACAACTTCAACAAGCGTCCTAACGACGCAGGCGCCGGGGGATCGGGACTAACAAAGCGTCCGAACAGATTCGATGATCGAGGCCATGGCAATCAACACTGCAACAGGTGCGGTAGGCGTGGGCACCGAACCGTCAACTGCGTCACGAGATCTTCCTACAAGTGTGGCGAGGTAGGCTATATAGTTACATATTGTCCGCACAAAGGTCCGAATCAACACAACCCACCGAGGAACGTTCCGAATCCGCATAAAGCGCCGATACTGCAAGGCGCAAATGCGGTGCCCGTCAACCAGCAGAACCAACGCCACGGAGCTCAAGGCCGAGTTTATGCCTTAACTCGGGACGAGGCGTACGCGTCCGATACTGTTGTAACAGGTATATTACTCTACAAAAGTATACCTGCTCAAGTCCTATTCGATTCGGGTGCGACGCATAGCTTTATATCTGCTGATTTTGCGAAAGAAAATAAAATAACCATGCAATCACTAGATATAAATATTAGCGTTAGCACTCCGTCGGGAGTCGATATGCCTGCGAACTTTATTTGTAGGGATGGCCACATTTGCATCGGAGGAAGATATCTATCCTTGGATGTCGTCGTACTAGACATCAAAGATTACGATATCATCCTGGACATGAATTGGTTGGGCGCTTGTTGTGCAACGATCGAGTGCGCGGAGAAGAGAGTGGTGTTTCGTCTTCCTGGCGAGACAGAGTTCTCATATTCGTGCGGTACGGTCTCGAAGATGGCAATGATGGTGTCGGCAATCTCGGCGAGGCGTATGCTGCGTTCCGGCTGCGCGGGATACTTGGCATCAGTCCGAGACACGCGGAAGGATAATATAAACACAATGCAGACTGATGTTGTGGCAGATTTTCCCGACGTTTTTCCTGACGAGATGCCCGGGATGCCGCCGGATCGAGAAATAGAATTCAGCATCGACACATTTCCGGATACACGGCCGATATCCAAGGCGCCTTACCGAATGGCTCCAGCAGAACTGAAGGAGCTGAAGGTGCAATTACAAGAGTTGCTAGACCGCGGATTTATTCGCCCTAGCGTCTCTCTGTGGGGTGCTCCCGTATTGTTCGTGAAGAAGAAGGACGGGTCGATGCGGCTATGCATCAACTATCGTGAACTCAACAAGGCGACCGTGCGGAACAAGTATCCTTTGCCGCGAATCAACGACTTGTTTGACCAACTGCAAGGCGCGGCAATATTTTTAAAAATCGATCTTCGTTCAGGCTATCATCAATTGAAGATCAAGTCCGACGACGTATCGAAGTCTGCCTTCCGCACTCGATATGGTCATTACGAATTTCTCGTCATGCCGTTCGGTTTGACGAATGCCCCAGCCGCGTTCATGGATCTGATGAACCGAGTCTTCCGACCTCAAATAGATAAATTTGTAGTCGTATTCATCGACGATATCCTTGTCTACTCAAAGAATCGAAAAGAGCATGCGGAACATTTGAAGACGGTACTGCAGATTCTGCGTGAAAACAAATTATACGCCAAGCAGAGTAAGTGCGAGTTCTGGATGAGTAGCGTGACATTCCTCGGGCACGTAATCTCTGCCGAAGGTGTCGCGGTGGACCCAAAGAAGATTGATGCGGTGGTGGATTGGAAACGACCTGCCTCGACTAGCGACATTCGGAGTTTCCTGGGCTTAGCGGGCTACTATCGTAGATTCGTGCGAAGCTTCTCAAAACTAGCGTCGCCTCTGACTCGCCTCACCCAGAAGGGAGTAGTATTTGAATGGAGCGACGACTGTGAATCCAGCTTTCAAGAGTTGAAGCAACGGCTCGTCTCAGCTCCAATCCTTGCACTTCCAAACGGTCCAGAAGGCTTTCAGATATTCAGCGACGCGTCGGGAACTGGCCTCGGGTGCGTACTCATGCAGAGAGACAAAGTCATCTCACTACTAAAATCTGCTCATATAGCGACGTATATTAGCGACGGATGCTTGTGGCGTCGCCAAACATTGAAATATAGCGACGCCACGAAGGAAACGTCGTAAAACGTCGCTGACTAGCGACGTTCTGCGACAGAAGACTAAAAACGTCGCTGAATAGCGACGTTTTGTGACGTAACTTACTTAACGTCGCCATTTTGGCGACGTTTAGCGACGGCTAATAAGGACGTCGCTAACTCTTTTATAATTAGGGCAGAGAGTTCAGTCGAACGAAAATTTTCGAACGAAAATTTTTTTCCCCCCTCGACCCGATTTCCTCCTCCGGCGAATCCCTCCCCCCTCCCCCCCGACGACTCCACCGTCCCCCCTCCCCCCCGACGAGTCCCCTCCTCTCCCCGACGACTTCCCCCCTTCTCCACCGGCGAATCCCTCTCCCCGACGACCCCCCCTCCCGTCGAGCTCCTCCTCCTCGAGCTCAGGTAAACCCTAAGCTCCCCCTCCTCCTCCTCCTCTCCCACGGACACACACACACACGGACACACACACGAACACACACACGGACACACGTACACACACAGACACACGTACACACACAGACACATGGTTTTGTTAGATAGATCTGAGTTTTGTTCAGTCTTTAAGCCTTTTTAATGCATTTGTTTAGTTCCTCCTTGATCATTCATGTAAACCTTATGTTATTGGATATATAGGCTATTATGGTTACATGAGGATGTGAGTTATAGGTTAGAGGTTGAATTGGGGCTGAGTTAGCCTTGAAGTCATGGGTTGAGAGTTGAGAGGTTGGAGTATGGAGTTAGGAGTGAATGTGAGGGATAAGTTTATATGTAAGGTATGAATTATATATATATATATGATGTTTCGAATACATGTGATTGGTAGTCCAAGTTATTATAGGATTTTGGTTTATAGCTTGTATATAGGCTCTTGTATATATAGTTTACCCAATTAGGATTGTTTCTAGGGTAACATATAAGGCTATGTTGGTTAGGCCTAATTAGACTTTAGTTGACTAGCCCAAGACCTAGAATGCCTTGGTATTGAACCTAATAGGCTATGTTTGACCAATAGTTGACTTTAGTCTAGATGAGGCTAACCTAGACTAGTTTGACCTTGTTTGACCAAACTAGACTAAGGTTGACCTAGTTTGACTGTTAGAGTTGACTAGAGTTGACCAAGTTTGACTTTGACCTAGATTGACCTAGAAATCATATAGATTGCATTGTATCCTTCATTTCTCTTGTATTTTGCATATCATGACCTGTATTGCTCTATTTAGGACTTTGTGGCTCAGATTCAGACACCTGATATTTATCCGTCTTAGAGCCTTGGTTTGGGATACCAAGTTGGGGTTAGAAATAGGATACTAGTTAGCTATTGGTATGTGTAGATATATATTAGATAGATAGTTGGATGGATAGGTGGATAGATGGATGGGGAGTAGAAGGTGAGCTGCTGCCCCCATTCCAGCAACAGCAGCAGCAAGAACAGCTGTTGTAGCAGCAGTTTACATCAGCAGTAGCACCCCCATGGCCCCCCACTTGTAGTGATTAGCACTAATGGGGGCAGGAGAGGTAATTATAGGAGTAATTAGATCTAGATCTAATTAGCACTTGGCTACAAGGCATATTCCAAGAATATTCTAGAGAATATTCCAAGTCTATTCTAAGGAATATAGCGACTCCTATCGTTTGAATTAACCACATCTTGGCTATTTGTTAAATAGATCGACCCTGAGCTCCCATGTTCAGTCGTGCCTTCAACATCATGTTCAAATGAAGGTGACAAGCAGATGACTATGAAAAAATATGTCGTATTGAGCTTCATAAAGAAATGCAAGATTACTACATAGGAGGAAAGGTTTGGTAGGATTACGTCAAAGCACACGGCTTAGAAAATTATGACATATTTGTCTTCCGACACCGTGGTAACATGGTTGTCACATTAAGGGCCTTTGAGGAGGTGGCATGTTGTGAACAAATATATCCTTAGTTCTCCTACGTAATGTTAAAGTAAATCCGTAGAAGAACTATAAGGATATATTTTTTCACAACATGTCACCTTGTCAAAGACCCTTAATGTACCAACCATGTTACTACGGTGTCGGAAGACAAATATGTCATAATTTTCTAAGCCGTGTGCTTTGACGTAATCCTACCAAACCTTTTCTCCTATGTAGTAATCTTGCATTTCTTTATGAAGCTCAATACGGCATATTTTTCTATAGTCAGCTGCTTGTCACCTTCATTTGAACATGATGTTGAAGGCACGACTGAACATGGGAGCTCATGGTCGATCTATTTAACAAATAGCCAAGATGTGGTTATTTCACAGAAGCCATGAATTACCGGGAAAGCTGATGTCGCGGTCTAGTCACAAAACGTCGCTGTTTTGTTTAACTCAGCGACATTTTGCGACTCCACATTAGGGACGTGATTATCAGTATGTGTCAGATCTTAGTATTCCTAAGTAAGAGTGGGTATATGTGAGTGAGTATCATTAGAGTGTTAGAGAGTTAGTTCAGTCCTAGTACCTAGAGTATATAGAGTATCTTAGAAATATAGGTATGATTGGTACAGTGTTTTGAGCCATTCTTTAGAAATTAAATTTACTTATGCCAAGCCTTTTGGGCCTATCAGAGTTATAGATTTTTTTCGGAAATCTAGTATAACGCTGATTGCCTCAAAAGGCTTGTATAAGTAAGAGTGTATAGAGTACCTTTTGGGCCTATAAGAGTTACTTCACTCAGTTTGTCAAGACAAGTAAACTTTTTAAATGTTGACGGTATATATACCGTCAACATTTGGTACTTTTGCCTTGTAGCTACAGGCAGTTGCCTGCATTTTGCCTTATAACTTGGCCTATGGCCTGTGCTTAAGCAGTGTGGACTTCCAGGTTAGGGTGTTAGTTCATGATTAGCATTATTTAGATATTAGTTTCAGTTAAAGGGTTAGTTAAGATTAGGATATTAGTTTATGTTAGAAGGAATATGAGAGTTAGTAGATGTTAAAGTAGGATATTAATTTATTAGTTAGGATAGATAGTTTGAGTTAGGATACTGCTCAAGCACAGGCCAAAGGGTCGATATTGGGTATTAATTTAAAAAGTTTTACTTGTCTTGACAAACTGAGTTAAGTAACTCTTGTAGACCCAAAGGGTCGATATTGGACAGTTGGTGTCGTGTACTCCTACAAGTACAATTATACCTCACCAATAATCTCAGTTTTCTCTAAACTGTCGCTCTCTACTGACCTCTATCTAAATTGCGCACCCATATCTAAACTGCCTTAATATTCATTCACTGACTGCAATGTGCATCTATCTATCTTACAGAATTATCCTCAATTGGATATGGATATGAATTACTACTTACGAAATAAACTGCCTTAATATTCATTCATTTTACTAGATTGTTGATCGAGTTGACCAATAGTTGACTTTGACCTTGATTGGCCTAGGAATCATATAGAATTGCATGTATACTTCTTTTATTTTATATTGACTTCCATGATATGACAGCTCCTCAAAAAAAAGAATCCTCTACTAGACATCGCACTCTCCTTTTCAGAACATCAACTAGTATTACTACCTTGATGTATATATAAAGTATGCATGTATAATAGTAGGTAATGATATGCAAAACTGAAAAGATAAATGCAATGCATGAATGAATGGATGAAAAGATAAATGCAATCCATCGGAAAAGCTTTGACACTTGCATATCATTCACTACCTTGATGTATCTATCTTACAGAATTATGGAGCTGAATTACTATCTGCGGAATCGTACTTGGATGTACAACCGTCATCCTGATGACATGTGCGGTGTGCGGGATGAATTCATAGAGGGTGTACACCAGTTCCTGCAGTTTGCCAAGGCGTTCCCTCAGTACATGGACGGTACCAAAATTAAGTGTCCGTGTGTGAGATGTCGTAACTTTAAATATCATCCAGAAGTGGATGTCACGTATCATTTGTACTCGAAGGGTTTCACGCCGAATTACTATCAGTGGAGCGAGCACGGAGAACTTGTGTCTTTAGCATCGGAGTACGAGCCTTATGTTGATGTCCACAACAACGCTCCTTACGACGATGGGTTGGTGAACATGGTTTTTGACGCGGCCGGGCCTAGTTTCGATCCGGATGATCATGATGCACCTGAGGAGGCACCGAACCCCGATGCTGCACAGTTCATGGAGTTGCTGGAGAATGCAAGGACTCCATTATATCCTGGTTGTGAGGATCATTCACCGTTGGAGGTGGTTACAAGATTGTTGAGCATCAAGTCCGATTTTAACATGTCGCAAGATTGCTACAACCGTATTATGGAGTTGCTTATAGAAATATTGCCTGAGGGTGCGAAGTTGCCTAAAGACTTTTACCGGTCTAAGAGGATGGTTAGATCGCTCTGGATGGGATATGAAAAAATCGATGCCTGTCGCAACGGGTGCATGTTGTACTACAAAGACGACAAGGATGAAGACGCCTGCAGATTTTGTGGTGTCGATCGCTACAAGGCCTGTGGTAGAGGAAAGTCTGTCGGTACCAGGAAGCCTACCTCTTCGATGCACTACTTGCCGTTGACGCCGCGTTTGCAGCGGTTGTTTATGGTGAAGGAAACTGCAGAAAACATGAGTTGGCATAAGCGGGAACATACCGAAGGAGTGTTGGATCACCCATCTGATGGAGAAGCATGGAAGCACTTTGATCGAGAGTATCCAGATTTTGCTTCTGATCCGCGTAATGTTAGATTGGGTCTCTGCTCTGACGGTTTTACCCCATTCGGACTTTCAGGATCCCAGTATTCGTGTTGGCCTGTGATCGTCACCCCGTATAATCTACCGCCTTGGATGTGCATGAAGACTCCATATATGTTCCTCACCGTTATTATCCCAGGTCCGAACAATCCGAAAAGGAACATTGATGTTTATTTACAACCATTGATTGATGAGTTGAATCAGCTGTGGGAAGTAGGTTCCAACACGTACGATGTATCTAGAAAACAAAATTTCCAGATGCGGGCAGCACTTATGTGGACCATCAACGACTTTCCGGCCTATGGAATGTTATCTGGATGGAGCACGCATGGTCGTCTTTCATGTCCGTGTTGCATGGACGACACTAAGGCTTTCCGTTTGAAACACGGAGGCAAACCGTGCTTCTTCGATTGTCATCGACGATTCCTGCCGAAGGATCATCCGTACCGGAGGAACAAGAATGCTTTTCGTGCTGGCGTTGTGGAGAAGGGTGATCCACCGACAAGGTGGTGCGGAGCCACGATATGGGAGGAGGTTAGAGATTTACCAAGTGCTATTGAGCAGCCTGCTACGGGCTACAAGTGTGACGGATTTGGTCGCACTCATAACTGGACGAAGAGGAGTATATTCTGGGATCTGCCATACTGGAGCACCAATACTGGAGAAGGAGGATAAAGTGAGGCTTTGTAGGTGGATTCAAGGTCTGAAATTTCCAGATGGGTATGTTTCAAACTTGAGAAGATGCGTCGACCTCAAGGAGAACAAACTGACAGGTATGAAGAGCCATGATTGTCACGTATTCATGGAGCGGTTAATTCCGATTGCATTTCGGGAATTCTTACCGCAGGCAGTTTGGGATCCATTGACGGAGCTTAGCATATTCTTCAGGGACCTTTGTTCTAAGAAATTGCTCGTTGATCGTCTAGAAAAGCAAGAGAAGGACATTGCGGTAACACTGTGCAAGCTAGAGAGGGTGTTTCCTCCTGGATTCTTCGACTCTATGGAGCATTTGCCGATTCATCTTTCCTACGAGGCACGTGTTGGTGGACCCGTCGAATATCGATGGATGTACCCGTTCGAGCGACATTTGAATCACCTAAAAAGAAAGGTAAAAAATAAGGCTCGGGTCGAGGGTTCTATTTGTGAAGCCTATATTCTCGAGGAGATTACAAATTTCTGCTCCTCCTATTTCAAACCTCATGTTGCTACGAATAGAACGAGGGCTCCGAGAAACGACGACGGATATCAAGAATTTAATGATGGAATACTGAAAGTATTCAATGCGTCCGGAAAGCCTTCGGGAAAAATGAAGAAGAGATATTTGAATGACGAAGAGCTAAGGGCTGCTCAGTTGTATGTATTACTCAATTGCGACGAGGATGAAGTGGAGAAGCTAGAAGGGTAAGTAAGGAATGATGAGTTTACGTCATCTCAATGTAATAGTATAAGCTAATATTATTGTACTAATCGTTCTAATGCTTCGTTGTTTTCCAGCACATATAATGATGAGTTGAGGCTGGTTAGACCCTACCTAACAGACGAAGCATTAGAACAAGAAATGAGACGTCATTTTCCTTCTTGGTTGAGCGAATATGTAAGCAGTTCGGTAATATTTACTGGCCTCTTCTAATGCAACTGCGCAATAAATAACTTATTATCTCTTCTTTGATATTCAGGTCGATCGTCTAATTTCACCCGAGATTGAATTAATTAGAACTCTTGCCAAGGGACCAATTACTTTTGTTAAAACATGGCCAAGTTATTGTGTCAATGGCTTTCGGTTCAAGTCGACAAATGCTCCGATCAGAGACAGCTTCCTGGATCTTGATTCCACGAAGAACAGTTGTTTGTGTATCAAGTCTTCGAACTACAAAGACGTCGATCCAGGAAATGATTTCTTTGGCATCTTGCGAGAGATTGTGGAGTTGTCATATAATTATGGCAGAGAACCTGCAAATATCGTGTTGTTCAAGTGTGAATGGTTCGATCCGATTGAAAATCAAGGCTGGAAAATTGACAAGCATGGTCTTGTGGATATAAACTACAAGCGTAGATATCAAGGCTACGAACCGTTTGTCCTAGCAACTCAGGCTCAGCTCGTGTATTTTACAGCTTATCCGAGACGGGGAGCAACTCAGGCTGCTAGTGCACCTGATGCAGGAGAGGCCGGTACTTCCTCGCAGCCCACTCAAGCTCCGTCGGAGGACGAGCTGTGGATGACCGCCGCTGGTGGCCTCCGTAGGGGTACGTACTACGGTACGGGATCCTATGGCGCCCTAGTTGCGACCCAGTCCTCTAGGACATCTCCTGCTAGTGTGCATGGTCCACAGCCGTCCCAGGAGTCTGCCCGAGTCCACCAGATGATGGAGTCTCTCCGTGACGACCTGCTACGACGGATCGAGCAGCAGTCTCAGCATCCTACGGACGATCCTGCGCTGCTAGCACGATTGGATGCGCTCGACCGCGGCATTATAGACCTCAGGGAGACGACTGAGAGGACAGAGCGCGCCGTTGGAGGGTTAGAGCGCACGGTGACGGAGTTGCAGACAGGACAGGTGACCATGGCCGAGACGGTGAGAAAGGCGCAGGATTCGATGGTCCAGAGCACTGGTAGAATGTTATCTATCATGGATTCATACAACCAGCGACTTACAGCGTTGGAGCATGCTGGTACTCTGGGTGCGCCTTCATCGTCGTCGACTCCGCCGCCTCCACCGCCTTCTTCTTCGACACCGACTCCACCGACGTCACAGCCTGGCGCTCCATCTGTATCGATTTCACTTGCGGAGTATGAGGAGTTTTTACGCCTTCGTCGCGGCGGTGCCCCTCCTGCACCAGATCACTAGTAGTCCTAGTTAGGACTTTTATTTGTGTTTGTATCATCTTATGTTTGTGACTTATGATTGGATGTTTGTATTGGATGTTAGTTGTGTATTGGATGTTTGTGACTTATGATTGGATATTTGTGACTTATGATTGGATGTTTGTATTGGATGTTTGTATTGGAATTGTGAGTGGGGGTTTCAATGCGCTGTGATTTGGAATTGTGAGTGGGGATTTGAATGTGTACCTATATGTGTTTTATAGAATTGTGAGTGGTAATATAGAATCTGTGTTTTATTTTTTTTTATTTTTTTTACAACTTTAGCGACGTTTAGCGACGCTTACTGACGTTTAGCGACGTCGTTTTCCGACGTTTACCGACGACAAGCTGCAAATAATATATGTTTGCGACGTTTTACCGACATTTACCGACGACTAACTGCAAAAGAGTACAGCTCTCCGACGTATTTACCGACGTCTAGCGACACTAGCTGCAAAAATGTACAGGACCATTACCGACGTCTAGCGACGAAACTCACGTCGCTATATTACCGACGAAACGACGCTAGACGTCGGTAACTATTCCAGGTTTTACCGACGTGTGGCGACTACGTATACGTCGCTAATATACCGACGGAACGACGATAAACGTCGATAACTCACCGACGTACTCATACGTCGCTGAATGTCGGTAGTTGCGACGTTCAGCGACGTTTTCGTGATCACCGACTAAGGAAACGGCGACAAAAGCTAAACGTCGGTAAATACGTCGGTGATACAGATTAGCGACGGAATTTCCTATTTTTCCGACGTTTTTGGGCGTCGCTAAAACCACTTATTTTGGTAGTGTCTCCTACGCTTCACGGCAGTTGAAGCAGCACGAGAAAAACTACCCGACGCACGACCTAGAATTGGCGGCGATCGTCTTTGCGTTGAAGTTATGGCGGCACTACCTCTATGGTATGGCATGCAAAATCTACACAGATCACAAAAGCCTGAAATACTTATTTAGGCAACGGAAACTCAACCTACGGCAGCGACGTTGGCTCGAACTCATAAAAGATTACGAGCTAACGATCGAGTATACGCCGGACAAGGGAAACGTGGTGGCCGATGCACTTAGCAGAATGTTTATGGGAACACTGGCCATAAACAAGGAGATACGGCGAGACCTTGAAGCGATGGGTATCGAACTCGGAATTGAGTATCGACACCTGCACCTAGCTCAGCTGAAGTTAGGATCGAGCCTCCTTAGCAAGATAAAGATCGCACAGAAGGACGACTCATTCCTGAAGAAGATGCGCGAGCTGATTCCAACGGGAAGGGCGACTGACTTTGCGGAAGACAGAGACGGGACGATGCGACTAAAGGGAAGGCTCTGTATTCCTGAAACTGCCGAACTCAGGAAAGAAATTCTGACGGAGGCACATTATGCGAAGTACTCGTTACATCCTGGAAGCACCAAGATGTACAAGGACTTGCGCACAAACTTCTGGTGGCACGGCATGAAGAAAGACGTGGCTACCTTCGTATCGCAGTGCATGGCGTGCCAGCAAGTAAAGGCGGAACACCAAAGGCCAGGCGGAGAGCTGCAGAACATCGCCATTTCCGAGTGAAAGTGGGACAACATCTCGATGGATTTTATTGTGGGATTTCCGAAGACGCCGCGGGAGAATGATGCGATTTGGGTCATTGTTGATCGATTGACCAAGTCGGCTCACTTCATCGCAATTAAAGTAGGATGGAGCGTCGATCGGTTAGCGCAAATCTACGTCGATGAGATTGTTCGACTGCACGGGGTACCGGCCTCAATAATTTCGGACAGAGACGGGCGATTCCTATCGCGTTTCTGGACGAGCCTCCAAGCGGCGATGGGGACCAAACTGAACTTTAGTTCGGCGTACCATCCCCAAACAGACGGTCAGACGGAGAGGGTAAATCAAATCCTAGAAGATATGCTGCGTCTGTGTGCGATCGACCTAAAGACTAGTTGGGATACGCATTTGCCGCTTGCGGAGTTTGCGTATAACAACAGTTATCAGTCGAGCATTCAGATGGCTCCATACGAAGCGTTCTACGGGAGAAAGTGTCGTTCGCCGATATGCTGGGATGAAGTCGGAGAGCGACAAGTGCTTGGACCGGAACTGGTGGAGCAGGCCGTCGAAAAAGTCCGCTTGATTCGAGATAGACTCTGCATCGCGCAAAATCGACAAAAGAGCTACGCAGATCTTCGTCGACGACCGCTAGAGTTCTTGGTCGGGGACCATGTGTTTCTGAAAGTGACGCCCATGCGCGGTGTGATGCGGTTCGGCGTTAAAGGCAAGTTGAGCCCGAGATTTGTAGGCCCCTTCGAGATCATTGAGCGAGTTGCGACGGTTGCTTATCGGATCGCACTACCTCCTGCCTTAGCTGATGTGCACGATGTTTTCCACGTTTCACAACTTCGAAAATACGTGCACGATCCAAGTCATGTGGTTAGCTTCGATCAGTTGGAGCTACGTACTGACTTGTCTTACTCGGAGGAGCCTATTCAAATTTTGGACCGCAAGGAGAAGGTGCTACGAAATCGGTCGATGTCCTTGGTCCGCGTGCTTTGGCGGAACCATACAGTCGAGGAGTCGACGTGGGAGATGGAGGCGGAGATGAAAGAGAAGTACCCTGCGTTGTTCGTCTAAATTAAGGTCAGACCCTTGTTCTTAAGTTTCGGGACGAAACTTTTTCTTAGTGGTATATTATATAGCGCCCCGCTTTCGATAGGCGACGGAACTTCATAATATGCTTGCGCCGAGTCAGATCGGCCGGGAACTTAGATGGCCATCTGACTCGATCGCTAAGCTTGGTAAACGATAACGCCTTGCGGCATCGACTCAAATCGATTTGGACGGAAGTTACGAGAATCGATCCAACTAACGGAACGACTTCTGTTGGAATAAGTCCTAGATGCAGCGGGCTGCGTCTCGGCGAGTGAGCTCTCTATAAGAGTCCCTTCGACGGGACCGGACCGCTGTATGGTTTTCTTGGAGCTTTGCCGCTGGACTTGATTGAAGTGCTTTCGCGTCGTTTTCATGGATACAATTACAAATTTCGATGCAAGGGGAAAAGAAGAAAATCTAACAAAGTGTTGGTGCCATTGCAGGAGCTCGCGTAACTAAGGATTGACGTTGCGTAGCGCTTCAACGACCTGCACGAAGCAAAGTAATCGGTGGGTGATTCGGCCCCTTCTTTTCTACTCTGTCCCGCAAACTTATTCCTTGCCTCGAATTCATTCAAATCGAACGATGCCAAGTTAATTGCATGCCAATCCACTAAGTCTAAGAACTCGAAAAAAATGTATCGATTTAGAGTTATTCACTCTGAAAATACAAGTCTATCACATAAACCAGAAAGTTTAAGGTTCTAGTAAAAAGATAGACTATTTTACGTGCTGCAAAATATTATGAAACGTCGATCGTGGGTTATGATGCCTCGGACAATTTGGTGCCTACGGGACGCTAAATCGGGAGTACGACTTGGGGAAAAATGAATCGTTGCATAAGTTGGGAGAAATGATAATGCCGTTCAATACTGTCCGCGCTATACAAAACTGTTGCTTATGTTAAACTGTTCACGCATTGGCATGGTCATGGACAGCTTGTGCACAAGTTGATATTTTTCCTCGAATCGATATCCAGGGCATCGGAATCGAATCGACCTAGGAGGAATGAATAATCGTGCTTCGGCACTGATGCATTGCGGGACCGTCAGTCAGGCTTGCAACCTAGACTGAGCGGGCCGAAATGCCGTTGAGATAGTCCCACGTGATGTGTAACATCAATGACCGCATATAAGATAGTAGCATGCTCACCTATTGTCTTATGCAGGTGTAAATATTACCTCTGTTTTTATACAGGGACGAGCACGGCCGTGGTAAGAAATATGATAAACTTCTATGGTTCACTGTATGTTTTATTACGCAAAGATGGCTATCGAATATGAACTGAATTCATTTAGTTCTAATAGAAAGACAACTCTAAAGCATGCCTATCCTAACAATCAGAGTCGGTTTAGACGAGTGGGTTCGTCTCGTCCACTTAGCAAGTGTGCTAATCCCATTCCCCCAATTTCCCCAGGTGCGACGGGCGCGCTCAACTAAACTGGAGCTGAAGTACGGAGAGGCGTTTTGAAGCTCTTCCTATACTGAAGTATTTTGAAGCCAATTCAAGTCGACGGCTTATGTATAAAGGGGCGAATGTATGGGACGGCAAGCGTTAGTTCAGGCAACTTGTCGAATGTATTTTCTTCTGTTTTCAATCAATGTAGCCGCAACGGCATCCAATGTAATTACGACTTGCACTTCGTTGCAAGCTATGAATGAAAAACATTTCTATCTTCCTATACTGCGTCTTATATTCTGATGTGATTTGTGAAGTTTCGACTTGGCGTATTAATATCAAAATAAAAGATAACCATTTGAGAACTTGTCATCTTGCCTTGCACGAGCGCAACTCCAGGCTCGTGCGGCATCACGCCTTAGCGAGGACGATCGAATCGGCAAAGTAACACCGGGGATGAACGGTTTGTCGACTCGGGGCGTGACAAATACAAACACAAACACAACAAACATGAACTCGGGGGCAATTTTGGTGTTATGTCTAACATGGACACTAGAACGGTCTTGAAGTGTAGGAGATTCCTAGAAGCCCATAATTGGAAAAATAAAAAGGAAGTGTGTTTGAGTTGGTAGAATGAGCATGAGCCTTCTTCTCATTGTCTTCTTGTGGTTCTTTTATCAAGATACAGTAAAATAGTAATCCTAAGCTTAAGATGGCAATACTGTCTGAAGTTCATTCATACCGGAGGTACGGCGACGGCCTCTATTTGATCTAGAAAATAAAAACTTGATAAAGACAATACAAATTAGGGGGGGAAATGTAGATATTTGGCAATCCCCATATTCAAATATAAACCCTATTGATTCTAGCACTAGCCACACTCTAGTTTGTCATTATGCATTCCAGCATGGATTTAGCTTTAGTGCCCCCTTTATCTTTTCTTTTCTTTTCTTTTCCCTCTTTCTTGGTTAAAATCCTAAATATATAATTCTTCTCCTAATAAAAGTCTTATTTTCTCTAAATTATTGATCCTAAGAACCATCCTTCGAGTCTAGATAAGTAACAGGCCATTGATTCTGAGAAACTAAAATTTTGTCCATTGACTCAATCATTAACTCTCAAATTTGTTGTTGAAGCTGCAACTTTATACCATCACCACCTTCCTTGTAAGAGTATCAGTTTAGTTAGAGAAATTCCATTTTCTTCACCTTTATTAGACTCCAATAGTTTTTGAAGTCTGGAGGAAGCCATGACCGGCGACCTATATTTGCACGGGTACATATATGGATAAGAACATGATACGGAGACGAGATACAGACATTTCCATGTAGATACAATAAGTCGTCACCTATGTTGCACGATACAATTTTTCCGGCTCTGTGTGATATAACCAGCCGTAGTAGGTGGAGGGGAATGGATGTGTGCGAAGGTGGAAGGAACTTGTGCGACATCTTTGGTATAAAATAATTATGATGTTAATGAGTTAAAACTAGCAACCAGAGTTTATTACAAACAAGTAAGAGAGTTTCTACAATATCTTTGCCATAATCTAATTAGGATTTAAAAACATCAACAATCCCATTTTATGGCCCTTTGAAAAAAGGATGCTTCTAACATTCTTTTTCTTTGAAATGCCAAATGTCTAACATGGACACCAGACTAATTTTTGACATTTGTGCTCCCTGAGTATCCATACTTGTAATTATGTTTTAGTTGGTAGAATGAAAATGACAATACACGATCAATCCTAAACTGCTGAAAATTTAATAAAATCATTCAAATTGGGAAAAACCCAAAATGATTTTTAGTCCGTTAGCAAGGCGTGTAGATATTTGGCAGTCCAAATCCAATTTAAACTTAATAATTCAAGTTCCAACATAACCCCTTTTTTTTCCGTCTTCCCTCTTTAGTCCTAAATCTTTGTAATTTTCTCCTACGTTGTTGTTCGCGGACAACACGAGACGATACGAGTACGGGGACACGTTCACGACATGAATCGCCCGCTACGTGTCCGACACAACGCTGACTCGTTCTCGATCATTACTATGCGGGATGCGATTTAGAATGACGATCCGTCCAGAATTTGAATCGAGCTTTCGATCAGCAGCTCTATATAGATCGGATTCCGAAACAAAATCACGGAGAATGAATGGGAATGGGACCTCGAAATTGAGAGCGAGCCCCTGGCGGAGGGAGGACTCGGCCTCCTGGATGTCGCCCTCGTCGAGCTTGGCCTCGACATCGGCGGTATTCATCGAGAGGCCGTTGATGGAGATCACGTTCTCGC
The DNA here is from genome assembly GCA_029216955.1 of Iris pallida. NCBI lineage: Eukaryota > Viridiplantae > Streptophyta > Magnoliopsida > Asparagales > Iridaceae > Iris > Iris pallida. The sequence goes on along the minus strand of JANAVB010022596.1, from coordinate 7,196,520 downwards.
CATTGCTCTCCTCTCCTTCGACCCCCATTGCTCCTCTTCCTCCTTCGTCCTCTGGTTATGGTAACCTGCGCGTCTTCTTGTTGCGGAGCGCGCGATCAGGGAATGGACGGCGGAGATGTCACCGGGCGGTGACGGGATCTCATGGAGGTGGTGGAGGTGGAGGGAGTGGGAAGAAGAAGAAGAAGAAGAAAAAAGAAAAAAAAAAAAAAGAAAGGAGAGAGCATTTAAATACGAAGAAGTTTGGAAATGGGCTGTTGAACCAGTCCAGAAACGAAGCGGGCCCACCTGTAATAGATTATAGATGCACACAACTATATTACATAACAATTATAGATTATTTATAAGGGCACATCAAAAGTTGATAAACACTATCTCATTTCTAAGTTTGATTTATTTACAAGTTTGTCATTGAAAAAATTGATCAGGACTATCCCATTTCTAGGTATAAAAGTCACTTTTTATATTTTTGCTCTTCTTTCTCAACACATTCAAGAAGAAGAACGAGAAAAAGAAGAAGAGGAAGAGGAGGAAGAAGAAGAACAAAAATATTGGATGTGTTTTATTCTCATTTTCTTCCATCATTTTCATTATCACTATCTCCATCAAAACCCTAATTTTTTTTTAATTTCCAATTTCGATGGCACCCAATGGCTCCTCATAATGTACAAACCTTAATATTGGTGGAAACCATAATATTGGTAAAAATCCTAATATTGGTGCTCAGCCGAACCCACTTTCCCGTACCACTGGCTTTACTGTCAGGACAAACAAGTGCAAACAAGAAGAACAATAATTGACTTCCTGTTCAACAAGTACAAATTAGGACTGCCTAATTTTCTGGCAGTCCTACAAATTGATAGGACTATCAGAAATAGTGGTAGTACTACTTCACAGCAAGTGAAACCATGGACTGCCACAATTTCTGGCAGTCCTGTCTGTATATAGGACTACCAGAATTTTTGGCAGTCCTGACTGTATGTAGGACTACCAGAATTTCTGGCAGTCCTGTCTGTATGTAGAACTACCAAAATTTTTGGTAGTCTTTGATTTCACTTACTGTGAAGTGGGACTGCCACTATTTCTGGCAGTCCTATCAGTTTGTTGGACTGTCAGAAAATTAGGCAGTCCTGTTCGACGCGAAATTTTTTAGATCGTGTTTACTTGGGTTTAATTCAAATGGGTAATTTTTTACTCCGGATATACTTGGGGTTTAATTCAAATGGACTACAAATAATTGAAATAAACATTGTAATGTATACTTGAATTTTCGAAATAAATTGTTATGGTTTGTGTGTCATCGGTCTTGTTGAGAAGAGGAGGATGGCGGAGGAGAAGAGGAAGATGTTGGAAAAGAAGAAGATTATAAGTTAGGGGTACAACTCGGGCGGGTTGGGTCGGACTTGTAACACCATGTTTTCCAGATGAGGGTAATTTTGAAATTTTGTAATTATAATTATTATTTATTGATTATTATTTCATATTATGATTTTTGGTGATTTTTAATCACTTTTAAACTATTTAAAATTATGACTTGTGATTTTGACATTTTACTATTGTTTGGTTTTAATTTCGAGAAATTTGTCATCCCCAGTTTTCAGGAACAGGGATATTTTTGTCATTTTGTATTTTTGAAATATTTTTGAAATTTATTTTATTATTTATGATATTGTTTTGGGATTATTTGAGTCGGGTTCGAATTTCAGCTCAATCCGACTTGAAACGGGGACCCGGGGGTAGTTTGACTCTAGTGGGACCCACAAACTAGTTAGGCATAGCCCACATGATATTAATTTTAGTCCACATGATAGAAATATTTTAGTTAGAGGTTAGACTAATTATTATGGATAAGGTTAGTTTGATTAGAGACTTTAGAATGACTAATTTAGCCCCAACCAATTAGCCCTTTCCTAATACTCATAGAATAGGTTAGTGGGGGCATTTTGGACCTTACCATAATAGGACAAATAGCCCCATATGGCCAGCCACTTTGGGAGAGGATAGGCTCAAGTTCATTTCATTATTCTCATCCACACTCTCTCTCTCTTGTTCTTCCCCAAATTTCTAGAGAACAATCCCTAGCAATTTCTCCACCAAATCCTTCCATTTCTCCACCAAATCCTTCCATTTCGCCACCAAATCTTCTTCTTTCCTTCTCCATTCTAGCCAAGGAGGAAGCTACCCAAGTTTGGGAGGATTCGGAGCTCGTTCGTGTCCTTTTGGAATCTCTACGTGTCGGTGTCGCTCCGGGAAGGTTTTTCTTCGATTCGATCTACCGGGAGGTATAAATTCCTTCTCTTTTTCATTTCCTCATGCATATAGGTCTATTTTGAACCCATAGGAATGACCCCATGGTTGTATCTCCATTTGTGTCCATTTCGTGTCCATTTGGAGGTCATAGGAGTGTCCTTTGTGTTGTGTTTGTGTCCATGTGGAAAAATCCCAAATTTGGACACACTATGTGTTGTTGTTATGTACGAATGAATTATTACATGTTTAATCTCATATTTTTGTATTGGAGATGTGTTCTATAGTGTCTCATATATATATATTAGTGTAGAGAGTGAGTTCTTGATATATTATGTTATATACTTGTGTTCTTTTGTCTCAAACTACCCAAATCCGTCATGATTTTTATCCACGTTTTTAATTTCAGCCCTAACTTAGAAATGTCATAACTTCTAGCTCAAAGCTCGGTTTAATCTCCCGTTTTTTTTAAAAGAAGCGTATTGAAGTTAGATTTCCAAAAACATGTATTAATAGGCCTAATTATTTTTGTAACTTTCTGGAGAATTATTTGAGTGTCAGCTGTACGAAAGACAAACGCGTTCTCGGTGTTTTCGCGATTTCGGGAGTTTCCGGAAACGAAAACGCGATCCGTTTGAAGTTTCGGAAAGCTAACACATAGATCTATAACATACTTTAATCCTAGATTTTAATTCATGCTGAGATGGTACAGTATTGATTATTAGTAGGAGTTACTATTCGGCATATGCATTTTGTGCACCCTTGTGTGTAATATAATGTTCTATTTGATTTTAACCCATGTTAATGTATATACATTATGTAATTAAATAGAGAATGCAAGCATGAGTAAATGTTTAAATAAATGATGTATGAGGTGTAAGTATCCTATCTAATGTAAGCATGTATAAGTATGGCTTGTAATGAATATGTAGGTTCCATAGTATGTAATATATGGTGCATATAGTAGTGCAAGAGAATAAATGAATGATGAATGAATGCAAGCATGAATGTAATGTAATAATAGATGTAATGTATGCAATATACAAGTTAATGAGATGTAATGTTCTATGTTAACACAAATCCTATATTACCTCATGTACCCTCTTACACTATGTTGACACTATCACACTTGACACATTGTTCACTTACACTTTGACACTCTTTCATATGTATACACTATGTATGCCCATTTAACCCTCACTTGCCCCTTTGTCATGTTCACATACACACACATAGCCTCTTAAATAAGTATTTATGAATATAGTTAACTTAGCTATGTATGTATATTATATATATGTTAGCATATTGTGTTGTAATATATAAGTTTATATAACCATTTGAAATGCCATGATTATAGACCTAATGTTAATACCAATATATGCATGTGTATATATGTGTAGACATATATAGCTTAAAGTAATAGATTACCTAGTGTATATCCAATGTAAATTCTTGCCTAGTTGATTATTGAATAATTGCATGCTATATAGAGTTGGGTGTATGTTGGCTTGTATAGCCTTGTATTGATGTGTGCTTGCTAGGATAGTCTTGGTTAGGCCTAGTAAGACTTGCTGGGTTAGGACATGACCTAGTTTGACCTAGTTTGACTAGTGCAGTTGACCAGAGTTGACCAAGGGTTGACTTTGGCCTAGTTTGACCTAGATTCATGTAGAATGCATTGTAGTGCTTTATATTACCCTTCTGGACATGTTGTGACTTGTGCTGTTCTAATTAGGAGCCAGATACCTCTCATCGGACAGTATATTTACTTTGGACATTCAGACATCAAGCGAGTACATTCTCTGATAGTTCTTTCATTATTTGATGATTACTGTGATTCAGTTCTAGTATAGTTCTATTTGATTCTCTGTCACAACATGTATTAATATTTTAGATTCATTTACTCGCAATACATGTACTTGATTTGTCTAACCCTATTACTCGAATCACTCACAAGACTCATCTACTCGAAACACCTACAAGTATTAAATGTACAAATCATACAAGAATTATCATTACAAGAACGATAGCCATCGCTGCTGGGCCGGTATGCGATGTGCCGTATTCAACAAGAATCACCAAACAAGAACGATAGCCATCGCTGCTGGGCCGGTATGCGATGTGCCGTATTCAACAAGAATCACCAAACAAGAACGATAGCCATCGCTGCTGGGCCGGTATACGATGTGCCGTATTCAACAAGAATCACCAAACAAGAATGATAGCCATCACCGCTTGGCCGAGCGTGCGATGTGCCGTACTCATTACAAGAATCACCTACAAGGATTAGTGTACAAGAATCTTACAAGAATCACTTCACTCAAATCATTGAGAAAAATCATCTACTAGAATCATCATGTACAAGAATCATTTACTAGACTCAAATTGTATTAGACTCACATTGGGATTACACTCAACTTACATTGTACAAACTGGACTTATAACATGTTACCCTAGTTCAGCTAGATCTTATTTTACAGTCTTCTTTGCCATCATTCTTCTTTTATTTCATTACCTTACTTTCCTTGTACCTTTGCTATTTCTCTACATCATTACCTATATAAAACTGCCATATTCATCAATAAAACTGTCTATAACTGCTTTATAGTTCTCTGTCATTTAATTGGAATTTCTTGATGAGTTGTACTCGTTCCTGTCCTGACTGGACCTGTTGATAAATTTTACAGATAGCCTGGAGGTTGCCTGCTAGCCTAGAGGAGACACAGTAGAGGTTGTATAGTTAGTTATTTCAGTTGTATTGAGTTGTATTTATTGTATGGATTACTGTATTAAGCTTTGAGATGTATTTCTGGGTTTAAGTATCTTAGACACTTAGACTTCTATCTCCTGTATCTCTTTTGAATTTCATGTTTTATCTATCCTCATCATGCTCTACCTTAGATGTGATTGAGTCTGTGTCTGCTATGTCACCCCCATTCCACTACACCAAAATGGACATTTAGGAACACTTTTGATATGTACCTAATATTTTTAGGAACACTTGAAAACCGTTCCTAAAAATGGCGTTGCAGTTATCGGAACGATTATAAATCGTTCCTAAATATAGTTTGGAACAGTTAATAGACGTTCCTAAATTAGATTTTGAAACACGTATAATGTGTTCATAAAATAATTTTGGAACGACTTTCAAATGTTCCAAAAATTATATTTTGATACATATAATACATTTCAAAAGTATTTTTTGGAACGTTTTTGAATCGTTTCTAACTGTCATTTTGAAACATTTTATGTTCGTTCCTAAATGTAATTTACAACACATTTTGCAAAGTTCATGTGGCTAGTTTTGAAACGCTTTTTTAATGTTCATATCCATTTTTTTAATTCAATTTCACAACCAATTTTTTGTTTGAAACACAAGGTCTGATGATTCATAAAATTGCCATTAAAATAAAATAAATGGTACAAAATTTTCTACAAATTCACCGAATCAACATCCAAAAATGTCCACTAAATTAATCGAAGTTGTCAACTTAATACAAAACAACTAATATCATATCCCAAAAGTTAATCATTATAAAATGACATCAAAAGTATACAAAAAGTAAAAGTTACAAATATTATATAAAATGTCGCTCGACCACAAAAGATAATCTGTTTACAAATCCTAGTTCTCTGAAAGATGATCCCAAAGTTTATTCTCCAACCAAATGATGGAGATTTGTACGACGACAACTGGCAGCACCTGCATGCAATATTATGAAACAAGTTTAAGTTAAAAAAAATTAGAAAATTGAAGAATAAGAGATTAAAATTAACAAAATCTACTATGTTCAAGAAATTTGTTAATAAGAGACTAAATAGTCCAGTCTCAGTCTCGATGCCAACAAACAACTCAAAATAATGAACCATAAAACGATTATGTTATGGTGACACCCTCATTCGGATCCAAGCAATGAGACAGTTGGAAATAAACTTCTAAAACAAAATCATATCAATATTCCTAAAATTGTGACATGATGCTAACTACATGTCTATTTTGTATCTCGTTTCTATTGTGAACAAGTTTTAAACTGTGCTTAATGAAGTTCAAAGTCTCTTATTCTCCATTTTCTTCATGTTCTTAAACTGAATCATATAAATAAATTTCAGTAGTTAGCCATCTCTTATTATTATTCTCCAATTACTACATAAAGAAATTTATAAGGAAATTGAAGAATATGGAAACTACATAAAGTAAAAAAGTCCATAAATTTACTACAGAAGTTTAGTCAAATTTTTCAGGAAATTGAAGAATAAGAGAGTAAGATGAATCCGTCCCCCTGGAATCCACCTCCCTTGTGTACTATATTGGTATCAGTCTTATAGATAACTGATATATTTTTTATAATATAACTGATGTGGTGTTCCAGTTGTACTTTTGGTCTCTTATGGCTATGACTTGGATCACTTACAGTTTATAATCTTTTACATATTCATGGATTATCACTCCATGCGATTCAGAAGTTGCTTCAGTGCTAAATTCAATTCCTAAATGAATCCAATCATAGTATCATATCAACCTTAATTCATTCTAGGATGGTGAAAATCCAGTTCTTGACTGATTTTTATGGAGATATATTCTTTGTCATCTATAGACTGATCCTCCTTTGCTAAGCATTAGTATGAATTATTTGTTAGTTCTAGTGTTATGGGTGTGTGAGTTGCTAGCTAATACTGTTGAAGATAACCATCATGCTCTTGCCTTATGCATTGTACTCTTACCAACCCACACCCTAGAAAGGGTAATGTATAGTGTCACAATGTAGCCTTTTTGGATCTAACTTGGGTATCATATTCCTTTCCTATCTCAACTCGACACCAATTGGATTGTTTCCCTTACTGTGTACTCTCTGATATTCAGTATACATGTCAGTACCACTGCTTTTGGTTCTCGATTATTGGTTACTGGACTTCTCTATACCACTGGTATACTTATTCTTGTCCTCTTACCATTCCTAGATTGCGGGCATACAATGTAAGCTACTTGGGTCTGTCCATGGATCAGTTACAAGTTTATATTTTTGTAGAATATTGACTTACATTGTATCTGAATACATTGATGTGTTCGCTCTAGTTAATCAGGGGTATGGACTTTTTGTAGCTTCATGTCATAGTATCTCAGTATGGATTACTTGGACGTGCAAGAAAGTGTAAATAGCGGTTTTCTGTATTGAAGGTTGGAATGATACTTTCTCTTGTCAAATTTAGTTTCTAACTGAAAGGAATAGAATAGTAGACAGTCAATTCCAAATCTAGGAAAGCTAGAACTAATCATCAATTCAAGAGAAGATATTAAGAGGTTCCTTAGTTAGCAATCTCTTAAAAAAATTCATGAAGAATAAGAGACTAAGATGAACAAAAATCTACTATTAAACAAAAGTCTATAAAAGTACGAAGTCTGGATATCTGACTGCATATATATTTAGTATCAGATCCTGGACTTCATATACTGCATATATGAGTATTAGAGCCTGTGTCAGAGCTAAAGGCTACTTCACAAAGTTCAAGTTTACTACTACTTCACATTGACATTAAGACAAGGTCAAATAAGGGGAGGTGCATATACATGGCGTATTAGAGCCCGTGTCAGAGCAATCTGAAGTTGTTTTCTTCACTGACAAACTGGAGTTGTTGTAAACACTGATACATGTAGACTGTATATATATTATCATAGCCTGGACTTCATATACAACATATTCATTGAGTATTAGAGCTTGCGTTAGAGCCATCTACTTCACATTGCCAGTGTACCATGAATGCATATACTTCACAAAGTCAAGTGTACCACTACTTCACATTGACAGTATACCAAGACTGCATATAATTCCCAAAGTCAAGTGTACCACTGCTTTCATTCATCAAGCAATTGTTAAAATGGTTTTGAAGGCATTGGAAATTTAACTATCCTTTTGTTCTTGCCTCAACCATTATGTACAACCTTAACATTTTTTGCGGACACAATCAGTAAAAGTTGACATGGTCGCAAAGGTTTTTTCCTTTCTTACAATTTTTTTCTTTGATATATAAATTTTAAGCATGGATTTTCTTTTTAATAACTTTCAATTAATCAAGAGCTAGATAACATTGCTTACAACTGAGCTTGTATGAGTCGTTGACTTGTGAAAGCTGAACGAAGTGGTATCAGTAAGCCTTTCTAGATATATTGAACTGCTTCAGGAGTGCTTTCTCACATAAAAATGCCTAAATGAATTTTCTGAAGCTTTAACAAGACCAACCTTTAGACAGCTGTATTTTGCACTTGGGAAGTTTATCTTTAGATAGTTAATGCTCACGAGGGGAAATGGCAAAAATGTGTGTGTGTGTGTCTTAGAGGGTTTGAAAAGCCACCCTTACAAAGAGCAATGGCTGTCCTTTATGTGTGTAACTCACTCAAAATGGCTATGATCTTTAACAAAGCAGGAAGAGATGAAGGAGACAATTTTCATTATACTAGGCAGAAGCTGGCAAAAGTGGAATATAAGAAACAACTAGCAGAAGCTGTTCAACTATGTATTCAAATAAAAAAATGGGCAAAATGTTAAGAAGGGTGAAATTTAGTTCAGTATAATTGTATCCTCTTTGAGGTTTTCTGAATGGTAATGCAAGTTTGACCACAGTTCTTTTGAGATTAATATGAATTCTAGTCTCTTATACGACACTAGTTCCTTCCAAACATGAACAGGTAACATCTATTAAATTCCTTGAGAATACGTGCCCATTGTCGTGTATTTCTGTACTAAATTTGACAACAATGGAAAGATAATAACTGTAAAAATCTAAAATAAATTAAAACATAAGCTACCTTCCAATTTGAGTAGAGCACTTGTGCCAATGGGCAATCTCTTACCCTGTCAAAGAGCAGTTTATGAGTTTTAGTCCTCTGTCCTCTTTTTCTTGTGGTATCTTCCCGAAACTCAGACACACAAGGGGAAGAAACGAGAGAATAAACTCACATGATATGAATGCCAATAATAAAGCTCACGCTTAAGACCAGCTTTAACTCCCTTGAGAAATTGCTCAACAAGCTTCTGCATTTCAAAAAAATAAACATCTCTGTGAAATAAACGCTTAAGACCGGCTTTAGCTCCCTTAAGACCGGCATCTCTGAATCATCAGTTTTGTGCATTCCTGCATCAGCAAAAATACCTATATTTGCACCATCTTCAATTTCAAATCAGGAATAGTTGTGCAAGTAACATATATTCACAATATAAAATTACTAATTACAGTTGAAGACCAAATCAACCTCGCTTTGTTGCAACAAGAGATTTATTAGTAGTTGAAAGTGGAATGTATGTCTGCAACCAAGAACTTTTGACTTGTAAAGAAGTATGATCACAACACAAGCTAAAATAATATATCTACAGGGCTAGTATTTTAGCCATTAAGCTTTTTTCTTTCCATACCAAAGGCCTTAGCCACTTGGTTGACCCCATTTGGTAATCCGTCTACATTTTGACCAATTTCATGTTATAACAAGTTAACTGTATCCAATATATGCCAAAATTTTCACTGTGAAGAATTCATGAAGTCAACCGAAAATTTTGGAATAAACTGTCTTTTGTTATTATTGTTGCCATATTTATGTTTGAATTTTGTGGGAATAAACAAGTAGCACAACAGAAACCACAGTCAACTTCAAATATTTTTTTATGACTGTAGTCACGTGCTATAGAGAACATATATAGAAAATGGCATATACATCCGCAAGCATGCATATTTTACATGAACCAATTCTATGACCCCTAGCCGAAATATCCTCAAATAACCCAATGGTAAAGATGATTTCAAACTAACTGCAGAAATAAAATGACTAATAGTCTGGCAAGTATGCAAACAGTTAGAAAATACATGGAAGAGAAGCCTACCAGTTGGAGTAGTATTCCTGATGCAATGAAGAGGACATCCTAGCGGTTGGCGTAGTGTTCCTGATGCAATAAAAAGGACATGGATATCATGTGGTAGAATTTCCTTTTTGTTCTGTTCAATTGTGTCTTTTCAAGTGCATTGAAGATTAACTATCCTAAAATGGGTTTATTAGATGATATTAGACATGATTAAGTTTTGCATATAGTAGATACTATGCAAGTTTAAAAAAAATCCACTTTACCTCTCTCAAGGGGTCTCGAAAGTGAACTCACCAGACCACTTCTTCCGTTAACGAACCAATGCACTCCTCTCCCAGGCAAAGCACTGAAATTTGAAGCATCAGCAAGCAATGCAGAAAGTATCTCCTCTTTCTTCTGCTTCTTAGAGTCTTGAACTTTTCCAAAGCAATGGTAATGATAGGCATAATCCACAACTGCTCTTCCAAGTGGATGTTCACTGCTCGCCTAAACTACAACAATAGATAAAATGAAGTTATAACTATTAACCATAAGATAAAAGAAACTATAAATATGAACCAAAGTTAGCCTAAAATCTTCGAAGTGGATGTTATAACTATGAACCAAAGAAACTATTACACTTACATAAATTCGATAGGAATTGCCTCAATGTAATAATCAAAATAAACCAGCAAAAAACAAAATAGGAAATTCAGTGAAAATATGAGAATGTCATTCCTTTTCACTCTATGGTTTAATGTTTCACAAAGAGATGAATGCAAACCACTTTACCTCTTAAACTAAGGGTGTTCCTTGGTTGCATGAGCTTAAACTCAATAACCAAAGGGTAGGTCCACCTACCCACCAACTAGCTCTCTAGGTTTTATATAGCATGGATCTCTCATGCCAATAACTACCTTGGCTAGAAATTTAGCGCCAAAATAGAGGGGGTTGACGTTCAATCGACAGTTGGTCACATAAACATTGTTGATTCTTTTGTGGGGCTTTATTATTCTTTACAGATGACCCCGCTCTAGTAAGAGAAGGCTGATGATAATTATGATGATGAGACATTTTAAATGAATATCTTTCAACTTCTATACTCGTCTAAAATTGCATATATATAAAAAATATCACAAGTTGACAATGTTTTATTAGGTTTAGCTATTAATTGGTTTTGATAAGCATTTTTTTATAAAAGCTGATGACTTTTTTTATACATGTTTTAGATTATTTGTATAAAGATCCACCATCTGGACATATAATTTAAGTGTCCATCATTTAATCAAAGCTTATCAAAGCAATAGGAAGTGAGATTGGCAGAAATCAAATTTGTACCAGTTTTATAGGAACCAAATGGAGATCCAACTTTCTTTGCAAAGATTCACAGCAGGATCTGGCTCCACTAGGATACTAAAATGCACGGACATTGGAAAATGGTTTTCGTATCCGTACCTGTATCTGTGTTCATACTCGTGTAACAAAGGTGACTATTATACATATCTGAAAAGTTTTGCATTTTGTACTCATATCGTGTCCTTGCATTTTGGTGTCAATATTCGTGCAACATAGGCCAAAGACACATTCGACATGCTCTTTCAAATTTCTTTTGCTTTCCTAAAACTTTTTATAGAGACCAAAATCAGAAAGACAGATGAATAATAAACAAATGATAGACAAAAGCATATTGGGATGAGATTCGAAGTCAACTTGACGTCAAATCTATGTTGGTCGTAGTTATCTAGCAAAGACATCTATTTATGCAAGAAAGGACCTTGTGAAAACTTGAAGCCCAGTTAGGATAGACAATAACCTCTTCTTTAGTTGTGCAATAGAAAGTCACATAAGGGCAAGAAGCTGTCAGGTTCTCTATTATCTATTAAAAGCTAAATATACTTTGGGGGGTTTAACATATACTTGTTTCTGATTCAACTAAGGGTATAGGGTTGGCAGCTGGCCACGCTAAATGTCGAGAGAGGTCAAAAGAGATTAAAGGTACAATACTACCTTATATATGTAATAAAGAAAAAAATGATTCAAAATCTCTAAACAAGGCAATATACATGTTTTAACATAGTTGTCAAATTGATATATGCAGTCTTTTTTATATACTTTTATGTGTCATGCAATCTCCAAACAAGGCAATATACATGTTTTAACATAGTTTTCAAATCGATATATGTAGTCTTTTTTATATACTTTTATGTGTCATGCACTATATATTTATATCCTTTGTATATAATATGATAGATTGGCGTACTAGAAATATAAGAAAAGAAAGTACATATCTATATACATCAAGATATAAATTGTAAAAGGTTGAAAGCACTCAATTAAACATATGTACATACACAAATTTATGCACGTATTAGTAGAGACACAAAGACAGAGGCAATCATTTTATTTTCAAAGCAGAATTATTGTAAGACTTGATTCGTAATATCCTTTTCCTATGATTTAGGCTGTGTATCCATGAATATATCAATCAAAGAAATTGGGTACTAAATTGAAGATCCTTACTTCCTTAGTACTCACCTCTGCACAAGCCACCAAAGTGATAAAATCACCAAGATCCACTCCTGAGAATACTTTAGCAGTCGTGACTGCAGCTTTACCCTAAATAAGAGTGCCAGTCTTATCAAATATCACATACTGAATATTTTGAGCTCTCTCAAGAGCATCAACTCCTCTGATGAGGATTCCATGGCTTGCCCCAACCCCAGTTGCCACCATGACAATAGTTGGAATTGCTAAACCAAAAGCACATGGGCAAGCAATTACGATAATTGATATTGAGAACGTAAGTGAGAAGACAAAGCAATTGCCATTATCTGAGATCTAGGCGGATGGGTATGCTCCAAACAACAACCAAGATGTTGGGGATTAAAAAAATCTTCTACCAAAGGGAGCAAGTAAGATTACCAATTACCATCCTAAGAATGCCATCAACAAGAGGAAGACAACAGTGGGTACAAAGATGCTGGTAACCTGTGAATGACAAACATAGCTTGTCATGACATGAAAATGATCTCAAAACTTTGTCAAACTAGATATTTTACAATAATTTGGATAATACAAATGAATCAAGAGAAGATAAATAAAGGCAATGGAAGAAAAATTAGTAATTAAAATCCAATATTGAGGGGTCATTTTAGGAAAATAAGGAGAAGATGGATTAACAAATCCACAATTTGAACTTTGAAAAGTGATTCCATATTGGATTTTACTATCAAATATTTATAGTCCTATTTTATAATGCTTCAGAGAAGAGTTGAGTACAAATCAAATTAACAACTAGCTTTGGAAACTTTGTGGGTGAAATGAAATATTGCAAATGAAATAATTATCTTATGCAAGATGCAAACCTAAGCACGGTAGAGAAGAACATCAAGATCAAACCAGTAAATATTGTATCCAACAAGGTCATCACATCTAGTTTGTGCAGTTCAATCATTAAGCGATTTAGCAAGATCCTATCACTGTAGGATATGTGACACTATTTAAAGGAATTCAAAACCAGCAACACAGATGATAATCACTCAGTAGCAACGCCAAAACAAGGGTGAAGATTTTACCTGCTTTCCAATATTAAAACATTTGAGCCAGCAAGTTTTTGTTGGTAACTTCTTTCACTAGACCCAAAGGAAATATTCCTCTATCAAGCTAGCGGATAACAGTAAAATGGCTAAGTACTCCCTTTCTTTCACTTTTTCTCCCACTGATGCTATCATAAGATTATCATCTGGTATATTATACGAAAAGTATATCAAAACAGATATCCGGTTGAACAGATAAACCAGATAATGAATCTAGGAGTGCGTACAGGAATTGGAACTTCAATCTGATACTATCATAATGTGGAGCAACTCAATAATCACAAAACCAAGTGAGAACATAATAGAAAAATCATATAACTTTTTGTTCTTTGGAATGGTATCTTAAACTATTGTTGATATCCCCCAACTACTATATTTACTGAGATTTAGTAATACAAAATGATTTATGCTTATATACTTACAGCTTTTCTATGTATGCCAAGTTGCCTATGATGGTGGGGACGGGGCTGTCGAAGGTGACGCCGGGACCATTGGTGAGACGCTGTGGAGGGACTTGGACCACCACACGCGTAGGCGGGGATGCCGAGGCATTGTTGGTAAGGTGGAAAATATTCTCGGGGAGGCTGAGGAGGAAGGCGGCAGGGGCGGGGACCAGGAGGGAGGCATTGCAGAAGGGTCATTATCGTGGTGCGGGGACTGCCACGACCAAGGCGGGCGATGGGACGACGGTTTGAGTTTACAGACCTCGAAAAGGCGAGTGAAAAGGGGCAATAAGCGGCATTGGGTGGCACCTCCTCCAGGGGTCTCCACGCAGGGGTGTAGTGGAGAGGAGAGAGGAGGGGGTGGTCAGGGTTCCCTGTAAGAAAATTTGGGAGGGATTTGGAATTTGGGAGGTGGGAATTTAGAATTTGGGGGGAAGAATGAAATTACTGAACGAACGAATAAAGGGAACATATTTGGAATGGTATAGAAGTGTAGCAAAATAAATATTTTTCTTGAAAATTAAAATAAAATATATTAGGAACATTTTTCAGATTCGGAATGCTTGTCCTTTGTTCTAAAACCTAGGTACGAAAAATAAATGTTCCTAGTATAAATTCCTTCTCTTTTTCATTTCCTCATGCATATAGGTCTATTTTGAACCCATAGGAATGACCCCATGGTTGTATCTCCATTTGTGTCCATTTCGTGTCCATTTGGAGGTCATAGGAGTGTCCTTTGTGTTGTGTTTGTGTCCATGTGGAAAAATCCCAAATTTGGACACACTATGTGTTGTTGTTATGTACGAATGAATTATTACATGTTTAATCTCATATTTTTGTATTGGAGATGTGTTCTATAGTGTCTCATATATATATATTAGTGTAGAGAGTGAGTTCTTGATATATTATGTTATATACTTGTGTTCTTTTGTCTCAAACTACCCAAATCCGTCATAATTTTTATCCACGTTTTTAATTTCAGCCCTAACTTAGAAATGTCATAACTTCTAGCTCAAAGCTCGGTTTAATCTCCCGTTTTTTTTAAAAGAAGCGTATTGAAGTTAGATTTCCAAAAACATGTATTAATAGGCCTAATTATTTTTGTAACTTTCTGGAAAATTATTTGAGTGTCAGCTGTACGAAAGACAAACGCGTTCTCGGTGTTTTCGCGATTCCGGGAGTTTCCGGAAACGAAAACGCGATCCGTTTGAAGTTTCGGAAAGCTAACACATAGATCTATAACATACTTTAATCCTAGATTTTAATTCATGCTGAGATGGTACAGTATTGATTATTAGTAGGAGTTACTATTCGGCATATGCATTTTGTGCACCCTTGTGTGTAATATAATGTTCTATTTGATTTTAACCCATGTTAATGTATATACATTATGTAATTAAATAGAGAATGCAAGCATGAGTAAATGTTTAAATAAATGATGTATGAGGTGTAAGTATCCTATCTAATGTAAGCATGTATAAGTATGGCTTGTAATGAATATGTAGGTTCCATAGTATGTAATATATGGTGCATATAGTAGTGCAAGAGAATAAATGAATGATGAATGAATGCAAGCATGAATGTAATGTAATAATAGATGTAATGTATGCAATATACAAGTTAATGAGATGTAATGTTCTATGTTAACACAAATCCTATATTACCTCATGTACCCCCTTACACTATGTTGACACTATCACACTTGACACATTGTTCACTTACACTTTGACACTCTTTCATATGTATACACTATGTATGCCCATTTAACCCTCACTTGCCCCTTTGTCATGTTCACATACACACACATAGCCTCTTAAATAAGTATTTATGAATATAGTTAACTTAGCTATGTATGTATATTATATATATGTTAGCATATTGTGTTGTAATATATAAGTTTATATAACCATTTGAAATGCCATGATTATAGACCTAATGTTAATACCAATATATGCATGTGTATATATGTGTAGACATATATAGCTTAAAGTAATAGATTACCTAGTGTATATCCAATGTGAATTCTTGCCTAGTTGATTATTGAATAATTGCATGCTATATAGAGTTGGGTGTATGTTGACTTGTATAGCCTTGTATTGATGTGTGCTTGCTAGGATAGTCTTGGTTAGGCCTAGTAAGACTTGCTGGGTTAGGACATGACCTAGTTTGACCTAGTTTGACTAGTGCAGTTGACCAGAGTTGACCAAGGGTTGACTTTGGCCTAGTTTGACCTAGATTCATGTAGAATGCATTGTAGTGCTTTATATTATCCTTCTGGACATGTTGTGACTTGTGCTGTTCTAATTAGGAGCCAGATACCTCTCATCGGACAGTATATTTACTTTGGACATTCAGACATCAAGCGAGTACATTCTCTGATAGTTCTTTCATTATTTGATGATTACTGTGATTCAGTTCTAGTATAGTTCTATTTGATTCTCTGTCACAACATGTATTAATATTTTAGATTCATTTACTCGCAATACATGTACTTGATTTGTCTAACCCTATTACTCGAATCACTCACAAGACTCATCTACTCGAAACACCTACAAGTATTAAATGTACAAATCATACAAGAATTATCATTACAAGAACGATAGCCATCGCTGCTGGGCCGGTATGCGATGTGCCGTATTCAACAAGAATCACCAAACAAGAACGATAGCCATCGCTGCTGGGCCGGTATACGATGTGCCGTATTCAACAAGAATCACCAAACAAGAATGATAGCCATCACCGCTTGACCGAGCGTGCGATGTGCCGTACTCATTACAAGAATCACCTACAAGGATTAGTGTACAAGAATCTTACAAGAATCACTTCACTCAAATCATTGAGAAAAATCATCTACTAGAATCATCATGTACAAGAATCATTTACTAGACTCAAATTGTATTAGACTCACATTGGGATTACACTCAACTTACATTGTACAAACTGGACTTATAACATGTTACCCTAGTTCAGCTAGATCTTATTTTACAGTCTTCTTTGCCATCATTCTTCTTTTATTTCATTACCTTACTTTTCTTGTACCTTTGCTATTTCTCTACATCATTACCTATATAAAACTGCCATATTCATCAATAAAACTGTCTATAACTGCTTTATAGTTCTCTGTCATTTAATTGGAATTTCTTGATGAGTTGTACTCGTTCCTGTCCTGACTGGACCTGTTGATAAATTTTACAGATAGCCTGGAGGTTGCCTGCTAGCCTAGAGGAGACACAGTAGAGGTTGTATAGTTAGTTATTTCAGTTATATTGAGTTGTATTTATTGTATGGATTACTGTATTAAGCTTTGAGATGTATTTCTGGGTTTAAGTATCTTAGACACTTAGACTTCTATCTCCTGTATCTCTTTTGAATTTCATGTTTTATCTATCCTCATCATGCTCTACCTTAGATGTGATTGAGTCTGTGTCTGCTATGTCACCCCCATTCGGGGAGTATAAACTGTTTAGTCTTATACTGTTAGATGCATTGAGACCTAGGACAGCGTTCTACCGCCGACACTGCGGCGTAGGCTGGACGTTGTTACGTTCTCGTGCCCTAACTCTAGGGTGCGGGTCGTGACAGGACTTGAGGTCAACCCGAGCCCAATCCGATGAATTATAACCCTAGCCCGAGCCCAAGTCCAACCCGACCTCGGGTTCAACATATGAACTCCAAGACCAAGCCCGAAGGATCGGATTGGGTCGGTCCAGCAGGTTTATCGGGCTCTAATATAATATTTGAGACAATTTTAACATAAGTAATATTAAATACATAATCAAAGAGTCAAGCCTTGATCACTAAAAAACAAACTGAAAGAAGATTTAGACAAGGAGTTCAATAGTTTGGTTGAAAAAATTTGAGATTTAATATATATATATATATATATATATATATATATATATATATATATATATATATATATATATAAGTCGGGTTTCGGGTTCTTCGGATAACCCGGCACATGAACCCGAGCCAAACCCGATTTTTAATCGGGTTCAAATATCTTAACCCGAACCCTAAGTCCGAACCCGAGTATCTTCAACCCTAACCCAACCCATTAACGGGTTTACCCGATCGGGCTCGGGTTTAGCCCGCCCAAGTTGCACCCCTATTATAAGTTCTTGCTTAGGGATGGAGAAATGGTGGAGGAGAAGAGGAAGAAGAAGAAAAGAGGAATTAGGATTTTGGAAGAGAGAGAAGGAAATTGGGAAATGAAATTAAAATTTTGGGTTTGGGAGGGTTTGAGTTTGGGACAGTCCTAGGAATAAGAAAGTAGGATGTCTTGAGTAAAATCCTCTCAAACCTAGGCTAGTCCCAATCCTGGATGGCCCTGATCAACTTTTGATGTGCCCTTATAAAAATCCAATTATATCATGATCTGTGATAACCTCCAACTGCATTTAATAAATATTATTGCAATTCAATAAATACTTTAATTCTTTTCTTTAACAATTTAATACTGCGAATGTTTTTATAAGTTATTTCTTCTTTTTGTAAACTTTTTTTTTTTGGGACAAATTACATCTTTTTTCAATGTGTTATGTGCGACCACTACTCTCACTGAAGTGAAACATTAACCTATTTATTAGCAAAAATACTACATGGACTCTTGGGTACCTAATTTTTAAAATTCACTCATGAAAGGCTATTGGATGCAGCTCATCTTATTATTTTTTTTTTTTTCTCAACTGGCTGAAAATTTTGTAAAAAAAAAAAAAAGAGAGTTCATTTTCAATGTTAGTAAAATTTACATGCCACATCTATATTGCAGAACCTGTATCGTTTTCAATAGCCTTGCACACAAACACAAAGATGGGTAGCTTATGGGTCCGTGTCAGTGTGTCACCATGTCATTCCTGTATCGTTTCGTGTCGTACCCATGTCCGAAACATTGACCTCTACATATATTGCAGAACCTCCAAATTTCATGAAAATATCTACGCATAATTACAGAGAAATTCATGAACCACGAGAGCTTGAAATGTGTAATCATAGAATTCCAGGCAGGCATAACACATATAAAGAACCAAAAAACTCACACTCGTTATGATTCAAGAACAATCTTGGTAGCAGTGGATCCTATAATTTTAATTAGTCAAACACAACACAAATCGGGATAATAATTTGTATAACTCCATCAGTACACATCTTGACCCACATTTCCATGGGGGGCTCACTCAAGTAGTTCATTGCCCCTCAAAGAATACATTTTCCAAGTAGCAACCCATCAAACACTTTGCTCTGCCACTCTCAGTTCCTTGCCATTCTCTGCTTCTCCATGGCTGGGGCTCATATAGACTGGCAGACCAATTCTTCCTTCAGTACCCATGGCCTTGTCATTGACATTCATGATCTTCTCCATCTCCCTCCCCTTCCCCCACAGGACCATGTACAGCCCCCCGACGATCAGACCCGAACCGATAGCGCTGAAAAAATCATAAGAACAAAGATTACTAGAAGGACGGAATCAGAAACTCAAGCTGAGGTGGACTGGAATAGATTAAGATGGATTGTGTGTGGATTGACTTATATGAGGAAACAAAAATATATATATAAACAAATTAGAGTGGACTGGAGTCAACCAAATCCAACAACCTAATTTTGTCCTGCAATAATTTTGGTAGTGCAGACTGTGCTGTCGGTAATGGACCTTTGACAAAAAAAAAAAAAATCATATGTTTGGTAAGAATGACGTACGTGCCAAGGAAGAGCTTCTCGTCGAGGATGGCCCATCCGACCACTGCGACGATGATCAGGAGCAGCGGGTTGAACATCGACACGAACAGTGGCCCCCTCTTTGCGATGCACCAGGACATCAGCGACACTGCAAACCCCGAGCCGATCAATCCCTGAATAAACATCAACCATCAGCGGAGTTCTAGAATTTTATAAAATATCTAAAATGGTCGAAACAAATATAAATATATGAAAATTGTCATAACTCTCGAAAATGATATTTCGTCCGCTCCGGAAAGGTGACAGTGCAGGCCCGCACACACGTGGCGGCCAGCCATTGATCCCGTGCTAGCACGGATCAACCCCGGACGTGGGGCCAATGGCGGTATTCCACGTGGCCACAGGGCGGTGCGGTAACCCCCAGTGTTGTTTTGGGACAATGGAGATTTTGATAAAAGAATGAAACCCAAACGCTCTAAATATATCGGACATATCCCATCCACTTCAAAATACACTATGACACATCAAACTAGGTGACATGTAGGTAGGACTGATGTGTGTGGTGTCGTATCTGTGTCCGTACAACATAGCTAATGGCCAAAAGTTTAGCACTTACAATGTAGATGACAGCATAGAGCCTGATATCCCACCCGAGCGCCCACGCCGACTTCTTCCTCTCGACGGCAGCCGCGAACAGCAGGCACTCGACCATGGCCATGGAGCACATGATGGCGGAGCTGGTGTAGGGCGACGAGAACGACTTGCTCATCTTGGCCTGGACTATGAACCAGACCGCGTACGCGAGGCAGCTGGTGATGACCATCACCGCGCCGATGACCTCGCCGCTGCCAGCATGCTGGTGCACGGAGGAGGACGCGGCCTCCGCGACCATGTCCTCCGCGTACCTCCAGTGGAGGTGGGAGGGCCAGACGTGGATCAGACTTCCTTTGTAGAACGTCATTAGCATCGAGCCGCCGATGCACAGGGCGGTTCCAAACACCTTGGCCTGGCCAGACAACGTTCGGATTCCTACCGTTTCCATTCTGCAGTCAAAATATATATAGCCTTTAATTGCACAAACTTGGAAACGTGTAAACAGTAAATTAATTTCACGAAATTATTTTACTATAAAAAAATATATACATATACAATTTTAAAAAAATTATGGAAAATTTAATCTGGATCGAAAATTAATTATTTTCTATAAAATATAATATTTTTCTTTGGGCGGAACTAGTTTCGTTTTCAACCATTTTGAAAAAAATAACAATAATTTTTTGGAAAATAATTTCATGAAAAATATAACTAGAGCAGTGCTAGGTGGCCCGTGGGTTTGGACTGCGGGCCACGTGTCACCAAGCGATTGGAGGGTGGGGGCGGGTTTCGCAGGCATGGGCCCCAGGCTAACAAAGGAGCGAATTGGAGGGGGGGGGGGGGGGGGGAGGGGGGGGGGGGGGGGTTTGTCACGTGCGCGTGCGGTCACTCACGGTCACCCACTTTGCGGGCAACTTAGGATTTTTCATATAATTAAGCTATCAAAGGCTTGGTGAAAAATTTGTGATCAAAATATTTTTAATGGAAAAAAAAAGTCCAATATCAAACACAGCCTTAGTGATTGAGCATGTAAGCTTGTTTGCAAATATTGGAAGAAAAAACACAAAAATATTAAGAAACTTGGAAGGAACAAGTAATACGTGTGAACTACACATGTAGTAGCCAGAAACTATAATAATAAATAATTTCAAAAACATTAAGAACATTTTTAATGCTCCAAAGTCTTTCGCTAATGCTAGTCCTCCTCCTGCCTAATTTTGAAGACTACACTTGTCCTCGTGAGTAAGTGAAATTATGAAAAAAGTTTATATATAGAAACAAAGAAATGAGTTTTGAAATCATAAAAAACCATATATATATATATATATATATATATATATATATATATATATATATATATATATATATAATTTTTAAAAACTAATAGTAATAATAATAATAATAATAATAATTAAGCAAAAAATGCTTATATAAGTCGTACAAATATTACTATGTCTCGCCATTGCCATCACCTTTGCTTTTTTCAACTTGAAGAATGATACAGAAAAATTCTAATCCAAGACTAATTAATTACCATTCTAAGCACCATATATTGACCTAAAGTTTAAGGAAGTGCATGGTGGGGCCACCAATATACATCAACAATTATATATATTTAATTGACTAATTTTATAACTTAAATAACGTTAATTAACCATAGGTTTTCCTAGCTTATTTTCTTCCATTTTTTATAAAAAAAAAAACAGAACTAATTAGCAATAACTATGAATATGACTGCCAACAACTTCCTATCACAATCCTCATTTTTTGTTGCCAACCCCAAAACTAGTTTTTAAGAAAAACTAAATCAAAAATATTACTAGTATCCATAGGTCGAAATTAGTTGACTTAACAATGGGTGGTCCCAAAATTCGTTGACTTTTTCAACACGAGACTTCAGTGGTGTAGCCACAGAAGTAGTTATTGATCCTACGTGGCACTTTCAGAACAAAGACAAAAATCCAGGCCCATCTCTGCGGTTGTCACTCCAAAAATGATTACCGAGCTGCTACGTTGTCCGCAGTTTGTAATCGCAAATATGACCGTTGGCCGACGTGACGGTCAGCTATTAGCCTCCTGGTTCAGATGGGATTCGAAGACAGCAGGAAGGCCAATGGTTGGCCGCCACGTCGGCCGCAGTCACGTACGCTCATTTTTGAAACAATCAATAACTTGTTTTAATTTTTTTTTTAAATTTATTTTCCGAGGCTAAACTACCTAAAAGGAACTGCCATGATGAAGGTGATGGCCGGCAGCGTGTTGTTGAGAGCGCAGGCGATCGTCGCCGTCGTGTACTTCAGCCCGATAAAATAAGTCAGCTGGTTTATCGAAGCCCTGTATTAACAATCAATAAATAATTCTTATCAAATTTAATTAATAATATACCAAATTAATACTTATCACTAGGTTGGCAAACCATTATTAAGCTTACCCAAATATAGAGCATAGGAAAATCTGGAAAAGAACTTGCTTAGTAATTTTCATCCTGGTATTCCTGCCAAAAAAATAAAAAATAAAAAATCAAACATTGATAATAAACTACGTCTGTCATGAAGAGCTTATATGCAAAAAAAGAAAAAATGAAAAAAGTTTTGTACGTAAATACTAAAAATGGTATATATATACATATATATATATATATATATATATATATATATATATAATGTTATTTGTCCCTCCAAATTATCCTTCCAAATCTTCCTTCCCTTACGTGGCAGCTGACGTTGTATGTTGATATGACAGCTGACATGACAAATTTTAAAATTAACATTAAATTAAAGTTAACATTAATATTAATATTAACATTAACAATAATATTAGCATTAAAATTAATATCAATATTAACATTAATTAATATTAACATTAACATTAAATTAGTATGGAAAAAATTGGGTTATTAATTTTTTGGATTAAAATTTGCCATGTCATCTGCCATACCGGATGACACATAATATTATTTAACATGCAACGTCAGCTGTCATATAAGAAGGAATAGTTTGAAGGCATAATTTGGAAGTACGAATAGCATTACTCATATATATTAATATACCCATGGACGGAACCAAGCAAGGGCTGGGGTGGGCCCACCATAAAAAAAAAAAAAAAAATTTCATGATTTTTTAAAAAAAAAATTCATATGGATTAGTACACATCTAGCCCACCCTAGCCTATTCTAGTCCACCCTAACTTAATTTTCTAGTTCCGCCCGTGATTATATACCTCTCGAGGAAGTAGGCGAGGGGCAGCATGAAGAGGGCTGCAACGATCTGTCGGTAGGCTATCATGACGTAGGGGCTCATGCCGTAGTCCATGGCCAGCTTCGACAGGACGTTGAGGCCCGCGAAGCCGACCTGGATCGCCACCATGACTAGGGTTGGTGTGCAGTCACCTCCCATTCTCTCTCTCTCTCTCTTTGATATAATGAGAATGAGAGAGAGAGAGAAAGAGAGCACTGCACTGCACTGTTGTAATAATAAGGGAGAGGGGGAGAGAGTTCTTATATATAGAGGAGAGGAGTGAAGAGGAAGGAGAGGTGGTGGTGCTAATAACAGAAAGCGTACAAGAATCCACCAATGCTTCAACCTCCTCTCTTTTTTTTCCTTTAGCGAAACTTTAATTTGTTTCGTTGCTTGAAGTCTTATGATGCATACGCGGAGAAAAGGCAGTGAAACCGCCTGTAGGATTTCTTGAACCACCTGCATGAAGACAAAGATGGGCTGGAGAGCACACACCGCTAGATTTTTTTTTTTTTTTTTTGATCAGTGGGGTGTGTACATAGATAAGTTTTACTATATTTAGCAAATACCTAAATGGCTTCATGCATGGTTAGTGGATTTTTTTTTTTCTCCTTTTTTTTTTTCAATTTTTGTGCACACTTTATTATATGCCTTTTGAAAATAAATAATTTGCTCCAAGTTCGATCCACTGATCTTCTGTCATCCAGTTAGAACTTTTATGTCTCTTTCCACTGACCACAAGGATCGATCGGATTCGACGACACATGGATTTTCATTAAACATTAAAAGTGTACCAAGTTTTTATTTTTTTTAGCCGTTTGAGAGAAGGAAGAGGTCGGATGAACGCAATCTAGCGGACTTTCGTAGCCGAGTTGACAATTTAGGAACTCATGAGTTCCCTTATGATTTTTGTGTCGGAATCATTTCGGTTTATGACGATTGGTGCTGTAGTCGACTATATTGCCACACGAGTCCAATTTTATTCCCAAAAAAAATATGGACTTTCCACTCGTGGTCGGACGTGTTATATTCTAAATATTTATCATACACACATTTTTAGCGGATTTTATCCAAAAACAAAAAACAAAAAAACTAATATACCGCTACATGAGTCCAGTTCCATGCCCAAAAAATATGGGCTTTCCACTAATGGTCTGGACGTGTTATATTCTAAATATTTTACCCACAACCCTCGCGATATGTAACTCTAATGAGGATAGAATAATTGTCTTGAAGCAATGGAGAAATTTGGACAAGTTTCAATAGTTTCTAATAATATTTTCGAACTTGGGAATTAATATAAGGAATAAATAGATGTATAATATTGTTGCAACAATTATATATATGTGGTTGCTAGATATACAAATACAAGGAGCATATGTATTACTTTGCAAGCTTCTCATATTCCTCCAATCTTGAAGGAATGGTACAATTAGTCCTAATATAAGCTACCAGAAGGAAAACCCTTGCGACATAAAATTTCATCATACTATCATGCTGAATTAATGCACTTTGAACTTTTGGTTTTATAGAACATCAAGGTTGCAGTAACTTAAGACCAGGTAATCGAGTTACTGATATGTTGCACGTAGGTCACGTTTGGTTCGCGAAATTGAGGCCTTGGAAAAGAAAAGTGATTTATTTTCTTTGTTTGGATGCCAAAAAAAATGGGAAGGAAAGCAATTTGATTTCTAAGAGGAAGAAAAAAAAAATGGTTCCTCCCACCAAGGATTCATTTTTTTTTTTCTCTAAGGATTCACTTTCTTTCCCAATTTTTTTGGTTTTTCCAAACACCGAAAATAAAATTGATTGAAGTTACAATTTTTTTCAAAAGAAAGAAAATATCAAAGAATCAATTTTCTTTCATTTTCTTTTCACGAATCAAACGAGGCCTTAATTTGCACTGATCCGACATGGAGTTGCACGCAACCAAACAAGCACGCATCTACACTGTGTAGGGGGGGCTCACATAATAGTTGAAATTAGGTTTAGGTCTCCAAAACGTTCGACATTAGTATTTGGATCTTAAAATTACTATTCACTTGTCTACGTAAACAGTAATTTTAAGATCAAACTACTAACGTTGGACATTTTGGAGATCTAAACACTAAATATCAACTATTATGTGGGATCATATTACTAAATAACCCGTTTTACTTATGGTAACTTATATTAGGACTAATTGTACTGTTCTTTCAAGATTGAGAGTTATTTTTTTGACCAGGATTGGATCAAGAAGGAATTGGGTTCTTTAGTTGCACCTGTAAAGAATAAAAACTAAAGGAGTAAGCATTATTATCTTCTTCTTTGAATAGCAATCTATCCTGGTTATAACGGCACCATGAACATAGCTGTCAGTCTGTCACATCTGTCTCATTTGAGTTGCACGTCGTCGCTTCTAGAGCAACCTGATCATAAATATTTCTCGACACAAAAAAATTAAAAATTTATGGTACATTTCAACTACTCCAATCTAAATTTTCCAAAAATACAAATTAGGATGAGTTGTATAGAACCGTTTCTAATATTATAAAGGTCATTTACAAATACTAAAAAGGGATTTTTTTTTTTTTTAACCACTCTAAAAAAGACTTTTTTTTTTCTTACATTCAAAGGACCACTGAAAAATATGGATGCCTAAATTTAAAATAAAAATTTTATATTATCAATAGTCCCTAAGACACTAGTCTAGTGGTAGTGCAGGGGGCCGTCCAAGCACAGGTCTTGGATTCGAATCTCCCTCGGACGGTTGGATGGCTTATATATATGAAATTGTAATCGTGTCGTATCGATCTCCTGACCACTCGGATTACATGTCTCACCACTACCAGTAGGCTAAGGGTTGGAACCTTTTAATTTTGGCAAATGTTAAAGGCCACCCCGAAATTACTAAGGGCCACCAACCTACTAAGGCAACCATCATACACCTGTATTTTTACTAAGGGCAACCTAAAATGATTCATTCTACTAAGGGCTACCCCAAAAAAAAAACAAACAAACAAAAACAAAACACAAACACAAACACAAAACCCAACCCCCTCCTGTTCATTCCCCCCTCCTCCACTCTCCTCCACGAAATTCCCTCCCCCCTCCTCCACGAAATTCCCTCCCCCCTCCTCCGACAGCCCCCCCTTCCCTCCTCCTCCACAAAATTCCCTCCCCCCTCCGACAGCCTCCCTTTCCCCCTCCTCCAAGAAGTCCCCTCCCCCTTTCCGACAGCCCCCCTTCCCTCCTCCACGAAATTCCCTCCCCCCTCCGACAACCCCCCTTCCCCCCTCCTCCACGAAGTCCCCTCCCCCTTTCCGACAGCCCCCCCCTTTCCCCCCTCCTCCACGAAATCCCCTCCCCCATCTAACAGCTCCCCTCCACCTCAAAATCACCTCCCTCTCTCCGCTCTCTACTATCCATCGAGCCGACAGCCTCCTCGGAGATACTCAAAAATTTTCTCGTCATTCTTCATGGGTCGCCAAAAATATTCTCAAGCTAGGTATGGCTACGTTTCCTTCTTTTTTTTCGCTCTCTACAAATTTTGAAATTTTGCGCGTCTTGTTAATTAGGACCGTAGTGCCTACAGTCTACCCTGCAGTCCTTAATGTACTTAGGACTGCAGGCTTGGCCTGCAGTCACAACCATATATTTGAGAAAAAATATGAAGAAGGTTCTGTCAATTTGAGACTGTAGGGTAGGCCTGCAGTCCTAAGTCGACTTAGGACTGCAGGGAGTTTATTGTTTTTGTATTATTTTCGGTATAATTTTGCATTACTTATTCTTGTTTTGTTTTTCCATGTTGTAACCGGAGGTCATGGGTTGGCCTGCAGTCCTTAACCGCAACGATGGAGCGACGCACGAAAAGAAGAAATGACCAATGAATGGAGCGACGCACGAAAAGAAGAAATAACTTGTCTTGTTTTTCCATGTTGTATTGGAATGTTATTTTGTAATGTTTGGAATGACTGGAATTATGGCTTGTCTTGGGATATGTATCAGACTACTGTCAACTTAGGCTCATATGGAATATTGTTTTGTAATGTTGGTATTGGGATATGTATCAAACTACTGTCAACTTAGGCTCATATGGGCTTCTTCATGTGTTATTTCTTCATGTGTTGGTTCCAGACTACTGTCAACTTAGGCTCATATGGGCTTCTTCATGTGTTGGTTCCAGATTACTTTCATGTATTTGGTTCCAGATTACTGATTAATGTTGGGGATATGGTTCCAGATTACTTTCATGTATTTGGTTCCAGACTACTGATTAATGTTGGAGATATGGTTCCATATTACATTCAGTTGAAACAAAGGATTTCATTCAGGTTTGAAACAAAGGATTGCATTCTTTGGATAATGTTCTATCGTCTGTTTTCTTTGGAATTTGTTTAACATGGTTTATTTTTCTACCAAGATGAATACAGTTTAAGTTTACTTTCTGATTTGCATTGGCATTGGCAATTCTGTAATATGACTTGTCTCACTCTGTTGCTATGAGATGTTGTTTTCGTGTCTTGATGAAACATGTAGGTTCATATGTTCAGTTTATATTAGAATCCATGCCGCACTAGCTATCTATTAATTTTTCATTTCTTTCTACTTTTCTGCCTTTTGAATTAGAAATGAATTTGATATAGATTTTGTTGGTTTCTTGGTTGACGTATACTTATTATTATTTTCAGTTACTCATGTCTAACTGATACTTTCATAATAATTTTTTCAAAGGTGGTTATCCCATCAGTTGTAACCGGAGGTCATGGGTTGAGTAGGTTTAGTGATACACCAGGGGACACCTCCCTCGATGATTTAATTTGTCAACATTGGACTGCAGCCTAGGCTGCAGTCCTCAATAAAATTAGGACTGCAGGCCATGTCACGCCCCAGAACCAGAATACTGGAAAGCGGGGGCAGACATAGCCAGCTACGTATAATGAAATGGAA
Organism: Iris pallida; assembly: GCA_029216955.1. Lineage (NCBI taxonomy): Eukaryota > Viridiplantae > Streptophyta > Magnoliopsida > Asparagales > Iridaceae > Iris > Iris pallida. The sequence continues at coordinate 7,167,976 of JANAVB010022596.1, read as the reverse complement.
TCCACGTCACTATACGGTCACGGCTGTCTAGATATATGAGGGTTTAACTACAATCTATCAGTCTCCTATGGTCAAAAACAAGCCTATTGTCTCAATCTCAAGCAATGTAATAACAGTTACAAGATGTCAGAACACCAAATATACAATAGTAAGGCGTCCCATACATTACATATTGGATGATCATGAAGCTAGTCGTACAAAATGTCAGGACTAGCAAGAGTTTTAGTCAATACATGATCAACCCTAGGATTTGTCAATCATGTTACAGCCCGTAGGCAGACAGTAAATAAAGGTGCAATACGAGCTAACACGTGCTCGCCGGCTAAACGCCTCAAAAGAATAATTTTACAAATAGAGTAGGAGGACAAAAGAAACCCACTCGTTGCCCTGGTTACGCCTGGTGGTCACCATCGGGCTGGAAGACAGGTGGATCCTCTGGTGGTGCTCCGACATCTGGCCACACAAAACCAGCTGGGTCAGACCCCAGAAAGAGCAAGTGCCACAAAGGAGGTTTCACTTAGGAACTAAAACCAGCATATCACAAATAAATAGTAAAGGTAATTAAAAGATAGTGATAATAGCTGAGATAACAATAATATATTGAACACGGAGAAACCATTCAAGTAGCCAGACTGCAACCCTTAAACCAAACAAGGACCGGGGTTGCAATCCTTCGCCTGAATAGAAACCCGCCTCAATTACTATTGATAAGGTAACAAGACAATAAACGAAGAGAGGACATAGAACTGCTCCGGAAGCCAGGTTACAACCCTTAAACCAAACAAGGACCGGGGTTGTAACCCTTCGCCTGAACAGAACTGGACCCCTGATCTTTATTGTTAAGGCCAGTATAAATAATCATGGTATTGAAGTAAAGGTAAAACATGACGAGCATGACAGGGGGTTACAATAAGACAATAAACGAAGAGAGGACACAGAACTGCTCCGGGAGCCAGGTTACAACCCTTAAACCAAACAAGGACCGGGGTTGTAACCTTTCGCCTGAACAGAACTGGACCCCTGATCTTTATTGTTAAGGCGGGCACAATAAGCAGGACGATATATGATAAGATAACCATGGAACTATTCAGATAGCCAAGTTACAACCCTTAAACCAAACAAGGACCGGGGTTGTAACCCTTCATCTGAACAGAACTTGGTATCCCATCATTTATCGATACAAAAAATCATATCCTGATACAATCTTGTACAGGATCAGGATAAGACTAAGCTGGAATAAACTTCATCCAATCAATCACGGCCAATCAAGAGTACGGCTTGATACTTTTAACTAACTAGGGTTATCACAGGCCTAGTTACTAGCAAGATGCAATGAGATTATCCCAACAGCCACAAGCCCTGCAGACCATCCGGTTATCCGGGTCGAATGTCCGTTATGAAGAATGCAACACGTGACTGTGTGCTGGAAATGTGCCCTACTCGTCGGTAGGCTACAAGTCCACTTAATGCGCCCAGATAACGGGATTGCCTGTAGCTGGGAATCTCTTCATGACTACTGAATCATTCTAGTTAATTAGCCTTAGTCAATTTCAGTAGGTACCCCTGACAGTGGTACTCAGGGGTCCCCATCCTAGACATAATGCAAGACAGTACTGGTTTATTTGTACAAACGCAATCGTCCACGGTGTCCAGACCTTTCATACTTGTCATATCAGTTTACTTGTCAAGAGTGCGCCACCGCGGGCCACTATCGTGTTCTATTCTTACATTATCATGAATGAGAAAGATTGTATAAAATAACTAATAACATATTCTTGAAGCCAAGGAAAAGATCTACAACTTTCATGTTTTGAGTTTTTTCAAGATTCTAGCTACAAAACAACTTAAACAGGCAAAAACAGTAAATTCCTGCACAATCGGCGCATGGGATTCCTGCACGAATCGGCGCATGGGATTCCTGCACAAATCGGCGCATGGGATTCCTGCACAAATCGGCGCATGAGATTCCTGCACGAATCGGCGCATGGGATTCCTGCACAAATCGGCGCATGAGATTCCTGCACGAATCGGCACATGGGATTTCTGCACAAATCGGCGCATGAGATTCCTGCACGAATCGGCGCATGGGATTCCTGCACAAATCGGTGCATGATATTCCTGCACGAATCGGCGCATGGGATTCCTGCACAAATCGGCGCATGATATTCCTGCACGAATCGGCGCATGGGATTCCTGCACAAATCGGCGCATGAGATTCCTGCACGAATCGGCGCATGGGATTCCTGCACCAATCGGCGCATGGGATTCCTGCGCGAATCGGCGCATGGGATTCCTGCACCAATCGGCGCATGGGATTCCTGCACAAATCGGCGCATGAGATTCCTGCACGAATCGGCGCATGGGATTCCTGCACCAATCGGCGCATGGGATTCCTGCGCGAATCGGCGCATGGGATTCCTGCACCAATCGGCGCATGGGAAACTCACGTTGCGTCTTCAATACATGCGCGTAAGAAACCTACGCGCATGACACGCTCGGAGTTAAGAAATGCATTGCCGGGACTTCACGGCGCATGGCCTCCCGGCGCATGGCCTCCCGGGCGCATGAGGTTCCTAGCGCATGGGATTCATCGTCCCCAAACAGCAAGTTCAGCCATGAAAGTTCCGAAAACTTGTAATGGTCATAACTTACTCATCCGGAGTCGAAATCAAGCGAAACAAAAGCCAAAACTGAATAAAATTGAATTCTCTACAACATAGAACCATTAGTTTTCAAAAATAACCAAGTTTTAGAGATCAAAACCAAGAAAAATAAACAAGAAAGAACTTAAAACTTAGATCTACAAAAATATAACCATCAAAACCGAAAACTTCCAGTTCTAAAGAGGCTTAGAATCTAGTAAGGAAGAGAATGGAACAATAAAACATGAGATCCATCATGAAGCAAGTTTGCACTTGCCTAAGCTCTCTCTCTCTCTCTCCTTCCTGGTAGGTGTAGAAGTAAATGTGGAGAAGAAGAAGAATAATGAAGAGAGAGAATGAAGGAATGGGTTAATAAAGGAGGGTGGTGGTGGTAGGTGGGGGGTTTTCTTTTGGTTCATGATGAACCCAAAAGCAAACCAAACCAAGCTAAGCCGAACCAAGCTATGCCATATCCAATGATATGCCAAAATAACCATGCAGGAAAATACGCAATACGAGTCAAGAATACGTACACGTATACCATGATACGTAATACGAACTACAGGCATTACAACTCTACCCACCTTAAAAGAATTCCGTCCTCGGAATTTAATCAAGAGGCTAGGATTGCAAGGACAGGCTATACTAATCGTAAGCTATAACAAGCAGTCTATCATGCAGTCATTTATTCAAGCAAGGAATTGAAAGCATAAGGCATAAGGAAGACATTATACCTTACGAGTCAAACAGGTCGGGATATCGCGATCGGATATCATCCTCACGCTCCCACGTTGACTCACCCAAAGAGTGATGACCCCAAGCAACACAGACTAAACTAATAGTCTTGTTCTTAAGTATCTTCTCTCTCCGGTCCAATATAGACACGGGCCTCTCCTCATACGAAGGGTTGGTACCAACAACCAATTCCGAATGATCCAGGATGTGGCTCGGGTCCGGGATATACCGTCGTAGTTGAGATACATGGAATACGTCATGCACCTCACGTAGCGACGGTGGAAGAGCGAGACGATAGGATACATCACCTACTCGCTCCAGAATATCGAACGGGCCTATATACCTAGGACTAAGCTTTCCCCGTACACCGAAACGAATGACACCACGGTTAGGCGAAATCCTCAGGAATACATGGTCGCCGACCGAGAATTTAAGGGGTCGCCGATGGGAATCGGCCCAATGACGCTGGCGATCTTGGGTAACTCGAAGATGATCTCTGACTCTCCTGACCACTTCAACGGTCTGAGCAATCATTTCTGGACCGAGCATCTGCCTCTCTCCAACATCATCCCAGGCTAGCGGGGATCGACACTTCCTACCATACAATGCCTCGAATGGAGCCATCTGGATACTGGCTTAAAAACTATTGTTGTACGAGAACTCTACCAGGTGCAGGTGATCTTCCCACGATCCACCGAAGTCGAGCGTACAAGATCTCAATATATCCTCGAGAGTCTGGATCGTGCGTTCTGACTGGCCATCAGTCTGCGGATGATAAGCGGAGCTGAACTGGAGGCGGGTTCCCAAACTCTCTTGCAGGCTACGCCAAAAGTGCGACGTAAATCTGGAATCTCTGTCCGAGGTGATACTGACTGGTACTCCGTGAAGCCTGACGATCCGCCTGAGGTACATCTCTGCTAGCTGAGCCGTCGACTGACCAACTCTGAACGGGAGAAAGTGAGCCACCTTCGTGAGCCTGTCTATGACAACCCAAATAGCGTCTCTGCCCGCCGGAGATCTAGGCAATCCAGTCATAAAATCTATGGTTACATGCTTCCATTTCCACTCGGGAATCGGCAATGGTTGAAGTAGTCCAGCTGGTCTCTGATGTTCAGCCTTAACTTGTTGGCAGACTAAACAACGAGAGACAAACCGGGCTATCTCCCTCTTCATGCCATTCCACCAAAAGTGCTGGCGGATATCACGGTACATCTTCGTGCCACCGGGATGAATGGAATACTGCGAACTGTGAGCTTCCGTCATGATCTCCTGTCTGATATCTCCACTGGGTACACAAAGACGCTTACCATGTCGAAGTGTACCGTCTTCATGGATACATAACTCTGGTCTTCGTCCCGCCTCACACTCTGCTCTAAGTCGCTGAAGCTTGGAATCTGCTGACTGCGCCATCCGGATCCTCTCGACTATAGTGGACTGAACTTGTATGCTGGCCATCAATGCCACACTGGAAGAAAGGACAACTTCTATACCCATCTTCTGAAGATCGGCTAACAGTTCTGGTTGCGCTGTCAGGAAATAAACTTCGGCTCTCCTGCTCAATGCATCTGCAACAACGTTGGCCTTCCCTGGGTGATACTGCAGGTTGACATCATAATCCACAAGCAGCTCTAGCCATCTCCTCTGACGCATGTTAAGGTCCTTCTGGGTGAAAACATACTTCAGACTCTTGTGGTCGGTGAAGATCTCCACCCTATCTCCGTACAAGTAGTGCCTCCACAACTTAAGTGCAAACACTACTGCTGCCAGCTCCAAGTCATGGGTTGGGTAATTTCTCTCATGATCACGAAGTTGTCGCGACGCATAGGCTATTACCTTCCCATACTGCATCAGAACACATCCTAAACCTCTGCCCGAAGCATCACAATACACTGAGAATCCTCCAGTTCCATCTGGAAGCGTGAGAATAGGAGCCGTCATCAAGCCTCGCTTCAACTTCTTAAAAGAATCCTGACATTCTGCTGTCCAAGCAAACTGCACATCCTTGCGGGTCAACTGGGTCAATGGTGCAGAAATTCGAGCAAAGTCTGAAACAAATCGCCGGTAGTAGCCGGCCAATCCAAGAAAACTGCGAACTTCTGCAACTGTGCTAGGTACTGGCCATGTTTCAATGGCCACGATCTTCTGGGGATCCACTTCTACTCCTTCTCGGGTGATGATATGGCCCAAGTACGAAATACGATCGAGCCAGAACTCGCATTTATTAAACTTGGCATACAACTGGTGCTCTCTGAGAATCTGGAGGACAATTCTGAGATGATGCTCATGCTCCGCCTCACTCTTACTGTAGACCAGGATGTCGTCTAGGAACACAATCACGAACTTATCCAAATAAGGCATGAAGATACGATTCATGAGATCCATGAATACTGTCGGCGCATTGGTTGCTCCAAATGGCATCACAAGGAACTCCCAATGCCCATATCTCGATCTGAATGCTGTCTTCGGGATGTCCTGCACTCTGACTCTGATCTGATGGTATCCTGACCGTAAGTCGATCTTCGAGAATACTGCTGCCCCCTTGAGTTGATCAAACAAGTCATCTATCCTCGGGAGAGGATATCTGTTCTTGATTGTCACTGAGTTCAAGGTACGATAATCAACACACAATCTGGACATACCATCCTTCTTTTTCACAAGAAGCATCGGGGCTCCCCAAGGTGATCCACTAGCACGAATGAACCCCTTGGTTCTGAGTTCTTCAATCATCTTGTATAATATCTCTAGCTCTGACGGCGCCATCCTGTAGACTCTCTCTGACACTGGGGCTGTTCCGGGAATCAAATCGATGGTAAACTCGATCTCTCGTTCTGGCGGCATCCCTGGAAGCTCTTCTGGGAAAACATCTGGAAACTCTTCGACTATCCGAGGTAACTGCACTGCTGCTACTGCCATCCGTAACACTGGAGGAGAAGGTTCAACTTCGCCTCGGGAGAAAGAAAACTTTGGCTCGCCTGGAATGCTAAAAATAACCCTGCCAATGTGGCAGTCTATCCTAGCATACTGGTCCCTCAACCAATCCATCCCTAAGACCACATCATAATCGGCCATCGGGAACTCTATTAATCTAGCGGGGAATTCTCTACCGCTAACTACGATCCGACACGAGGAAAACACTCTATCTACTCCCACAAGTCCGTTACCAGTAAGTATATTGAGCCTTACTGATAATGACTCGGGCTCCAATCCTACCCGTGTCGCAAATCGTGCAGACATAAATGAATGTGAGGCACCAGAATCAAATAATACTGAAGCTGGAAAGGTGTTGACGAGAATAGTACCTGCCACCACCTCACCTGGTGCTATTCCTTCATCTCCCATGGTCAAAGCCAGCACTTGACCATGTCCTCTGGGTGCGGGTCCCCTCTGCTGAAAATTCCTCTGCCTGCTCTGGATCAAGGCTTGGGCTTGGGTATACTGCTGCGGTCTCTGCTGCTGGAATGCCTGGGCCTGCGTCGGCAATGGCCTCGAGAACGGGTACTGTAGCTGCTGCTGCTGCTGGATTGGTGCTGGTCCTCTAACTGAAGGACTAGAGAAGGCGGATGAACTCCCTCTGTTCGGGCAATTCCCAACCCTGTGGTCCGGGGCACCACAAACCAAGCACAAACCCTGTGCTCTGCGACACTCTGATACCACATGCCCTGGCTTCCCGCAGTGTGAACATCCCACTGCGGAAGACTGCTTCTGCTTCTGCTGCTGAGGGTGCATCGGGGTGGAATGCTGAACCGACGTCACTGAGGCCGCCCGCCTCGGAGCTCCAATGGTCAAAGCCCTAGCTGCCGGGGCTGGTGCTGATGACTGATTCATCTGGCCGTGAGATTGCTTCCGACCTCCGGTCCTATCCACGATCCTCTGGGATGTATACTCATGCCTCCGGGCTGCTCTCAACACTGCATCAAAAGTCTGATGCTCAAACTGCTCCACCGCCAATAAAATCTCCAGATGAAGCCCCTGCTGGAACTGCTGGGCTCTATCGAACTCGGTTGCTACCAAGGTGGGAGCAAACCGACTAAGCCTCGAAAACTCGGTCGCATATCCGTCGACCGTCCTGCCCATCTGCTTCAGATTGGTGAACCTCGTCTGTAGATCATACCGAGCTACAGCATCAAAATACTTGGTCTGGAATCTCTCCCTGAATACTGCCCATGAAATAGGGGCCACTAATCCATCGGCCTGCACTGCCCACCAGCTGCGAGCAAGATCCAATAGCTGCAGGCGCACCACGACCACCTTCTCGTTCTCTGGAGTCCTGGCTGCTTCTAGAATCACCTCTGTGTCCAGAAGCCATGCATCTGCAGCGATCGCATCTTCACTGCCGTCGAAGAAGGGAGGGTTCAAGCGCTTGAAGCTGTTGGCCGCGCTATTACCCTGATGACCTCCTCTGGTCAAAGCATCTGCCACCGCCTGGTGTAAGGCATCTCCGCGACGATCCTGGGAAGCTAATAAGGACCTGATGAGACCCACCAAAGTGCCATCATCAGGCTCTGCTGGCTGGACGGGCTGAACTGGTGGCTCTCCTTCAATAGGCATGACTCTGGAGGCTACTCCTGAATGCTGGGCTTGATCTCCAGGTTGCTGCTGGTCCGCAGGAGGTGCTCCGCCTTGCTGATCGGCAGGTCCAGGAACAATGCCGCTGAAGAAGACGACATAGGGAACAATAAGGAAGGACCAGGACAGATCAACGATACAAGCATGTGATCAGGTCAAGATTACAGGGATTCAGAAGATACGAGCAGAGATCAAGGGCGAATACTGATTGAGACATCTATTCGGTAAACCCTCACATATCTTGATTTACAAGACCTGCATGGGCCACCACTAAAACCATGTCACGTCCCAGAACCAGAATACTGGAGAGCGGGGGCAGACATAGCTAGCTACGTATAATGAAATGGAATCCACGTCACTATACGGTCACGGCTGTCTAGATATATGAAGGTTTAACTACAATCTATGTCTAGATATATGAAGGTTTAACTACAATCTATCAGTCTCCTATGGTCAAAAACAAGCCTATTGTCTCAATCTCAAGCAATGTAATAACAGTTACAAGATGTCAGAACACCAAATATACAATAGTAAGGTGTCCCATACATTACATATTGGATGATCATGAAGCTAGTCGTACAAAATGTCAGGACTAGCAAGAGTTTTAGTCAATACATGATCAACCCTAGGATTTGTCAATCATGTTACAGCCCGTAGGCAGACAGTAAATAAAGGTGCAATACGAGCTAACACGTGCTCGCCGGCTAAACGCCTCAAAAGAATAATTTTACAAATAGAGTGGGAGGACAAAAGAAACCCACTCGTTGCCCTGGTTACGCCTGGTGGTCACCATCGGGCTGGAAGACATGTGGATCCTCTGGTGCTGCTCCGACATCTGGCCACACAAAACCAGCTGGGTCAGACCCCAGAAAGAGCAAGTGCCACAAAGGAGGCTTCACTTAGGAACTAAAACCAGCATATCACAAATAAATAGTAAAGGTAATTAAAAGATAGTGATAATAGCTGAGATAACAATAATATATTGAACACGGAGAAACCATTCAAGTAGCCAGACTGCAACCCTTAAACCAAACAAGGACCGGGGTTGCAATCCTTCGCCTGAATAGAAATCCGCCTCAATTACTATTGATAAGGTAACAAGACAATAAACGAAGAGAGAACATAGAACTGCTCCGGAAGCCAGGTTACAACCCTTAAACCAAACAAGGACCGGGGTTGTAACCCTTCGCCTGAACAGAACTGGACCCCTGATCTTTATTGTTAAGGCCAGTATAAATAATCATGGTATTGAAGTAAAGGTAAAACATGACGAGCATGACAGGGGGTTACAATAAGACAATAAACGAAGAGAGGACACAGAACTGCTCCGGGAGCCAGGTTACAACCCTTAAACCAAACAAGGACCGGGGTTGTAACCCTTCGCCTGAACAGAACTGGACCCCTGATCTTTATTGTTAAGGCGGGCACAATAAGCAGGACGATATATGATAAGATAACCATGGAACTATTCAGATAGCCAAGTTACAACCCTTAAACCAAACAAGGACCGGGGTTGTAACCCTTCATCTGAACAGAACTTGGTATCCCATCATTTATCGATACAAAAAATCATGTCCTGATACAATCTTGTACAGGATCAGGATAAGACTAAGCTGGAATAAACTTCATCCAATCAATCACGGCCAATCAAGAGTACAGCTTGATACTTTTAACTAATTAGGGTTATCACAGGCCTAGTTACTAGCAAGATGCAATGAGATTATCCCAACAGCCACAAGCCCTGCAGACCATCCGGTTATCCGGGTCGAATGTCCGTTATGAAGAATGCAACACGTGACTGTGTGCTGGAAATATGCCCTACTCGTCGGTAGGCTACAAGTCCACTTAATGCGCCCAGATAACGGGATTGCCTGTAGCTGGGAATCTCTTCATGACTACTGAATCATTCTAGTTAATTAGCCTTAGTCAATTTCAGTAGGTACCCCTGACCGTGGTACTCAGGGGTCCCCATCCTAGACATGATGCAAGACAGTACTGGTTTATTTGTACAAACACAATCGTCCACGGTGTCCAGACCTTTCATACTTGTCATATCAGTTTACTTGTCAAGAGTGCGCCACCGCGGGCCACTATCGTGTTCTATTCTTACATTATCATGAATGAGAAAGATTGTATAAAATAACTAATAACATATTCTTGAAGCCAAGGAAAAGATCTACAACTTTCATGTTTTGAGTTTTTTAAGATTCTAGCTACAAAACAACTTAAACAGGCAAAAACAGTAAATTCCTGCACAATCGGCGCATGAGATTCCTGCACGAATCGGCGCATGGGATTCCTGCACAAATCGGCGCATGGGATTCCTGCACAAATCGGCGCATGAGATTCCTGCACGAATCGGCGCATGGGATTCCTGCACAAATCGGCGCATGAGATTCCTGCACGAATCGGTACATGGGATTCCTGTACAAATCGGCGTATGAGATTCCTGCACGAATCGGCGCATGGGATTCCTACACAAATCGGCGCATGAGATTCCTGCACGAATCGGCGCATGGGATTCCTGCACAAATCGGCGCATGAGATTCCTGCACGAATCGGCGCATGGGATTCCTGCACCAATCGGCGCATGGGATTCCTGCGCGAATCGGCGCATGGGATTCCTGCACCAATCGGCGCATGGGATTCCTGCACAAATCGGCGCATGAGATTCCTGCACGAATCGGCGCATGGGATTCCTGCACCAATCGGCGCATGGGATTCCTGCGCGAATCGGCGCATGGGATTCCTGCACCAATCGGCGCATGGGAAACTCACGTTGCGTCTTCAATACATGCGCATAAGAAACCTACGCGCATGACACGCTCGGAGTTAAGAAATGCGTTGCCGGGACTTCACGGCGCATGGCCTCCCGGCGCATGGCCTCCCGGGCGCATGAGGTTCCCGGCGCATGGGATTCATCGTCCCCAAACAGCAAGTTTAGCCATGAAAGTTTCGAAAACTTGTAATGGTCATAACTTACTCATCCGGAGTCGAAATTAAGCGAAACAAAAGCCAAAACTGAATAAAATTGAATTCTCTACAACATAGAACCATTAGTTTTCAAAAATAACCAAGTTTTAGAGATCAAAACCAAGAAAAATAAACAAGAAGGAACTTAAAACTTAGATCTACAAAAATATAACCATCAAAACCGAAAACTTCCAGTTCTAAAGAGGCTTAGAATCTAGTAAGGAAGAGAATGGAACAATAAAACATGAGATCCATCATGAAGCAAGTTTGCACTTGCCTAAGCTCTCTCTCTCTCTCTCTCCTTCCTGGTAGGTGTAGAAGTAAATGTGGAGAAGAAGAAGAATAATGAAGAGAGAGAATGAAGGAATGGGTTAATAAAGGAGGGTGGTGGTGGTAGGTGGGGGGGTTTTCTTTTGGTTCATGATGAACCCAAAAGCAAACCAAACCAAGCTAAGCCGAACCAAGCTATGCCATATCCAATGATATGCCAAAATAACCATGCAGGAAAATACGTAATACGAGTCAAGAATACGTACACGTATACCATGATACGTAATACGAACTACAGGCATTACAGGCCAAGCCTGCAGTCACTGTAGTCTCTTTTTTTGGGTAGAATGAGTCCACATTTACTTCTGTCGACATTGAACTGCAGTCCTCAACGAAACTAGGACTGCAGGCCAAGCCTGCAGTCACTGTAGTCTCCTTTTTTGGGTAGAACGAGTCCCCATTTAGCTTCTGTCGACATTGGACTGCAGCCTAGGCTGCAGTCCTCAACGAAACTAGGACTGCAGGCCAAGCCTGCAGTCACTGTAGCCATCCATTTTTACATGGACTTGATTAGTTGGAACCTTTCATCTTATACAGGGATAAGTAACTCTATCAAGATCATTCTACTGTATACTTTGTAACAGTTGTTGCGAGTTCACTGGAACACTCTAATCTGTTTCATTTCCAAGAGGAGATTTATTTGTCTTTATCCTTCCCTAAAACTTTCTTGTTTCTTGTGCACAATATTAATGGAGAGATTCAAGGTTGTCTGGTTCTTACTGTAATCATAACCGTACCCAATTAAAAGTTTCTGAGTAGAGAAGAGCACTTGACAATGGAAAAATTGAAAAGGATAGTGGGGATAAACTGTTTTTCCAGTGTGCTTGTAAGTTGTATGTCTTACTGGTGGCAACTTTGTGTTCTGAAGTTGGAAATGAGAATCAAAAGGAGATACCTAATTATGGATGAGGTTTTCAATTGCCCTTAGTGCTAGGAATATCTTGCTTTAGAACAGATGAATTATCAAGTAGAGGCGTATAAGATAAAATTGTTTGGAAATATTCAGGTGATATATATATACTTTTTACTCCAATTGACATAATTAAGCTGAAATTTCATTTGCTTTTATATCAATGTCAGCTCTCTGTCCAGTATATCATGCACTTCAATCGACATACTTTTCAGCTTTTAGAAAGATCAATGTCAGCTCTCTGTCAACTTAGGACTGCAGGCTAGGCCTGCAGTCCTTAATGTACTTAGGACTGCATGCTTGGCATGCAGTCACTGTAGCAGAATGCGACCGTAAAATTTTTTTTCCGTTGAGGTGAATCCGACGACATGAAAAAGTGGCATCTTGTATTTATTTGTCTTATACGAGCAATCAAGAATCAGTACGTCGGCAAAAGACCTAGTCAAGTGTATTGAATCAGGATGAGCCCATAAGATTGAGAGAAGTGGTTTGGGGATTGAGAAAAGAGGAGGTGGGGACAACAACAATGGAGGAGGGGACACCAATGGTGGAGGTGGGGACAACAACAATGGAGGTGGGGACAACAACAATGGAGGAGGGGACACCAATGGTGGAGGTGGGGACAACTATGGAGGAGGTGGGGACAACAATGGAGGTGAGGATTGAGAGAAGTGGTTTGGGGATTGAGAAAAGAGGAAGAAGACAAAGGAAGAAGATGATGGCCCTTAGTGTTTTGAAAATGGCAAACTTGTAATTTTAAAAAAAATTTTAAGTTGGTGGCCCTTAGTAATTTGGGGGTGGCCTTTAATATTTGCCTTAATTTTTTGTACGATCGTACAACTTACACATGTACCATACATCATGAGTGAGTAACCATTAGTACCTTTTCTTTAGCTCCAGTGTTTTACATGGTACCAATGTTTTGTCAAAGGTTACTCAAGGAATAGAAGCAAAAAAAAAAAAAAAAAAAAAAGGTTCTTAATTAATTTGGCTTGTAGCCGTTCAATTCGAGGAAATTGAAGAAATGATTTCCATGGAAAAAACTACTTTGAAGGTTCCACTTTTGAGTGATACCTCAATACGACTTTAACTTCAGTGTGATGGTTATTTAAAAAATAACAAGTTGTTTTCATGAAAAAACAAACCAACTTGTAAAAAGTGTTTCTATGAAAAGAAACCAACTTGCACTATTTATTACCAAGTTCGACTACAGAAACTCAAATAAGAACTTAAAATAATAACTTACAATATAGATGTGACACGTAAATTTTACTAACATTGAAAGTGTACTTATTTTTTTTCTTTAGTCACTTGATTAAGATGCATACAATCCAACGATTTTTTATGGTCAAGTTTTAAAAATTAAGAACTCATGAGTTCCCATAGTTTTAGTTAATAAAGACAACAAAAAAACCCTGAAAAAGGGCATTCTAGTGATACAAAGTTTTAGTTAATAAAGACAACGATTTTTTATGGTCGCAGCCTTACCCCTTATGTGGAGTATTGTTTCTGTGGCTTGAGTCTGAATCTTTCGAGATATAAGCAACAAGTCTTACCGCAAACAAGAAAATAAAAAAATTTATTCAATTTTTGGGTGCCAACTTTAAATTATTTGTACATTCGAATGGGTTAAGGTCATATCATCGGTAAATTAACCAAATCTTATTCTTCCCAGCTCTCTGAAATAGTGTATAATTGTTTCGCGTAATATTTAAGTCTACTAGTCTATGTTGTACACATTTTTTAGGGCTAATTAGCGTTTAGGCTCTTGATTTTATATAAGTTTAGAGTTAAGTCCTGATATGTCCAGTTAAAAAGTTAGGACATTTGACTTTTATTTTTGTTTTCTTTTTTCTCATTAGACCCTCTAGAGCCTATCTTCCATGCCTGACAAAACATCCCTCAATAGGAAGAAATTATTGTGTGGTCCGGCCTCACCACGTGGAAATAGGAATGGTGAGCCCGTCTAGTAATTTTTTAACATTTGGCATAATATTTGACATAAAAAAATTCAAAAAATTGTAAAAAATATATTTAATATATAGAAATTCACTTGGCATAAAAGAATAAAAAAATTTCTTTCAAAAATATTAAAAAAATTGACCTAGAAAATAAGATAAATATAGTGATATAATGAATTATGCCAAATGTCAAGAAATTACTGGTCGGGCTCACCATTGTCACATGGTGAGGCCGGACCATCCAATAATTTCTCCTCAATAGGCTCTAGAGGGTATAATGAAAAGGAGGAAACTTGTAGTGCCCCGTCCCTACATCGTGCCCCGTTCTTTGTCCACGGGGTGCGCGAGAAAGGAACACTGTCGCTATCGACTCGGTCGGGACCGATAGGTCGGGATCGATCGAATCGATCGAACGGAAACAGTTGAATTAAGATTCATTCCACGTTATGGAATGGCTTCTTCGGAACCAAGTCCCATATTCAGCGGGTAGCGCCTCGAGGATTTACTCTGCGGCTGAGTCGGGAGAGACCTCCCGTTGCTCTGTTTTTCACGCCGCTTGCGTTGGTTTTGGCTTTGGTTTTCTGAATGCTTTTTCGATGGTTTTCATGGCTTACGTTTCGAACTCGCATTTCCTATCAAATTTCTTGCCTAATACAGTGTTCTAATCGGTTGCTTGTGCGATTTCAGGTGATCGCGTAGGCGACGTCTAGCGCGGCCAACCAGTCTCTCGCCTCAAGTAAAAACTCAAGGTGAGTGGCTGACCTCCTTTGCCTCGACCCTCTATTTCAAAATGAGAACTCGGGTAATGATATCGAAACCGAATGATTCGTTTGAAGAATACAAGTCCTATGTGCAAGAAGAGAAAAGAGATGTGTTGTGTTGAAAAAAGATAGAATTATTTTAGGCCAGCAAAACAACCAAGTAAGTGAATCGACTATGTAACAAGCCCCAACGGTACCCTAAATTATACCTTGTTAACCTATCATGGTCATGGACAACTTGTCGACAAGGGCGATGGTTTCTTCGAGCGGCAACCCGATGCCACGGGACCGACTCGGCCTAGGAAGAAACAGGTTATAGCCGAGCTGGATAATAGGCAATCGGTAAGACGGGGACTTGCATCGGAGCTCGCTACTTGCGTTGCAAGGGTCCCGTATTACCAGGCTATGTCCAAGATGGCTAGTTAATGCCAGTGACCTCCATATCAAACACTTGATATAAATTGTTATCAACTAACAGGAAAAGTGATGGTAAGTTTTATGTCGCACGGCACGCTCTGCCGCAGAAAATCTTGGTGTAACTTAATGCTTCTTATGAAAATATCTAGGATGACTAGAAAGACCACTAAAAGCAAGTTGTATGATTTTATCTAAATTCTTGAACCAAATGAGAGCCTGAAAATTAATTAGCCACTCGCCAGTACATGTTGATTGTACTGATCCTCGCTCTCTCTACAGGTGCGATAGATCGGGAGGAGCGTGCTACGTGAAGGGAGGCAACGCTCGTGTGTTTTGAAGCTTCGTTCATGCATCGAAGCTTGGATCAAACCTTTGAAGACTCCGCTGTTGAAGATCGAAGACAGATGGAGCGACTTCCCACCATCCCAGGTGTTTTTGTAATTTTGGTTGTATAATCAAGGGATGAATGTATGGAATGGCTATCTCGTCGACGCATATTTTGTAATGGAGTCAGTTTGTAAAAAGCCCGCGCGGCGCCTTTGTATCGAGTCTGTAAAATGATGTTCATTATCAATAAAGCTTAAATTTCCTTCTCTATAATGTGTGTTCAATTTACTCTGCGCATTCTCTTATTGTTGTATTTCGGATAACCTTATGACTATGCCTTGTGCGAGCGCAACTTAGGCTTGCACGGCATCACGCCCGGGGGACGATTATCGATTCTACGGAATCGGGGCGTGACATATTGGTATCAGAGCACGGCTTTACATCCTTGGCCTCTAGTGTCGAGTTTTCAGTCTCAAATCGTTGGTCTCGTGTCGATGAGATATGTCGTTCCATACGAGGGAGTCCGAAATAAGTTTTGTGACTGTAAGCCCCTGGTTTTCAAATTTTAGTTAAATTAGTGCTAATTAATTATTAATGTTATTTTTAGCCTTAAATTAATTATTAGGATTTTTAGGAATTTTTCTAGAATTTTTAAATAATTTTAAATGAGTTTTAAAATACAAAAACATTGATTTGTAATTTTTCTAAAATATTTTAATATCATTTTGCAATTGTTTGAAATATTTTTATATCGGTTTGTAATTAGTGAATTGTTTTTAATTGAGAAGTGCAAATTTTATTTTGCATTTATACACTGATAAAGTCTTTATGCAATAACCAAAACCTAGAGGACCTAACTGCTAAACTACCAAACCCCCCCCCCCGACTAGACACTCTCTCTCCTCACCCACTCTCGTTGACCCCCCCGACTGCCCGACCGCCACGCCGCCCTGACCCCGCCATTTTCGGCTGCCCAACCGCCCTAAAAACTCTATAAAACTCCCCTCTCTCCTCCCCGACCTAGCTACCACCACCACGACGCACCACAGCCCCCAACCGCCCAGTTCTTCACCAAAAACCCTAGCCCTAACCCTAACTCCGGCAGACCCCCAGCGCCGCCCCCACGCCGAGCACCACCGCCCACAACCACCACCGATAGGTTCGCCGTGACAAGGCGAGTCGAGCGCCACTGGAGCGCCACGACGACGACGCCTCCGCCGCCGTCCAGACCCTTCGACAGCCCTCCCGATCGACTGGACACGTGAGTAGCAGTGTCCTTACGAGTCGTGCGTGTCTCGTGTTGTGTCCATATTGTTCGCCGTGTCTTGGCGAACATGAGCGTGGAACTGGACACGTGAGACTCATGTCGTACGTGTCGAAATCACCCCGGACACATTGATACCTGTGTCCTTAACTGTCAGGACACAGGACAGATATTTATATTTTTTTTATTATTAATCTAACCTAAACGAAATAAAATAAAAGAGACTCTAATCCTAACAGTCGGGCCAAGTTGGCCCACTGGCCAGCGCTCAGTAATAAACCCCCCCTTTTCCTGCGCGCTCGGGTTCGAGCCCCCTCTTCCTTTCTGTTTTCTTTTTCTGTTTCTTTTCTTTTTTCTATATTTATATATATATGTATATATATATATATATATATATATATATATATATATTTATATATATATATATATATATATATATATATATATATATATATATATATATATATATATATATATATATATATATATATATGTATATATGTATATACTGTTTTTGACAGTATTTTATATATATGTATATATATTATAGTTAGAAAATTTTATATATATATGTTTGTATTTATATATATATATATATATACATATATGTATATACTATGTATATATGTATATATTTTCATGTATATATATATTAATATATATACACTTTATTATTAAGTATTTTCCTATATATGTATATATATTTGTACATATATATATATATATATATATATATATATATATATATATATATATATATATATATATATATATATATATATATATATATATATATATATATATATATATATACCTTATAAATTAAGTATTTTTCCTTACATATATATATATATGTACTTTTAAAACATATGTATATGTATTTTCAATATGCATAACTTTACCTTATTAAAATAATGATATTTATTTTGCACTATTACCAAATTATATTTTTAGTATATTTAAATTACTGCGACCATTTGGTGTCTAAGCCTAGCATGGGTATTTGGGCCCAAATGTGTTTTCACACATTCAAGACCTGTACAAGTCATATTGGACTTGATTCATGGTCTTGGGTCCCGTATTTGAACTTTGGTTCAAATTATATACATGGACAAAATATGCAGATAATTAATTATTGTGTGCAATGCTGTTTTTGATTTTCTAAAAATACTTAAAATACTGCTAAAATTATGGAAAAATAGTATTTAGATACTATGTTAAGTTAGCTAATTTAATATAATTTTTGTAGTATTTAATTTACTGTTTTGCCACTAGTTTGGCATATGAAACCAAAACTCATTTTCTGAATACTTAGGAAAACTGATTTTTATAAAATACTTGTACTGGTTAATAAATTCCAGAAAAATTATAATAAATTTCTATGATTAACAAGGATCACTTTGATACTTTACTTTGAACAAAACTAGGCTTTTTGTCTATCTCTAAAATTGTTAGAACACAATGGACTTTTGATTTATTTATTGATTAATTACGACTTGTAGCTTTATGTGTTATTTTGAGTTTTAGCCGTGTTAAACCTCAACCCCTCACTAGTGTAAAGACCCTAGAAAGTTAGTTAAAGTAGTGTGTTACCCCATATTGGTCTCCTATGCCAAAGTCATCATTTTGGCTAGTGCCCAGTCACAAGTCGTATTTCACCAATTAGTGTCCTAGTGTTTTAACTTAGTGTAAAAACTAAGTTATTGTATTTACTTCTACAGTGACGAGTTACCGGACATCCGTAGCACTGTTATCGCAGCTTGTTTTATTTTGCTTTGCTAAAGGCAAGTACTTTCTACGAACTTTACATATTGTCACATAAATGAACTGCAAACTCCACCATGTTAAATGCTGATCCTTGGGGTAGCAAGTTAGAATCTCTACATGTTGTACTTCCAGTTACTACCATGCTTAGAACTGTCTTTATGTATCTCTCACATGATAGAATACGGGTTATGGGGAAACTGATGGTAGAATACATGATCATGACCCCCCTATAGTAGCGAGCGAGGTCGCATTTTATATGCATACTTTGCCGTAGGCCATTATCCCGTATTTCTGTACGGATGTACACCTATGCTTGTTGACTTGTACGTATGTACATTTTATTTACATGTATCACAGTACATTGTACATCTATTGACCGATCACGTACTTGCTACAATTTTAAACACTACATGTACATCTGTCTCTATGACATATGTATCCTTGCCATGATAGACTATGTGATGCCATGTTTCCAGTTATTCCTCACATGTTCATTTTCATATTTCATATGCTAGTTTGCTAGATTCAGTACTTGCTCCCGTCCTGACAGGATAACGTTGTAGGTGTCCTTACTGAAGAGGAGTTACTCTGCGACACCTATTATGGGGTTACTGCCGAGGACCCGGCTCTGCTTTACGAGGATGTTCCTGCGGGGAACCTCACCTAGTTGTCTTTGTTTACTTAGACTTTTGAGAGTAGACATGTATTAGACTATATCTTTTTGTAACTGGACATGTATCCAGTTTTACTTTGCAGTTCACTTGCACTTGGACATTTTATTATATACGACGACTTTTATGTTTGGAGCATTTATGATTCTTCTTCACTTATAGAACTGTTAGCACATTTAGTCTTATCCTGTTGTCTTTAGAACAACTTACTACGTTTTATCTCAACATAGTCTGGGGATGCCTCGGCCTGGCCCAACAATTTGGGTAGCGGGTCGTGACAGTGACTAATGTATTTTTACCTTCAAAATCCCAGAAGGTGCGACGGTGAATGTGGCGACGAACGAAAAAAGTGCTTCGAGCGGCTCGAGTAGCTCGAGGCCCGGACCCTCTAACGATGCCATGGAACGGATGTTACGCATGCTGGAAGCGCAACAACAACAAGCTCAGGAGAATCAATGCCTGAATGAGCAACATCGACGGGAGACAGAGGCACATCGACGGGAGGTAGAGGCACGCCAGACCCAGTTCGAGGCCCAATTCGATGCACAATTCAAGTTGCAGCAGAAGCATCTTGATACTCTTCAGCAGATTGTACAGACAGTGGTGGCCAACAACAACAACTCCGCGACAACTCCTGCCGTGACCGAGCCTGCGGCCAGACAAAGTGAAGTCGAACCGGAGGTACCCGAGCTTACGCCTGCAGCACCGAGAAGTTCCAACTTCGACGTGTCAAAATTCATAAAGATCTTTCGTACTTCCTTCTGCGGTACTGAAGACCCTTCGTTGGCGATCGATTGGCTGGAGGAGTTGGAAGACCGGTTTGAGCTTCTGGGTGTCGATGAGTCCAAGAAAGTCGCATGCGCTCAACTTCTACTCCGATTGAACGCGCACGACTGGTGGGCCATGCAAAAGCGTGCAATCAGACGCGACAACGAGACAGCGGCAATATCTTGGGCCACCTTCCGAGAGGCGTTCGAGATCGAGTACCTTCCCGAAGCCTTTCGACAAGAGAAGGAGAATAAATTTATGCAGCTAAGGCAAGGGAATATGACGGTGCGGCAGTATGCAGCAGAGTTCAACAAGTTAGCCAAGTTTGCTGGAGAATTCCTGTCCTCCCTGGCGAGTCGTGCACGACGGTTCGAAGTGGGCCTACGACCAGCTATCTACGCCCATGTGTCTGTTCCCAAATACCAAACGATGGGGGAGTCTCTCAACCACGCCCTCCGTCTTGAACGCCAATACCCCCCAGGTGCTGCTGGCGCTGTGCATACCTATAATCACAAACGCCCTAGCCACGCGGGAGGAAACAACGTGACCAAGCGTCCGAACAATGGGCCCCAAGGCGGATATCAAGGGCGTAATCCACGGCCTTACTGCAACCGATGTCATAATATCGGTCACACGATCGACGATTGCCAGATACCAGAGGGTGGATGCTGGAACTGTGGCAAGAGGGGCCACACTCGTGCTGAGTGTCCAACCAGAAGGCCGAACCCAATGGCGCCCCAACAGCACCGTCCAATGGCGCCCCAACAGCACCGTCCAGGGAATCAAGTTCCAGCGCCTCGAGCCCATCAACCCGCACCGCAAAATGGCCAAGACCGTCGCCCCAATGCCCAGGGCCGCGTCTACGCGATGACTCGAGATGAAGTGCATGCATCAGATACGGTCGTGACATGTATACTAAATTTCAATAATGTGCCTGCTCGTGTACTATTTGATTCAGGTGCTTCACATAGTTTTATATCGGCGGACTTTGCCGCCGAGCACAAATTTCCTGTAATATTACTAGATCTTGACCTTAGCGTAAGCAGACCTTCGGGCACACCAATACTCACAAACTTAGCTTGCGCCGACGGGATTATCTGTATCGGCGGTCAAAAGATCGGTCTTGACGTGATAGTTCTAGATATGAAGGACTTTAACATCATTCTGGGAATGGATTGGCTCGGGCCGTGCAACGCAACCATAGACTGCGCCGGAAAGACGGTCACCTTCCGCATAGCAGGAGTGCCTGAATTCTACTTTTCGTGTGGTGAGGCATCGTCGACCTGCATGCTGATCTCGGCGATTTCTGCTCGGAGGATGCTGCATTCGGGGTGCGAAGGCTATTTGGCGTCCGTCCGAGACATGCGACAGGATGGTGCAAATGCGGGTCAGACGGACGTTATGGCAGAATTCTCTGATGTGTTCCCGAACGAGCTACCCGGCATACCCCCCGACAGAGAAATCGAGTTCAGCATCGATATATTCCCCGATACCCGACCGATTTCCAAGGTCCCGTACAGAATGGTCCCCGCCGAGCTGAAGGAACTCAAGGTCCAGTTACAAGAGTTACTTGACAGAGGATTTATTCGGACTAGTGTTGCACCGTGGGGAGCGCCCGTGTTGTTCGTGAAGAAGAAGGATGGGTCCATGCGTCTGTACGTCGATTACCGAGAGTTGAACAAGGCCACCATCCGGAACAAGTACCCATTGCCCCGTATAGACGACTTATTCGATCAACTGCAAGGCACATTGATATTTTCGAAGATTGATCTCCGCTCAGGCTATCATCAACTCAAGATCAAGTCAGACGACGTGCAAAAGTCCGCCTTTCGCACTCGATACGGCCACTATGAGTTCCTGGTGATGCCATTCGGCCTGACGAACGCTCCTGCCGCCTTCATGGATCTGATGAACCGGGTATTTCGACCCTTCCTTGATAAATTTGTGGTAGTCTTTATTGATGATATTCTCGTCTACTCGAAGGACAGGGCGCAGCATGCAGAACATCTACGGGCCGTGCTCCAGACACTTCGAGAACATGAGTTGTACGCGAAGCAGAGTAAGTACGAATTTTGGCTAAGCAGCGTATCCTTTCTTGGTCACATCATTTCGTTCGAAGGCATTGCAGTCGACCCGAAGAAAGTGGAAGCTGTTGCTGATTGGAAGCGGCCTGCGTCTGCTAGTGAGATTCGAAGCTTTCTTGGTTTGGCGGGATACTATCGACGCTTCGTGAAAGACTTCGCGAAGATTGCATCGCCACTGACTCGCCTCACTCAAAAGGGAGTCGTGCATGAGTGGTCGGATGACTGTGAAGATTCATTCCAGGAGCTAAAACAACGACTAATTTCGGCACCTATACTAGCACTTCCGGATGGGCCAGAGGGTTTTCAGATATTCAGCGATGCTTCAGGCCAGGGCTTGGGATGTGTGCTCATGCAGCGAAACAAGGTGATATCCTTCGTCTCCAGACTTTTAAAGCCGCACGAGAAGAACTATCCTACGCACGACTTGGAGTTGAAGAACAGTTTGGCAACTCTAGAGGGGGGTGAATAGAGTTTAAATAGAAAAATAGCCAATTAAAAATAACTCTTTCACCAATAATAAATAATCAGAGTAAAGTGCGAAAAATAAATAGAGAGCAAAAGAGCATACGCAAACACAGCAATTTTAACCTGGTTTCCCTCGTGGAGGACTAGTCCAGGCCTGAGAACTCTAGCTCAGGATTAAATCCACTATTTGTGAAATAGTAGTTTACAACCCGTGCCTTTACTTCAGAAGAGCACGTCAACTTCTAACAGAGGATCGTAGTGGCGATTTGCTTAAAATTGTCCAAGCGACTTCTTCGACTCTTGCACAAGAATCCTAACTGAGAGATGCTGAGCACTCGAGACTTAGGAGGCTTGTGGCTAGTAGATGGGAAGGATATGGCTTATTTGAGCTTATAAGAGAGAAGAGAAGAGAAGATTGGATGGATTGGAATGAGAGAATTCATGCCCTATTTATAGTGTTTTTATAGGCAGAATTCGGCCATAATTCGGGTAGGAAAATTCAAATATTTGGCCGTTGGACAACTAGCAACCAGCTAACCCTAAAATTAGGGTTCCTGATTTCTAGGGGACAAAGTTCGGCCCGAACTCTGTGTGGAGGCAGAGTTCGGCCCGAACTCTGTCTCCAGAGCACAGAGTGGTTCAAAGGGGACCATTTGGGAATTTTTGGTTTGGTGGAGCTTGGGATTTTTGGGTAGGCTATAGTCTAAGTTTCAAGAGCTCAGCATGACTCAGATTACATTAGTCTAGACTCAAAGAAAGTGTAAAATACAGACTCGAATCAACTGAGACACGGAAGCTGAGCTGTCTTCTGTCTTGAGCTAAATGCAGACGTCGTGTGTCGTATTGAATTATTACAGATATTATTTAGTCAATATTGTCAATATTTGGTTGACTGTGACTTTGTGTCAACAATCTCCCCCATATTGATAATTGACAAAATAATATATGTATATTCAACATTTATACCTGGACACAGTTGATCATAGCAACATAGCTCCCCCATAATCGATGCCAAGCTAGAAATAAGAGCTCCCCCGTGATCAGTGAACGGTGCTGAGCTAGAAGAAATAGCTCCCCCGTAAATAATGCATTGAACCTGTATAATATCTCCAAAAAGCACAAACAAGCACAGATATACGAAAGCGAAAGATATGATACCAACTATATCCAGCCAGAATATACATAGTTCTTCCCCTTTTGGCATTTAGCAATATAGACTGCAGAGGAACATGGAAACGCAGTAGACAATAATAGGAATGTAACCACACCAAGTAGAGAAGAAACAGTATATAAATAAACAAAATGAGTCACTAGCATAACATATAAAACTACGATACGCATAAAGTGCATAACCAAATGTCAAACACATAATCAGAGTTTTAGAACATCCAAGTACATAAAAACTAAATAACTAGAAATCAAAATACATCATCATCAGCAGCAGTGGCAGATAGTAGCCAATCTCCATCACGGAGCACGAGATGGTCCAGGAGTGTCTGATTGACCAGGGAAGAAGAGACTGGGGTCCACAAAAGCATCATCTGGATCCATGTAATGCATGACCCACGGATCATCAATGCGATGGCCCACGCGCGCTGGATCCCGCTCCATAGGAATGTGCAGATGACGAGACAGGGAATACCGTATATCATGCAGAGAGTTGCCGAGGGCACTCATCTGCAGAGTAGTACGATAGTCCAGCTGTGTCCAGCGATCGTCCTCAAGAGCAAAACGATCCCGGAGCATAGTCTGAATAGACTCAAGAGTGGCAGGTAGAGGAGGTGCATCCTGACCGAGTGGAGGGGAATCAGGCTCCTCATCATCAGAATGCTCAGAAGCCTCAGGAGAGGCGACGACTGCCTGAGTACGTCGTGCCTTGGACAGGAAAGCAGGAGCAGGCAAGAACTGACAGTCATGAATAGGAATAATGAACGCACGAAAAACCATAGGAAGATATAAAGGATAAACCAATGCTCTTGGTTTCTTCCTACAATTTATCATCCAGTCCATCATTGTCCTAGGAAGATTGAAGGGAATACGATAATGAAGGTGATACAAAGCAGATATCTCAAAGTAGGTAACTTCATCAGTGGAGCCAGCTTTTGGCAAGATAGTGTTAAAAATGATTCGATGAAGTTCATAGAAATATGGGTTGAGGTGCTTGGCCATAAGTTTGCGAGGACTTATGTTAGGAGCACATAATTCCTCCTTGAAACCTTCAAGAGAAGTATCGCCAACAAATTAAAATTGACGAGCTTCCACAAGTTTATCCCAAGCATCGAGATTAAGAAGATCAAGAAAATCCCCCAACTCATAATCATTAAAAGCAATGTCAATACCGGCAACCCGGGAATAGATGTGGGTTGCATCGAAAGTTAAATTGCAATAAAACATTTGGATGGCGCTACGGTAAATGACAAAGTTTGAGGCAACTAACTCATCCAAACATAGATCACGAAACAATGATTCATATTGAGAAAAGATTGTAAAATTTAACGGATGTCCCCCGAACACCGGACGAGTCCGAAAGTCGCTAAACCACCCATTAGACGCGTCTAGCGACACAAATAATCGTTCGTCATATGTATTCGGATCATGGGGACAAGGCGGGTTGAACAACGGATGAATGGGTTGTTGTTCAACTACTTGCTCAATTGGAGGAGGAGGATTCGAAGAGGAAGCTCCCTCAGTTCGAGTCCTTTTCCCACGATTGGGCAAGCGAGGAGCCATTTGCAAGAAAATAGAGAACTTTAAATGGAGAGAAAGAAGGGGATATACCTGAAATCAACAACAAACAGTGGAAGAGAATGATGATAAACCTCTTTCCCTTGATTTTGAGAAGGAATGGAGCACACTAGATAGAAAACTAGGGTTAGGGTTTGTAGGAGAAAGTTTGGAGAGGTGGAGAAGAAGGAAAGAATGAAGGAGAGAGATAAAAACCCGAAAATAAAGAGAGGGTTTTCTTTGGTCGGAGGGAATCTGAACCGTACAATCTAAAATGATCAAACGGCGGAGGCTGTCCCCGACGCTGGAACAATGGGACCGAACTCGGCCCGAACTCTGGTAGGGACAGAGTTCGGCCCGAGTTCTGGGTTCATGTCCCAGAACATAAGTCAAGCCAAAAATTAGAGAGAATGGTTAAGTGGTGAAAAAGAGTTAGAAATGAGGATAAAAGCTTGATGAAATCAATCATATAGATAGAGAGGTAGACTAATATCAGAATGAACTTAGAAATTAGTAAATAGGCAATAATAAATCAAAATAAACCATATAATAAACAAGGAAATATAATATAATTCAATAGTTTGAATTTGCCATGGGTTAGCTGCAGGGGCCGGATCCCAGCTAGCGGTAGTCCTGAGGACTAGTGCACCGTGTCGCTTAGGCTTTTACGCCTTGTTGTCAGAAGGACCCTTTCGGCTTGTACCCATACCAAATTCATCGTAAAAGAATCATACTATACTCGATATTTATGCAGGTGAGTTTCAATTTATGACCGCTTCATCTAAAATTCCAAGTTCATGACAAAGGAAATTGAAGCGCTCTTCGGATAAAGGCTTAGTAAAGAAGTCTGCTAGCTGATGATCAGTGTCAATAAATTCTAAGTTAATCGTGCCGTTTTGCTGATGATCACGCAAAAAGTGGTGTCTAATCTCAATGTGTTTAGTGCGTGAGTGGCAGACAGGGTTCTTAGTCAAATTAATGGCACTAGTGTTGTCACAGAATATAGGAATATGCATGAAAGATAACTTATAGTCTTCAAGGGTTTGCTTCATCCACAGAATTTGTGCACAACAACGCCCAGCTGCTATGTATTCAGCTTCTGTTGTGGATAGTACGACAGAGTCCTGCTTCTTGCTAAACCAGGAGACTAAAGCCTTTCCTAATAAATGACACGTGCCGCTCGTACTTTTACGGTCGACCTTGCATCCAGCGAAGTCAGCATCAGAGTAACCAATAAGGTCAAATGATGTGGACTTGGGATACCATAGGCCCACTGTAACCGTACCCTTAAAGTATCGAAAGATACGTTTAACCGCGGTCATGTGTGATTCCTTAGGATTAGCTTGATATCTAGCACATAGGCAAACACTAAACATGATATCAGGACGACTAGCAGTTAAATAAAGTAAGCTGCCTATCATACCTCGATACTTACGTTGATCAACAGGTTTGCCGCTCTTATCTGGTTCGAGTTTGGTTGAAGTAGCCATTGGAGTGCTGATTGGTTTGACGTTGTCAAGATCGAACTTCTTCAGCATGTCCTTGGTATACTTCGATTGACAGATGAAAGTTCCATTAGCCATTTGTTTCACTTGCAGGCCAAGAAAGTAGTTGAGCTCTCCCATCATGCTCATCTCAAATTCCGTCTGCATACACTTGGCAAATTCTTGACAGAGGGTTTCATCAGTAGAGCCAAAAATGATATCATCAACATAGATTTGAATCAACAGAATAGTGTCTTTAAAAGATTTTATAAACAGTGTAGTGTCAATTTTTCCTTTTGAAAAACCTTTCTCAAGTAAGAAGCTACTTAGCCTTTCATACCAAGCTCTGGGGGCTTGTTTGAGGCCATAAAACGCTTTCTTTAGCTTGAACACGTGGTCGGGAAATTTGTGATTTTCAAAGCCAGGAGGTTGTTTCACATAAACTTCCTCCTTAATAAAACCATTCAAGAAAGCACTTTTCACATCCATTTGAAATAATTTAAAGTTTTGAAAATTAGCAAAAGCACAAAGCATCCGAATGGATTCTAGTCTAGCAACAGGAGCATACGTCTCATCGTAGTCGATCCCTTTCTCTTGGTTGTATCCTTGAGCTACTAGACGAGCTTTGTTACGTGTGACTGAACCATCTTTATTTACTTTGTTTCTAAAAACCCATTTAGTACTAATTATCGAGTGATTAACCGGTTTAGGAACGAGTTCCCATACTTGGCTTCTCTCGGATTGGTTGAGTTCTTCTTGCATAGCAGAAATCCAAAATTCATCATTAAAAGCTTCAGAAATGTTTTTAGGCTCTACTTGTGAAATGAAGGCAGTGCTAGCAACGGAGTCTCTTAGTGATGATCTAGCAGTTACTCCACGTGAAACTTCTCCTATAACTAAATTTTCTGGATGAGAAGGTTTGAAAGAGAATTTCTTAGGCAAACCCTCCAGAGAATCAGTTTCGGGTGAAGTATTCATTGGAGTAGAAGTTGATGGCTCAACGTCATCATCAAGAGTACTTACAGCACTGTTATCTTCATCAAAAGTCACATTTGTTGACTCTTCCATAATAAGTGAGCGTTTATTAAAAACTCTATATCCCTTACTCTTGGCGGCATAACCAAGAAAGATACCATCGTCAGCTTTGGCATCAAATTTGCCTAAGTTGTCTTTGGTGTTAAAGATAAAACATCTACAACAAAAAACTTTAAAATAAGAAACATTGGGGGTTCTCCCAAACCAAAGCTCATAGGGTGTTTTCTTCGTAATGGGACGAATCAGCACCCTATTCAAAATGTGGCATGCTGTACTGACAGCTTCTGCCCAAAAGTATTTCGGAAGTGAAAATTTATTCAACATGACTCTGGCCATATCGTCGAGAGTTCTATTCTTCCGCTCCACAACACCATTTTGTTGAGGAGTTCTAGGACAAGAAAATTCATGATCAAAACCATTTGCATTACAAAAATTTTCAAAATCATAATTTACGAATTCGCCTCCATGATCACTTCGGATTCGAGTAATCATGTAGCCTTTTTCGTTTTGAACTTTCTTTACAAAAAATTTGAAAACAGAAATAGCATCGCTCTTATTAGCGAGAAAGAAAACCCAAGTAAATCTCGAAAAATTATCAACAATAACAAATGCATAAAGTTTGCCACCAAGGCTAGCTATTCTACTAGGACCAAATAAATCTATATGAAGTAGTTGCAAGGGTCTAGTAGTACTTACAGAGTTGATGGAATGAAATGAGGATTTAGTTGTCTTGTTTAGTTCACATTCGGCACATACCGTGTCCTTTTTGAATGTGATGTCAGGCAATCCTCTCACTAGCATCCATGTTGGCATGACCAAGACGCTGGTGCCAAAGTAGTCGTTCGTCTTTGTGGGCATATAGACATCTACCTGCATTGTTAGTATTTATAGAAAGATAGAAAATATATATGTTGTCCTCTCTTTTTCCTTCAAAAGCAATGTCTCCTGTTGACCTATCATAGATGTAGCAACTGTTTTGTCCAAAGTTAATATCATATCCATGATCAGCAAGATGACTAATGCTGAGCAGGTTATGCTTTAACTCGGTCACTAGGCAGACATCCTTTATTACAGGAGAAGGAGGATGACCAATGATACCATTACCTATTATGTGCCCTTTGAGATTGTTATCGAAGGATACATATCCTTCTCTTTTCATCGATAGTGATGCAAAAAGATTTGCGTCTCCCGTCATATGTCGCGAGCATCCACTATCGAGAATCCACTTACTTTCAGTTGAGGAGGAAAGGTCCACCTACATCAAGAGTAGATGTGACCTTTGGTACCCGAGTTCTTGAGGGTCCTGAAAAGTTAGTCTTTGGAAACCAAGCATATATCTTTTTATCTACAAGTCTTCTAACTTTGCACTGTGGTGAGATGTGTCCATGTGATCCACAGTAAGTACAGATAGCATTTTTATTTATACTGGAAGCATGAGAATAATATCTATAAGCAACAGGATGAGGATGGACATGATGTGAAGAGTTAGCATAGTG
This sequence comes from Iris pallida, assembly GCA_029216955.1. Classification (NCBI taxonomy): domain Eukaryota; kingdom Viridiplantae; phylum Streptophyta; class Magnoliopsida; order Asparagales; family Iridaceae; genus Iris; species Iris pallida. The sequence continues at coordinate 7,138,596 of JANAVB010022596.1, read as the reverse complement.
ATGATGATTATGCATAGAATGAGTGGCATGGTGATGGTGTCTATGAGGCATATCATGATGGTATTGTCTATGATGTGTGACATGCTGATATTGTCTATATGGCATGGCATGATGATTTTGTCTATATGGCATATGATGATCTTGTCTATATGGCATTGCATGATGATCTTGTCTATATGGCATGGCATGATGATTCCTATGTGTGGAGTGATGTTGATTGTGTCTTTGTGCATGATGATTGTGTACTGAGTGAGAATTATTCTTACATGTACGTGGTTTGTGAAAGTTTGTGTATATAAATGCATGGTTATGTGCTGCATGAGAATGACGTGGTTGACTAGCATGAGTGGTGTTGTGCCCATGTGATTGGGTTTGAGGTTGAACAACCTGTTTACCCAATTTGGTTTCTAATCTTTTAGAAACAGCTTGCAGTTCATCAACCTTAATATTTAAGCCATATATCTTAGTCTGGAAATCTTGTGTCTACTCTTTTCTTCAGCAAGCAACGTGTTGAGTGTAGTGATTTCTTGAGTTTGTTGCTCAATACGTGCTTCAGCATCATGTAAGCCTAATTTAAGCTTGGATACTTCATCAGTGTCATTAGTGGGTGTCGTGTTTCTAACATTATCAAGAAGTAAAGAAATTCTTTGTATCTCATCTTCAAGACTTTTGATTTTGTCATTGGCATGTTTGTATTTACCGATGACCTTTTTGTGATCATCGAGTAAATCAGTGAAAGCATCGCCAAGTTCATCAAAAGAGAAGTCATCTAGAGTTTCGTTAGATACCTTGTTGGAAGTTGCCATTAGGCACACATTTGCTGTATCTTGAGGAGAGTCCTTTTCTTCCTCGGAGTCACTCGCTTCACTTTCATGCCAAATGCCTGTGTTGGCATATTTCTTTGATGAGTTCTTTTTGTATGGCTTCTCATAGCGGTTGCTCTTCTTCAGGAATGGGCAGTCTTTTCGGACATGTCCAGTCTTCTTGCAACTGTAACAAGTTGGCTCTTCTTTATCGTCTTCTTGTGATTCCTTCTTCCTTCGATTGAAGCGAAGGAATTTCCTGAAGTTGCGAACCATGAGAGCTTGGTCTTCATCATCCGAGTTATCTTTTTCGGTCTCATCGTGATTAGCCCTTCGCTGATGAGCTTTGAGTGCGATCTCCCTGGTCTTCGGAGCAGGCTCTTCGAAGTCCTTGAGGTCAAGCTCGTGAGTCATAAGCTTACCCATCAAGGTCTCCATTGACATTGTTGTGAGATCGTTTCCTTCTATGATGGCAGTCACCTTAGGGTTCCAAATCTTTGGTAACCCTCTGAGCAACTTACGAATCTTCTCGTGGTTTGAGTACTGCTTTCCAAGCGAGGATAGAGGATTGATGATGTCGAGGAATCTTGTGAACATTTGAGTGATCGTCTCATTTGGCTTCATCTTGAAGGCTTCGTATTCTTGAGTGAGACGGCTTATTTTGGATTCCTTGACCTGTGTGGTTCCTTCACGCGTCACTTCTAGAAGTCTTCATACTTCATGAGCAGTGGTGCATGTAGAGACCCTGTTGAACTCATTCCTGTCTATAGCACAGAATAAAGCATTAATAGCCCTAGCATCTAGACTTGCCTGTTTCTTCTCCTCGACAGAATATTTGTCGTGTGGTTTCTCAATGAGGTCACCATCGACAACTATCCTGGCGGGCTTTTTGTAACCGTCAGTGACGACAGTCCACAGGTCAAAGTCTAGAGACTTAAGATAGAAGCTCATCCTTGTTTTCCAATATGTGTAGTTAGTCCCATCAAATAGGGAAGGCCTATGAGTGGACTGACCTTCACCATGATTGGAAATCAAGGATTGTGTGGTTGCCATGGATCAGCTCTTAGGATGTTAGTCCTTGTAAAGAGAACAGAGCTCTGATACCAATTGAAGAACAGTTTTGCAACTCTAGAGGGGGGTGAATAGGGTTTAAATAGAAAAATAGCCAATTAAAAATAACTCTTTCACCAATAATAAATAATCAAAGTAAAGTGTGGAAAATAAATAGAGAGCAAAAGAGCATACGCAAATACAGCAATTTTAACCTGGTTTCCCTCGTGGAGGACTAGTCCAGGCCTGAGAACTCTAGCTCAGGATTAAATCTACTATTTGTGAAATAGTAGTTTACAACCCGTGCCTTTACTTCAGAAGAGCACGTCAACTTCTAACAGAGGATCGCAGTGGCGATTTGCTTGGAATTGTCCAAGCGACTTCTTCGACTCTTGCACAAGAATCCTAACTGAGAGATGCTGAGCACTCGAGACTTAGGAGGCTTGTGGCTAGTAGATGGGAAGGATATGGCTTATTTGAACTTATAAGAGAGAAGAGAAGAGAAGATTGGATAGATTGGAATGAGAGAATTCATGCCCTATTTATAGTATTTTTATAGGCAGAATTCGGCCAGAATTCGGGTAGGAAAATTCAAATATTTGGCCGTTGGACAACTAGCAACCAGCTAACCCTAAAATTAGGGTTCCTGATTTCTAGGGGACAAAGTTCGGCCCGAACTCTGTGTGGAGGCAGAGTTCGGCCCGAACTCTGTCTCCAGAGCACAGAGTGGTTCAAAGGGGACCATTTGGGAATTTCTGGTTTGGTGGAGCTTGGGATTTTTGGGTAGGCTATAGTCTAAGTTTCAAGAGCTCAGCATGACTCAGATTACATTAGTCTAGACTCAAAGAAAGTGTAAAATACAGACTCGAATCAACTGAGACACGGAAGCTGAGCTGTCTTCTGTCTTGAGCTAAATGCAGACGTCGTGTGTCGTATTGAATTATTACAGATATTATTTAGTCAATATTGTCAATATTTGGTTGACTGTGACTTTGAGTCAACAGGAGTTAGCGGCGATTATGTTCGCGTTGAAATTGTGGTGTCACTATCTATATGGTGTGGCGTGCACGATCTATACCGACCACAAAAGCCTCAAGTATCTCTTCACTCAGAAGGAATTGAACTTGCGACAGAGGCGCTGGCTCGAACTGATCAAAGACTATGACTTGACGATCGACTACACTCCGGGCAAGGAAAATGTTGTGGCGGACGCCCTGAGTCGAAAATATTTTGCCTCGCTATCCATCAACCGCAGACTACTACAAGATCTAGAAGAAATGGGCATCGATCTCCGGGTTCGATTCAGGGATATACGATTGACGCAGCTTCAGTTAGAGCCGAGTTTGCTAGAAAAGGTCATGGCCGCTCAGAAGGATGATCCGTACCTGAAGAAAATGTGCGAGCGAATTTCGACAGGTAGTGCGACCGACTTTGCGGAAGATAAGACCGACGTGCTGAAAATAAATGGCCGACTATGTGTTCCGGATGATTCAGAACTACGAAAGGAGATAATATCGGAGGCGCATTGTGCGAAATATACCTTGCATCCAGGCAGTACCAAGATGTATAAGGACCTTCGTACGACCTTCTGGTGGCACGGGATGAAGAGAGATGTGGCGATCTTCGTGTCGCAATGCATGGCCTGTCAGCAGGTGAAAGCTGAGCATCAGCGACCGGGCGGGAAGATGCAGAACCTCGCTATTCCCGAGTGGAAGTGGGATCACGTCACTATGGATTTTATTGTTGGCCTGCCGAAGACACCACGAGGGAACGACGCCATCTGGGTCATCGTCGATCGATTAACCAAGTCAGCGCACTTTATCGCCATCAAAGTTACTTGGAGCGTTGATCGCCTGGCACAGATTTATCTTGACGAGATAGTACGGCTGCACGGGGTTCCAGTATCCATCATCTCTGATCGGGATTCACGGTTCATGTCGCGATTCTGGAGTAGCCTTCAGTCGACGCTGGGTACCAAGTTGCAGTTCAGCTCAGCTTACCATCCTCAGACCGACGGCCAAACGGAGCGCGTTAATCAGATTCTCGAAGACATGCTACGGCTCTGCACAATTGACTTCAAATCAAGCTGGGACGTCCACCTACCGCTGGCAAAATTTGCATAAAATAATAGCTACCAATCCAGCATCCAAATGGCGCCGTATGAAGCTTTGTACGGCCGGAAGTGCAGATCGCCCATTTGCTGGAATGAAGTCGGGGAACGGCAGATACTCGACCCGGAGCTGGTGGAACAGACTGTGGAAAAGGTCAAGCTAATTCGGGAAAGACTGAAGATTGCACAGAGTCGGCAAAAGAGCTACGCCGACACCCATCGAAGATCGCTTGAGTTCCAGGTGGGCGATCACGTGTTCCTGAAGGTGTCGCCTATGCGAGGAGTTACTCGGTTCGGCGCGAAGGGAAAGCTGAATCCGAGATTCGTTGGGCCGTTCGAAATACTCGAGCGGGTCGCCCCAGTAGCCTATAAAATTGCCCTGCCGCCGGCGCTTGAAGGTGTGCACAATGTCTTCCACGTCTCTCAGCTGCGGAAGTACGTGCACGACCCTAGCCACGTGGTAAATTTTGGCCAGCTGGAGCTAAAGTCTGACTTATCCTACGTTCAAGAGCCAGTTCAAATCTTAGAACGCAAGGATAAGCTGCTACGAAGTCGAGTGATCCCTCTTATTTGCGTACTCTGAAGGAACCATGCGGCGGAAGAGTCGACATGGGAACTCGAGTCAGAGATAAAAGAAAAGTTTTCTTCATTATTTTCATAGAGGTAGGTTCTGTCCTTAAGTTTCGAAGACGAAACTTTTTCTTTGTTGGTTATGGTGTAGTGCCCCGTCCCTACATCGTGCCCCGTTCTTTGTCCACGGGGTACACGAGAAAGGAACACTGTCGTTATCGACTCGGTCGGGACCGATAGGTCGGGATCGATCGAATCGATCGAACGGGAACGGTTGAATTAAGATCCATTCCACGTTATGGAATGGCTTCTTCGGAACCAAGTCCCATATTCAGCGGATAGCGCCTCGAGGATTTACTCTGCGGCTGAGTCGGAAGAGATCTCCCGTTGCTCTGTTTTTTACGCCGCTTGCGTTGGTTTTTGGTTTTCTGAATGCGTTTTCGCGAATGTTTTCGATGGTTTTCATGGCTTACGTTTCGAACTCGCATTTCCTATCAAATTTCTTGCCTAATACAGTATTCTAATCGGTTGCTTGTGCGATTTCAGGTGATCGCGTAGGCGACGTCTAGCGCGGCCAACCAGTCTCTCGCCTCAAGTAAAAACTCAAGGTGAGTGGCTGACCTCCTTTGCCTCGACCCTCTATTTCAAAATGAGAACTCGGGTAATGATATCAAAACCGAATGATTCGTTTGAAGAATACAAGTCCTATGTGCAAGAAGAGAAAAGAGATGTGTTGTGTTGAAAAGAGATAGAATTATTTTAGGCCAGCAAAACAACCAAGTAAGTGAATCGACTATGTAACAAGCCCCAACGGTACCCTAAATTATACCTTGTTAACCTATCACGGTCATGGACAACTTGTCGATAAGGACGATGGTTTCTTCGAGCGGCAACCCGGGGCCACGGGACCGACTCGGCCTAGGAAGAAACAGGTTATAGCCGAGCTGGGTAATAGGCAATCGGTAAGACGGGGACTTGCATCGGAGCTCGCTACTTGCGTTGCAAGGGTCCCGTATTACCAGGCTATATCCAAGATGGCTAGTTAATGCCAGTGACCTCCATATCAAACACTTGATATAAATTGTTATCAACTAACAGGGAAAGTGATGGTAAGTTTTATGTCGCACGGCGCACTCTGCCGGAGGAAATCTTGGTGTAACTTAATAATTCTTATGAAAATATCTAGGATGACTAGAAAGGCCACTAAAAGCAAGTTGTATGATTTTATCTAAATTCTTGAACCAAATGAGAGCCTGAAAATTAATTAGCCACTCGCCAGTACATGTTGATTGTACTGATCCTCGCTCTCTCTACAGGTGCGATAGATCGGGAGGAGCGTGCTACGTGAAGGGAGGCAACGCTCGTGTGTTTTGAAGCTTCGTTCATGCATCGAAGCTTGGATCAAACCTTTGAAGACTCCGCTGTTGAAGATCGAAGACAGATGGAGCGACTTCCCACCATCCCAGGTGTTTTTGTAATTTTGGTTGTATAATCAAGGGATGAATGTATGGAATGGCTATCTCGTCGACGCATATTTTGTATTGGAGTCAGTTTGTAAAAAGTCTGCGCGGCGCCTTTGTATCGAGTCTGTAAAATGATGTTCATTATCAATAAAGCTTAAATTTTCTTCTCTATAATGTGTGTTCAATTTACTCTGCGCATTCTCTTGTTGTTGTGTTTCGGATAACCTTATGACTATGCCTTGTGCGAGCGCAACTTAGGCTTGCACGGCATCACGCCCGGGGGACGACTATCGATTCTACGGAATCGGGGCATGACAAAACTAAAAATAAAAATTCGAGGTCCAAACTTTTCAATTGAACATATCAGAGTTTAAACACTAAGGCCTCGTTTGTTATACTGTAATGTAATCGTAATCGTAATGTAATCAAATGAAAAAAAACATTTTTTTATTTGATTATATTGCGATTACGATTACATTATATTACAGTGTACCAAACGAGGTCTAAGCTGGTATAAAATTTAGAGTCTAAACGCTAATTAATCCTATTTTTTTCCCATCTTGTTGCAGTTAAGATGGATAATAGTGGCATGGCCGTTTTGTAATTTGGATGGAAAGTTGGGAGAGAGTTAATTTTATGTAATATTGCTGTACTTGGCCACTAATTTTCTCAAAATTTTGCAATACAAATGAATTCGTCCAAAATGAGGATATCCAGAAAAAAATTGCACTGTATGCCATAATTCCACTATACTGAAACTGGTAATTAAATAGTGCATTATCCTCGTGTTGTGTTATGCTGCAAGAGAATGTTTTCAATTATGCAACTCTATATTGCACGAATATGGACACAAACAGATAGGACACAATATAGTTAGGGATATGGACTCCTATATATGTTACACGAATAGAACACGGATACACGTATAAACACGATGATGGTACCATTTTTTTTCGTGTCCATGCAACAACATACATAGATAGCGAGTCTAATGAAGACTGTGCATTTTTTAAAGGCCTAACCTCTTTTATCTTGGGCTATTAATTTGACACAGGCCTAACCTGCTCTTGGTTAGAATCTCATTTAAGTGGACAGTGGATCCAAATGACATGCAACGTCGCGTGTACAAAGTTTCGTACATTATGTCGGACATCTAAAAAATTATGTGCACATCCAAATCAAACTCTAATCAGTGATTTAGACACAAAATTTGCAATGCCTATCATCCAACTAATCCAATTATTAATCTTTTAATGCGCGAATGTAGCGAAATCAACTACAACTTCGTGGGCCCACTTAAATGAGTGATAACCTCTTAGTATTTTTCGAGGTACTTCTTTCGTGCAACATTCGGCAATGCCACTAATTAATACTAGAAACATGTGGAGGCTAAGGGAAAAGTTCAAAGTCTAATCAAGATGGCAAAATTAGTTATAGCTTGCTTCTTGAGATCTCACTAATCATGTAGTTGGTAACTGCCATAATATGCATAGCCTCATTATCAACATCATCACGGTCAGGCCGGTTCAGAAGATTGGGTTGTCCTATCGGAGCTAGTTTTCTTTGCCCCTCGATCCTTATTGTAAGTCGATCCTGGAGGGTCACCTACGATCCCGACCTCTATTGAGATCACGCTGAGTCTAGGAGTTGTCCTAAGCAGAGGGTGTTGTCCAAACCCGAAATCTTGTCTGACGTACTCCTGGACCGACCCTGATCATGGTCGTCCGAGCCTTCTAGTACACAAGATGCATAGCCTCTATTCTAATAATAGATGTTGCTAATGGATAGGATGGTATTAATTATCGACGCGAATGGTTGTTAAAAACAATTTGAAGTTTGATTTCGAAGAGTGCAGTACTGCACCTGCTCTTGTGATCATACAAACTAACCCTTTCACAAATTGTTACGAAAAAATTTTGAGATAAGGCCGAAGATATAGGCAGGAGTAGTAGCAGATTGTTTTCTTCTTCGACAGATGTTTCAATATTTCAGGGTGGGTCTGTTTGATAATGGTATTTTTGTCGGTTTTGGAGAGGTTTGAGTCGGTTGTTTATGAAGTGTTTAAAAATTATTTGGTAATTTTTTTGAGTCATTAGTTTTGGTCGACTCAAAATTCCTCCAAAAATAAGTGCAATGTAATTTTGTGTGTCTTTATAAACACTCTAAATTAGAGCATTCTAAGAGTTTCTATTTTTTTTTTCTTCCATTTATTTATATCCTTGTCAAAAAAATATATAACTACAACTACTAATGCCCTACCCCATTTCTTCTTTTTCATTTTTATTTTTCCGAGGTCCCATCTGACGACTATTTCCTCGAAATTGTGAGGTTTTTAAATTTTGCGATCCATTTGTTGTGGTAGTGAATGGTTGTCATAAAATTTCGTGATCCATTTGATTTTGTAGTGAATGCTTTGCTCTCAACATTTATGATTTACTACATGTCAAACTATTTTATGCTTGCAGGTTATATGAGTATATAAGCTATTATAATTTGGTAGGGCAATGATAATAATTTTTTTGTAGGATTTTTCTTTATATATGGACATATAAATAATTTTATTGTTAAACTTTGAGAACCGCTCCTTAGGGTCTGCTTGGTAACGATATTTTTACTGGTTTTGGGGTGTTTTTGAACCGACCGTTTATGAAAACTCCTGCTTGTTAATTTTTTTGAGGCACCGGTTTTGGTCGGCTCAAAAATCTCCCAAACCGGTGTAATGTATTTTTGGGTGGCTTTATAAACACCCAAAATCGGTGAGTTTTGAGCGGCTCTATTTTTTTATTCCATTTATACCCTCACAAAAATATATACAATTATAACTATTGATACCCTTCCATATTTAATTTAGGCTAAATTACAACTTAATACCCTCAACTATTTCAGTTTTTCAACTTGATACCCTCAACTTTGATAGGTACTAACTTGATACCCTAAAATTTTTTTTGACAAAATTGTCCCTCCCCTGCAACGCCCCCCCCCCTCCTGCCCCCGATCGACGACCTCCCTACCCCCCCTCCTCTCCCGCCGGCGACCTTCCCCCCCTCCACCCACCCCCCCCCCCTCCCGCCGATGACCTTCCCCACCCCCTCACCCCCCTCCCTCCCGTCGGCGACCTCCCCTCCCCCTCCAGCTCGCGAACTCCCCTCCCCCTACCCCGCGTTGGCCTGTCTGGAGTTGCGCGAGGCGGCGGGATCGCGCGCTTGGGAAGCAGCCGGAGGCAGGGGGGCACGGGGCCACGGCCACGGGGAGGGGTGCACGGGGGCGGCGCCGGGGGTGGGGGCTCGCGGGGTCCGTGGGCGGGTAACGCCGGAGAACGCCGGCGTGGGGGGGGGGGGGGGGGGGGGGGAGGAGGGGGTGCTGCTGGAGAAGGAGGAGGGAGGGGTTAATTTTGTCATTTTTAAAATTTTGGGTATCAATATAAAATTATTATATAGTTGAGGGTATTAAGTTAGTACCTATCAAAGTTGAAGGTATCAAGTTGAACATTTTAGATAGTTGAGGGTATCAAGTTGTAATTTAGCCTTTAATTTATTCGGGTAAAAAACTTTCAGAACCGCTCGTTAGTGAATTACCAAGCAAAGATTGGACTGGTTTAAAAGTCGCTACTTAAAAACCATACAAAATCGGACCCCCCATAACCGCTCATAACCGGTACTCTAAAAACATCTCATAACCGCTAACCCTACAATTGCCAAGTAGACCCTTAATGAATTACCAAACATGAAATTAGTTTGAAAGTCGTTACTTAAAAGCGTTCAAAATCGAATCGCTCGTAACTGTTCATAATCAGTACTTTAAAAATACCTTCACTTTACTGCTTATTGCTTCGGTATGGTCCTTAAAGTGATCACAAGTACAAACTAATCTCTATCTCCGGAGGAATTCTTTAAGCTTAGTTAACATCAACTTCCACTGATCGAAAGGTATTTTTGCAGATTGGATCTAACTCAGAATAGCAACTAGAATAACAGGTCTGGAATAATACTGACTTGTTGTGTCCCTTTAACAGCCTATTGACAGAAACTACTCTAGGCATATGTTCCTATCCGTATCAGTTGTGATTTCATCATCTTTCACTTGAGGACTCTGGAGAGAAAAAAAGAAGAAAAGGCATGCAACTGGTGATCACTTTGTCAAAGAAGTAACAAAAAGGAAAAACAGTACCAGAACCAAGTTGGCAATGTAGATGAGATTGGACCCATTGCTCAATCTTCGACTTTCCCTCAATGCCCAAGACAAGGGTCCCCCTTAGCAGGGGTGCACTAGAGGTGAGCATTATTCGATTCTGGACCGAAAATCAAATCTAACCGAACCAAATAAAAGATTCGGATTGGTCTGAAAAGATTTCGGTTCAATTTCAGTTTTGTAAATATTAAAATTACTTATTCGATTTTGTTTTCGGTTTTGGGTTCGGTTTCGGTCCAAAACCGAATACGACTAATGCAATTATATAAATATTCTCAATTTTATGTATATTTTGTGATTAAAAATGTATATATTTTGAAAATAACAATTATATATATCTTTTGAAGTCCAAGTTTGATAATTTAACAACTAGTCCAACTTTCAATACAACTTTCAATACAATAAATGTGTATATAAATATTATAATTTTTAATATAATTTAATCACGATACCAACTTTGGATCCGACCCATTAAACAATAGAAAATTTTCAACCAAGCAAACCGAATTTATTATTTGGTTCACTTCGTTTCGGTTTTGACAAAATCCGTTTCAGTTTCAATTTTGGATTTTTGAAATTTCGGTTTATTCGGTTTTTAATATTTAGGTTTGGTTGAAACCGAATAAACTGAACGCTCATCCCTACCCCCACATGCTTATCAGCATCAAACTCTTTATAATGAGTACAACACATGAAATACCTTAGGGTTTGCTTGGATTGGGGGTTAAGAGAGTTAAGTGAGCAAAAATTAAGTGAGAGAAAATAAAACCATGCTTGATTTAAGGACGGGGGTTTAGGAGAGGGTTACAAAGGGTTATGTGTAGGTTTGTTTAGCCCTCTTTTGTCTTTTTTAACCCTCCCAAATCGGAGAGTTAACAAGGAAGATTGAGGGATTTTGTTTACCGATGAGAGGTACGGAAGATCAGTGGATCGAGCCACAAGGACATATTATTCATTCCATTTATTTGGTGGGAGTTGGGGACAGTGGACCCAACAGGCATGCAATGCAGCATGCACAAAGTCCTGTGTGTATCGCTCGGCATCTCAAAAAAACAAGAAATATTGAAAAAAATTGTTTAAAAAGTCATAAATATCCTTATTTGTCCTATAAAATATTATAATTTTTTTCTCCATTTTTTCTTGCTTTCCACATGTTGTTCCGTAAGTTCCTCATTTGTGAAAATATTTTGACAAGTTCTAACTAAATTACAATCAAATGTAATTTTATGACATATGTAATAAGGGTGTTTTGGCAACTATTATATTTTTGTTAATCCTCTTTTCATTCAAAACTTCCAATCCAAACAAGAGTTATTAAACACAACCCACTTAACTCTCCTTCCAATCCAAGCAAAGTTATATGTATTGACTCTACCCCTCTCACTTAACACTCGCTCACTTAACCCCACTTAACTCTGTTTTTTTTCCTCGATCCAAGCAGACCCTTAATACGGTTGAGGGTTGTCACGCCCCGCTCCCTGACAACCCGCTCCCGTAGGAGCGATCGTCCTCGCTAAGGCGTGACGCCGCACAAGCCTAGATTGCGCTCATGCAAGACGGGTTCCATAACGGCCGATTTCAGCGGCTGCGACGGGATCGTCGCACAGAAGTCACATACAGAGACATTGAACATGCAGCGGAAATTTAGAACAAACACAAGTTATTCAACATAAAGCTCTTTATTGATATTAAAACAAAGGTTACAATGGGACACAAGGCCAAGATTACAATTCACTCAAGCTCACTCTTCTCACATTACAAGATCACTCAGCTCTCTCTCATCTCTCAAATACAGTCTTGAGCCAGCGGATGCTACGGAAGGCAACGTCCATACATTATGTCCCGTATAAGTCTTGACTCCATGCGGCTGCACGCTTCGAATCGCTAAGGAACTCCGTGCCTCGACGCATCCATGCGAGCTCCGTGCCACGAGCTTCCACCTGTGCCTGCACATGAAAACTATGTGTGTGTCAGTACTCAACTGTACTGATGGAATGAGCTCCTCGCCCACCCATACAAAACCAACATGTTTGATTTACTTTGTGTAACATAGTCCCTTCTTATTAATTGTCTTTCTACTCTTATCTGAGGATTATTTTAGGACCGACGCCTTGGCCAATTTCGTGTCTCTAGACCATCCCGTGCTTGCAACAACAACGTTAACTCATATTTCACTTCTAAACCCTTCTCGTGCCAACAACGTTAACCTATCAGATCGTGTTTGTCTTACGGTCCAAATCAGAGACGCAACTACTCGATGAGGCTCCATTTTTGTGTGACCGTGCTACAAACCCTTGCTGAGGCCATGTCTCGCAACTCAGTGAGACTTAACCACATTGCCGCCTCGCGGACCTTGCTACTTTGATCACCAACTGACCCAATCGAGACTTGGATTATGTGTCACTAGACCGACTTTGCCTTGCGGCATTTTTCTGTCTTAAACTCGAATGACTCAAACCCAACATATGCATATCTATCCAACAACTCAAGACTCGACGCCATATCTCGTGCCAAGCACGTCGCCTACGTTTTTGCTAATCGTAGGCCCAAACATTCATCTAAAATGTACACATATTCAACTCGACATATTCCAAAGGCATACACGCGGATCGCCGCTATTTTGCCGACATCTATATGAACTTTAGTCACTAGCATCACAAGCTATACCTGGACGTATAGTTTTGTTAATCGGGGTCCTTTCAACGCAAGTAGCTAGCTCCGTTGTAAGTTCCTGCTTAACCTGTGCTGAAACCTTATGCATGACTATACCCTGTTTCCTCCTAGGTCGAGTCGGGCCCATACCCAGGGTTGCCGCTCGAGGAAATCTTCGCCCTTGTCGACAAGTTGTCCAATGACCATGTAAGACTCGACACAAACTGACGTCTCACACAGTCATTCCTCTTCTAATGTTACCATCTCTTTCAAAACCAAGTTCAAGACTTCTATCCTTGAGACCCCTTGACGACCAACGGTCGCGAGCATTCTTTCCTTGTTACCCTATCATTTTGTTCAACTCATGAATGCCTATTTGATAGTCCTTTCTTAAAACTCACTTTGAATCAATTGTGGTCCTTGCCTTAAACACTAAGTCCGTGCACCGTGCCTTAAGCCAATCGTGCTCTACGCAACACTCCTGCCCAAGTCGACGGGCCTTGAGATCGTGGGCTACTTAACTTTGACAAACCGCGAAAGAGCGGGACGATACTTGTAACGTCTTAGGTCGACCGGTATAACTTTGCCTAACTTAACTTCGCAATAACTTAACGAGCAAAGGCTGTGTCAAGCTTTGCCGTAATGGATCGTGCCGTGCACGCATTCGACTTGAACGACCAAGTCACTCGGGTGCCTAGACTTATGTCACAAGCCGCTCAACGCAACTTAACCCACGGGTAAGCCAAGGCTATGCCAAGCCTTGGATGATGGGACCGTGCATGCTTTATGAAGCATTCATGCGGACAACGCCTACGACTTAGGCTACGATCATAACTTCGCCTACTCAACCAACTTTCCTTCTCCCAAGCCACGGGACGAAGGACCGAGTACCATTTTCAAAGCACGTCGTGCACCAAATCTAAGCCGACCGTTGGACCTTTCCATATTCTAACTCAATTCGACCCGTCGGAATTATCCCCTTTAGCTATGTGAATTCATCTCTTTTATTATCAAGCCTACTTGTGCAAGGTAAAAATATGCGATTTATTATGTGAAGGCTAAGATGAGACAAGTTTACCGAAACTACCCCACCTGAGCGAGCGGTCGCCTCGACCGAGCAATGTCTTCGAGCAGCCGTTGCAAGGCTAAGTCCGAACGCCGTTGGCGTTCCGATTCCTCCGATTGACTGAGCGGGACGGGGCACTACATCATACACCACTCAAAAAAAGTTTCGTCCTCGAAACTAACTGAGTACACTTATCGACTTACCACTGGTTTCAATATTCAAGAACTCTCGCACACACTACTCCTATGCATTTCCCAAATTCGAGCCACGCTCGTGCTACTATCAATCTTTTCTTCAATACTCACGATCTCGAAATCCTCGATACTTTTTCCATCCTCAAGTCTTACTTGATTCATCGTATCACTTAGTGTGGATCGTGCACATATTCCAGGCGTCCCCAAAATACATGCATTTCAACCAAGCTTCGTGATAGAGAATCCGCCATCACCACTCGAGTCGGATCGTGCACATATTTGGACGTCCCTGATATACGTGTATGTTAACCGAGACTCGCGAGTGGTGCCTCCACAATTTCCTACCACTTCGTACTCGAACGTCTGCCTAACCACTAGGCTATGTCTTTCCGTCAGTATTGGAATCATAGTTTCCAAACAACGATATCAACACTGACCCCATCCTAAGGTCAAACCAAGTTAATAGTACGAGATTTTTTTTACCCAAGCTCGCATCACTCCGATTTCTAAACTTCGAGCATAGATTTTCTACACACATCCCAACATTCGTCGCACGGAGTCCGAATCATTCAGCAAAGCCATCATACGATAACTTACGTTTCAACCAATTCCTTGACATATCAATATCACCCGTCCATCAAGCCAATTCGCATAGTCTATCTCTTCGAACACGTTAGACGTAGTCCGCCTATCAATCCTTCCAAGTTAAACACGCTACGACACAATTTACCGCTAAACCAAAATTTACATTTCATATTCCCTAAGTCATTCATCCCAATTCACGTATTCGATCATGAGGTCGTCTAGCTTAACAATACATTGCGCCCCGATCTCACGCGATTCAGATTATCCACGGTGGGCATGAATCACCATGCACACTCCCGCAAAATAGTCATCCTCATCGGAATGTAACTCTTGTTTTGTATCTAGATTAATTCATTCTCGATACGTAGATTGGATCTATTCAATCCTCAAGTTTACTCAATCATCAATCGCAAGTCCAAACATCCTCGAATTTTCCTTTGCATCAATCCAACAAGTCGAGACAATCAAAGTTGTCGCATCCTGATTTTTCGAGTTCGATCATTCCCGCGACATGAATTACAATGTCAGCGCTCACACGGAACGATCGTCCCAAATCCGATGCGACGCATGTGCGAGACTGAGTTGCGCTCGCGCAAGACAAGATCGTCGACGTTGTGGTTATCCGCGTAACCATCAAGACACTTCTGTTTTCACCCAACATTCGTCTCAATCAAAATCCTAAGTATAGCATCCAACCGAACAATAACACTTACACGATCGTCACTCGTCGAGTCAGAGTACCCTCGAGTTATCGTATATCGATTTTTGATACGCCTCAATACCATCGACGATATACGTAACCAGTTATGAGACTCGTCTCACAGTATCGGTATTTATATACGGATACGTATTTTGTAGTATATTTCGTATTTTCTTGACTTTCGTAATGCTTTAAAATTTTTCTAACTTATAGATTTTCTTCTTGGCCGGCATACCGCCAGTATACCGGAGTATACCGACGGCATACCGTCCAGACAGATTTTCTACATTTTAGATATTTTCGATTTTAGATATTTTCATGAATAGTATTTCCGATATTTTCGTGAATAGTGTTTTAGATATTTTGATGAATAGTGTTTAGATATTTTCATGAATAGTGTAGATGCACCCTATTACCCATTGGATATTTGATTTTGTTTTGATGGTTAGGATTGACTTAGATCTTCACATGGATCACCATCCGACGGCTAAGATTAATTCCCCCTTCTATATATACCATTTCACTTTCTCTCTCCTCTCTCTTTTCATTCTCTTCACTCTCTCTTCATTTCTTCTTCCCTTCTCTCCCCCTTGGAGCTTGCCAAGAGCTTGGCCTTGAGGCCTTGGGTGTGGTATCTAACCCCCCTAGGAGGAGGAGTAGAAGATTAGGTTTGGAGCTTAACCTAGGCAAGTACATCTTGCCAAATCCATGAACCATATTATTTTGTTGTCATTTTTGTTTCCCTTGGTATTAAATGCTTACAATTTTCCCAAACTCATTTTGTAAAATATGTTTTCCTTATGATTCTCGTATATATGCATGTTTCCAAAATTTGTTTAAGCAAGGTTTTAATTTTCTGTTAAAATCCAATATGGACTTAGTAGAAAACTTGGTATCAAGAATGATACTAGTGTTGCCATCATGTATCTTGGTCACATATACATATATGAGGCCCTCACCTAGTTTGTATATCATGGATTTTGAGTTTGGTGGCAATCGGAACCCGTTTCGGTGTCCCGAAAACCTCTGTTTGGGAGTATTTTGAGGTATTGATCTATCAAATATTTTGATTTGTGAAAACTAATACTTCCATGTTGTAGGAAATTCAATTCTATGCAATTTTGACTTTTGAAAATCCGAATTTCGATTTAAAACGAAGTTTTTATGGCCGAAACAAGTTTTGAGTTCAAAAATTAACTTTCTGTGACGGTTCGGAAAATCCGTCGGAAATCTGTCGGAAAATCCGAACTTGCACCATAAAACTTGCTGTGACACTCCGGAAAATCCGTCGAAAATCCGCAGTAATCCGCCGGATAATCCGTTTTATGCTGTTTTAGTCTGTTTTTGCCCGTTTTTGCCCGTTTTTTGTCCGTTTTTGATATTTTCTTCAATTGTAATGATTTCTTAACATGATAAGATGATCTTGCTCAGTTAGATAATGATTGTATACCCTATATAGACTTGATACTAGTACATGTTCAACCATTTTATGAAATGTACTTAGCCTTGATTATTCTTCTCCACATGCCATGATATGTCTTTTGATAGATTCTTTCTTACAAGCTATGATAATTGTTGTCATGCCTTCTTGCCTACTTGATAGTGACCGTCGTGGTGCACTCTTGAACATGTCTTTTTCTTGCTTACATGATAGTGGCCTGTCATGGCGCACCCTTGATTCCAGTACATGTCTTGCTCCTTGATAGTGGCTCGTCGTAGCGCACTCCTGGCTTCTTGTCTATTATACTTTTCTTGTTGTGGCTTGTTATGGTGCACAATCTTGCTTGTCTTGTCCAGTCTTGCATGTCTCATGTCTAGGATGGATTCTGCAGAATGTCACACCCAGAATCCAACAAGAAAATGTTAAGGACTAAACAACTAGCTTGATTACTTAGATCATTGAGAATTTCCCAGTTATCTGTTGCCCCTTTGGTCTTGGCGTTATATATATACATGGGATTTGGAGCTATCTGTCATGATGAGCACTCTTCCAGCACACCGTCGAGTGGGGCACCTCTTTAGGACACATGTATCTTATTGCAGTGTGTCTGCTATACTTATTTTCTTTTTGGCTTGGACCATTCAGGTAGTAGCAGGCAGGTGCTAGACTTGGAATTCTCAGACTTGCATTTGTTAGTAATTAGGATTGTGACAACCCTAGTTAGCTAAAGTATCAAGCCGTAATCATTGCTTGGCCGTGATTGATGGATGGAGTCCATTCTTGTCTAGTCTACTCTTGCTCCAGTTTATCTTATTGTAGTACTTAGCTTCCTGTCATTCCTTACATGCTATTCTTCCTACTACATGTTCGGCTTCACCACATGATCACATGCTCCAGTTACATAACATGCTCACATGTCCCGTCTACTTAACATGCTCACATGTCCCATCTACTTAACATGCTCACATGTCTAGTTTATCTTTCATGTTCACATGCTTCCTTTTCCTTACATGTATACAGTTTACATTACGTCACATGTCCTTTACTTTATACTACATGTTGCTTTACTTATTGTCCTTCTATTCTCGGGATAAGTGCATTGGTAGTGCACGAGTCTCGATTAGTACTTACTCATCTCTCTCTCTATCCATTGCTATGATTTGCATGCTGGTTTTAGTTCATAGTTTGGCTTCCTTTGTGGTACTTGCTATTGGGGGTCTGACCCCACTGGTTTTGTTTGGCCAGATCTGATAGAGGAGCCTAGAGGATCTTCCGTACCTTCCACTCGTTGGTGATTACCCAGAGCACCAGAGTACCTTAGTGGATTTTCTATTTCATTCTCCCACTAGTTATGTACATTATTCTTTTGTGGCATTTAGCCTTCGAGCACGTGTTTAGCTCGTGTTTTGGACTTGACATTTAGCCTACGGGCCTAAACATGATTTGCGTATTCTAGACTATAGCTAGAGCTTATCATGTATGATTATTACTCTTGCTAGTCTTCACTCTGTATTACTAGCTTCATGATCATTGATATATGATAGTTTGGGACGCTTTACTATTTTATATTCCAGTTGATCTTACTTCTTGTACATTGTTTACTGCATGTGATTGAGATACCTAGGATTGCTTGACCTAGGATCGACTGTTGGCTTGTAGTAGTAACCCCCATCTATACAGCTTATACGTTATTTCGGAGTACTGGAGTACTTTGGTATACGTAGCTGGCCTGGTCCGTCCCTACTTGCCAGTATTCTGGTTCTGGGGCGTGACACTGACGATCTTCCTTTGCAACCAATTTCGAGTCGTGCGAATGATGCTATCATTTGACTGGATAATCTTCTCGACATTTATATTCAAGTTCAATTATTATCCCTCGAATCATTTACAACATCAATTTCCTCAAACCCAAATTCGCGTATTGCTCATCCGTCTATCTCAAGTCATCGAGCAACATTCATTCCAATCCTTAGAGTCCTTAATTATATTCGAATTATTTCCATGCACGCTATCTACCTGTCGTGTTAACTTTTCGTATACGATCCGTATCAATTTCCTCGATCAAGTCATCCATTCGTACACCCTAACTTTTTCTCGATTCGATTTCACCTACTCAATCACTTTTGCGTTTCATACTCGCGCAAATCCTCAATCCCGTGCATGTTCCGTGCACGTCAATTTCTAGGTTGTTCGAACCAACTGGTCAAATCTTAAGACTATAACTTGTTCAACGATACTCAATCTACGGCTTTGCATACGTACGACGCTTGCTGATAGACTCAACGATACCCCACATCCTCAATCAATCGATCGACATCCCTGAGGCTATCGCATATACCACTCAGGGATGAAGTCATTCAACAAATCTTCAACTTATCATTCGATTCACAATCTACTTCTTCGAATCCTGTTTCGAACCATTCCCTCATATTCCAAGCATGCTCATCTAGATCGCACCGACGTTATCGTCGCTCGATAGCACCCCTATCGACAGTCGTCTTACTTTACTCAATCGAGTTCAACTCATTCTTGCTCGACACTATTCAATTCCCGCACTCGACTTTTCTAAGGTCGACGCAACTTTGGTGTATATGCCCAGCCCGACTTAGCCAACCGTGTACGCAAACCATCTTTTTGTTTCTTGTCAAAAATTGTTCTCATACGTTTTACAAAATAGTTAGACTTATTGTATGGACATCCCGTGGGACATTTAAGAGAGAGCGTACCAATGATAACAACTTGCGGAAGCAACACTACAGAGTTTGCGGAAACAACGGAGTTAAAGAATTCAATCGATAGTCACTACAAAAAAAGTGTCTTTTTGGGACGACACTATAAAGAACACAAGTCTAAAACGTCCTAAAAGTATAATTCTAGGGACGGCTATATTTTTAGTAACAAAATGTTACTTTTTTTTGGGACAGATTGTGAAAATGGATCACTATTTGGGACTGATAAAAATTTCTGTTCCAAATAATACACATTTTCGTCCCAAATAGGTCGGCGGGAATACAACACGTTTGGCGGCTAATTGCCAAATTATATGGGGGGAAAGTTTACCTCCACGTGTTTCCATCGTAGCCATTCGATCGGATAGATTAATCCAGACCGTCCATCCCAAAACTTTCAGAACTTAGTAGATCAAAACTTTTAGAACTCAATATCAAAACAACCTAAATCTCTCTCTCTTTTCGATCAAAAATTGGGTGCTGCCGCTTTCTCTCTCTCCGACCATTGCTCCAGTGCTGCTGCTCTCTCTCTCTCTCTCTGACTATTGCTCTCTCCTTGTCCGATCTTTCAACCCTAGGTGCTCCAGTGCTGTTGCTTGGTATATTTTCCCCAATCTTTAGAATTTTTTACCAAAAATTTTTAGTCTTTGCCCTAATTTTTGGATGCATGCTATTTTATCCTAGATTATTTGCTTGAAATTTAAGTATTTTACATACTAGGGTAGTGGATGTCTTAGATTTACCCCTAATTTTTGCATGTATGATCAGTTATTTAGGTGATTGTTTTTCTTTTGGGAAGATTTGGATTTATGAAGTGTATCAGTTTATTGAGAAAATTATTTGGTAGAATCGTGGAGCTCCTAGTCCAGGTTTGTTTAATTAGGCTCCTCAGTTTGATGGATTTTTTTTGCTTGCTATTAAAGTTGTTTATAGCATAATTTTGCACATTGCAATATTACTATTATCAGATAGTTACAATGATTTTGGTACGCTTTTTTCAATCCTGAGATGGCGTGCAAATAACTATCTATTTGGTAAGAGGCATGACTGAGCAGTCCAATACTAATGAGTTTTAGTTACATGTATGGGTCTTCTTGAGAGAAACAAAATGTTGTAGTGGTGCACAAGGTGACAAGTTTTATTGTTAATTAGCAATTAGTGTCATGTGGGATTATAGCATGTCTTATAATCTTTTATTCAGTTTATTGAATGCCCGGTTCCTCATATTCGGCAACATGATGCAAAATAAAATAGCCATAATCATAATGTATATTAGACGCACTAGCATTGTGATGCTAGAAAAGAGTGTTGTGAGTGCTAGAAAGGAGCCTGATGCCAAAGTAACCAAATGTCTATTTAAGCATTCATAAGTTTACTTGTGTAGATATTAGTATATACATTCTTGTAGTTTATTGTAGAACTTAGCTTTTAGAGTAGTCTTCTTAATTTCCTCAAATATATGGAAACAAAAGCTATTTGTATAGCAAGCTTTATGGGAAGTCATTAGTATAATGATGCCAGTTATTATAATTTGCCCCTAATTATACAAACTTGCCCAAATTTATGTTCTGTCATGGTTTATGTCGAATTTATATAATATGTGATACCAAATTTATGTAATATATGAGACGGTCATTGATAAAAAATTTAGAATATTGAGAGGAAAGATAAGAGACACTGGGACCTAGAAATTTATGTAACATGTGAGACCTGTAAGCATCAGTTCTTTTTTAGAAGTTTGCGTCTCAAACTAATGATACAGTGTTAAGTTATGATTTTTAACTTGTCGTGGTGGTTTGGTTTATTGATGCACACTCTCATTTAAAGGGGTATTTTGGAATTACTCCTTAATCTTATCACGATGATATATGGATTAGTTTCCTTAAAACTCCAAATATTAAGGTGAATATCTCTAATAAATAAGAAGGCTACCTTTTGACATAATTTCTGGCTTGACACAAATCAGGATGTACGTATATAGTAAACAATATCCATGGGAGAAATCAAGAAACTTCAAACCAAACAAAAAAACAAAACCAAAGTCTTTCTAATAGGGAACACAATTTTTTCTTGAAAGGTGTTATTTAAAAACTAAACTCCAAAATCCGTGATGTGTTCTCGTGTGCAACATGTATCACACATGCCGAACACTCCAAAAGTGACGTGTCGCGTTGGACACTTGTCAAACACGACAGAAACTTGAAACCATGCTGTGGCATCCCGAAACCGATGCCGTGGCCTCGTCATATTCACGTCTGTGCAACATAGCTGAAATCAAACGTGCAACAAGATGACAAATACTTTTAGGAATCGGGCGTAAGATGGCTGGAATATTTAGGGGAATTCTTTACATATAGTATGCTAGCAGGTAAATGTATATCGATTTTGTATGCAATGATTCTATAGGTGGATAATTAGCATCAATATTGCAATCTTACAGTTGTACAAATCTTTTCCAAGGTTAAACACTTACGGCTACTTTGGATTGCACTTACCTTTCGTTTCGTTTGCTCAAACGTACATTTATGCCTTTCTGGAACGCTCGTTGAGATTTCCATTCGAGTCCCGAAATGAATGAAATATTTGAAAAATGTCCATCCGAATTGGAAGTCATTTTGCTTGCCCCTTGCGTTTGGGTGCCAAATGGCCCAATTGGAGTCCCATACTGGCCCTTAGTCATATTTGCATTTTTTTTTACATTATGCTAGCATCACAATAGATCAATCAATCAAGTAGAAGGAACTAGACTAAGTCGCAAATGTGTCTTTCCTCTTCTAACTAATAGCTTGTAGTATCTGCCGATATCGATATGATACGGTTGGTACCGATACGATTTGGCTTGTTCCGATCCGATATCCATCGTTACTGATACTGGCCGATACTGAAGTTTGTGGTCTCTTTTTCAGTCCTTTGATAGAGAAAATTGAAGAAAAAGACAAATAAACAAGTAGTAAGGCTGTAAAAGCATGTAAATGGAGAAAATTTATTAATCACATGTAAACCAATTAGCAATGGAGACAATTATTTCATTAAATTTCAAAACTACTAAGAAACAACAAAAAATGGTTAATTTATGCCTAAATGTATAAAATATTTTTCCCCTAAAATTTTAATAATGTATTAGTAATTATTTGATCTCCGATACCAAAAATTCGATACTCCGACCCCAACTGATACCATTGATTCCGATATTCATAGGAAGGATCCGATACCGATAGTGCAAACCTTTCGTACTATAGCCGAGTCCTATTAGACTATATAAGATAATTTTGCTTTTAATTGTGCCAACTTGTTGAAACTAATGGACCATAATGATTAAGGATCCCATATCAACTTATTACGAGCATGATGAATGATTTGGCATTATGAACAAGAATATTACGAGGGATTGGCGAAAACAATGAGTATGCAAATATTATAAAAATGACTTATATTCAAATATAGTTAATAGGGATTATGTGACATATCTAACTTTGGGTGTGTGTTGTAAATAACACGAGGGAATTTTACTAAGGATTTTCTTATAATTCCTATGTGAGTGTAAATTCTACCATCTTCAGTTAACTTAATTCTAATGTTCACTCCATATGGTTCATTCAATTTACTGGATATCTTATTATTTCTTTGTTATTAAGCTAGAAGGCTTGGATGATAATGATGATGCTAGTTCCAGTTTGTTTACATAGCTCTTGAGCATCTTTTGTTTTTCTTACTATGAATTTTTTGGTGAGAAGCATACAAAGAGGAGAGTCACTAATCTTACTCACTTTCCTATACTTATTAGACACTGTGATCTCATAGGATTATGTTGATGTTTTAAATGGATTAATGATTACATTGAGAATTTCTCTTAACCCTTCCATTTTTGCGTACTTGGTACCTGTTATTGTGGTCGCTTCATTTTTTGATAGAAGCTACGTGTTGTTAAGTGCATGAATGATCATCAGGCTTGGTGATTGGATCGAACCTTGCTAAAAGGCATTCATATTACCCCTTTTTTTGTGTTTCTCACGCATATACTGAAGTGGTGTTTTGGGGGGGGGGGGGGGGTTGTGAATGCAAATTGCAGTCTTGATATATGTTTTTCAATAACCTAATGTCGCTTTTAGGCCAAATTATTTTCTGTACAATTCCCTTTGGCTTATACACCTTATATTTATAACAGCAACCCCATAGCTCAATTCCTCATATATCCTTAAAGTAATATATAGGAACCTAGCTATTATGTATCAGACTTCAGGGAAATGGTATGGATGAATCTTACTGTAATAACAACTGATCTAGGTCCAACAAAGAGGTATTAGTGATACTTTAGTTGGTTGTTGGCAAAGTGCATCTATTAGGCCCAACCAGTTTGGATGTGCATAAATAGCAAGGTCATGTTCATTATGTGCCTATGCATAAGGGGAATTGGATGGGGAAGAAACTTATGGCAGATTCTCATGTATTCATATAGAACTTCATTTTATTTTTGATTTGAAGTTGTGGATCGGGAGCTCTCTTCAATAGACATTCAATTATGTCAACTTGCAGGTAAGGATGCCATCATCATTCTCCATGTATTATTCCTTGTAGGATACTCTTTGGTTAAGAAAGTAACCTGCTAAGTACAAAGGATGTGTCATGTGGTATTCCCACCGTTCATTCTCCAACTTCATTATTGCCTCGCAATCCCCTTCATGGTTTCTAAATTTTCGTTTAATTATTGTCATGTGGCATGCCTCTAACACAGTAAAGTGGAAATGACTGATAGTCCTATAATCCAATCCTCCTCTCAATTATTCATGAACTTTCAAGTTTCAAGAAAGGCTCAAAGACCAAGAGAATTCTAGTGACATTCATTTTAAAAAAAGTAATTGAAAACTATATTGGCCACTTTGTCCTTTTCTTCCTACTCGCCCAAGAGTTAGTAATCTACTCCGAAGATGCAAGCAACATTCTCAATAATTCTTGTGCAAGTTGGAAGTACTAAGAGTTAGGAAGCAAGTGCCAAAGGGGGTGAGTTTGGTCTCTCCGAGTCCCCATGTATCTTCGCACTGTTGTTAAAATCGTTTTACAAGGTTAATCGCCCGATACGAGAGTTACAAATCAATGAAATCAATATGTATACAATATAAACATAAATGAAAGGTTTAATTTCAATTTTCTGTCGCTAGTATTTCTCTTCTATATCTTCTCTCCTTTTCTTTCTCTCTTCATCTGCTTGCTATGGTGGTTGCAGCTTGCTGCTAGTGACAGCACACCGAACTGTAACTGCTTGTTTCTGAACAAATGCCATTGACTGGGGCCAGCCATGTCGGCTGAGTTTATGTATTGTTATGGTTTACTTGTATGCTATTTTTTTCATTATTTTAACATGGCGTAACAAACAGTAATCAAGTTTTCACATGGAAAACTCTGCTTCTACTTTGTGTTGTCAAGCAACTTTTTAATCACATATGGGATGTGATAAAGGATGTTCCTAACCTCCAGTCAGAATACAGTTACATTCTTTGGCATCTTCTTACAGTTAAAGAATATCGATATCAGATGAGGAAGCGAGTTTATTGTAGTAAGTTCGATTAATCTGCACCTATCTATCTCTCTTTGTAAAAGTACTGTGTACGCAATTCTTAAAGCAGTACATTTTATTTTCCTGGAATAGGTCTAGTAGTTCTGTACATGAACAAAGTGGAAATGGCCCTTAGCAAGAAAGCTATTCATTCCAAGGAGGAACTCTTTCGTTTTATAGTGACGCTTCACGCCCTCCTTGAAAGCCCACCTGGAGATTTTCCAGATAATATCAGGGAGGATATTGTTAAGGGGTTTATAGATATATTCTCAAATATAAGGTGTGCACTGCATGTATGCTTTTCCCAGTAGTAGCCTCCTATGGATTTAGTAGTATCAGCAGGGGCTGGCATGTGCATATAGAATATGTCATCCTCTTAAATGATAAGGGGGCATGGGAGAGTTTTTAGTCAGTTTATGAGAATTTTTTTTAGGGGAAAATAAACTTTTACAGTTAGTTAATGCAATGTGCAATGTTTATGCTTGATGCTTACATCCTGGAGGATGCAGGTTCAAGTCACATGTAAACATCTCCATACATGGAGGTAAGGCTATGCACATAAGCGGGAGCCTTGCAGGGACCCCCTTTCTATTGTTTGAATTATGTGTATCATGAAAATTTGCTTCTAATGCACTGAATCCTAGGAGGATCAAATTCAAAGTGTTTTGCTTTGGCACCCAGGCGGTTGCTTCTGGTGGCCTTATTTGCATCATTTGATGATGAAAGTAGATAAAGAGTCGAGGCATGTAAACTAGAAGAGGAAGAAAAAGAAGTTTTAAGGGACACAAATTAGTGACATCATTGATGTTTGCCATCTAACCAACTTCTATGTTTTGTAGTTTGCAGTGATCCCCTTTTGTTATTTTTCAACTCTTTCTTTGTGCATTATGGTCTACATTGGTGATATCATTTATTATTTATTGTATTGCTTCCTAGATTCACTCGTATAGATGAACTCTCATGATTTCACTTCATGCTTATACCTACTTCTATGATTGCCTTACCCTCCATAACAATAATGATGAGTGCTGAACTGCTTACATATACCCTTTTGGGATTGGAGTAGTAAGCAAGTGGCATGCTTGGAGGAATCTCACATGGATGATGTAACCCAAGTATGTTTGTTAACTTTGAAACACCTACATACACATAGTATGTGTTTGTGTATATTAGAGTTCTATAGTGTATCTTATATTTGTGTGTATCTTCTCATTTCTTGTCCTTCGTCCTTACAGGTCTTGTTTTCCAATCTTCTAGGTGAAGGACATATGTTGCTTGGATGTGTCTTATCTGAAGCTAATGATCAGGACACTTTTGGTTCTGATGAGGATGTTGTCTTTAGATGGTAAGTTGTACAAACATCTTCTAAAAAAATGCTGGTTATTATCTCTATATTGTTAATGTTTTACCAAAATGCTGCTTTGAGAGAATATATGAAGTCATGCATGGGCTTAATAGGCACTTAAGGATGATTGGGTATGTTCCCAAACTCTATGGAGGACTAGTTTACTTTGAAGAGGGATCATTGTGTTTGTTCCCAAACTCTATGTGTGGCTTAAAGGGAACTTAATGTTAAGAAGGCCTTGTATCATCTGTACATTAAAAAAGGCTCTCATTGTAGCCCGAATGGATCCCTTTACCCAACAACTTTATGTTAAGGCCCTGAATTATCCTTCTTTTACTACTTTATTTTCTTGGTATGCTTTTGTTGCAGTTATTTCTTATCTGAAACTCATGCATCCATGCGGTTGCTTGGTCAAAATAAGTATACGGCAAACTTGTCTACAAAAACGAAACATGGACCGAAACTAATTTTGTTGTTGACTTTGTGCAGTACACAATAGAGGAAAAAAAAAGATTTAGGGAGTCTGGAATCTGAATTCTATAATTGTTCTTTATGAATTATGGAATTCTTGATTCTGAAACTTGGTTAGCAATGAACCAAATCTAAGTACATCAATTTAGACCATGATGGTTTGTCATTCCGGGTCAACTATCTGAATACTTTGTGTTAATCTGATTTCAGTTCAAAGTGGTTGTTTTGATGCTTATTTTGATCTGGGTTATGAAATTTCCATACATCATCAAGAGAGCTTTGAATTGATTGATTTGGTCATTATGAAATTTCCATACATCTATTTTGGATGCTTGTTTACAAACTTGTATCTCTTAGCTATTTTATATCCTTAAGATTTGGTTGTTTTACCTAATCTGATTGAACGTTGATGAATTTTGCTTATTTTAGTGAATGTTGATGAATTTTACTTATTTTCTTTACTTTGTTCATTCTCAATTTCTATTAGGAAAAATGTTTACAGGAAAGTGGTTGTAGAAGCTATACTTTACTATTCTGGCTTCAGTATCCCTTTAATTCATCATGCTACTTATACGGGAGTGCAATTTGTATTTGTGTTGTTAGTGTAGGTTTGTAATGACCATTCACGGGATAATCCTGCATATTGTATTTTTCAATTTCTATTAGGAAAAATGTCCCCACAAAAGAAAAAATTTATCAAGCCTGGGTTCATGTCAGGATATGAGAGGCAAAGATTGGAAAATATTACTAGAAATAAAATAAAAATGGATGCTTTGAAATTGTAACAAGTTTCAAAGCTTGTAATGAATTCCAAGATGGTTACTCGAACAAGTTCGAGTAAGATGGGGAAAAGAAACGCAAGTGAAAGAGATGATGAGTATATCCTTATCGGTGAGGATTTGCTTAGTGAGGAAGATAGCAACCATAATGAAGAATCTTTCGACCCTAAAATGAAGAAGGTAATAAATTTGATATCGAGTCTTCTGTCTTCTGTCACATTCATTGGAATATCTCACTATTTTTCTTACGTTACAGGTTACAAACAATAATGACTCTTCTGTCCCTAAAATAAAAAAGGTTAAGAATTTGATCATAAATGGTTTTTTTACTGTTCCAGTGTATAGCTTACTACTATAGTTGCAAATGATGAGGAAAGCAACATCTGGGGTCCTCGAGTCTTGATCCTCCATTGGTGTTGGTCTTGACCCTCTACCAATGCTTGTGTTGCCAATGTCTAGTGAGCTCTGATACGCTCTAATACACCAGTGTGCACTTAAATTTCTTCTGATATGCCACTGTACAGTTGATACTTCTTTTGATACTCGGATATCCTTCTATGGAGGTTTGGTTCTTCATTGGTAGAGCTGGTTGAGCAGCATCATGGATGCGATTGAGCTCTTGCAGACCCACGGTGAGCTTCGATCTGATGCCTAGCTTCAACTGGGATCATATCGCAGATGAAGAGTATTTTACTATGGTTTGAGCTTCCTTTCATATATTTTTACTCTTGGTTTGAACTAACTTCTATGTCTTATTAGTGTGTTTCTTATTAGTGTGTTGGACTATCTTGACAACACCTACCCTATATATTGCTACATTTATTATACATTTTTAGGTTGCATACAACAGTCCTACGCGTAGGTCATAAGAAAAGAGCGTGAAGAGCAAGAGGCCCGACATAAGAAAGAGCTTGAGGCGGTCAAGAGTGAGCTTAGGACTGAGCTCAAGGAGGAAGTTATGGCCATGTTTCTGAATGCTCAACTACTTTGTCAACAATCCAATACATCGTCCAGGTAATTTGCCAACTATAAACTTATTATATTGGTTTTTCTCTGTGATTCCTATGTTTGGTTTCTCTCGTGGCTGCAATTAATGTTTGGTTTTTTTTATCTCTGTGATTCTTCAAACTACTTCTCCATTTTCTTTCTTTCCAGTTGGAAGTTGAACTATGTTACATTGGTTTCTTTTTTGGACTATGATTTTTGGAGTCTAAATTTTGCATACTGCCTTTAAAGTTTGTTTCTCCATTTCCTTTCTTTTAAGTTAGAATTTGTATTTATTACATTGGTTTCTCTTATGGACTATGATTTTTTGGACTGAATTTTGCATATTCTCGTGTCGGTATCGGTATCGGTATCGGAACTTAACGTTTGATCTGCAAAAGAGTTTTGTTTCCCAATTTTTTCCTTCACTTAAAGCTTCCTTTTTCATTTGAAGCTTCCTTTGTCACTTGAAGTTTGTTACTGTACATTAGTTTTTCTGTACAGTAACAAGCTTGTTACTTGTAGTTCCCATTTTTGGACTTGAAGCTTTCCAATTTTTGGACTGAAGCTTGTTATTTGTAGTTCCCATTTTTTTGTAAGCAGGTCTGTACAGTTTGGAAGAACTGTTAGCAAGTCTGTACAGATGGATTGATCCTTTTGTTCTGTTTTAAACATTCACAAACTAATGTAGTCTAGTATGTACAGTTTGAAAGAACATGTCTTTCTTTTCTGGTGGTTTGTATACAGTTAGCAGGTTGCTAATATATTGGCATATCTTATTTCATTTGCAGGTCCTTCAAAAGCATTCTGGATATGCTAAAATGATGGGCGACGATCTTGTGATGATAAAAAGTTTGGCTTAATTTTTGGGTTCATGTTGGATATACTAAAAACATGGTGTAATGGTAGAGACAATGGGTTCATTTTGTAACTGAATTGTGGGTGATGTATAGTGTTTGGGATTTATTTTGGAAAAGGATGCTTAATGGGTTCAGCATTTTGTATGTAATGGTGGAGACAATGGGTTCATTTTGTAACTGCTGCTGTGGGTGATGTAGTGTTTTGGATTTATTTTGGAAATGGTGGTTAAGGATGCTTAATGTTGCTTTTTGTTGTTTATCAATTGAACATATATAGTTATATATGAATTTTGTTGTCTTCTACTTAATGGTAAAGAATGCTTGATGTTGTTAAGGTTTTTTGGTATTGGAACTTTGATGCCTGGAGATACATCCGAGGACAAGCTTGACAACGTCCATGATTATATGAATTTATGTGTATTTAAATTGTATGTTTTATAGCTGAAAAATACAGACATTAATTTCATAAGTGTTACTTTTGGGACAGTTATGTAATTGTCCTAGATAAAAACGACATTCTTTTGTAACGCTGGCAAATTTGTTTAGGACGGGTGTTACTCGTCACAAACTCTTTTATTTTGGGACGGTTTTGTAAACCGTCGTAAACATGTAATAATTCAAACTCTTTTGGTACGGTTATATTTTTCGACCCTAAAACCAAATTAGGACGGCATTTTTGGTCCTAAAACTTTTTGCCACGCCACCCTAATAGCACTGTCACTTACCGTCCTAAAATTCGTCCCAAATCACAATTTAGGACTGATTTGGGTCTTTTTAAGACGGATTTTTGGGGTCCCAGAAAAACACTTTTTTTGTAGTGAGTCCAAGGACGTAAAGTCGTGCTCTGATACCATTATGTCACGTCCCGCTCACGTAGGAGCGATCGTCCTCGCTAAGGCGTGATGCCGCACGAGCCTAGATTGCGCTCATGCAAGGCGGATTCCATAACGGCCGATTTCAGCGGCTGCGACAGGGTCGTCGTACAGAAGTCCCATGCAGAGACATTGAACATGCAGCAAAAATTTAGAACAAACACAAGTTATTCAACAGAAAGCTCTTTATTGATATTGAAACAAAGGTTACAATGGGGCGCAAGGCCAAGATTACAGTCACTCAAGCTCACTCTTCTCACATTACAAGATCACTCAGCTCTCTCTCATCTCTCAAATACAGTCTTTAGCCAGCAGATGCTATGGAAGACGACGTCCATACATTATGTTCCGTAGAAGTCTTGACTCCATGCGGCCGTACGCTTCGAATCGCCAAGAAAATTCGTGCCTCGACGCATCCAAGCGAGCTCCGCGCCACGAGCTTCTACCTGTGCCTGCACATAAAAACTATGTGGGTGTCAGTACTCAACTGTACTGGTGGAATGAGCTCCTCGTCCACCCATACAAAACTAACACGTTTGATTTACTTTGTGCAACATAGTCCCTTCTTATTAATTATCTTTCTACTCTTGTCTTAGGAATATTTTAGGACCGACGCCTTGGCCAATTTCGTGTCTCTAGACCATCCCGTGCTTGCAACAACAACGTTAACTCATATTTCACTTCTAGACTGTCACTCCCCAATCCTGGAATACGTATTTTAATACGTAAACCGATAAATTATATTTACCTTGAATTTATACGATATTTATTATGCAGTATTTCTTCATTCATTTCCCAAAAATATTCGACAAAATATTATTTCCTAATTTATTTTCTGCATTTGGGCCTACAGTTTTGGCTCATTTGGGTAACCTATTCTTGGTTCACCAATGGTTCATCATGAACCCATGGGTCCAAGATCTTTATATATAACTCATCTCATTCTCTCTCCTCTCATTTACTTCCTCTCATTTATTTTCTCCACCAACCAAGGCAAGTACCAACTTGCTCAAGAGATGAATCCATAATTTTGTCAATGATTTCTTACAAAACTATTTGCCAAAACATGTTCTTCTCCTCAACCTATACTAGTTTAGAACTTGAAAATTTCTATTTTGAAGCTTTGATTTTTGTAGATCTAAGTTTTAATCATTTTCGGATTTCCTTGGTCTTGATCTATTTTCGTTGGATTTTTGTGGGTTTTGATGCTTCCATGTGGAAGAGAATTCCATTTCACCCAAGATGGAACTTTGGAAATCCGGATTTGGAGTTCGGATGGCCAAGTTGTGATATTTTGAAGCTTTGGGTTCATCCATGGTGTTCTTGCTATTTGGAGAAGACAGTGAGCAGTGTGCAAAGCTGTTTAGCTTACGCACACTGAGCTGCGCGCGCTCTTTAGCGTGTGTACGCAGACTTGAGTATGCTTCCTGTTGGAAGCGTGTCTCTCTCAGCGTGCGTGACTTTTCACCTACGCTGCTCTCTCAGCGTGCGTGACTTTTCACCTACGCTGCTCCCTGTAGCGTGCGTGACTTTTCACCTATGCTGCTCTCTCAGTGTGCGTGACTTTTCACCTACGCTGCTCCCTGTAGCGTGCGTGACTTTTCACCTACGCTGCTCTCTCAGCGTGCGTGACTTTTCACGTACATTGCTCCCTGTAGCGTGCGTGACTTTTCACGTACATTGCTCCCTGTAGCGTGCGTGACTTTTCACCTACGCTGCTCCCTGTAGCGTGCGTGACTTTTCACCTACGCTGCTCTCTCAGCGTGCGTGACTTTTCACCTACGCTGCTCCCCTGACCCCCTTGCTTAACCATTGGCTCTTGGAGCTTTGGTTTTTATTTCTTTAAGCTTGGCTCTTCTATAACCCTGTATTTTGATATTTTATCAGATATTATATGACCATTTTATATCCTTACGCCTTTTGTCCCGAGCATGATATGAGCACTAATGTGACCCCGGAGAACAAAGAGTTCCTACCTGATACATGTACCTGAATGTCCCAGTTCTTGTTCATGCTCGACAAATGACTCGTAACTCCACGTGGCGTATTTGCAATGATGCATTACACTAAGGAGGGTAGCACATGTTGACATACTGATTGACATGGATCCTCTTTGGGGTACTCGTACTAAAGTACGACTTTAGGAGGATAATCATGCAGGCCACAGCATGTGAGTCCAAGATTTCACCTAGGGTTAAACTAGGCAACTAAATATACTAGATGCATGGGGAGGGCAGAATCCCGAGATCGTGTTACACCAGCCGCCTTGAGATATTGTCTTGACGCGCCGGCTGGTCTCCACGGATACTGTGTCATCTGCAACGAGTGGATGACTGTATCCGATTAATTACTGCTATATAATATATGTTTTGGCAAGGTGGCCTTACGAGGGACCTGTGCTCAATAACACATGTCTACGCGAACCCCTGGGTGGGCTAGCCTTGCTGGAAAGATACGATCTGAGGATTTTCTAATAACATGACGCGAGGATAACCTCGTCCCACTAGAAACTCGTAGACTTGATTGGCCGTGAAAATGACTTGCTTGTATCCTATTACCTTCCGTGAATAACTGAGGGAAGCGGACTGTCATGGTACGTGATCCAACCCATGTTCTTGTTTGATTGTTGGGTTGGTTATCGTACTATGATAGGCTGTGGACCGAAGTTATGAACGGAAGACATATTCTGGTTGTGAAGTGCTACTTCTGTGAATGACTGAGGAACATGGTCTATCATGGTGCATGATCCAACCCATGTTCTTGTTTGATTGTTGGGTTGGTTATTGTGCTGCGATAGGCTATCGACCGAAGTCACGATCAGGAGATTTTATTGTTTATACCTTTTAACTTATGTGAATGTTATAGAGTACGACACGTCCCGACTCCATGCGGCACCTTTTGTCCTTGTTTGGTTGTAAGGGTGCCATATGGGTTCGAAGATGTTGCGCTACCCTATAATAGTAGCATAAGTATTACTATTATCAATTATTCTATTAACTGGGTTTTTAATCTTAACTCTTGTGCCCCTTTGGCGGTACTTGCTATTCGGGGCTGACCCCGCTGGTTTTGTTTGGCCAGATCTCGTAGCAGAGCCGGAGGACACGATCTTCCTCCCTGACATCCATGGTGCATACTAGGAGCATGGCGGTTCGGGGACTCGAGTGGATTTCTTCTCCACCACTCCTGCTTATACTTTCGCGGCATTTAGCCACCGGCACCTGTTAGCCGGATTACTCGATATTTTGGTGTCAGTACATAATTGTAATTAAACAGACTGCAGCTGTGTATAATTTTGTACTTCTGACTCTCTGAGATAGCTAAATTATAAAGCTAGTCTCTCATGATCATTTTGATGAAGCGTCGGGGACGCCTTACTGCTTTATCTTTAATGTTCATTTAATTGCTGATGTGACTTGATTGATTGAGACATAGAACTCTGTGGGACCATAGGAGACTTGATTGTAGCATGTACCCCCTAGTCTCTCGACGGCCACGATCGCCGTATGACGTTACGTACCTCATATGGAGTAGCTGGCCTAGTCCGTCTCCGTATTTCCGTACTGGGGCGTGACATAGACCCTTCTTGTGCCAACAACGTTAACCTATCAAGTCGTGTTTGCCTTACGACCCAAATCAGAGACGCAACTACTCGATGAGGCTCCATTTTCGTGTGACCGTGCTACAAACCCTTGCTGAGGCCATGCCTCGCAACCCAGTGAGACTTAACCACATCGCCGCCGCGCAGCCCTTGCTACTTTCATCACCAACTGACCTAATCGAGATTTGTGGATTATGTGTCACTAGACCGACTTTGCCTTGCGGCGTTTTCCTGTCTTAAACTCGAACGACTCAAACCCAACATATGCATATCTATCCAACAACTCAAGACTCGACGTCACATCTCGTGCCAAGCACGTCGCCTACGTTTTTGCCAATCGTAGGCCCAAACATTCTTCTAAAATGTACACACATTCAACTCGACACATTCCAAAGGCATACACGCAGATCGTCGCTATTTTGCCGACATCCATATGAACTTTAGTCACTAGCATCACAAGCTATACCTGGACGTATAGTTTTGTTAATCGGGGTCCTTTCAACGCAAGTAGCTAGCTCCGTTACAAGTCCCCGCTTAACCTGTGCTGAAACCTTATGCACGACTATACCCTGTTTCCTCCTAGGCCGAGTCGGGCCCATGGCCCAGGGTTGCCGCTTGAGAAAATCTTCGTCCTTGTCGACAAGTTGTCCAATGACCATGCAAGACTCGACACAAACTGACGTCTCACACAGTCATTCCTCTTCCAATGTTACCATCTCTTTCAAAACCAAGTTCAAGACTTCTATCCTTGAGACCCCTCGACGACTCACGGTCGCGAGCATTCTTTCCTTGTTACCCTATCATTTTGTTCAACTCATGAACGCCTATTTGATAGTCCTTTCTCAAAACTCACTTTGAATCAATTGTGGTCCTTGCCTTAAACACTAAGTCCGTGCACCGTGCCTTAAGCCAATCGTGCTCTACGCAACACTCCTGCCCAAGTCGACGGGCCTTGAGATCGTAGGCTACTTAACTTTGACAAACCGCAAAAGAGCGGGACGGTACTTGTAACGTCTTAGGTCGACCGGCATAACTTTGCCTAACTTAACTTCGCAACAACTTAACGAGCAAAGGCTGCGTCAAGCTTTGCCTTAATGGATCGTACCGTGCACGTATTCGACTTGAACGACCAAGTCACTCGGATGCCTAGACTTAGGTCACAAGCCGCTCAACGCCACTTAACTCATGGGCAAGCCAAGGCTATGTCAAGCCTTGGACGATGGGACCGTGCATGCTTTATGAAGCATTCATGCGGGCGACGCCTATGACTTAGGCTACGATCATAACTTCGCCTACTCAATCAACTTTCCTTCTCTCAAGCCACGGGACGAAGGACCGAGTGTCATTTTCAAAGCACGCCGTGCACCAACTCTAAGCCGACCGTTGGACCTTTCCATATTCTAACTCAATTCGACCCGTCGGAATTATTCCCTTTAGCTATGTGAATTCGTCTATTTTATTATCAAGCCTACTTGTGCAAGTTGAAAACATGTGATTTATTATGTAAAGGCTAAGATGAGGCAAGTTCACCGAAACTATCCCATCTGAGCGAGCGGTCGCCTCGACCGAGCAATGTCTTCGAGCAGCCGTTGCAAGGCTAAGTCCGAACGCCGTCGGCGTTCCGATTCCTCCGATTGACTGAACGGGACGGGACACTACAAGGGTGGATGACCGCAGCGACAGTCGGAAGAGTGGCCATTCATGTATTGACTCTACCCCTCATTTGGTTCACGGAAAGGAAAAGAAATCAATTCATTGATATTTCATTTCTATTGAGAAATTACAAATTTTGTTTTTTTTTCGATGTTTGGAAATGCCAAAGAAATTGAAAGGGAAATTAAATACTTAAATGTGGAAATTGAATCATTCCTTGGATGAATGGAACCATTTTCTCCCTTAATTTTTTTAGGAATTTTTGACTTTCATCCCACTTATTAATATAAATTTGTACTTACATCCCACTTTTTAATTTTATTTGACTTGTATCCCACTTTTTGTCATGAAAATATTTTTTATTACAAAATGAACATTTTTCGTGACAAAATAAATACTTTTTGTGACAAAAAATGAAATGTAAGTCTAAAAAAATTAAAAAGTGGGATGCAAGTACAAATATTACCAAGTGGGATGAAAGTCAAAAATTCCCTTTTTTTTATATTGGGAACACTTTCTTTTCTCCTCAATTCCTTTGGCATCCAAACATAGAAAAGTAATGACTTTTCTTTCTCAACTCCATGATTCCGCAAACCAAAAGTATCAAGCAAATTGAGCTCCGGGGCGCTAATTGAACTAATGTGTCCGAATTGATTTTATTCTTATGAGAGTTGATGGACCTCCTTTATTTTTTTTTTTTGAAATCTCACGCACACACACACATGGGGGACTCGAACCTTGCCGGTCCCTCCGGGTGTCCGCTCTAATACCATTCGGCTAGAGAGCTCGGACGACCTCCTTTATTGTTGTCGACTCAATGCAGAATGTCGATGAAGAACAAAATTTCTCCACATGGGATTTATATGCTAATGAGGTCTCTAAACTGGTGAGAAATATGAACACTCAAGTTCAACAGACCTAACCATGTGATATATGTTTCTGTTGGTGTTTTCTTTGCCTTTGGACTAGAAAAGATAGTCCCACATCGGCTACACCAAATGGTGAGTATCTCAATATAATGCATTGCTTGTGTTGAGGTGTGCACATGAGGTGTAGTGGGGCACAAGTTTGTGCCATGTGGAAGTATTTTCCTAGAAGGAAAAAGGATTAAATCCAACAAGGATGCAAGTTAATTTTTGTTGTACGGACTCAGACTCGGACACGGACTCCAGGATGTCTCGTGCATGCACGGGAGTGTTCGGGGGGTAGGCGTGGACTGGCACACTTCTATGCTGATTGTGGGATGATCTAAAATATCAAACTCTATTTTTGAGTATTGGTATTTTAGTCCCACATCGGATAGGAGAAGAGGTGAAGTCTCAACTCCACTCTATAAATAGAGCCCCTTGGCCTCCTTTGAAAGATGCACCAAGAAGAGAGTAAAGGGAGTCCGTAAAGTCCAGGAAGCCCGTTCAAGTCTCAAATATTGACTTACGAGCGTTCCAGAAGTTCTTCGTGAACTTGCTGGTTCCTGGAAGCTGTTCGTGCTCGTGTGGGGCAAATAAAGCTTTGAGCAACGGTGGTTCATTCACCCCAGCATCCCATTCTCGCCTGTCATCGCTGCTATTGCCTTTTACAGTAACTTCTTTTTAGAAGCTCTACTGCCGATAATCGCTTGCACAAAAGTCTCTTTAGATTTTTTGTGTATTACGTAGAATCTTTTTAGATCCTCGTAATTCAGAATCCTCCAGGATCTCTGTTGCACATCTTCTTTAAGGTGTTGCATTTGAAACGTTGTCTTTACGATTGTTTCTGTTTCAGAATTTTCTATCGAAAATTGTGCCTCTGTACTAACAATCTCAAAGCTTTATTGAGAAGATGGATAATTCTCGTGCTTCGCTCATCGATACCGGCTTTAACAAGTTGGAGAAATTCGATGGCGAACACTTCCAGATATGGAGACGAAAGGTCACTTTAAATCTTCAACTCGTGAATGTTGATCACGTGCTGTCAGAAGAAGAACCGATCGTTCCAACCACTGGATCTGCTGCGGCTGTGGCCGCTGCTACGACCAAGCAAGCAAAGTGGAAGAGAGAAAACAGTATATGCAAACTACTGATACTCAATTCCATGGAAGACTCTCTGGCAGAGTCCTACTCCAAGAAGACATCTGCCAAAGAGATATGGGACTCCTTGGGAAAGCTCTATGAAGATGACGAGAACCGGTCCAAGATCTTCATGGTAGAAAAATACCACAAGTGGACCTTCGAAGACGAGAAGGCGATGCTGCCCCAAATGAAGGAGTTTCTGAAGTTGCGTCAGAAACTAGAAGACGAGAACATGCCCCTCATCGACAAGTTTGTCGTTGGAGGGATCGTCGCGAAACTTCCTACAGAATGGAGCAACTTCTATGCAAGGATGCATCGAAAGAAGATGAAAATTAGCTTGGAAGATTTCTTGCAAGAGATCCATGTTGAGGACGAGATGCGCTCTCAACAGAAGATGGATGCTCTATCCAAGCAACTGGCGAAGGCTAATCTGGTCCAAACCAGAGAGTACCAGGGGAAGCAGGCTGCTTCTCATCACAAAAAGAAGGACTTCACTAATCTGAAAGTGAAGGGTCCTGCTTTCAAGCAGTAGAAGTCCAAGTCCCATGTGACTTGCTTCAATTATGGCAAGAAGGGCCACTACAAATCCGAATGCAAGTCCAAGCCCAAAGAACAAGGTGAGCCTAGTAAGGTTTCTATGATTACTAACCTTGTTGCCATGATAGCATAGGTTGCAACTGTGGGGGCTGACTTGGACTGGTGGATAGACACTGGTGTGACCTGCCATGTCTGTTCAGACAAAGACTGGTTCGTCTCTTATGAGCCAACTTCAGAGAAGGTCATAATGGCAAACCAGACACAAGCTGAAGTACTGGGGATCGGGATGGTGGAGCTAAAACTCACATCGGGAAACACTCTGACGCTTTAAGGTGTGAAGCATGTTCCAGTAATTGCTAAGAACCTGATCTCTGGAAGTCTGCTCTGCAACGCAGGCTTGAGGATGGACATAAATGCTGGCCAGTTGGTGATGTCCAAGAAGGGTACATTCTTCGGGAAAGCTTTCCAAACTGAAGGAATGTACAAGATTCAACTTGTTGTAACCCAGCATGATAATATAAATGCAATCACTTTTTCTGATTATTCTCTTGAGTTGTGGCATAATAGGCTAGGACATGTTCATTGTAAAAGGATTTACAGAATGTCTAGTCTAGGACTTATCTCCAAGTGTGGGGGTAAGGTAGAGAAATGCGAAGTATGTGCTCAAACGAAGATCACAAGAAAACCCTTTCACAGGGTCCATCGAAGCACAGATCTTCTGGAGTTGGTTCACTCAGATATCTGTGACTTCAAACAATTCTCTACAAAGGCCGGAATGAAGTATTTTATTACTTTTATCGATGACTTCTCAAAGTATGCTTTCGTCTACTTGCTCAAGTCTAAAGACGAAGCATTCGAGAAGTTCAAGGAGTTCAGGGCCGAGGCTGAGCGGCAAACTGGACAACAACTCAAGAGGTTAAGGAGTGATCGAGGCGGGGAGTATCGGTCTCATGAATTCTTATCATTCTATAAAGAACATGGAATCATCAATGAGACAACGGCTCCGTACTCTCCTCAATCCAACGGAGTAGCAGAAAGGAAGAACAGAACGTTGACAAAGATGATGAACTCCATGCTGTTGACTGCGGGTCTTCCAAAGTGCTACTGGGGAGAAGCTGCACTAACGGCAACGTTCATTCTGAACAGAGTGCCATATGCAACTTCCGACATAACTCTTCATGAACTCTGGTTCAAAGTCAGACCTAACTTGAATGTCATTCGAGTGTGGGGGTGTCTGGCTTATGTGAAGCTCCCGGATCTGAAGATTCAGAAGCTGGGGACAAGGACTACGAAGGCAATCTTCTTGGGGTATGCCGAGAAGAGTGATGCTCGGAGATTCCTTGATATCGAGTCAAACCATATCATCGAATCTCGCGATGCTGAATACTTTGAAGACAAGTTTGCAAAACACAAGAATGTTGTTCTCGCGGATCTTCCGGAAAATGATGAGGGTACAAAGCAGACAGAAGTCTTTGATGAACCAGTAGTCCAAGATGAAGCTGTCGTCAAGGAGACACCAGCTGAACCAGAACTCGTTGAGCCGTCAACTAAGCGAACGAGGAGGCCGAAAGACTTCGGAGATGACTTCGTCACCTATCATGTGGAAGCAGATCCGCTTACCTATGATGAGACGGTGAAGACCAGAGATGCTGTATTCTGGAAGGAGGCGATAGACAACGAGATTGACTCAATCACCTCCAACAACACATGGGTATTGGTTGACCTGCCAGAAGGAGCAAGACCCATCGGATGCAAATGGATCTTCAAGAAGAAGATGAAAGCAGATAGAACCATTGACAAGTTCAAGGCCAGGCTAGTGGCCAAGGGGTTTGCTCAGAAGCAGGGGATCGACTACTTTGACACTTATGCTCCAGTAGCTCGGATGACAACCATCAGATTGTTAATTGCTCTAGCAGCAATACACAAGCTGGTGATACATCAGATGGATGTGAAAATGGCATTCCTTAATGGCGAGCTGACCGAAGAGATCTACATGCAACAACCAGAAGGTTTTGTCGTCAGAGGTCTGGAAGACAAAGTCTGCAAGTTGATGAAGTCTCTGTATGGTTTGAAACAAGCTCCCAAAATGTGGCAGGAGAAGTTTGACAAGGTGATAAGGTCAAATGGCTACAGGGTCAGTGAAACAGACAAGTGTGTCTATACGAAGTTTGCTGACGGAAGAGGAGTAATCGTATGTCTTTACGTGGACGACATGCTAATCCTAGGTACGGATTTAAGCTGCGTCACAGAGACAAAGAAATTTCTCTCGACCAAGTTCAGTATGAAGGACTTGGGGGATGCCGACGTAATCTTGGGGCTCAAGATCATCCGGACAGGCACTGGAATAGCGCTGTCACAATCTCATTATATTGAGAAGATGCTCACTCGCTACGGGTATCAAGATCTTTCTATTATTGATACACCGTACCGGAGTGATCAGAAGCTGGAGCCAAATTCGAGGAAAAGCGTCAGGCAGTTGGAGTACGCTAGCGTCATCGGAAGCTTGATGTACGTTACTACTGCCACAAGGCCTGACATAGCTTTTGCCGTGGGAATGCTGAGTCGGTTCACTAGCAATCCAGGCGTTGAGCACTAGAAAGCTGTGAAGCGTGTTATGAGATATCTCAAGAAAACTCAGACATATGCACTTTTCTACAGCGGAGATCCGTCAGTAGTGGAAGGCTTCAGTGATGCTAGCTGGTGTTCAGATATGAAGAGCGAGTATTCCACAGGTGGATTCGTATTCGCCATGGACAGAGCTGCTATATCGTGGAAGTCGAAGAAGCAGACTATGTTATCTCGCTCCTCCATGGAATCTGAATTCTTTGCATTGGATGCTGCTGCAGATGAAGCAGAGTGGCTTCGGGAGCTCATGTATGATCTTCCGATGGTTGGGGCTCAGATACCGACAATACCGATATACTGTGACAACCAGGCGACAACAGTAGTGGCATCAAATGACCTCTTCAACGGAAAGAAGAGGACTGTGCGGTTGAAGCACAGGGCAGTACACGATCTTATCAAAAGAGGTATAATTACAGTGATTGATGTTCGGAGTCAGGAGAACCTGGCAGATCCGTTCACGAAAGGCCTCAAGCGCCAGTTGGTCGATGACACAACTTGTAAAATGGGCTTGAAGGCATTCTGATAGTGTGTCTTTGTAATCCTACCATAAAGTTTTATGCTATTAGTTCAAAGAGAAATCTACTAGGCATCTAACTTTTGGTTCAAAGGAGGATCACTGACTGGGAAACTATCAGGTAGCAGTGGGTACTTGTTCTCTGGAATATGGAAGGGATACGGACCCATAACCACTGTTGTCTACTATGTATTTTTTCTGCGAAAAAAAAACTGATCCTGTGGAAGGTTGGCTTAAACGCCTTAATGAGTTCTCAGGCAGAGTGAATGCCTGGTGTGCTTTAGAGGAAGCACGGTAGAGCAGCACTACAAGGAGTGAAACTCCATGCTACAGTGGGGTGACTCCACCATGAGGTTCCCAGGTAGGGATAATGCCTCGGCTTTGCAAGCCAAGTCACAGCGGCGTAGCACCGCAAATAGGCAGGTAGCCTAATGCTGTATGACGTAATTAAAGAGTTGTAGACAGCACTACAAAGAAGACGATGTCCTCATCTTATAGTGGCATGACACCACAAAGAGGTACCAGGTAGGGTAAAGCCTCGGCTTTGCGAGCCATGTCATAGCGGCGTAACACCGTACGGAAGCGCAAGGCTTCATGCTGGGTAGTTTGGCACTACAAAGAGGCTTGTGACCTCATGCTACAGTAGTATGACACTACGATGAGGTTCCCAGGTAGGGGTAATGCCTCGGCTTCAGGCCATGTCATAGCGGCGTAGCACCGCAAGGAAGCGCAAGGCTTCATGCCATATCTCTTTAATAAAGAACTCACCTATAGTGTATGGAAAGAGATATCAGGCCGTCTCTTGAGGGTAAACTTGTAGACGCCCAAAATTATACACTGAAACCAGGCTGGCACAGGGCCTTCAATGTGCAGCCAGAAGCACAGTTGATGTCATTATGTGAGTAGGAAGAATTGCAGTTATGATGCAGAATTCAAGGCTTAGTCCATTCTTGTATCATGCTGTTATTTAACCTATGCGGGAAGATTCAAGTTGTAGCGACATCTCTCCTAATGCATGATGGGCAGTCACTGTGGGGAACGCTCAACCCATATATTGAGATATGTGGGGGATTGTTGGTGTTTTCTTTGCCTTTGGACTAGAAAAGATAGTCCCACATCGGCTACACCAAATGGTGAGTATCTCAATATAATGCATTGCTTGTGTTGAGGTGTGCACATGAGGTGTAGTGGGGCACAAGTTTGTGCCATGTGGAAGTATTTTCCTAGAAGGAAAAAGGATTAAATCCAACAAGGATGCAAGTTAATTTTTGTTGTACGGACTCAGACTCGGACACGGACTCCAGGATGTCTCGTGCATGCACGGGAGTGTTCGGGGGGTAGGCGTGGACTGGCACACTTCTATGCTGATTGTGGGATGATCTAAAATATCAAACTCTATTTTTGAGTATTGGTATTTTAGTCCCACATCGGATAGGAGAAGAGGTGAAGTCTCAACTCCACTCTATAAATAGAGCCCCTTGGCCTCCTTTGAAAGATGCACCAAGAAGAGAGTAAAGGGAGTCCGTAAAGTCTAGGAAGCCCGTTCAAGTCTCAAATATTGACTTACGAGCGTTCCAGAAGTTCTTCGTGAACTTGCTGGTTCCTGGAAGCTGTTCGTGCTCGTGTGGGGCGAATAAAGCTTTGAGCAACGGTGGTTCATTCACCCCAGCATCCCATTCTCGCCTGTCATCGCTGCTGTTGCCTTTTACAGTAACTTCTTTTTAGAAGCTCTACTGCCGATAATCGCTTGCACAAAAGTCTCTTTAGATTTTTTGTG
This sequence comes from Iris pallida, assembly GCA_029216955.1. Taxonomy (NCBI): domain Eukaryota; kingdom Viridiplantae; phylum Streptophyta; class Magnoliopsida; order Asparagales; family Iridaceae; genus Iris; species Iris pallida. The sequence continues at coordinate 7,095,431 of JANAVB010022596.1, read as the reverse complement.
TATTACGTAGAATCTTTTTAGATCCTCGTAATTCAGAATCCTCCAGGATCTCTGTTGCACATCTTCTTTAAGGTGTTGCATTTGAAACGTTGTCTTTACGATTGTTTCTGTTTCAGAATTTTCTATCGAAAATTGTGCCTCTGCACTAACAGTTTCTACTATTTTGATTCCTCCCCTCTTCAGATGAATCTGAACGAACATATTATGCAGTGGAAGTAAATTCTCCCTGTGATGAACTAGATCATGAACATCTCACTTAAGTATCGGTACTCGTGAAGCAAAAAAAAATAGAGAGAGAATTTGTATCACTGTAAAGAGGATAATTTATTTCTTGATGGAATGTTTGATGGTATCTTTTCATATCCTGACAGGGGAGTGCCTCGAAACTATTGTGCAACAAGCTACATACAATGCAGTTCAAGTATCAGCTTAATTTGATGATGCAGATGAGCTCATATCCGAACGACCTCCAGTCATTCTCTCAGCCTTTTCACCACGCTCGCCTGAGGATTTGTCAAAATCGAAGAAATTAAAAAGTTGAATTTGATTCTGGACGGAGATCACTAAACAAGAACGTTAGATAATTCCAACCCGAGAAACTGTAATGTTTCTTTAGACGAATCCTTCTATGAAATTGTTGTATTTTTTGCCTAAGGAAAGTAATTTGTATCTACTTGAGAAGGAATAAACTGATCAGAACCGAGTGCTGTGGAGATGTCTTAAAACCAAACTGATGCATTACCTGTACGAACTCTTATTATATCAGAAACAGGTATCACTGCAGAGAAAGAAAACTGCATCAGTACCAATATTCTAGAAAGAAAAAAAAATCGAAAGATCAAAAAAGTATATATGCGAAAATTGATAACTGACACGAACATCACGGGAGATAGAGAGAGAGAGGATACTGAAAAAGACTCGTGTTTTGATTTGAAGTTGAACTCATCATGTTTAGAGCCATTAACCAACAATTTAAACAGAGGAATGGATTCCTTAATAGACGTCTCGTCTTGGTTTTGCTGGTTGCTTCTACCCCTTAATTGACTTTCTTACAGGAGAACTACTGGTATAAATGTTTTTCCACCTAGTATAATAATCTGAGCCTCTATATCAACTTATCAAGTATGCAAACCAAGGAATCATAAGTCTACACAGTCGTATGGCAAAGCACAAAGACTGCATGTATATATATCATATTATTCTCAAATAATACATAAGATGTCAATACACTATTAGTTCCTTTCACGTTTCAGACACCAAGTTGTGTGTTTAAATGGTAAGAGAGAATAAATGGTGATATGAATCAAATCCTGGTCTTTTGTCTTACATCTGCAGGTATTTCTTTATAATTCTACGCATGAAGCGGGTCACCAGCAGGGCATAAGCATCTGTGCAATTTAAGAAACATGCTGGGTCAGATCTTCCGTAGAGAACTTTCCAACTAAAGGTTGCCTCTTCAATTACCACAAAATGGAGGGATGCTTCACAGCTTGTAAAGCTAATCATCAGTCCAAACTCTCTTACTCTCCCCTCTGAATTTTCCTTATAGTTATCTATGTTTTCTCTGCGTCTAGTACCAAAATATCAATTTGCTCAGGAAAATTCTACATCCATGCAGTGCAGCGAATTAAGTACTAGTGGTTGTTGTACCCTGGAAACAAATTGCATCATCTGAATTTGCGTACGGAGATAGAAGTGGTTATTGCTTCGCCTCATTATAGTTAACCTGGTCACTCAACTTTTCCAAAATACTCTAAAAGTCTACCCAAGAAAAAGATGTTTTCTATTGATGTAAGGTTTATCTTCTTTGAATATTGAGAAGCTTTTTGTTTATATCACATAAAAGAGATTGTAATTTGATATCAAAAAGAGACTAGGAACGTATAACAAGTCAAACTGTAAAGGGTAAACTTCTCTAAACCTTGTGGACTTGTCGTGACACTCAGACTCATTTTGAAAAGGGGACATCTGAGTGCCCCTGTGGTTTTGTGCTCTCTCCCAAAATTAATGCAACAGAAAAAACCAAATGCCTTAACTTCACAAACTAATCCTAGGAAAATAACCTACCGTCCTTTATTTATTTACCTTAAATAAGAGCATTTTAGAGCATTTTAGGTCAGTTTATAACATGAACGACTTGATCAATGGAATGAATGGGTATGTATAAACACACACACACAAATAGCAATAAAGTAAAACAAATCGTAGGGCACCTCAATGTCTATCTCATAAAAGGGAGGCTATCATCCATTAAAGTTTTAGAGGAATTTGCCCCAACTATGGTGGGATAGTAGGTAAGAATAAAAATGCAAACTACAAAAAGAATGCAATATTGTGAGTGCTTAAAATTTAGATATACTCTAGGCATCAAAAATTCATCTTAGTAAATATGTACATCATATCATCCAAGCATTTTCGTGTCAATATCACATTGACTACATAGCATGAGAAAGCTCCAGAAAATTAAATAAAAATTGATCGGATGTCAATCTGGGCGGGACAAACTTCTGCTCCCGAGGTAGCTATGAGCAAAAGAAAAAGGTCTCGCAATAAGGTAGACCTACCCTTTTGGTCATGCAATTTAAACCCATGCAACCAAGAAACACTCTTCAACTTCCCCAAGACTAGGAAAGAGTCTATAAAAAGAGACGAGATGATACTACAAGCCAAAGAACTAAAGAGAGACATCACAAGTATCACTATATATATACTAAGAGCTAAATTTCAACATAACACTGAATTCAAGCATGAAATCACATAAACTGCTCATACTCCTAAGGATGGGTTTATCTTGCTTATTTTGCCTGCTTTTGCTTCTTTTCACGAACAGCAACAAAAGTTGTTTGGTAACAGTTTCTGCTTATCTTTTGAAAAAGCTACTCATTTTTTGGGTAACGTTTGAACTTTGAAAGAAAGGGGAGTTTGTTTTCAAAAGCTGCTTCTGTATCTGTTGGAGTCCAGTCTGAATTTCGTAACAACATATTTGTGGAATCCAAATCTAATTAAATATTTGATTTGATTAGATTTGGATATCCGTAATTGGTATTGTGCTATTTTAGATATAATATGATTCTTAGTTTAGGAAATCCTATTATGATCTAAAATAGGATGTTGATGGAATATTTTAGACATAATAGGATTCCTATTTTATTACTATTTAGGAAATCATATTATGACTAGAATATGATTTTCTCATCCTATATATATGGGGTGAGGGTAAAGGCACAAAGCATAGCACAAAGTAAAGATTCGGAGTGCTCGTCCACAAGAAAATCTAAGAGAAAGTCTGTACTTTGCTCTTAGGACTTCGTCATCCAAGACAGAAGAAGAAGAATATCTAATCGAGGAGTCGTCAACTTCGGTTAGGAAGAGTGCTACGGGTTTGTGAGTGATCTCAATTGTAATATTCTGTTTTTCTTCTTGAGAGTGGTGAGAGGGTTGAACCCATTAGGGCAAAGGGTTCAATGTGAGTTCTGTCAATCTTGTAATTTCATATGAGTTATTAAAGGTTGGGATTTGTTCAGGTGACGTACGTCACCGCCATATACTTGTCTTCATCTTGTGTTTGGTGTCCGTTAGACAGGAGTTGGTTTTGATCAGGTGGGTTGGCAAACGCTTCCGCACGCGCCCAACAATTGGTATCATAGCTTTGGAGGTTCTGGCAACCATGTCTACGGAGCAGATGAACACTCGTATGATTACCCTCACAGGGGAGAACTGGACGATTTGGAAGCCAAAGATGGAGGATCTACTCTGGTGCAATGACTTGTATGGTCCTTTGGAGGACAACAGCGCAAAGCCAACGAACAAAGCTGCTGAAGACTGGAAACGACCGGATCGAAAGGTCGTTGGATTCATCCGCCAATGGTTGGATGATTCGATGTTTCATCACGTGTCCATGGAGAGTTCGACAAAAGCATTGTGGGAGGAGCTGCATTCGTCGTACGAAAGGAAGACAGCTGGCAACAATGCGTTTCTTATTCGCCAACTCGTCAACTCGAAGTACACGGAGGGTGCCCAGTGGCACAACATCTGAACAAGGTTCGGGGTATCATCAATCAGCTGTCTGCGATGAAGATAGTGATTGATGATGAGCTTCAGGCCCTACTGCTCTTGAGTTCTCTGCCGAAAAGCTGGAAGACGTTGGTGGTGTCGGTGAGCAACTCCGCGCCTGATGGAGTTGTCACGATGGATGCAGTCAAAAGTAGCTTGTTGAATGAGGAGGTCTGACGCAAGTAAGTGGAATCATCGCAGGAGTCCGCTCTGGCAGCTTCCTACGGGAAGGGAAGACCCAAGTCACAGGCGAGGACGGGGGGGAGTTCTCGGGATCTTGAGATTTCGGACACGAAGGTGGACAGGTTCAAGAGTTTGAATCTCGTGAGAACCGCACCGTCCGCTTGGTTGGGCCAGCCAAGGGTGAAGAAACTCGTCAGAACGTTAACACTTTCCGATGGAGGATGGAAGTCGGGGACAGACAGCCGAGACTTACGGTGAGACTGATCGTCAGAGACTTCGGTTTTGGTCATGCTATTGATATCGGCAGGATTCCAGTAGTGAAGGAGGTGCTTCGCATGACAGCTAGTGTCGACGTGACGGTCGAGGAGCTGGAGACGAAGGAAGATGCAAAGCAGCTCGGGATATCGGAAATCAGTGGCATGGGGGAGCAGGAATTCTGTCGTAGGACGATAAGTATGGAGTCTAGTTGAGGACCCATGGGGTCAATACCCTCTCATCAGACTGGAGGGAGAGATTGTTGGAGTCCAGTCTGAATTTGGTAACAACATATTTGTGAAATCCAAATCTAGTTAAATATTTGATTTGATTAGATTTGGATGTTGTACTATTTTAGATATAATAGGATTCTTATTTTAGGAAATTCTATTATGATCTAAAATAGGATATTGATAAAATATTTTAGGCATAATAGGATTCATATTTTATTACTATTTAAAAAATCATATTATGACTAGAATATAATTTTCTCATCCTATATATATGGGGTAAGGGTGGAGGCACAAAGTAGAGATTCGGGGTGCTCGTCCACAAGAAAATCTAAGAGAAAGTCCGTACTTTGCTTTTAGAACTTCGTCATCCAAGACAGAAGGAAGAAGATCTAATCAAGGAGTCGTCAACTTCGGTTAGGAAGATTGCTACGGGTTGGTGAGTGATCTCAATTGTAATATTTTGTTTTTCTTCTTGAGAGTTGTGAGGGGGTTGAACCTATTAGGACAAAGGGTTCAACGTGAGTTCTGTCAATCTTGTAATTTCATCTGAGTTATTAAAGGTTGAAATTTGTCCAGGTCACCGCCATATACTTGTCTTCGTCTTGTGCTTGGTGTCCGTTAGACGGGGTTGGTTTTGATCAGGTGGGTTGGCAAACGCTTCCGCACGCGGCACGCACCCAACAGTTTCTGCTTTTGAAAAGCAGCAGCAATGCCATACCACGACTAAACCATAACTAATCAAGCGGAGGCCTCATATTCCTTGGGAAGGTTGTGTGTGGTTAGGAGGAGGTTTTGTTTTGGGGCTTACGTAATTACAAGCTCATGACAGTAAAATGACCTATTTGCCATTGAACTTTGATGGAAATCCAAGGGAGTATGAATAGAAAGAAGAGTGAAGAGCAACCTGAAACAATTGAGGACTAAAAGTAGCTGGCTATTAAGCATTCACACATAATAAGCAGTAGGACTATTCTTCATTCAATGAGGTTTGACATTCAAACAACCAAGATATGAGGAGTATTAGAAGGGCCACAAATCAAGAAGCCTAAGGTAATTGGTTGCAAAATACTAAAATAAGTTAAATAAGGAAGACAGATTTACAGGGTTTTTTAACGACAAAAGCCACGAGTAAGAAAATCATTAGTATAATATAATATAATATAATATAATATAAATAACAATAATAATAATTATTGTATTAATAATAATAATAATAATAGTAATTTGTTATATTATAAAAAGCAGCAGGGGCAATACAATCTCTATTACTCCTATTGGAGCATCTAACCATGTACCTTTTAGGAAAAAATATACAGTAAAAAAGCAAAAGGATACTATTCCCAAAAAGCAGCAGCATCATTTAAATGGAAAATTCTTATAGAAATCAAATAAAAGAAGATCAAATTGTACTTACATTAGAAATTGCTAACGGCAAGAGTTATAACTAATTCAAGTTTGTTGTTTGTCTAAAAGAACTAAGTATCACTGGAAGTGTGCGCTAGTGAATGCCAGATATGGCAATGTGGTAAAAGCAGTAGAATGTGCTTACAGAATATCTTGCCATCACCAATTTCTCCAGTTCTTGCTTCCTCGATTATTTTTTCAATTACCGCCTCAACCTATTACACAAAAGAAATTGAGGTGATAGGAGGAGAGAGAAATATATCTCAAATAGCTAGATTATGATCAGATAAACTACAGACGCGAGGTGGAAGCATAAAAACAAGAAACTAGATGCTCCGACCTTTCCTTCATATTCTCTGCACCTTATCTGTAAGCCAAAACTTAAATGTCCGATAGGCAGGTCAAATAAAAATGTAGTTTACACATCAAATTTATTTTTAATTGGATGAAATTTGTCTGTTTAAACTGCATACCACAACACACATTTATAGCATTTTGGACTCCAAAAGAAACCTTGTAGTTATCTTTTTAAAATGAACATGACAAAAATCAACACCTAATACACTTTATGATAATTATAAAACCTAGGCTTTCAGAGTTTACACGGTCTGTCATATGAATTGCTTTTTATATCAATCAACTCCACTGAGTACCAGGTTAAGACTTAGCAGGCTAAAAGCCCTTTGATGACTTCAATGATTACTCACTGACTTACAAACTTGTGCCATATTGATCCTTACAGTTGCTTTTATCAAATTGTCTTCTTGAATATACATAAGCAACAGAGGAAGTCTTCAGTTACGGCACAGATTGGTTGTCATAACCCTAAACTAGGAAACAAAAATGGAGAGCTTTGGTTTTCTTTTAATACACTCACTCCAGTCCAAATTGCTCCATCGTCTGTCTTTTCATGCTCACTATAGGTAAACCACCACTATCCATCACATGTATTGAATAATTTGAATAATATAACTGTATAACTCTCACCAACACTCTAGAGTTTTGGTACAGTGGCATGGACTTTAAAACATGATAACAAAGTAACCCATATTTAATCTATCTGGCACCTCATGGACACGTCCTCGGTGATCATAGCAGGGAGAAGAAAAGGTCAATCATCTACATCGTGATGTGTGTGTGTGTGTTTTCTTTTTTTGCATCTTCTTCTTCTGTCTTGCTCTTTGCTTGGTGTGGAAAGAACTAGTCTCGGCTTAGGGTTAGTTTTCTTCCTCTTTGAACAAGGGTTAGGGGTATGTATTTTTGTTTTATGGATCTATGTTTATGACTCATGGCGACTAGAAGTTAGGGTTAGGTTTCTAGATCTAGGGTAAAAAATAAATCGTGAGTTAGGGGAGTGGTTAGATTCTTTAGATGTATAGCTAGAGTTTGATCTGAACTAGAGTAAGGGATTGCTAGTGATGGGGATGGGATAGGGAGAAGTAGTTGAGAACCAAAGGCTAAAGCTAGGGTTAGGTGTTTTGGTACTAGAATTTGGCGAAGAAGTGGGTTAGAGTTAAGTTAAATGTTGGCAGTTGGATCTGGAATAAAATATAGGGTTAGGATTAGGGCTAGGGAGGGGAGGAGATGGAGGTTGTGGTGGTGGAGAGGGATGGGGAGGCAGGTGGGTAGAGGCCAAGTGGTGAAGGCAAGGGTGTGGCAGAGGCTAGGCTGAAGATAAGGCTAGGTAGTTTAATGATATAGTGCCTACTCCTCTGATGACCCAACTAAGAGGCATTTGGTTGGCTGTAAATAGAAATGCATGGAACATTTGTTGCATCATTTCCACCAATTTCAATATTTCGTTTGATGTAAATGTGGAATTGGTGCAACAAATGTTGCATCATTTCCTCCAACTACCGCACAAATGTTGCAGACAAAATGTCTGCAATATCACTTTCACCACAACATTTGCAACATCATTTACTTTATTTCCAATGATTCTTTATTAATTCAATGTCATGAAGTCACAACCAAACAGTGGATTTCCATTTACTGAAACAAAATTTGCAGCCATACATGCTAAGTAAATCATTCCGATCAATGTATTTGTAAATCCCGAAACATCATTTAAATGCAACCAAATGAATTTGCAACATCACTTACAACAAGAAATGCTACATGCAACATTTGTTGCTTGGGATTTCCATTTACGGGAAACCAAACAGCCCCTAAATGAATTCATTTCATTAGTTGGAGTGAGTACTTGGTACTTATAGGAAATGATAAGACCCCACTTTGTTGACCATCCAATGTGGAACTAGAAGAATCTAACTAAAAGGAGAATACACATGGACTCTTTTAGAACATGGATCCATAAGCCCAGTCCCTAAATCTATTATATAAGAGTAAGGATCCACATAGGGAAACGCATGTTGATAGGATGCCGTGCTCCTCGTGTTTGTGTACTTGATAAGTAGCCAGCATAGCAGTTTCCGTTAGGAACATACCTGGTCCTTAGAAACCACTACTTCCATTTTAACTTTAGCCACAAATTTGTCTTCTGAAAACTCGGATCCTAACACACCAAATATTAGAAGTAAATTGAATGTAAGTAGTTATGCAGCATAAGTAATGTCAATAGCAAAAACTCTTGCAGAGCAACATGCACATGCTACGTCTATGTGATTGTGCCTGTGCATGTCTCTTTGTGCAACTTTAGTAATTGTTCTGCATAAGGTCAATAACCACAGAATATGCTAGTAGAGCACTATGTACATGAGTGCACAATGTGGTTGTGTGCGTGTGCATATGTACGTCGGAGGTACTACTTCAGGATTGGATCTTTATGTATATGTAGTTTATAATAGAAAACTCCATGGAAAGAATGAGACATGGACTTGTGCTATTTGAAATATAAGGAAAAAAAAAGTTGAATTGTCTTCTCAGGGTTGTTTTCAAAGTACTTCATAGACCTGAAAGCCCCCTACACATGAGAATAATTAACATGCAACAAAAGATTCTGGTTTCAAATACCCGACCAGCAAAGATCTAAGCAAGGTAAGATAGCACTCAAAATGGAACTATGAACTATGAAGGCATTGACATCGGCCACATTACCAAAAGGTTTAGTTTGTTGTAATAAAAGGCATCACCTACATTTTATATGGTGTTAAAAATACACTACGAAGAATTGAGATCGTTCTAATCAACCCACTCGTGGAGTAAATACTTACCACCATGTCTCTCTGTCGATCCACCTTGAGCTCCGAATCCCCGAACATCAGAAACTGTTACTCCTCGAATTCCCATCTTCAACAACCCCTGTGATCTCACCACACAAGAAACAATTCAGACAAAAGAAATTTATTGAAGTCAAGCACAACATAACAATCATGTTGGCCATAACAAAGACGCGTTCCCCACTCACCGATGAAACATGTGGGACTCGCCATGGCCTTCCTCCAAATTCACAATCACAACACACAATTTGAGCATCATTAGAGAGAAAAAAAAAATCATGAGTTTGCCAAAAATCCATATATAAATAAGGCTTTTTGTATGTATACCCTCTAAATATTCATAATTCTATTGATGTTCTTTTAAAAATGGGCTATTTAGTTTTATGGTCTCTTATAGTATTTGAAATTTGCATTTAGGTCTTCATATTGTCCAGAAGAGGGTCTAGGTCTTGTCCTGACGGTTGACTTTGTAATGCCCCTCTCCTAGCGGTGGCATTATATTGCTATAGATGTCGTTTGCTGGCTCAAGTAAGAGGAAAGCTTTCGGTAAGAGCTCCCTTGTTAGGACATGAAAACGTTTTATCATAGATGAGTGGGCAAGACTTCGATTTTAAATTCTTTTGCGATTAATAATGAATCCAAAAAGAATAATTTCATAGCTTCTATATTAATAATGTATGGTTGCTATACTCGTTAAAGAAAGAGAGAACAATTTAATAGACTATGTATCGTATGTTGTTAAAAGAAGAAGGATTACATACTTGAATCATAGACCGTTAACACGATTGAAAGAACTATTTCTATACTTGTTAAAGAAAGATAGAATGATTGCATGCTTAAGTTAGACTGTGAATACAATTGAAAGAATTGTTGCAATGTATGTTAAAGAAAAAAATGCTTTCATATTCCTTTATCATATGTTGTAAAGATTGAAGTGTATAGAAAATACCGTACTGTTTGTAAGAAAATGATACGAAAGAAATAAAGGGAACACGACATGGCCGTCAGAATGAATGGAAGGAAGAACAGAGATACGACTCTATGGTTTGAAAGAAAGATAGAAAGAAATAATTTAGGTGGCATTTAGATATTGCTTCGCATTGTTTTATTTGATATAAGTTGTATATCATGCATTGGTCTTGGACAGCTTGTGCACAAGGTTTAGTCCCTCGAACGATTTTCGGGACACTGGTATCATGTCGGCCTAGGAGAGATAGGACACCCTGAGACTTGTACGTCCTTGCGATCGGGGGAGTGTTATGTCTACTAGAGAGATGGGCTTGTACGTCCAAACTTCTAATTATGGAAAGTCACCCATGGACCATCATGTAGTTAGGTCGTATGCTACGGATAGCATTCTTGTTAGCATAACAGGTTGATGCATAGACAGACAAAAAAATATAGAAATTGTATGTGCAAACTGTTTTAATCCTTGTTTGTTGCAGGAATGGATAGTCGGTCATGGGTAAGAATTACTGTATAAGTGATGTTTTTATTGTTTCATGTTTCTTATTATGATTATTCCTTAAAAAAATGTATTAAGTATAACAGAAAAATTGTTGTAGCGATAGAAAATTATATAAAATTGGCCAAAACGAAATATGTTTCACAAAATTTTGGAAAGAGAGGTTCCGTCAGACGGTCTGGCAGAAATTGAACATGGTTCGGTTTTGTTGGTTTGGTTTTGATTTTCTTTGGTTTTGGATTTTTTCTGGTTGGTTTTATTTGGTTTTTTTAGTTTGTTTTTTTTATTTCTTGTTAGTTTGGTTTACTTTGTCAGTTTTGGTTTTTTTGAGTAGTTTGGTTCTAGGTTGGTTCGAAAGTTTTAGTTTATTAGATTTTGTTTGTTTGTTAGAATTATGTAACAGAAAATTTGTTATAGCGATATTATATTTGAAAAATATTAGCGTGAACGAAAAAGTTGGAATAATTTACAGAAAAATGAACATATACGATTTTCGTCAGTGCTACTGGCAAAAATTGGACATTATGGTGGGTCTTGTTAGTTTGGGTTTCTTTTGTTATAGTTTTATTTGTGGGGGTGAAGAAGAGTTGACTTTGTTGATTTATTGTTGGGTTGGTTTATTTTTTAGTTGAGGCTAACGGCTAGTTCCTAACTGTTTACTCTAACGTTCATTTTGACCGATTCTCTCTCACGTTCAATTCCAACGTTCATCTACACACCTCTATAAATTCAAGACGTGTAACACAATATCAAACCAACAACTTTCCTAAATAAAACCAACAAAACAAACAAAAATAAACCAACAAAACAAACAAACAAAACCAAAACCAAACCATACTTAATTTTAGCCAGACTGTCTGGCGGAAATTGGACATGTCCAATTTCCGTCAAACAATCTGACGGAAACTTCCTCTCCCCCAAATTTTTTGAAACATTTTTCGTTTGAGCCAATTTTTTATATTTTTATATTGCGGCAGCAAATTTTATGTAAGTATAATGTTGATATCATGTTCCTAAGAAAAAAAAATTATATTAAGTGAAATGTTGTTATTATGCCCCCCGGAATGAATATGGCTTAAGATAAATGTTGCATTTGGTAAAAGTATAATTGAATGTATATTGTTCAAGAAATAGATCTAATGCTTGAATGAATGAAAGAAGAAAGTACGGCTTTTAATTAAGTTTTCAAAATAAAATTTGGCTCTTGATTAGTATTGACATGAAATGGGAGTAGGTAAAAGATAGAAAGACCACCTTCATAAAAGAAATACTTTCTCACATGATTACTTAGTATCTGATTTATGTTGAGTCTAGTTTTGGCCGCTCACCAGTACATTTTCCGGTGTACTGACCCCTCCTCCACACATCATGAACTTTTTTGTTGAACTTTTTGAGGCGGAAGAAGACCATCTTCCTTTGGAAGCTAGAGATCTAAATGCGTATGGTTTATTGTATAAAAAATTATAATGTATGGAACAAAGTTATTGCTTTTCAGTTTCAAAAGTTGTAAGCCAGTTGGCATGTTCAGTTGGCTAATGAAAGCCCTTTGTAATTATTGCAAGTTATGAATAAAAGAGAATTTGTTCTCGTCTCATTGTTGTTATTTGGTTTTATGTTTTATAGTTCCACTGCTTTCATCTATATTCAGTTTATTTTGTTATTGTGCAAGTCCGTGGCTTGTACAAGCGTTAGGCTTGTACGACATCACATCCAGTGGAGATTTGTCGATCCTCCGGGATTATGGAGTGACATACTTGGGTTGACCGTCCAAAATGGAGACCTAAACGCAAATTTCGAATATTATATGAGACCCTAAGACTAAATGCAAATTTTGAATATTCTGGAGACCTAATAGAAGATATCTTACGGTCTGCCCAAGTCAACTGTCAAGACGAGACATGTACCCTCTTCTGGAATAAACACAAATTTCGAATATTATACGGGACGCTAAAACTAAATAACCCTCTAAAAAGTAAAAAATTCTAATTGTATGTGTACCTTAAAAAAAAATTCACAACTTAAACCTCATTTGAAAGAACAAATGTAGAGATGTTCGAGGATGTTTATGACAAGGATATCAACTATACATATAATTATAAAATTTACAAGGATATGTGTACAAAAATGGGATTTTTGGAGGGATTACATGCTAAAATGTAAAAACCCTAACCAACCAAGAAAATCTTAGTTTTGGGAAATTTGGCACCTGAGGATAGCTTCGACCTTGTAGAACTTCACATCCAGATCCAGAGAGTAATCTACCAAAACAATGTCATTAATCATAAAATTACAAGTACCCATATCAAAATTCCTTAAGATAGAAATTTCTAACTCTACATCGAAAAATTGACATACCAATAGAAGAAACTAGCAAAGCTACATCTGCCCATTTCAAATTCGGATCAAATAAACAAAATAGAGAAGAAAAGATCCAATCTTTTCTCACCAGGAGAGCTCTAAGCTCCGGTTACCGGAAGTGCCTACGAAAATTTTGGGGTTGGGGTTTTGAGCTTTCCATTTCAAAACCCGACCAACATATAAAACCAAACACCGACTGCGAGTGCTCGTGTCGTGTCCGATTCGTATCCGACACGGACGCGGCACCGATTTCTTGAGTGTCAACTATCAACAGAGTGCCATCTCGAATTTAGACTAAATAAACAAAATCGAGAATGAAAGCTTCCATCTTTTCTCACCGGGAGAGCTCTGTGCTCTGATTGCTGGGAGAACGGAAGTAAAGCTGGAGACTTTGATCTTCCGATTTGTGGGGAAAGCCCTAAACGGGAGGGATTTTTGTTTGGGGAATGGAAGGAGGGATTCAGTAGGAGAAGCGTTGAAGGAAGACAGAGCTGTCGTTGGGACGATGACCGCCATTGTTCTCCTCTTGAGCTTCTGATGTCGCTGCCACTTGTTGCAACTACTATTAAAGAAAGGCTATTTATTGGGGCGCTGCGAAAGATACTCGGAACTACTCAACTATCGAAACTAGTTCACTATTGTGCAGGGCCGAGTCAGGATTAAAATAATAGATGAGTCGTAGTATTAACTCTCTCCTGCAGGATCTCGTTTGGTTTGCGGAATGGAAGGGAAAGATAAATTAATTTTTTGTCATCTTTTTTTTCTTTGGAAAATTTTAGTTTTATTTATTTATTTTTTTTGAAAACATTTATTTATTTTTTGATGTTTGAAAATGTCAAAACATTTGAAAATGAAAGTGAATACTTCAATATGGAAAAGTGATTATTTGCTTGGATGGATGTAATCACTTTCTTCTCTAATTTTATTTTCATTAGAAATCACTTTCCTTTCCTCCTCAATCCTGGCATCCAAACATATGAAAGTAATTAGGCATCGTTTGGCTCACGGAAAGGAAATGAATTTCCTTGTATTTTTCATGGGAATGGAAAAGTAGGATTCATGTCACATTTTCTTTCCCTTAATTATTTGGTAAAACAAGGAAACTAACTAGGAAAGGAAAGCAAAATATAACAATATTCCAATAATACCCTTACCTTTAAAAATAAAAATAGTATCGTAAAAAATAACATTAATGGTAAAATAAGCAATGACACATGGTTACTTTTGTAATAAATGTTGGGAAAAGAGGGGGGAAAATCAATCCCATGGGTCTTGAGTAGAACCATATTCCCACCAATTTTTTTCCTTGTTAGGAAATTGATTTCCAAGTTTGTGGCTACCAAACAAAGGAAAGGAACAACTTTCCTTTCTTGGTTCCTTAAATCCGTGAACCAAACGAGGCCTTACTTTCTTTTTCCAACTCGGAGATTCTGCCAAATGAGGTCTAAGCCCCGTTTGGTTCGCGGAATGGAAGGGAAAGGAAATCAATTCCTTGTCATTTCCTTTCCTTTGGAAAATTCTATTTACCATTGATTTTCCTTTCCGATGTTTGAAAATGTCAAGGAATTTGGAAAGAAAAGAGATTACTTCAATGTGGGAAAGTGATTCCTTGCTTGGATGGATGGAATCATTTTCCCCCATAATTTTTCTTTCATTGAGAATCACTTTCCTTTCCTCCTCAATTCCTTTGGCACCCAAACATAGGAAAGTAATCACTTTCCTTTCCCAACCCGGAGATTCCGCGAACCAAACGAGGCCTAAGAGCATCTCCAACCGTATTGTCCTGTTTTGTGTTGTGATTCTTACTTGGCAAGAGACACAAGATAATGTCTTCTATAGGTGGCAAGAATATATTCACTAGGGGTGCAACTCGGACGGGTTGGGTCGGACTTGAGGTCAACCCGAGCCCAACCCAATGAATCATAAGTCTAGCCTGAGCCCAAGCCCGGCCCGACATCAGGTTCAACATATGAAGTCCAAGACCGAGCCCGGAGGATCGGGTTGAACTCAGGTTGGGTTGGGTCGGGTACATCTGGTTTATCGGGTTCTAATATAATATTTGAAATAATTTTAAACAAAAGTAATATTAGACACATAATCAAATAACAATCAAGTCTTGGTCATTACAAAATACAAACTGAAATAAGATTCAGGATAATGAGTTGAAGAGTTTTGAGTGGAGAAATTTAGGATTTAAACTTTTTTATTTAAGAAGTTTATATATATATATATATATATATATATATATATATATATATATATATATATATATATATATATATATATATAACTTCCACTTGGATTCGAACTCCGCCCACAAGGGCCACATGCCTCCACACTAACCACTTGGACTAGCGGTCATTGGCATATATATATATATATATATATATATATATATATATATATATATATATATATATATATATATATATATATATATATCGGGTTTCGGGTTCTTCGTGTAACCCGACACATGAACCCGAGCCCAATCAGACTTTTGATCGGGTTCAAATATTTTAACCCGAATCCGAGTCCGAACCCGAGTATCTTCAACCCTAACCCAACACATTAACGGGTTTACCTGATTGGGCTCGGGTTTGGCCCCGCACCCCTAATATTCACAAAAGTCAATGAGTTTGAAAAGTCTTCTCAAATGCAAAAGTATGAGAATACAATACAAAATATTTTTTTACAACTTCCAAGACAACTTTTACTCTTCTACATTTTTTATAAAGATTTTTATTCACAATTGATGATGTGGACATAAAGTCATTGTGAAGTGCATTGTCTAGATCTAGACAACCTGTCACGACCCGCACCCTAGAGTAAGGGCACGAGAAATGGGTACGTCCAGCCTACGCCACAGTGTCGGCGGTAGAACGCTGTCCTAGGTCAAACATCTAACAAGATAAAGGTACCTGTACAGTATATACACTCCGAATGGAGGTGACATAGCAAATACAGTCTCAATCACATCTAAGGTAGAGCATGATAAAAGATAGATAAAATATTAAATCCACAAAGAGATACCACAGATAGAAGTCTAAGTGTCTAAGATACACAAACCCAGAAAACATCTCAAATCTCAAATACAGTAATCCATAAAGTAAATACAACTCACGACAACTAAAATAACTATCTATACAACCTCTACTGTGTCTCCTCTAGGCTAGCAGGCAACCTCCAAGCTATCTGTAAAATTTATCAAAAGGTCCAGTCAGGACAGGAGCGAGCACAAAACATCTCACGCAGTTCATATCAAGTTAGGAAATATAAAGCATGCAATAGAGTAAGATACAAGAAACAAAGAAAGAAGAATGTATATGAAAAACAACAGAGATTTGATAATAGGAAATATCTATATATGATAAGTAAGAACCGTAAGCAATATTTGATTTAGAGTACAATATGGTTATGTAAACGGTTTAGGACAATGCAATGGTAACTCCATTGTACGTGAGTGCACAATGGACATATACAATAGTTATACAATGTTGCACAATATGATTTGATTACGTAACCAATTCTACTCTTCCTTCCTAATCAATACACAAGGATCCACTCCAGTTACGTTATCTTATACAATAGTGTACAATATTATATAATAGATGTACAATGTTATACAATAGTTGTACAATGGTCTATCCATGGGACTCATGTGATAATGAGAGTACAATATGCACAATGAGTATACAAGGATAAGGGTATTCAATAAATACAATATGTAAGTGAAACGCACATCACAATATATATTTAGTGAATACAAGGGGATAACATCTCAAAAGAAGATCCATATAGTACCAATCCGTGATAACAATCGTGTCAGCATCAAGTACAGTAATCTAGAGCAAGAATGTAAATTCAGACAAGTATGAAACGGTCAGAGAATGTACTCGCCTGATAACCTGAACAGCTGATAGGTATAGAGGTCCAAACTGAAGCCACATATTCCTATTTAGAGCAACACAGGTCAAGATGTATACGAGAGATGATAAATGAAATGTACAATGCATCTGCATGCTGTCTAGGTCAAACTAGACTAAAGTCAACACTTTGTCAACTCTAGTCAACCACACTAGTCAAATTAGGTCAACTAGGTCAAGTCCTAGCCCACAAGTCTAACAAGTCTCACTAGGCCTAACCAAGCCTAGGCTAGCACTCACACAATCACAAGACAATGTGAACCACAACAATGCATAATATAAAATAGATAATATATATAAATACATACCTTCATACATACATGCATATCCACATTACATATATATTTATATATATAGGCCTATGTTACATCATGCATATTTACATAGTTACATAGATATATACATTCATGCATATTTACATACATACTTTTATACATTATATATGTTAACATTCATTACAATGCATTATATTTTACTTATACCTTTGATTGATTCATTCATTCATATATGACATTCATTCATGCATATTACATACTTACATGCATCTATACATTATATACATTGTATATAACATGTAAAAATAGAAGAGAAAAAAGGGGGGAAAACTGAAATGGAAAGGGAAGGGAAGGAAAATGTAAGGATCATGCTTGCATCATATATTCTACATTACCATACATGCTATCATTATATATTACATTATATTATTTATATATTATGCATTCATATCTATCATTACATGTATACCTTGCATTCATATCTAGCATTCATTATATACTTTCATGCATACATTGTATATCATTCTTTCATTCATGTATTTATGCATTGCTTACATACATTATATTAATTACATTCCTACATGCTTGCATTCAACCATATATATACATTAATGTAAAGAGGATATATATCATATATATATCATTTCATTCATCTAACATATCATGTATTACATACTCTATATTTATTTATACCCATACTACATAGGCTCATAGGTTACACAAATGCATATATCGTATAGTCACTCTTCTACTTAAAACCAATACTGTACCAATTGGGCCTCTACTTGTCACGACCCGCACCCTAGCGTTAGGGCACGAGACGTGGGAACGTCCAACCTACGCCGCAGTGTCGACAGTAGAACGCTGTTCTAGGTCATAATCACATCTAAAATAATATGCTATACTCTCCAGACGGAAGACAAACTCATAAGGATACTATCTCAATCACAACTCTAAAGATAGATAACAGCACGATAAAATAGATAAGATAATCCACAAGAGAGAGAATCAGGAGTGATAGTAAAACAGTTTCTATTAAACAAACACAAGATTTCAAATACAACTCTTAAGACAGACAATAAAGAAAATGAACAAACTCTAGGTAAATACTCCAATCTCTACCAGTGTCCTCTAGGCTAACTGTGAACTCCAAGTACCTGTAAAATTTTATCAACGGGTCCAATCAGGACAGGAACGAGCACATATCTCTCATAACATTTCATATCAGGAATGGACATATAAAGCAAGCTATAGAAAACTATACATGAATCGTTGTAAAGAGAAATCAACAAGAGAGAAGGTATAACTGAGATATAATATGATAAATAAAGAATATAACCTTCTACGTGAATCAGAGCATGAATTGGTTATGTAAACAGCTTGGGTTGCACATGGATACAACTATGGAATGCACATGGATAACTACTGGGGATAATGATCACATAACCAACTACACTCTCCCTGTCCCCAACCAATACACAAGGATCGAAATATGTTATGTTATTGCACATGGATAACAACTACTGTATACATGGGGCTCATATGGTCATGAGTGTACATGAATAACACATGAGTGCACATAGATAAAAGTGAATACATGGAGTACATGATGAACATGATAAAGTACATAAAACATGACATACTCGATGTATCCGAGGGGATAACATCGCATGAAAAGATCCATAGGGTACCGATCCGTGTGAACGTCGTGTCAGCATCAAGTATACTAGTCTATAACAAGAGTACATATCCAAAGAAGTATGAAAAGATCAGAGAATGTACTCGCCTGGTAATCCAAGCCGCTGATAAATGTAGATGTCCAACTGGAGTCAAAGTGTCCTATTTAGAGCAATCACAAGTCACAAAAGAGTCTAACATGAAATAAAAGTAATCTACAGTGCATTCTAGATAATTCTAGGTCCTTCTAGGTCAAAGTCTAATCAACAAGTCCACTAGGTCAACTAAAGTCAAATTAGAGTCAAACTAAAATCAACTAGTCAAGTTCTAATTCAATCCGGGTCAAACTAAGTCAATGGTTGACCTATAGTTGACTTTTGGTTAATATAGTCAACTTGGTCAAAAGGGGGATCAACTCTAGTCTCTAAGTATTAAACTATGAGGTTTTACTAATTCCGAATTACGGAAAAATAGGAATTGACTAACTAATGGTGACACCTAGAGAAAATATCTACAAATATTGTCGGATGATAAAATAAATATTACCAACGTATTCAGAAGGGTCAAATCAGCTAGGATTGCCTGTCCTTAAGTCCAATTCTGGAACAGGGGCAAAACGGTAATTTCGGGCGAAAACGATGTCCGTCGTTGGACTCGCTTTGCAACGAAAAGCGTGCCAGAGTCAACAGTCTCTAAAGTCGTCAAACTATATGTCTACGGATCCAGTTTTCCGATACGAACCCAACCGTATGTCCAAAGTTGGATTCTGGCGGACCATGCACAAAATCGCCCGTTGAGTGGGACCGTGGGGCCCGCAAAACGACGTTCGATTCGACTGTCTCAGATTTGGACCAAACTTGGCATGCAGGACCAGAAAAACGATACGGTCCTGATGGCGTAAGTTTTGTCTCGATCAGACGAACGTGCACAAAGTAATTGGAGAATTTGCAAAGTGCACGATACAGGAAATTTTGACGGATACGCATCAAATTCGTCGCGCACACGCGACCAATTTGAATTCCGTCAAAGCTCACACAACCACGAAACCATTACGCAGCTTTCGATGCTTTCGATTCACGACCACGTCGTCCCGATTGGCGTGACGCATATCATGTGGAACAATTTTTAAGTTTTGAAAACAGATTTTTTGGGAAACTTTGGGATTCGATTTCTCGACGCTCAGTCGATGATTTCAAATTCCACAAGAAGGGATACGAAGCCCTATATGTTGTCTAAAAGTCTCTTCAAAAAGTTTTCCTAATATGTTTCTGGATCGATCGAAATCGATCGTCGAACAGGGGTTCTTGGACTGAAAATAGTGTTCTGTTTCGGGGTGGTTTTTCGCCGACTTCGAGTCGATATCTCGGGCAACCTATCGCTGAATAATTAAATCTACCTAAAGGAGAATCAAGAGGGAAATATTGAGTCCATACCTGAACAAACGGTTCGAAGAACCGTCGACCATGCGCGGAGAAATCTCGCGATGAATCAGCCCATCCGTGCACTGCTGCTGTTGTTGGTTTCAACTCCACGCGCGCGCGCGCGCCCGCGCGGCCGTGGCCGTGCGCGGTGGCGGCGCCGTCGGCGATTGGGCCGCCCAGGTGAGGGGCTGGGGGTGGCGCGTGGTCGAGCCTCATCTAGGGTTTTGGTTTCTCTTCGTTTGCTGCTGTAGTCGAGTACTCGGCTTTCTCTCTATATATACCTATGATATATTCCTATGGGTTCTCGGGTTAGGTTAGCTAGGAGGTGCTTGGGTGTTGGGGTGTTTAAGCTGTGCTCGGTTCGGATTCGTGGGGGGAGTCGGTTCTTGGGGTGTTCGGTTGTAAGGGATTAGTAAAGGGGCCTGGCTCGGGTTTGCTTATGTCTATTATTGCTGTTGTTTGTTATTCCTTTTTCTCTTTCTCTTATCCTATTTCTTATATATATATATATATATATATATATATATATATATATATATATATATATATAAAATAATATATATATATATATATATATATATTATTTTATATATATATATATATATATATATATATATATATATATATATATATATATATATTAAAATATATATATATATATATATATATATATATATATATATATATTTTAATATATATATATATATATATATATATATATATATATATATATATATATATATATATATATATATAACACATATACGTAAATATATAATATATATTTATATATATAAATGCATGAATACACATAATACTTATATATATATATATATATATATATATATATATATATATATATATATATATATATATATATATATATATATATATATATATATATAATATGTGAGTATTTGTATATATATATATATATATATACAAATACTCACATATTATATATATATATATATATATATATATATATATATATATATATATATATATATATATATATATATATATATATATATATATATATATATATATATATATATATATATATACACACACATATACTTATATTTATTAGACAATAAAATAATATAACAATAAAATAATAATATTAGATAACAATCTCAATAAATAATAATAATAATAATAAAACCCATTTTGTATAAATAACCAAATATCTAGAAAATATCGTTAAGTCTACCCAAAAAGCTAGAAATATTTGTACATACCTAAAAGTAGGTCTACATAGGCTTGGGCTTAGTTTGGGTCAAATTTGCACTAGTTTGGTACAACCGGGTTCTCTGAAACTAGATATTATAATTAATAAATAAATAATCTTCGATAAGGGTTACGTCACAACTTGGCCTGGTTTTCCTAGTTAGGACATCACTATGGCTCGGTCTTCTCTACCAGGGCTAATACACTAGTCAAAGCATGCCATTGCACTACCCGTGCCATAATTCCTAGTCACCTTGTACTCCAAATCTTAACCATGGCTAAAATCATCTACCGTAATAATTAATTAAAATAATTATTCATAAAAATCTAAAAATCACCATTTTAATTAAAAATAAAAAAAATTCAAAATTTCGGGAAGGGAGGCTACACTACTAATTCTAAGATTAAAGTAATTGTATCCCTTTGTGTTAGCTTTCCGAAACTTTAAAAGGATCGCATTTTCGTGTCCGAAAGCTCCCGGAATCGCGAAAATACCGAAACACGTTCGTCTTTCGTACAGCTGACACTCAAATAATTCTACAGAAAGTTACAGAAAGAATTTGGCTTATTAAAATATATATTTGGAAAGCTAAATTTGATATGGTTCTTTTAAAAAAACGGAAGATAAATCAGAGTTCTAAGCTAAAAGTTATGACATTTCTAAGTTGCTTTGGTTAATAAAAATGTGGATGAATATTATGACGAATTTGACAAAAGAACACATATAGGCCAAGATACTTGGATACAAACATAGGTATCCAAATGAAACTCATTCTAACCATCCTAACGATTAATCCACTCTCTAACCATTATAAAACTGAATTTAAATATCTATTTAAACTATTATCATACATACATACACATGGGGTGGTCCTAATTTGGGATCTATCAAGTAGGACACAAGACACATATCTAAAATCCTCAAGAGAGCTCCAAATGGCCTCAAATTTTGAATCTAAATGGGACACATCATGAGGATGGATCCTACGGATTCAAAACTAATTTATATGCAAAGAAAATCGATTTAGAGGATGGGTTTTACCTATTGGGAGTAGAATCCCAATAAAATCCTTTAGGATACGGCTCCGATACGAAGATCCCTCAAAGTGGACACTCCTCCTTGCACTCCTCTTCCAATCCTTGGTAGCACTCTTCCCTTGGAGAATGGGAATGATTGAGGGAAAGTTTGGTGAAGGAATGATTTGATTTGGAGATCAAATCAATGGGAAGGCTCTCTAAAATTGGGAAAGAACAAAAAGAAAATAAAAGAGGCAAGATTGTAATGAATGAAATGAATCATTCTTTCCTAAAGGTGGATGCCATAAAGTATCCATTAGGGCTAATGGGAAATGTCCTAATTGCCCCTCTCTAGTCTCATATGGTTAAGTCTAGACTAGGTTCAAGTTTGGGGTCAAAATGATCTAGTTTTGAGTCTCTAACTTAACCATTCTAACATGATAAAAATTAGTTTAATTAACTAACTTAAATATTGGGTCTTATGAGCCATACTTAACTTAATATTGGGTCCCATCTAGAGTTTAAGCTACCCGGGTCACAATACAAGTCAGAACGAGACGAAACTCAAATCCGACTAAACAAATCCAATAAAAACAATATTAAAAATATAAAATTTTCCCAAAATATTAAAATATGAAAAATGACCAAAATTATAATACATCAATTTAATTATTATTAAAATAATCTAAAATTCACCAATTAATCAAAATCCTAAATAATTCAAAAGTCACAAAATGACCAAAATACCCTTAGCCTAAAAAGTTGTAAATAGTCATTCTAATCACATGGTTAGGTCCCCATGGTCATGGTTAGTCTCTAGGCTCAACAGTTCTAGAGTTCACTAGCTAACACATCAAAATTATAATTTACCAATTTTAAATAGTATTAAATTAATTAAAAATTCTCATAAATCATAAATCCTATTATTAAATAATAAACTTTTACAAAAGTTCAAAATTACCCTCAATTTAGAAAAGTGGGTGTTACACAACCAACTTCACATTGTCCTTGTCATGTCAACTCTATACTTTTTTTCACATTTGCTTTGGAGAAAGTACTTTTGAAAAGAAAGCTTGTCATTCCTATATGACAACCATTTTTTCCAAACTCACAATAGGGTTGGAGATGCTCTAAAGGGGCTTCAAAATGGCTCAAAATTGAGCCGTCTAAGTCGTGTGTATATCATCAACCATTTAATTTTAAAAAATTTAAATTATGTAAAAAGTTGTTGAATTTTTTTAATTATATATGTTCAATATTGAAAATCGAACTCAACCAAACAAGAATAATATATCTCATCTTAACCATATGAGTTAGAAGAGATATTTGACTATAATTGGATAATATTCTTATTATACATTACTAGTCTACATGTACGTGCTTTGCACGTATTTTAATTAGAATATCATAAGGTCAGTTGTCGTCTTTCCGTCTTTTCCAGATGATTATTCATGTATTTGTGCTTTATTTTTACAATGTCAAGAGATTCGAAGTACGAATTTTGTTCTTTTTTATTTTCTATTAAGAATAATAACCTTTGGAAAATGATAAGGACAGAAAAATTTATTACCATTGGAACATGAAGAATTGTATGAAAAAATAAAACTTCATAGCATGCAAACTTTATTGCTTTCTCCTAAACATAAATGACATGCAAGTTGACATAATAACATCATGTTTATAAAGTACTCAAGGGTACTTTAGGAATTCAAAAGTTTTACCACCAGGTTTTCCTATTTTATAGTAGAATAGAATATACGTGCAAAGCACGTGCATCTACTAGTATTAAAAAAAGTTGTCATGTTAATTAAACTTCAATAACAAAAAAAATATAAAAGAGGAAGCAAAAAATAAAACTTTTAACATATATGATATTTGAACTCATATCTTTCATTTAAAAGTTCAAAGTGCTACCACTAAAGTTAACTTATTCTTTATGTAATAAATGGTCAAACTAATATACATGTTAAAAGTGCAAAATATATATATAGCAATTAAACTTTTTTTTAAAAAAAAATGGAGGGTGGCCTTCTTGGACTCTATGTAAATATGCCCCTAATATTGTATAACTTTTACTCGGGACAAATTTTACTCATGCCACTATAAAAGTTCCTAGGAAATGCCGCCTTGCAGGGGTGGAGTCAGGATTAAAATAATAGGGAAGTCGTAGTATTACATATTAGAAAAAATTGTCATGTTAATTAAACTTCAAAATATATATATATATATATATATATATATATATATATATATATATATATATATATATATATATATATATATATATATATATATATATATATATAGGGTCGTTGTACCATACATCCCCTGGAAAAGGATGTATCGATACATCCGAAATTTGGACCGTTGGATGTTGATCCAATGGTTCGGATTGAATAATAGTGTAGAAACATCATTTAATACTGATTTAGACTTTTGACCTGTTGGTAACTTGCTGTGAAACCCATTATTTTGTAGTTATTTATTTAAATAGAACTTTTGTGTTATTAATTAGCGTTTTCAAAAAAATTATTATTATTAAATATTACTGTTAAATATTTTTGGATGGAAAAGGATTTTTGAAAATAAATATAACATGGATTTTTGTTTTCGGACCCAGACCCGAGTCCGAGCCCAGACCCAGGCCTGAGCCCAATTCCTTCGTTCTCAATTCTGATTATTTTGGCTTAATCTTTATATATATAAAAAAAATTAGTCTTTGGGCTGGTCCCGAAGGACCAGCACTCCATTACACAAGAATTGGTAAACCCCTACTCCTACTTTTCCTCCTCCAACACCTCACTACCATTCATGTACAGCCATCACCCCACCACTCCTTCCCTTTTATTCTCCCCTCTCTCCCTACCTTCTCACTCACAGAAGAGAACACTCAAATTCTCTTCCTCCCTCTTTACTCACAGAACTTCTCACTCTCTCCCATACACTCATTTTCCTCTCTGGAACCCTACCCGAGCCCTAACCCCCAAATCCCCTCCCCGATCGCGGCCGAGCTTCCCCCTCCGGCGCGCGATCTCCGCCACCCCGGCGGAGCCAGCGCCCGCGGCCCCCTCTCCCGCGGGCCCGATCATCTCCGACGACTTCCTCCGGCGCGCTGCCGCCGTCCAGCACCGTCCACGCCCTCCCCGTCCGGCGTGCACCCGTGCCGACTTCTTCCGGCGTGCACCCCAGCGCGCGCGGCCCCCTTCCGGCCGACCACAGCACACCCCGCGCCCTTTGCCTCTGCGCTGTCCGGATCTGTCCGCCTCCGCGCTGCCCTTGGCGGAGTTTTCCTCGCTGTCCGCCGACAGCGCTGCTTTTTGCGGCGTTTTATTCTGGCCAGCATGCCTATTTCTGGAGTTACGGCATTTTCGACGTCTACGTCGCTGTTAGATTTCTTTTATTCTTTTTATATCATCTGAGAGCTCTAGCCGAGCACCCGAGGTATAAATTCTCTGCCCCGTTGCGTTTATTCTCGGTAGTCTGTGATGATATCGGTCTCCGGTTTCTCCTTCGGAAATTCGGTTAGCTACGTGGTAGATTCGGTTAGCTGCGTTAGCATTTTGTTATGTGGTTCGCTGAGACTTTTGTGTTGTTGGTTGATTGTGGGATTTCCGGGTATTTCGGGAAGCTTCTGTTGGTTGGAAATTATTTCTGTGGTTATATTTTTCGGGTTATTCTTTGGTTGGAACAATTGCAGGATTTTGTTGGCGCATTTCCCAGTTTTGGGTTGTCCCAAAATAGAGGAAATGCTGCCCAAATTTTTACAAAACCTTATTTATTTGGATTTCAAATTGGTTTTCGGAAAATGAATTTAAAACTGATTTTCGGGCGACGACCGTACCGGTCTGTGGGCCCTAGCGAAATGCAAACGCACCGGTCCAACCGGGCGTTGAGGTATTAGCTAGATTTGATGATGGACCGAGTCTGAGACTCCAACTTTTGATTTAAATTATTTTATTTTTTAAGTTGTTTATTTTAGATAATTATTT
This sequence comes from Iris pallida, assembly GCA_029216955.1. Classification (NCBI taxonomy): domain Eukaryota; kingdom Viridiplantae; phylum Streptophyta; class Magnoliopsida; order Asparagales; family Iridaceae; genus Iris; species Iris pallida. The sequence continues at coordinate 7,068,766 of JANAVB010022596.1, read as the reverse complement.
ACTGCACATTTTAATTAGGTACTAAATCATTTTCTCTTATTTTATGTAAAAGAGTTGTACAGGGCATAAGCCCATAACTCTAGGATGTTTAGCTGTGCCCCTGTATTGCATGGTGTAAGTTTTATTTCTTTTCTGGGTGGTTGATGTTGATCTTGGGTGGTTTTGGATTGGATGTAAAACCGTAGTTAGAACGTAATCTTTTCTCGTTTATAATTAATTAAGAATTAAATAAATGGATAAAATATTAGTAGAATAACTAGATTATGTTTTGGCACAGAAAGAAACTATTTTTATAGATATATTACAAAAACACAAAGTTTTCCAAAGATAATTGGTTCTTGTTATTATTTCCAAATAATCAAATTAACCGGTTTAATCAACGCACGTAGCTTGCGACGTAAACGTTAGCTGTAGCCTAATAACAACTTAAAACCTGACTAGGACTTACTACTAGAGATTGCAACTAGCACACTTAGCCTGATTATACAACGGATCTAAATCGAGTTCTTAACTGTAGGAACTCGAAGACATAGCTGACGTTCCTCCTCGATATCGACTCGTCTTTCCAGTCATTTAATACAAGGCAAGTTTCGGATTATGTATTCCTGTATTTTACTTAGTAAAGTTAAGCTGCATGTTAAACCACACTGCTGACACGAAACTCTATCTTAGGGTTCAACTACTGATTGATACTGTTACTGATTGTGGGACTGGGGGAATAGTGTAGGCATTTATGACCAAAGCCCTACTGTCATAACTGTATTAGCTTGCCCCTCTTACACACGGGGATAAGCCATATCGTATCGCCAGGATACTACTGCTCAACCCAAGCCGGTCATAAACGTTTGCATATTCAAAACACACAGAACTGTTTTAAACTGCTGAAAAATATTATTTCAAACTGTTTACCCTGCACTTTCCAATTATTATTTAAGATATAAGATGCATATTTCGTTCTTGCTCCCTCCTGACTGGAGACAACATTTTTAGGTAACACTGAGGATGATGAGCTATATTATAATAGCTATTATGACCCGGTTCTCTACCCTGCGACGATACCGGAGCCGTCTCCGGAGGACGCTGATCCAGGGACTGCTGAACCAGATGTTTAGATAGTCTTTTCTTTCTGTATTCTCTTTCTTTATTTGGATCTTGTATTTTATTTCAGCATTTCCTTTCCTAGTTGTACTTCTAAATATTTTATTAAATAAAGTTTCAATTTTCGAATATAACAGTTGTGACAAATGTACTTGTGTTGTTGTGAATACCTGCAATAGAACAGCTTACTGCCGCCATCTCACCACGGCGCAGGCTGGGTATGATCCGACTAGACCCAGATAGTTGGGATCGGGTCGTGACACTTGCTTTAGCAGGTCATTCTTCACTTTAATTTTTTCAATGAACACCCTAAATTAACTCATATTTACTCTCTCTTTCGTCCATCCAATTTAATATTTCGTAATTTTTTTTTGGTTACAGGCCGTCATGGTGGTGGTGTTGGTGGTTGTGGTGGAAAGAGAAACGGAGATGAAGAAGGAAATAAGAATCGGTCCGGATCGCGTCGAACGTCGTCGAGCCCTCCTGGAACAACGAGGAGTACCAGCTGTACCGAGAAGAATCGGTCCGGATCGCGTCGAACGTCGTCGAGCCCTCCTCGAACAAGAAGAAGTACCAGCGGCGCCGCTCTAATTTTACTGTCCATGCCATTGTCAGAAATCTTATTTTTCATCTAATAATTTAATATTTTGTTAATAAAGCTACATGTCATGGTGGTGGTGGTGAACTGAGGAAACCTGCTTCTGAGGTCGGGCGGATCATCTGCTCACATATTTAAAAAAAAACTGTATTGATCGGACGAAATATTTTTTACTTTTTTAATGATAATATTTTCAAAGAGAATATTTTTTTTGGATGGTGAATGGCCATTCTCTTTGCTTTTAACACGGAGAATGACCATTCTCTTTGCTTTTAACACGGAGAATGGCCATTCTCTTTGCTTTTAACACGGCGAATGGACGGAGAATGGCCGTTCTCTTTGCTTTTAACACGGAGAATGGCCATTCTCAAGGAGAATGGCCATTCTCCGTTCCTTTAACATGGAGAATGGCCATTCTCCGTTCTTTGAAAATGGATAATGGACACTCTCTGTGCTTTTAACAAAGTATGGTACATTTAGGACTGGAAATGTTCAAGTATCTCATATTTTTTCACCAAATATTTACAGTATTTTTAATATCATTTACCATAGTATATTCATTTAATATTAAATCATTTTCAAGAAAATCCGAATATCATTTTATCAGGCTTCCACTGTATGGCTGCACAAAATTTCTTGCGAGTGTTTGAATATAATTAACGTACTATCAAAGAGAATTTTTCTTACATTACATTATGCATTACACTGGCATCGACTTCATACCGATGGCATCGATGTACTGATGGCAATAACAAAGGATGAACAGGCAGGATTACAATTATGCTTCAGCAATAACAAGGGATGAACAGGCAGGATTACAATTTTGCTTCAGCAATAACAAAGGATGAACAGGCACTGGCATCGAATTCATACTGATGGCATCGATGTAATAATTTTTTACAGAAAGCAAAACACATTACAATCAAATAAAGTTTTAGTGATCCCAGGAATGCATCCATAATGAGGCCACCTGTAAACCCTAGAAATGCACCAAGGACTCATGAAATCTGTGATGGGCATCTGCAAATCAAAGGAATACACCAAAATATCAATATCATCTATGAAGGCCAACTGCCAATCAAATAAACGCTTCAACCAAAAAATTATAATCAAATTAAGTATACTTCATTCCAAGTCCAATAAACTGCATAATTCACGTTACAGTAATCTGCCCAATCCACGTTAGTAATTCAACATAGAACCTGCATAATTCACAATACAATAATCCAAATAAATATCAGACCTACTCTAAATTCAAGACCGTATTATATTTTCAAAACAAATTACGAACTATGCACTTAGTACAAGCTGTCAACCCCTTGACCAATTTTTGCTCCTAATATTTTAATTTTTATTTATTTATTATTTATCATTTTCTTTATTGTCCAATATGTAATAGTCATGACATGAATATATATATAGTGTATTACTTAATATATCAACCAAGGACCCAAGAATAAATAGAAACATTTCAGGGGCTGATGTACAAAAGTTTCAAATTTAAATTCCCTCATAACCGAATCTCTGTTTTCAAATTCAAATTGAGTTTGGATAACTCTCAAAAAACCCTCATGTACAAATCTGAATCTCTCCAAATCACTAAGAGGGATTCATTGCAATCTGATTTCAAATCAGATTCAATCTATCTACCCCTATAACCCTGAATATATATATATATATATGTAAGTAAACATAGTAGCAGCCGATCTTGTTCACCAAGAACTCGTGATCTCCCCACAGCAGGAAAGTCGAAGTTCAAACCTGCAAACCTGTTGAGAGGGAAACAAAGTCTTATCAGGTAATTCCTTTTTCCTTACCCATCTCGTTTCTTTAAACCTGGCATGATTATCAGGTTGTGTAGGTATGTGTTCGATCAAATTCCTAAGTGAAAACCAGAATAGTTACTAATTGGGAAGATTGGCTTGGTCGGTTTGCAAGAATTTAGAACAGGGAGCAAATAAGGGGACTTATGTCTCTGTAAGCATACAAGTGGATTGATAGATCATGAAAATACTTGTATGCCAGTATAGTAATGGCAGAACATGGGTTGCCTCGGATTGCCATAGATTCTAAAAACACATGAGGTGTCAGTCGAGAAAGAGTAGCAGCGCGTACCAATAGGAAAGCCTATATTGTATCAGTAGGAGATTGGGTAATATGAGTGTATCAGTCAAGGATTGTTGATACCAGGTTGCTCTGCATCTGATACATGGTATTAGGATCCTTAGTGTCTGATTTCTTGTATCAGACTGCTTTGTATCAGCCTGCACTGGTATTTGTATCGTATATCAGTGGGTAGGTATCGGTTAGTTGATACTAAAAAACTTCAAGGATGTGACTGAACAACATCAATTGGTGCAAGGATTGTGTGTATAAATGGATTTATTATACAAATACATGACTCATCTGTATGCTTGCATCCGTGCAACCAAGATGAACTCTTTCCAGAGCCTCGTTCAAACTTCTAACATGCTTAGTCTTGCAAATAGTTTGTATGCTCCTAGATGTATCACACACCGAAAATACCATACAATTCCTTATTAACTTTTTAGTAAAGTGTTAAAACTAAGACGGATGATACAGAGGTGGTGATGGAGTAGTGTACAATTCTCTGCATATACTCATTTAAGACCATTTATCTCAACTGACAGTTTTGTTAATTATGTGAGTAATAGGGCTTTGAATACTAGCCTTTCTAGATTGTGAAGTAAATCACAAAGTTCCCAAGTCTGCAGTTTTGTGTCGGAGTGAATGTTATATGCGAATATCAAGAAAGGGGAGTCATTTTTGTTCCAGAAAGAGATTATGGCTGGGAAGTCTAATTAGGACATGTTGCCAAATACAGGCACACATGATAGTTTTCTTTAAAGCAAAATTATAGGGTCAGAGCATGGTAAGGTATATTTTGAGAAGGGTATCAGTAGGCAGCATGAGTACCAGTCTTAAAGGCTTGGAGAGATTGTCCAATCCAAGTAAACCAACTGTTTTCCTAGTTAAGGGAATAAACAAACACCTTAAGTTATAGGTATCTACGTAAGAGGCATGGGGGTTAGTAGATGGTTTAAGTGTGGGGTTGACTTAGAGCGAGTTATTACCTGTTGTACAATTGTTGATGCAACTTGGCAATGTTCAGATATCCTTATTTCTAGGATATGTTCATGCACTGTCCAGCCCATGCCTGAACTATAGGACCAGTCATTTCAATGATGTACCTTGTATACAGAAGTGCAATGCTATGTAAGGAAGAAAACTTCCTGGAAATACAGTGGGTAAATAAGACTGTAGTGTTGAAATTAATGTGCATCTGTTAGAGGTGAAACATGAGTTTCTGGGTGTGTTAGGGATAGGAAATCAGTACAGCATTGATAAAAAGAAAGAGAGTGACAGAAGGATTGGTTATTAAGAACTCAAGACTCTAAGTTCTTACTCCTACATGCACACAGGTTCTTACATGTCTGAATATGATTTTACTATTGTTTTGGAAACAGAGTAGTAAGGGTCGAGCCTTTGAAGGGGTAAATATGGACAGAGGATGAGATAGGTATCAGAGGAGGGATATCCATAGCCATTGACTATAGCAGCATTCATTACATGACAGCTGCATAATACCTTATATTGAGTTTTCTACATTCATGTGATGTATCTAAGGCCCACACTACGATCAGAGTTTAGGTTATAGTAGTAAACAGAGAGTGTACCACAAGAAGTATAAAGGGTATTTTAGATTCATTTCTAAGTTCTAAGGTGCAGTCCAGGTGTATCTTCACATTTCAGTCTAATACCTCTTTGAGTTCAGTCATTAATGTGAATTCCATGGGTTCAGCCTTGCATGTACCTGATGCTTATTCACATCATTTAGGTGTACCAGTTGGAGTTTCATATCAGTAAGCTTTGGGGAAACTCTTGCAGCTGTATAGGATAGCAGTGGTCAGGAGGGAGAAGTACTCATAACAGGATATGACCATATATGAGTGTGGTTATCCAAGGTATCAGATATGAAGTATCATGTGGGGACAGTTGGGTAGTCACTTTAGAGACCATTAGTTCTATAGTATTACTTTTCATATTTGACTCAGTTAGAAGTAGATGTTGTATTCAAGTGCAGGTACTTGGAATTAGGAAATTACCAATTGGACTAATAGACCCTATTGATCCTTTATGACCAGGATTTTATGTAACCTAAGCTTGCCATGTAGCAGTAGGACACAAGCACCTATACATGAGGCTTAGAATTGGCACTAGTATAGTAAGCCCCAGACCACTAAGGCTAAGTTTAAAGGGTAAATTATAATAGTTAAATAGATTCATTGATTGATTGCATGTGTTGATTAGAATTGATTCATAATATAGGTTTATTGGACTCCGACTCAGTGCTCGAACCATACAGCAGCTCAGGACCACAGGCAAGTATACCTTGCCTTTCTACACAGCTTTATTTAAATGCACTGTCTTTATTTATTATCCAGTTTTTCTCGTATTATTGATATGTATCTTTCATATCCTGTTCGAATATTGGTATCATTGATTTGTAGACCGTGTTCACGTTAGTCTTGTGTCTTATTGGTCGTGCCTAGATTGAGTCGTGCCTCCTTGTCTTGAAATCGTAAAGCTAACCTGCGAGTCCACCTTAGGGACGAGGGTTAGTAGCTATCTGTGTCTTGAGCTAACCTGCAAGTCCACCTTAGGGACGAGGGTTAGTAGTTATTGGTCCACACCTGCGAGTCCACACTAGGGACGAGGGTGATGCTAGCCTGCGAGTCCACATTAGGGACGAGGGTTAGTAGTAGATGCTAGCCTGCGAGTCCACACTAGGGACGAGGGTTAGTAGTATAGGGTTTACGCCTGCGAGTCCACACTAGGGACTAGGGTGATGCTAATCTGCGAGTCCACACTAGGGACGAGGATTAGTAGTTCAAACCTGCGAGTCCACACTAGGGACGAGGGTTTGAGTATTCAATTTGGTTATCCGTCTTGACATGAGTTCTCTAGTCCTTGTTCGGCAGTTTCATCTATGTGTAGACAGTGTATAGATTCGTGCTTTATTCATTGCTCAGTTTTACTTGTTTATTCTGTATCTTTCTCCATGCATAATAAACTGTTAGAAAGGCTCATTTTTATGTATCTTTCTAGTCCTCTAAGGACCTGATGATCTCTTCAGGTTACCCGAGTTTGGGTCAGGAGCAGGCGAGTGGATTTGAGTTAGCTTCAGATAGCAGTACTTTGCAGTTGAGGTTACTTGGTTAGTAGGTTGTACTCAGTTAGTTCATTTCTTGTATTTCTCTATTTTTCTGTCTATTGGTAGTGGATTTGTGTCCACCGGACGTGACATTGAATCTTGGATACATTCAGTTATATTATTCAGTATTCTTTGGTATTTCATTGATCTTGATTGATTCGATTATTCTGTGGATGAGATATAGTTTTTCCGTGATTCTAGATTGTCGTGACTTGTGTATAGACAGCGTTCTACCGCCGACACTGCGGCGTAGGCTGGGCTTGGACACGTTTCGTATCCGAAAAGCGGGTACGGGTCGTGACACAAGCGAAAAGTTCAGTCTTACAATATTTCAAACACAAAATTTAGTTTGACCGCCATGACCAACAAATATTCAGAACCATATTACAATTTACAAGTCAAATATTACTTCCAAATTGAAATAAAAGATTCAAAACTCAAAAGATGAATCTTCATAGCCATCTTCATCTTCTTCTTCTTGTTTCTTTTTTCTTTTTCTTCTTCTTTCTCAAAATATCCTTCACCTACACCTTGAGGGACGGATTAAGAAAAATTATAGTTAGTATGGACTCACTGTATATGTAGAAATGACATTCAGAAACATAATAGAAGTATCAAAGTGATGGCTAGCATTAAAGTGTCAATGTACACAGTGTGTATTTTTACATAAGAGTTTGGGCTAGCCCCATTTACCTTCTTCACGAGGGAAGGAAAATCTTATTCTTGGTCAGCAAATTCAACCTCTATCTGGTTAATCTTATCCAAAATCAATTTTTGGTTGTCGGATATAGTCTTCATCTCTTTGAAGACATTCTCAAAGTTTGCAGCAACAAAATTGTATAGATCATCAACCCTGTCCTTAGTATTTTTGATTCCATAAGTTGATGGTTTTCCAGATGTTGATGGTTTGCTTGCAGCTGCTGCCCGTTTTCCAAACATTCGAGTGAAGGTTAGTTTTCTCATGGGGCTTTGTTTTTAATATAAACATCTCCTGCTAAGCTTGGGACAGAATGTTTATTAGCCATCGAGCATACAAATCCTCCGAAAGGGAGAGTTGTTCTTGCAGTTGATTTTCCTACGAGATGCATCATTCTACTGAACATGTAGGAACCTATATCCATCCTTTTTTTTCTCCATATAATAAAGAAATTTTACTCTCTCGGGATGGATGGAAAACTCATGTCCAGTAGGGTTGAGTGTTTGAGATACGTAGGCATGCAACAATTTATACAAAGTTTTAATTGATCTTTGTATACATTTTGAGGGGTCTTGGCACCCATTGAAACACCTGTAATCTCATGAATTGCATCCGTCATGGAAATATTATCAATATATTTCATATCAAACTCAGGAACTGGATCAAATCCATAAAATTCGTTGATGACAACAGCATTTACCCTAATCAATTTCTCTCTCAGAAACACCAGTTGTTGATCCTCTTCTTTTTCTTTAATTTCAGCCGAAAGATTTGAGTAAAATTCTCTTACTATTATTTGGGATATTTTCTCAAGACAGGATTTGTTCAGTTTCTCCAATTGATAGAATTTTAATATATCCAGGAAAGCTTCGTCTTCGACATCATCCATCTTAATTGATCTTTCAGGCATAACAGCCTTTTTCTTGAAATATTTAATGTAAATCTTCTTAGAGTTAGATTCTTTAAATTTTTTTACCTCCTCTCCAGCCTGGGACTTATTTGATGATTGCTCTTCCTCTTTATTTTCCTCTTCTGATGAGGATTCAAAATCCTCAGAGTACGCTGATGACTCTGTATCCGTTGCCACCTTAGCCTTCGCTTGAGTGCGCCTTCGATCTTCATAAGTTGAGTCTTCTGACGACTCTGTATCGAAGATAGATTTTTCGGTCTTTATCGAGCAATAAGTTTTTTTAGCCTTTTTTGCACGTGGCTAGGCTGCCGCCTCCCTTTCATCGTCGTTGCCGCCGCCGCTGCTTCCGTCGCTGCCCTTTCGGCCTCTGCTATAGCGACCATAATCTTGGTTTTTGCCGCCCTTGCAAGTTCTGTCCTTCGGACCTGTATCGCATCCCTTTGTGGATTCTTTCCCTTCGACGACGGTCGTTGTTTCTTCGGCGGCATTTTGATTAGAAGAGGGTTTGGGAGAAGGAAGAGGGTTTGAGAGAAGAAGAGGGAAAATTCGACCGTCTTATATGACCTTGGGAAGTGGAAAAAATTAGAATAGTTGTGAGTCTTAAATTAAATTTATTACTATTATTACTAGTATAAGACGGTCGAATTTATTACTATTAAATTTAAAAAACTACTTTCCAAAATTAAATTTATTACTAGTATATATCCATGTGAAATTACTACATAAACCTTTGAGATTTTGAGACCCTAATTTTAAAAACTACTTTCCAAAATTAAATTTATTACTATTATTACTAGTATATATCCACGTGTTCCGTATAAATTATTGAAAAATTTGGCAGAAAAAATATGGTGGAAACATGTTTATTTTAAAAAAATTTGACAACATATTTAAGTGTAAAATCCCTAAATTTCTACTATATTTTTAAATAAATTTGATACTGATTTTTTTTATTTTGGTATATTGTACATCGCGTAGTTGCATTGTACATCGCACGCGAAATTTTATTTTTCGTAATTGCTCGATGAGTGCGACTATATGCGAGCGTACATATTTTTGAAAAATATTTTTTTCTATTTTTATAGTTTCGAAATAATATAGATAATAATTATTTTTAGCTATCGTACCTAAATTTCTAAGTTTATAATTTTAATTATGAAAAGCCTTTCATTTATACAGATATAATAATAAATAATATTCCTATAAAATAGTATATTAGAAAAGTATATTTATGTAAATATCATTTGGACATACATATATATTTCATAATTATTTATTAGTTTATTTTTAAATAATAATGTAATTTTTGAAATTATTATTATTAGTATTTTTGGAAAATATATTTGAAATTTTTGTGGCGATTTAAATCTTGATTTAATTTTATGGATTTATTTAAATAGTTAAATTAATATATATATATTTGAAATTTGATTGATTTTAAACCAAAGGATGGAATTTAATTAGATTTAAATTGATTGAAATTTGGATTGAAATTTATTGAATTTGATTTAAAATAAATAGAGGAATTATCTTAAGGGATTTGCAACTATCATAATCCTTATCTAAATAGTAGCTTCCACCTCCTATATAAGGAGAGGCTCATTATTCTCTATTCCATTAATTTTCTCCACCTACAAATGTGTTTGTGCATCGTGTCCGTGCACATCAAGCCATATCCATTCACTTCTTCTATTTTTTATCCAAATTGATTAATGTTCTCATAAAAGAAATTCTCTTTTCCCTTCTATCTATTTTCTCTTATCACAAATTCTTACTATCCTTTTACCGATCAACCAAGTCCGTCTATCTTAGTAGTCCTTAAATTACGAGTACGAAAATTTTCAAAGGTGGGTAGATTTGTGACTCATCTTCCGGAAATTATTATTTTTTTAAATTATATCTATATATTTTAATTTCGTGTTTAAAAGTAATTTTCGTAGAAATTTTGTAAAAGATATTTTATGATTACTTTTGTTACCAAAAACTAGTTTTAAATTAATGGTTTGAAATAATGTTTCTAAAAAAAAATGTTCTCGAATTTTTATTTGAAATATAAAATATATTTTTATTATTTTTGGTCTTCTAAAAATTGGTTTTAAAAAAAAAAGAGCGATAAAAGTTTTTTTGTCTATTTATTTTTAAATAAGGATTTGGATTTATAAAAGTAAGTTTTATAATATTTAATGACATCGAGTATTATTTTGATATGTTAATCAGTTATTTGATTATATTTGAATTTATTTAAATTATCTTGATGGTTATCAACTATACTTTAAATTATGTTGATAATTTAAATATTGTTTAAAATACTTACGATGACTAATTAGAGCATTACGATTTATCTAATCTAGATTTAAAATATTATTTGATTAAATGATTTATTTATTATTTGATTAAAATTATTTTGATAAATATTAGATATTACTTTAAAGTTATTATGTTGAGTTTGATTTGGATTTTGATTCATATGATTTGAATTATTTGATAATATAGAATAATACTTAAAGTTATTATGGTGATCATTTAAAGGTTTGCAATCAAATTGATTTATTTTTTAAATAATTTATTTGATTTAAATTTATAGAAAGATTTATCCATTAGAAATTCTTATCCTATTGGAATCATATCTAGCATTAATTAGATCATTTTTTATTTAAATCAAATCCTATCTAATTTAGGAGATAAATCTGAAATAAATACCTATATAAATCCAATACATACCCCTTCTATCAGCCATAATTCAAAATTATTTTTAGTCCAATAGAAACTCTAAAATTCGTCATTAGAATTCAGCCCCGCTTTTTAGCAACAAGAGCAACTTGGAACGACGATATCTCCTAGCTCCGAACTCCGTTTCGCCTCCAGTTTTTTTTTAAAAGAAGCGTATCAAGGTAAGGTTTCCCAAAACATATTTTAATAGACAAAATTCGTTCTGTAGATTTCTTCAAAACTATTTGAGTATCTAGTGTTCCAAAAATAAACGTGTTTCAGTATTTTTGCGATTTCGGAAGATTCCGGAAACGAAAATGCGATCCGTTTAGTTTTTCGAAAAGCTAATACGAAAACCTATACCATATCCTAACTTCAAAATTTATTAAATAAATGTAATAGGTGCAGTATTAATTATAATTAGATAATAAACTATTTTCAGCATCTGAAGTTGTTCCTGCACCTTCCTCTTTGTGCGCTGTTGTTGATTCGTCGCCAGGACATCATCTTACCTCACTCGGACATCAAGTAAGACACCTTGCCTTTACTGTTTAATTTTTTGCTCAATATCATGCATGTTTTATTTCTTATAAGTTTTTCTTTCAGAACAGTATGTAGTTGCAAATTATTATATTGTATTTTTCTTTATGCATTTAGCCTAGAGTTAAGGGACCACCTTTGTTTGTGCCGCATTCATGGGCCGACACTTGTGTACCACGATGTCACGTGTCTCATATAGATTCGGACTTACGTACCGACCGTACATCGGTGCGTACAGGACGAGCGTTAGGGTATAACTGCTAATATAATTGCCTAGAAGACTTAGCGGTTATTAGGAATATCGTGGTGTAGATTCAGCACGAGTAGTGCATGGGGAGGGTGAAGACAGTTATTAGACGCAGGGGCTTTCACACCTTTACCTTCGTCTAGCTGTCATTTGTGACTCAGTCGAGAGTTAGTGGCCGTGCACTTATTTACTTTTCTCTAGACGCCACTAGTGACTCGGTTGAAACACAAATGTGCCGTGCATTTACCTTCGCCTAGCTGCCGTTAGTGACTCACCCAAGAGCTAGTGGCCGTGCATTTATTTTTCTCTAGCTGCCCCTTAGTTCTCACTCGAGTGCTAATGGGCCGTGCATTTACTTTTCTCTTGACGCCACTAGTGCCTTGGTTGAAACGCTAACGCGCCGTGTTTCTAGCCTCGAGAGCCCTTGTGTGGAACGTTGTCTTCAAATGCATATTCACATAGAATGGTTAAGAACCTTTATTTGTGTAGTTTTCTGTTGAGCTTTATTTATTCAGTTATTGGCATGATATTATGTGTCTTGTTACGTCCCTCTGAGGACCTGGTTATCTCGCCAGGTGTGTGCTCTTGTCTTACGCAGGTGTTCTAGCTCTAGCCGTGATCATCGCTATATCTTCGAAGATGATTGCAATTAGATCGTCTTCGCTTCGCTCGCTAAACTTATTTTATTTTCCATGTATTTCGTTCCTTGCTTGTTGGTGGTGGATTTGTCTCCGCCCAACATATTATATCAAGACAATTTATTATCTTTATATGATATCTTTTATTCATTTATTTTGTGTGGATAAGATTAGTTATGGTTCTACTGCATATTACAGCTTATGTATGCATACGAGGTTTCTATATATTGGAGTATACTTCGTATGAATACAGCTGGCATGACTACGTTCCTAGTCCTACGTATTCTGGGACTGAGGCGTTACATGTTTTTGTGGTGGCCCATGCAGGTCTAGATAAATTATTTGGTTACTTTACCGTACCAAGCAAGCCTGCGTATATGATTAGAAGTCTAGGATATCATCCACATACTTGACCTCTTTTCTCGATCCCATATTTGAATTACCGTTCGACTCATCAATTGCATCTTGCTTGATTCCTTCTATCATTATTCTTATCTTTCCTTCGTGTTTGCTAGAGATTGACCCTACTAGTTAGATATCCCAAACACTATTTGTTTAATTCTTTTAAGTTGGGTAGAATACTTTATGACCTAGTAATCCCTTTGTCCTTGTGACCTATATTAGTAAGTTCACTTAGATTCTAGAATTTAGAGGACCCTAACCCATCTAGTCAACCAAGGACTTGGACAAGAAGACTATAGGACGACTGTATAAAGACCATCACAGGACATGACTTAGATCCTTTAGAAGTTCGACTATACTCCCTTTCAATTTTAAACTCTCGTACCTATATTTTTACTATCTAGACTAATGATGCTAATGTAGCCTAGTTTTTATAAGCTAAATTCTTTATCAAGCTTGTTCATGACATATGTTATTGGAGGCCTCTGCTAACGTATTGTCTACTCAGAACCAGTGCATGATGGTCTGATCAACCTAGTGCACTTTGGTTCGCTTACATCTATCGTTCTACGTGGATGGGGACATAGCTAAACTTGCCCTCTAGAGTCCCATCCGTGACTGCCTTGGCAACTCCTTTTGAATTATTCGGTCGCCTTTGAACCACATATTCGTATTCGATAACGCCTCCTTCGAACTCCATATTGCTTTCGCCTTCACCTATTTTAGAAGGACGAAGGCTTTACACTAGAACTTCATCTAGCCATCCTATCGACTATGACTGTTCTCACTCGATGTTGCTATATCTTCATCCTAAACTACTTGTCCTTTTTCTCGGCCCTATATTTACTATCATGACCTTCTAATCGCTTAATTTAGGAGTAAAATTAAATTCATTCTCTTAAAACGTGCCCTCAACCTACTCTCAAAACATATCTTTTTAGGTCTCCCATTTATTCTCTTGATACCATATTACTCCTTGCATGTTATCATGACTAACTTTAACCCTTATGTGAAACCCATAATTCTGTAATTATTAATATTAATGTTTTAGTAGTATTATTCGTATTTTATTATTATTATTATTATTATTATTATTAAATATTTGTGAGTGCAAAAGATTTCGAAAAAATAATAATAACAAGGATCTTTGATTTCGGACCCAGACCCGAGTCCGAGCCCAGACCCAGGCCTGAGCCCAATTCCATTCTTTTAAATTCTGATTTTTGACTTGGTTAATTATTTTCTTTAAAAAAAATTTTTATTTGTGGCTGGTCCCGTAGGACCAGCAACTGCTCACTTCTCACACTCACGAATTGGTAAAGCACTTCTCCCTATTCTCTCTCCCTTAATCTTCTCTACTCCACACACGTTTTTCCAACGTTAACACCCCACTTCCCCTTTATTATTCTCCTCTCTTCCCATCTCTTCTCAAAGGCATCAGTTGGCAAACCCTTTCTAACTTCACAGAAATCAACTCTCTCTTATTCTTACTCTCTTTCTCTCTCCCTCTCTGTTCTCTGGAAAACCCTCTTCACAAACCCCCTAGCCGAGCTCCACCCGACCACCGGAGCCCCTCGCGACAGTGTCCGCCCGAGCGCACCACCGCGCCACCCTCGACCGCTCCCTCCGGCCAGCCCACGACCGTGCACCCCCGCGCGCCCCTTCCCGTCGGCTCTCCGGCGACCGCGCTTCTCTGCCGACCGTGCCCCGTCGGCCCTCCCTGGCCGACCTAGCCGCTGTCCCGTCGACAGCCCCTGTCTTCGGCGTCCCCGAGCTCGCTGCCTTTGGTGAGCTTTCCTGTTGTTCTCCGTCGTGCCCTAGTTCTGAGTTCTTCGGCGTTCGTCGTCGTCGACGCTGGTTTCAGCGCTGACCTGGAATTACGTCGCTGATTTGGAGCTATCTTTCTTTCTATATTCATCTGAGAGCTCTAGCCGAGCAATTCGAGGTATAACCCCCTGTCCCGCTATTTTATTATTATTGTCGATGATGAAATGGTCCCCGATTCCCTTTGGGAATTCGGTTTTAGCGACGTCGTAATTTTCCGGGACTTTCGAAAAAGTCCTGTGAATTGTTTTGGATTCCCAAAATATTTCGGGAATAGATATTTGGTATGTTTTAGTTTTCCGGAAATTTTCGGAAACGTGCTGTAATTTGTGGATTTGGAATCGGACTTCCAAAATCATTTCGGGTCGTCCCGATTATGCTGTGGATTGGTTGTGGATATTTTATATATATAAAATGCAGGTTTTTCCCTGGTTTGGGACTTGCAGGAATTATCGGCACCATTTTCCCAGTTTTTGGGTTGACCAAAAACAGAGGAGATGCTGCCCGATTTTTTCGTAAATCCTGAATTATTTTCAAAATGAATTTAAAATAATTTTTGGAATTTATTTGATATTTGATTTTTGGGTGACGACCGTATCGGTCAATGGACCCGGCTAAGTGCAAACGATACCGGCCCCGCCCGGACGTTGAGACAATTAGCCAGATGAGGATCGGACCATTATCTGAGACTTACTATTTATCCTTATTTTTATTATTTATTTTCTGTTTTCTATTTAATTTCTATTTCAGTTTAGGACTAACGGCAGTTTATCTTATTTCAATTTATGTAAATAAATTGTGATGGGCATAAGCCCAGCTGGCTGGTCTGTGACTGTAATAGCTTAGATTTCCTGTCTTTTCTGGTTTTTCGTGTTTTTATTATTTAACGATTAAAATGATTAAAAAGTATTTTTCGTATAAAATTAATTATTATTTTCTCACCTAAAAATTGACAAGTTTGTTAATAATTAAAAATCACGTGTTTTCTCACTAAAATAAGAAAAATTAGCTTTATATTTATATTTATAAAAATTACCAAGTTTTCCTAATAATCTGGCATCGACGATGATTTCCCGAATTCAAAAGTTAAATAATCGTTTTCCCTCGTATTAAATCAACGCACTTAATAATCGTGCTTTTCCGTGTTTTGTTAATTAAACAACTAAAATTGGACTAGGACGCTAATAGAGATTTCAACTAGCATAGCTAATAAGGCTGGTAAACCTAATCTCTGAGTTTATCTCTCGAATGTAGGAATTCGAGGACAACTCTAACTCCCCGTCTCGAAGTCTTCTACCCCTCCAGTCATTTCCATTGAGGCAAGTATAGTTTGTATTAGTTTACAGTTATTTATTTAATCGCTTTACTGCATGTCTAAACCACGATGCAAACACGAAACTCTCTCCGAGAGTACTGTACTGTAACTACTGGGGACTGGGGAATAGCGTAATGATTATGACCACTACTGTAACAAAAACCCATTCTCCCTCCTGTAACAAACCCAAGCCGGTCATATGTCATTACATGTTCAAATCACTATTTTATACTGTAACAAACTGTTCATGTTTTAAAAACTGTTTAGAACTGCATGATTCTATTTCTTATTTAACTGTTTAAAAATTAGCATGAATTGTACTTTGCTCCCTCCTGAATGGAGATATATTTTTAGGCGATATTGAGGATGCTGAGCTGTGTTACAACAGCTATTACGACCCTGAGTTGTACCCCGTTGTGCTGCCAGAGTCCCCGCAGGAGGACGATGGAACTGAGGCTGATAGATAGATTTTTCCTTTTCCGCATTTTGTTTATTTCAAAATTCTGTATTTCCTTTCAGAACAATTTTCATTGTATTTAAATTTCAGTTTAAATAAAGTTTATTTCCGAATTTGAGTTGTGACAAATATAGTGTTGTTGTATGGTTACCTGCTACTGAACAGCTTACTGCCGCCGTCTCAACAACGGTGCAGGCTGGGCATGATCCGACTAGACCCAGATTATTGGGATCGGGTCGTGACATGTTTTCAGTGGTGGCCCATGCAGGTCGTACAACAACTTAGGAAAATATACCTAGAAACAATTAGAACACTAGAACATTGATTTGTCACGACGTAGGACCGAATTATATAAATAAATATTTTTGATTGATTATAGACTGGTAGGATACCTTGCTTATGTATGTACCCTAAACCTTCCAGATCATGGCCAAAGAAAAGACTACTAGATCCGGCCCTGCTGACGATGAGGTGTCATCAACTGATCACACCCCTTCTCAAGCACGCCGGGACCCACTTCCCTTGCAGCTGACAGACCATCCTCATGCTGCACCAGCTCTCCGGCCCGTTTACGCTTCCACAGCGCTGTAGAAGCATGGAATTTCACAACCAGAAAGCCCATGCGCCAGGCATTATATGCGCCAGAACTCAGACAGCTAATCGAATAAGCCATAGACATTCGAAGAAGGACTTTTTATTTATATATGTAAAAGTCTATTACATGTCTAGAAAAGATTGTACAAAGGAGAATTTCTACAAAGGAAGGATCCTAGATCTACAGCCAACAGCCACCATCCGCCTTCCAGATAGGCGCAGCAACCACCATGCGCCTTCCGATAGGCGCAGCAGTCACCATGCGCTGTCAGCCAGGTGCAGCAGATGTCATGCGCCTCCAGCCAGGCGCATCCTACCATCTCTTTAGCAGCTCAGTGATGTGCATCTCTCCAGCAGCTCAGTTATGTGCATCCCTTCAGCAGCTCAGTGATGTGCAACTCTTCCAACCAGGCTCACCTAGACGAGCAGAGCCCAGTTAGTACCGCTCTTCCAGCCAGGCTCGCCTGATAAGTGCTTCGCCAAGCAAAGCATTTAACCCTCTGGCTGGAACCAAGGAAGAGAAGAGCACGGCAAAGTTGTGGCCAGGGGAGGCTTCGAAAGAGCCTCCAAAGACCAAGGAAGACCGTGATCGAAATCATGGCACAAGGAGCTTTCAACACAAACAAAGTGGGCGGCACCCACTTTGAAGGAAGAGAGAGCCTAACACCGCCATTCCGATCTACGGCTCTTCCGGAACAACGGAGACGAGGCCCGAACATCCCTATCTTTGGATGCAACAGGCACCTTCCGCCTGCCTCAGAAGCCCTCGACTCCGTCTTTTGGATGTAACAGTCACCTTCAAGTGCATCGAAGACAACACGACGTCTCATCTTCACCCTCGGGAGTACTTCGTCAACAGAATGCACCCACATATCCAAGTTCATGTTGGAAGTACGTAAGGGAATGAGGAGCAAACCTTCTCTTCATGCCACTATTTATAGGCCGGGCAAATCAAACCCACACGCCAAGTGGATGACCCTCCGAATTCTGTGCAATGAATTTGCATTTAATGGATGAACGGGACGCCTTGAATTCAGCCAAACGGCTATTTATAGCACTCGAGGAGCGAGACAGCCGCGTCATTAATGGACATGTCGGATGCGCCAGCCAAACAACGCATCACATGGACGTGCCCTCCAGCATCAGGCGCATCACACAGACGCGCCCCACAGTACCCGGCGCATCACAGAGGATGCGCCCCCCTCACATCTCCATACCGAGTGGAACACCAACCAATGTGCCCACTCAGCTGTCCATCGAACGTCATAAACATTAAATGCTGAACTGACACCAGAGTTGGCAGCACGCTTCCCAAAGTCTGAACAGTTCAGCTTTTTCAGAGAACGAAGCGTCGGCAACGTCAGCATCATCATGACTCTATTCCGACGGCTACTGCCACGTGGCCATCCGCATGCGCCTCTACGGCCATGCGTCCAAACCAGCATGCGCCTCAAAAGCCATGCGCCTCAGACCCTTCACTGATCCCTAAAGACAGAAGAAGAGTCTCCAGTTGAAGCTTTGCATGCGCCTCAAAAGCCATGCGCCCCAGCCTGATCTCTGATCCCGAAAGACAGAAGGAAAGTCGCCTGCATGCGCCTCAAAAGCCATGCGCTCTAAACAGTTTGTAACCCCTAAAGGTTATGAGCCGCAGCCTCCTCCTGCGCCCAATCAAGGCGCAGCTCACCAGATTACTTCCCTCCACCAAATCCGAGATCTTCGAGCCATGGGTCGATGACACGTGTCCTTTGACTCAACTCGTCCAAGATTTCAGCAACGGAAAGATCTTCTCCTCTGCTACGTGCCAGCTCACAACAGCAGTATGAAGAGTTCTCCCCCTTAATCAGGGCGCATCATCTACGCGCCTCCATCAGCAACCTCCACGTGGCGTCTCCACACACTGGTGCATCCTACATGCGTGCATGAGCAGCCAGCCTGCAAAACTATAAATAGAAGGATCTTCTCCTTCACACACACAGAGAATCCACAACGAACATACAAGGAATCATCAGAGAGGCAGATACAGACACTCAACGTCTTCCTCCTCTCAGCAAGCTCCAGCACCCAGAGCAATCCACACCTTCAGAGAACCGATAACCGTCGTCAGCCGGTCAACGGAGTCAACGCATTACCACTCGCTCCATTGGTACTAAGGACCCAGCTTAAACAAAAGTGTACTCCTAGGACTACATCTAAGTCCTACATTGTAACACTGTTCTGTTTGTATTAAAGTTTTCAATCAAACAATTTTAATAGCAAACAAGCTGGCGACTCTGCTGGGGACTTCTTTCTCCTCTTCTGAGAAAGTCGTGTCACAGGCCGACGACGGGAAGGTGGGCTCCTCCCACAAGACGCTGGTCGTGCGCCTCAATCAACAGGCGTACGAGGAGTTTATTTCTGAAGGAAGTGCGAGTCCTTCGAAGCGGCTACCAAAGCCGAAGAAGATCCGCACGGCCTGGGTGCGCAAGGTCGACGCCTCGGGCACCACCACTGAAGGGGATGCAGCAATCCAGCCTTCCCTTCCTGATGACGTTCTCAGCAACCAAGGTGCGCCCGTCGATGCAGCGCATCTCTTGGAGAAGCGTGCGGCCGACCACGTTCCCCAGCCATCTCCCTCTCAGGCGAGGAAGATACGTCGACGGAGCAGGGGTGCAGCCAATGCCCCGCGTATCACCTCTGATGCGCCACAAAAAGCCTCTGTCTTTGACAGACTCACTCGCTGTAATGGCGAGGAGAATTTGGATGCTGAGTACTATGCGCCCCAGCGGGCTGGTACGAAGAAATCCAAGGCGGCACGGGCCATGCGCCACAAACGTGCTATGCCAGCAGCCGGCCAGAGGCACGCGCTCGTCATCACGCGCGCTGCCGATGGCAAGCTGTACAGGGTTGACTCAAGTGCTTCTGCACCAACAACGAGTCGATCTTCGAAGCCCTCATCTCGCTTGGGCGCATCTACTGCGTGCACAACCATGTCGAGAGGGGCAAACTCAGTGGTCTTGAACTCCCGCGCCTCCTCTGGTTGTGCGTTTGAGGTCCGTTCAAGTCACTTCAAATGTTTTGGTTCCCCCACTTCTGATCGTGATGCCTGCTTGGTATTAGATCAGGGGGCGCAGAACTCACCTGACCACCCTGGCGTTTGGCCTTGCCATACGTCTGAAGGGGGTGTGAAGGCACCACTCTCCTCCAACGATCTGCACAACGTGATCACTCACAAGCGCCGGTCAGGAGAGTCGACCAACAAGCACGATGCGCCTCTTACGGGGCATACTTGTGCGGTGGTCACCATCAACTGCTGTTGCAAGACGGCAGTTCCACCAAGATAGTCGGTCTTCCAACGACTACAATCATCGACATCTCTCCAACGTCACCTTGGGGCGAAGGTGTCAGCTGAAGAGGAGCCAAAGGTCGCTTCATGCAACGTGGTCTCCAACTCCTCATCAATCCGGAAGACGACTGCCAATTCCTCGTCTTCATCCAAAAGCCAGCCGAGGAAAACCAAGGCAGCTGTCTCAACCTCTGGAGTATTTGAAGGCACTCGGTCAAGGAAGAAGTCCTCGGAGGAAACTGGGGGTAGCCAGACCCTTGTTGAGCCTCCTTCTGAAGACGAAGATGTCCAAAGCACAGCTGCGGCGGATCTCCATCATCAATGCGAGATTACTCTCCTGAAGCCCCTCAAAATGAGGATGTCCTCCAGGACACTGTCGGGGATAGTTCTGGAAATGAAAAGGTCCTTCAAGACGGAGCCGAGGGCAAGCAGACCCTTGCAGATGCGCCTGTTGAAGATGAACTCCAGAATGTGGCTGGGGGTGGCCCAACACCAGGAGAAGTGACTCCCCCGCATGAGAGTGAGGCCGAAAGCGAAGCCTCAACCAATCCATCCACTCCTGACCGTGTCAGGACAGTATACATGGCTGGGGATGATGTCGAGTCTGATGCGCCGTCACAGGACATAGTCCAGCGCATAGACTCATTGGAGGGAGGACTCAAAACCCTCTCTGCCTCAATGCAAGCACTGACTCAAGCAGTGTTTGAGATGCGATCGGCCTTGATCAGGACACCTTCAACTGGTCCTGACCCAGGAGCTAATGGGGAGTCGAGTGTGCCCCTCCAACGGGCGCCCTCGGATACAGAAGCACCTCGGACCTCAGAGCCCTCAAACGCTCCAATCCAGATGGTACCTCCTTCCCCGACTCCTAGCTCTACGGAGGATGTGGTCGAAATGATCAAAGACCTGCGGGAGCGCTTCGAGTCCAAGAATAGGCAAGAGGAACGCCAGAAGATGGGCATTCCCCAGCCTTATCCCCTCGAGTGGAACAAGGTGGTTTATCCCCCCAAAGTATAAGCCACAAACACTTACCCCATACAACGGGAAGGACTCTCCGCGACGGTATCTGACGTACTTCCAGTCACAGACGGGGCATCTTCCGAAGGAGGACGCGCTCCTCACCAGTATCTTTGTCGGGGCCCTGAAAGGAGTAGCATATGACTGGTACTGCAGCCTCCCCGACAATTCCATATCGTCCTTCGACGACCTGACGCGCCTCTTCCTCGACCGCTTCTACGACGGCGGGAAGGACATGACGATGGCGTCTCTCATAGAGATACGTCAGAAGGAGAAGGAAACGGTTCGGGCGTTCATCGAACGCTTCCGACAGGCTTGCTTCAGGCTACCTCCAGGCATGCCAGAACATGCGCTCCTCTCCGCTTGCAGCATGAACATGCTGCCTGCAGTAAAGATCTGGCTCAACTCTACTCCCCCTCCTGACTGGAGCTTCCTGATCATCGAAGCTGAAGCTGCAGAAAAGAAGGCGGCCAATGCACGTCTTCTGGGTGTCAGCTTCCCCGCCTTTGACGATAAGGGGAAAAAGTCCGCAGCTAACAGCTCCGGACGAGAAGCAAAGGGGAAACAGGCATTGACTGTTAATGCCTCAAAAGGCGCATCTGCGCCTACTCAGAAACCTCTACTGGCACCAAGACCCAAGGAGGTTTATTCATTCAATGATGACGACACCCTGCAACTTTTTGAGATACTGAAGCAGGGTGACAAGATCAAGCTACCGGACCCAAAGCGGCCCGATGAAGTTGGGAAAGTGGACAACCCAAGGTACTGTCACTACCATCGATTTGTCGGACATCCGACCAAAGACTGCTACGTCCTCAAGAATTATATCCAGCGCATGATCAATGCGGATGTAATCTCCGTCGATTATGAAGAGAAGACGGTGTCGGCCAATCTGGTTTCGCTTCAGTTCAGCACCTTGCCGCCAACTACCACACAAGATGGCGTCGTCCCCATCCCTAAGGCGACAATGGAGGTGGTAAACTTACCACCTACTCGTGACAATGTGAGTGGACTCACCCCGCTCACCACATCTCGAGGAGAGGTCCTCTGGGTTCACCCCGACCTCGTCTCCGAGGTGACTCAATCGGAGGTACGCCCTACCTCCAAATCAAAAGGCAGAAAGATCAAGTCTTGCCGCACAGTCTCTTCTTCAACAGAAGAGGCACTTCCAGTGCAAACACGTGTACAACAGAGCTCCCAATTCGGCGAAGCCGTCGCCGAGGTGGTGCCTCCTAGCACCATTCCTGAAGAGGGTCCATCTAAGCCCTCAGCAGCCAATAAGCAGAAGCAGGTGGAGGCCCGTTTTGATAGACCTCTACGGAAGGAGAATGCTTCGGGGCTGTCCAAGCCTCACAACTTCGACATTCTGGCACAATTAGCCAGTACACCTGCGCGCCTGTCTTTGTTCAAGCTCCTGCGTCTTTCTAAAGATTCTCGAGAAGCTCTCTGCAAAGCTCTGAAGGACGCTGAATCCTTTCTCAGTCAGGTCAAGCAGCCTGAAGACCTCCCAACTACTTGTGCGTACTGTCATTGTGCGAATGAAGTTATCCCAAACATAACTTTCACCCAACAAGACATGCTGCTCAAGTATCACCGACATAACCGACCGCTGTATTATACAGGGTACATTGGCTCGGTTAAGGTGAGCCGGATTCAGATCGATCCTGGGTCTTCCCTAAGCATCATTCCAAAGGCACTGCTATCAAAGCTGGGGATCCCGATGTACCGGCTGGCGCCCTCCAATACAACCATCAGTGGCTTCAATGCTAGCAAGAGCGAGCCATTGGGCAAGATCCGACTGAAGTGTCACATTGGCAGCCTCAAAACTGAGGTGACTTGTTATGTAGTAGATGCCGAGGTCAACTACAACATCCTGCTCGGTCGACCATAGCTGCATGAGTACATGGTGGTGCCCTCCACGCTCCACTAGTGCATGAAGTATGTATCCACCAATGGCGTCATCCGGACGGAGTTTGCAGACATCGATCCTTTCAAAGGGATTGAAGCCTACTTCACCGATTCCGACTTGTACAAGCCCATTGACGAGGAGGAAGCCAACGACGCTGATGATGAGGCAGAGACGGCAACAGAGCCGGACATGGAGCCTGAGACGACTCCCGACGCCCCCTTGAAAATTTGACTGAAGGGGAAACCACCCCAGAAGGCGCCTCCAATGAGCATCAAGCTATCAGGGAAAGCGGCGGCTCGCGAAGCACCCCTGAAGATACGCCTCAAGGGAAAGCCACCTCAAACATCGGCTCCCCTGGTGGCAAAATTACAAGGGAAGGCACCACTCACCGGAGGCGCAACCGAGGCGCCTCTCAAGGTGCGTCTCAAGGGCAAGCCGCCGCAGTCATCCAAGGTGTCAGAGAAGGCTCATATAACCCTCTCAGACCCCAAAGCTGTATTGGACTCTCCTAGTCCGCCCCCAGTTCTTACAGACGAGGAGCTTGGTGATTATATCTCGGCTGACGTAGAGGCACCCTCCTTTGACAATGTAATCCCACAGGATAAGATCTCGTACTTTATCAATAATAGGGTGTCTTTTAATTATTCTTGTCTTCCACACTGGAATGCCATGTATACATTAGACAACGCTCTACGGTCGTTGCAAACACAAATAACGACCGTCTACCATAATCAAATAGTACCGTCTCAAGGAGTCTTCATAGTCCCTCCACGGAGCCGAGACCAAGGCACCATCATCTCGGGCAAAGTCGAGCATCGTCGGGACCTCCCGTCAATCGAGCCCGAACCTGATACCGGCAGAGTACAAGTCTATCGGTACATGGATGCGGCTAAGCACATCATCCAAAAGATGGGCTACGACCTGAAAAGCAACAAAGGCTTAAACTACGGCAAGGGTCGACATCTCCCTGTCCGGCTTTCGATGCCCAATAGAAAGCCACAGGATTATTATAATCGGACTGGACGAGGGTTAGGCTATGTCACGCCGCCATCAACCCCAGAGAGTTCAGATGCAGAAGACATAGAACATTCCCATTCGTCCGAAGCATCGACTTGGGATTCCGATACCAGTATCGGATCAGTCTTCAGGAAAGTGCTGTCAGCTAACATGACGTCAGCACAACCTCAAAAAGGTGAAGGCGAAGACCAAGCACCAGAACCCTTCGAAGAAGAACCCTGGGCCCAACGCCTAGGGGAACAATGGGAATCTCGTTTTGAGCTTCGTGAACCTCCCACCGAAGACGAAGTCGAGCAGATCGACCTCGGGGAGGAGTCTTCTTCCAAACCCATCTTCATCAGTAAAAGCCTGGAAGGAGAAGATCGAGAATCTTTAATCCAACTGGCTAAAAAGTATATCGACGTCTTCGCCTGGAGCTATAAAGATATACCGGGACTCGATCCACAGATCGTAATGCATAGGTTGAACATCTTACCTGATGCCAAACCTATCAAACAACAGCAGCGACGCTTTCGTCCGAACATCATGAATGCCATCGATCAGGAGGTTGACAAACTCTTGACTAGCAGCTTCATCCGTGAAGAACAACACCCGGATTGGGTAGCCAACATCGTTCCTGTCACCAAGAAGAACGGGAAGATACGAGTCTGTATCGACTTCAGGGATCTCAACTCTGCTTGCCCGAAGGACGAATTCTCGCTTCCAATCACTGATGTGATGATCGACAACACATGTGGCTTTGAGCGCATGTCCTTCATGGACGGGTATTCAGGCTACAATCAAATCAAGATGTTCCCCGATGACGCAAAACACACGTCATTCAGGACTCCAAAGGGTGTTTTCTGCTACACAGTAATGCCCTTCGGCTTGAAGAACGCCGGTGCGACATACCAGCGAGCTATGAGCACCATCTTCCTTCAACATCTTCGTAAGACAGTCGAATGCTATGTTGACGACATCGCAGTCAAGAGCCGCCTCAAAAGAGATCACCTACAGGACCTGAAGACGGTCTTCGATCTCATGCGGGCGCATCAACTCAAAATGAACCCCGCTAAATCCTTTCTGGGGTTTTCTAGCAGCAAATTCTTGGGCTTCGTCATCACAGCGAAAGGCATTCATGTTGATCCTGAGAAGACCAAAGCCATCCTCAACATGGACCCTTCGAAGAACCTTCGAGAACTTCGAGGCCTACAGGGACGTCTGGCATATATCCGGAGGTTCATAGCAAACCTTTCCGGTAAATGTCAACCCTTTACTCAGCTCATGAAGAAGGGAGTCTCCTACGTCTGGACAGAGGAGTGCCAAAAGGCTTTCGACGACATCAAGGCTTACTTAACAAGCCCACCAGTCCTGGTAGCGCCAGTCACAGGCAAACCATTTCTCCTCTACGTTCGTGCCATGGATCATTCTCTTGGCGCTCTGCTGGCTCAAAACAGCGATACAGGCTACGAACAAGCAATCTACTACCTCAGTCGAACACTCATCGGGGCCGAACACCGGTACAACCCCGTCGAAAAGGAGTGCTTGGCTTTGGTGTTTGCCATCTAGAAGACTCGTCATTATGTCTCGGGTCAGACAATTCATGTCATTTCCCGAGTCAATCCGCTCAGAGTCCTCATGACGAAGCCAGGATTATTGAACTCTCGGCTGGCTACATGGGCGATCTTGCTAACACCGTATAACATGGTGTTTGTGCCGCAAAAAGCTGTTAAGGGTCAAGCGCTGGCTGACTTTTTAGCTGCACACCCCATCCCAGAATCCTCAAAACTCTATGAAGACATTCCGGATGAGGTCCAAGAATCCAACGTCACCGAAGGAAGCTCCGTTTGGCGGATGTTCTTCGACGGCGCTTCGAGAACAGGCCCCAAAGGCCAAATCATCACAGGAGTGGGGGTAGTCTTAGTCTCCCCCGATCAGCTGGTCATCCAGCGTGTGTACTCTCTTTCGAAGCCGTGCTCCAACAACGTTGCCGAGTACAACGCACTCGTCATGGGACTCCAGCTCGCACAACAGCTGGGGGTCGACCATCTGGAAGCTTACGGCGACTCAAAACTCGTCGTAAACCAGGTTCGGGGACAATACGAAGTTCGCCATGAAGATTTAATCCCTTATCATGAAGTCGCATTGAACATCATTTCAACCTTCACTGGTTCATTGAACATGTCTTCCGTTTACAAAACTTGGAGGCCGATGCTCTGGCTGGCCTCGCAGCCTCATTAGCAGCGCCTTTTGGGACTCAACATTATATCACGGTAACAGGACGAGATCTGATTTGTCCCAGAAACAACCTATGCTTGTAGGTGGCTCACGCCATGCCGACAAACACTGGTGTTAATGTCCGAGACTGGAGGTTCCCGTTCATCGACTTCGCTGTCTACGGAATCCTTCCAGAGGACCCGAAGGAAGCCGTCTCAGTCAGGAGACGCTCTCTTCGATTCTACTATGATACAGCTACCAAAACGCTGTACCGACGCTCCTTCGATGCCTGTCCAACGAAGAAGCAACCGAAGCTCTTCAAGAAGCTCATGACAAAACTTGTGGAGCTCATCAACCCGGTCCTAAGTTGCAAGATCGACTGCGACGTATGGGCTACTACTGGCCAACCATGGTTGCCGATGCTGTCGAATATGCCAAGAAGTGCCACGCGTGCCAACTTCATGCAGACTTCATACATACACCATCGGAGCCGCTACATCCTATAGTCGCCTCCTGGCCCTTCGAAGCCTGGGGCATGGACATTGTAGGGCCAATTACCCCTCCTTCATCGAGAGGACACCGTTTCATCCTGGCCATCACCGACTACTTCTCCAAATGGGCGGAAGCAGTTCCACTAGCAGAAGTAAAAAGCTCCAGGGTGGTCAGCTTTATCAAACACCATGTCATTTACCATTTCGGAGTACCCCGACGGATCATCCATGACAATGGTCCTCAGTTTATCAGCCACATTTTCAGCAGGTTCTGTGACAAGAATTGCATTCAGAACGTGGCCTCAACCGCCTACAATCCGGCAGCAAACGGATTGGCTGAGGCATTCAACAAAACTATCGTTAGGCTGCTCAAAAAGGTCGTGTCATCCAACAAACGCGACTGGGATGAAAAGCTTGGCGAATGCCTTTGGGCCTACCGCATAACGGTACGGACCCCAATAGGCAACACTCCATTCTCCCTAGTCTATGGGAGCGAAGCAGTACTGCCTCTCGAGATACAGATACCTTCGCTCCGCGTAGCAATCACAAACGAACTCACAGAAGAGGACAATCAACGTCGTCGTCTGCGGGAACTGGAGGCACTTGACGAAAAGCGTCTCTTAGCTCAACAACGCATCGAGCTCTACCAAGCCCGTATATCACAGGCTTTCAACAAAAAGGTCAAAAAGAGGACTTTCCAAGTTGGCGACCTGGTTTTAGCAATCAGAAGACCAATGGTGTTGACCCACAAGACACCAGGAAAGTTCGAGCCCAAGTGGGAAGGACCTTTCATCATAGAGACGGTATACTCAAACGGTGCTTACCGCCTCGCCAAACCCAATGGGGACTTGTTTATGATGCCCATCAACGGCAAGTTCCTAAAGAAGTACTATTCTTGACATCCTCCAGACATGTACTTCCTCAAACAACCTCTTTCCACAAACTCATACGCCTCCGAAACCCAGCTGTTCCGTGGCATCTTCCAGTAGAAAGATAACCACGTCCATATTACCTCTGATTTGTCTCTCTACACCCTACAAAGCAGAATCTTACACTTCGTAAGCCTACGCTACCCTTCATGTTTACCACGTCCACATTATCTCTGAGTAAACATCTTGTACAAACAACCCCTGCGTTATTGTACATTTATCGCAGAACTTCCACGTCCATATAACCTCTGAGTTGTTCAGCGTATCCCCCAAGATCATTCCTACCACGTCCATAATACCTCTGAGTAGGGAGATTCTATCATTTCGAACCCAATGATTGCCATGTCCATATTACCTCTGAGCAAACATAATGGTTCCTTCAAACTTATTATCTGTACCTGAAAACCAAGGTGCGCAAAAGATAACAGGTCCACACAAATCATCAAGTTCATGACAACAAAAGATGAACACATCACAAAAAAAGTTGTAGACTTCTTTATTCTTCTGAAAAAGGAGTACAAGAAACTACATCATCCCCCCAGTAAGGGTTACAAAAGAACACAAAACAAAAAGGGAAAAGCTATTATCCCTGAATCTCCCCAGGATGGGCTGAGAGCTCCCTGACTCGAAGCTTTAAGTCGACTGTGCGGGCCTCCACCGTCGCCAGGACTCGTCGCTCTGCTTTCTGGCGCATCAATTCAACGGACCCAGCGGAAGTATCACTTGCATGCTTCTCATCAAGCTGTTGTCGTTGCTGCGCCAAGGCAAGAGTCTGTTGAGTGAAAGTCGCTTCATCCTTCTTGAATGCTGCATGTTCAGCCCGGACACGCTCGACCTCTAACTGGAGTCGGGCCCGTTGGTCTTCAAGGCGACGCATCTGGGTGTCGATATCCGCGATATTAGCCTCCAATGCAGCTCGAGTTTCCACCGTCGTCTTCATGGACTGAGACAACTGCTCTACCGTAGCCTCGGTCTCAGCCACCTCGCGCTCCCAAACGCCCACGGTGGCCTGGTATGAAGACTTGATCTCGGCAATTAGCTTCCCCTTCTCCGCATCTATCAGGACAGAGAGGTCGTTTCGCTGGATGCGTTGAAGTTCTGCGAGCCGCTCATCCAGCTCAATCACCGAAGCCTCCAGAATTTCGGCCATATGGTCGTGGCCTTGGTGAATACGAATCAGCTCGATACAGGGCATTGCCAGAGCTTTTGCCGTCGTAAAACTCCCATTGGCATCCATCACAGCAGATACACCCTTCTGCAACATTTTGTATACCCCCTCGACGAGGAATTTCACATACTCGTCTGCATCCGCCAGGACCTGCGGCGTCATCGCGGGAGTTGGAGGAGCTACTACAGTTTGCGGACCGGAAGAAGATCCGCCAACTTCAACCAGCGAGGCTTGAACCTCGGCATCAATGGGCTCTTCATCAACAGGGGCTGGACTTCCAGCCCGAGGAGCCGAAGCAACAGAAGGAGCCGACACAGGTGTCGAGATGGTCCCCCAAGTAGAAGGAGCGACACAGGGTTCTACACCCTTACCCTTCTCAAGTCCGGAGGAACCACCGATGTCAATGGCCACCTCTTCTACCCCCAACGTCCTATCAACAGTTAGTACCTCCCTTGGCAGAATAGGGAGATTATCACTCGTCTCTTGACCCGTCGTAGCGGTCTTCACTGGCAGACGGGTCTCATCATCGAGTCCCTCAACAGGGACAGAATCTGTCGCTACCTCCTGAGTGGTAGCTGCCTCAACTTCTACGGTTGAAGCCGGGGTAGGACTCGGCAATAATGCAGCCGACCTCCCCTCATCATGATAAAGAGGGGATTCAACCATCTCCTCTGTCTCAACTACTGCTGTTGCCTCCGCAACAGGCTCTTGCAGCTCTGGAGCAACGTCATCGGAAGACGACAAACTCCATTCTTCTTCACCACCAGGAAACGGCGTGCTTGGAAAACCTTTGGCACTTGAAGCTTCCGTTCTGGCCTTTGCCGTCTCGGAAGCTGTTGCATCCTCAGTTTTCCTCCTGACGTAATCTGGGGATACCGGAATCTCCACGTCAACAGCATCCTCCGGATCTTCCTCCATGGGAGACATCATGGTCGGCGGGATACCACTTCAGACGAGCCCGTCGTCCCTTCTCGCCTGCTCCCACCTGACTTTGGGGTGCGAGGTTTTCTTTTTAACGGTTCCTACAAGAGAAGATGAAGCCTCGTAAATTGTGGAACCAAAATCAGATTATGTGGGACGCCTTTACCTCTGAGGACGTTGAATCCGATGACGCCGTCGGCGACGGCGCCTTCTTCTGCTTCTTCGGTACAGGAGATTCAATCCCTTCGTCTGCACATCGCTTTGATCGATCGCCCGAGGGTTCTGCTTGAGAAACGGAAGGGGCACTCCGGTGACCTATCCCTGACGGACGATGCGATCGGGCCTTCACCGGCACGTTCCCGGTCGTCGCTAACTGGGTCAGTAAAATTTGGCGGCTGAGTAAAGAATGGGCGGCCGCGGATCTGGGACGGGCAACGTAAAACGAGCCCCAGTACATCCGGCATTATAATAATGCCAAGCTCGTGCACCATCCAACAAACTTCCAATATACCCCAGAGAAATACTGGGGTTATCTAACATCATCTGGGCATAACCAAATAGCCGCACAAAGCGGCTTGGCAAATATGGTTCCAGGTAGCACTGATTCCTGTTCCTGTATACCAGATGCGACGGCCGGATACTCTGCAACCAGCGGAATCCCCATTAAGGCAGAGTGGTGGTACCTTCGCCCAGATCCCTTAGATCTTCGTTGGCCTCAAAGCCCAAGTAGATTGGACCAACTTTGGTAATTTTCCAAGACATCCTCCTCTGGGAAACAAGGCGACAGAAGGATATTGTAGAAGCATAGAATTTCACAAACAGAAAGCCCATGCGCCAGACACTACATGCGCCAGAACTCAGACGAAGAACTTCACAGCAAAGTCAATAAGTATAGACATTCGAAAAAGGACTTTTTATTTATATATAAAAGTCTATTACATGTCTAGAAAAGGTTGTACAAAGGAGAATTTCTACAATGAAAAGATCCTAAGTCTACAGCCAGCGGCCACCATGCGCCTCCAGTTAGGCGCAGCAGTCATCATGCGCTGCCAGTCACCATGCGCTGTCATCAGGCGCAGCAGACATCATGCGTCTCCAACCAGACGCATCCCACCATATCTTCAGCAGCTCAGTCATGTGCATCCAGCTCAGTTATGTGCATCACTTCAGCCAAATTCTTCCAGCCAGGCTCACCTGGCCGAGCAGAGCCCAGTTATGTGCCGCTCTTCCAGCCAGGCTCACCTGATAAGTGCTTCGCCAAGCAAAGCATTTAACCCTCTGGCTGGAACCGAGGAAGAGAAGAGCACCGCAAATGCTGTGGCCAGGGGAGGCTTCAAAAGAGCCTCCAAAGCCGAAGGAAGACCGTGATCGAAACCGCGGCTAAAGGAGCAGCTTTCGACACGATCAAAGTGGGGAAACCCCACTTTGAAGGAAGAGAGAGCCTAGCACCGCCATTCCGATCTACGGCTCTTCCGGAATAACGGAGACGAGGCTCGAGCATCCCTATCTTTGGATGCAACAGGCACCTTCCGCCTGCCTCGGAAGCCCTCGACTCCGTCTTTTGGATGTAACAGTCACCTTCAAGTGCATCGAAGACAACACAGCGTCTCATCTTCACCCTCGGGAGCACTTCGTCAACAGAATGCACCCGCATGTTCAAATTCATGTTGGAAGTACGTGAGGGAATGAGAAGCAAATCTTCTCTCCATGCCACTATTTATAGGTCGGGCAGATCAAACCCACGCGCCAAGTGGATGACCCTCCGAATTCCGTGCAATGAATTTACATTAAATGGATGAACCGGACGCCTCGAATTCAGCCAAACGGCTATTTATGGCACTCGAAGAGCGAGACAGCCGCATCATTAAAAGACATGTCCGATGCGCCAGCCAGACAGCGCATCACACGGACGCGCCCTTCGGCATCAGACGCATCACACAGATGCGCCTTACAATACTCGGCGCATTACAGAAGGTGCGCCCCCACACATCTCCATACCGAGTGGAACGCCAACCGACGCGCCCACTCAGCTGTCCATCGAACGTCACCAACATTAAATGCTGAACTGACAGAGTTGGCAGCACGCCTCCCAAAGTCTGAACAGTTGACAGCTTCGGCAACGTCAGCATCATCATGACTTTGTTTCGACGGCTACTGCCACGTGGCCACTTCACCATCAGCATGCGCCTCTACGGCCAAGCGTCCAAATCAGCATGCGCCTCTACGGCCATGCGTCCAAATCAGCATGCGCCTCAAAAGCCATGCGCCTCAGACTGCTCTCTGATCCCGAAAGACAGAAGAAAAGTCACCTGCATGCGCCTCAAAAGCCATGCGCCCCAAATGGTTTGTAACTCCTAAAGGTTATGAGCCGCAGCCTCCTCCTGCGCCCAATCCAAGGCGCAATCCACCAGATCACTTCTCTCCACCAAATCCGAGATCTTCGAACCATGAGTCGATGACACGTGTCCTTTGACTCAACTTGTCCAAGATTTCAGCAACAGAAAGATCTTCTCTCTGCTACGTGCCGGCTCACAACAGCAGTATGAAGAGTTCTCCCCCTCGATCAGGGCGCAGCATCCGTGCGCCTCCATCAGCAACCTCCACGTGGCATCCCCACACCGGCGCATCCTGCATGCGCGCATGAGCAGCCAGCCTGTAAAACTATAAATAGAAGGGTCATCTCCTTCACACACACACAGAGACTCAGAACAGACAAGACTCAAAAAGAATCCACAACAGAGAATCACCAGAGAGGCAGTCCTAGACACTCAACGTCTTCCTCCTCTCAGCAAGCTCCAGCACCCAGAGCAATCAACACCTTCAGAGAACCGATAACCGCCGTCAGCCGGTCAACGGAGTCAACGCATTACCACTCGCTCCATTGGCACTAAGGACCCAGCTTAAACAAAAGTGTACTCCTAGGACTACATCTAAGTCCTATATTGTATTACTGTTCTGTTTGTATTAAGATTTCAATCAAAACAATTTTAATAGCAAACAAGCTGGCGACTCTGCTGGGGACTTCTTTCTCCTCTACCGAGAAGGTTGTGTCACAGGCCGACGACGTGAAGGTGGGCTCCTCCCACAAGACGCTGGTAGTGTGCCTCAATCAACAGGCGTACGAGGAGTTCATTTCTGAAGGAAGTGCGAGTCCTTCGAAGCGGCTGTCGAAGCCGAAGAAGACCCGCGCAGTCTGGGTGCGCAAAGTCGACGCCTTGGGCACCACCGTTGAAGGGGATGCGCCCGTCCAGCCTTCCCTTCCTGCTGACGTCCTCAGCAGTCAAGGTGCGCCCGCTGATGCAGCGCATCTTTCGGGGAAGCGTGTGGCTGACCACGTTCCCCAGCCATCTTCCTCTCAGGCGAGGAAGATACGTCGACGGAGCAGGGGCGCAGCCAATGCCCCGCGCATTACTTTTGATGCGCCACAAAGAGCCTCTGTCTTTGACAGACTCACTCGCTGTAACGGCGAGGAGAATTTAGATGCTGAGTACTATGCGCCCCAGCGGGCTGGTACGAAGAAATCCAAGGCGGCACGGGCCATGCGCCACAAACGTGCTATGCCAGCAGCCGGCCAGAGGCACGCGCTTACAATCACGCGCACTGCCGATGGCAAGCTGTACAAGGTTGACTCAAGTGCTTCTGTACCAACAATGAGTCGACCTTCAAAGTCCTCATCTCGCTTGGGCGCATTCACTGCGTGCACAACCAAGCCGAGAGAGGCAAACTCAGTGGTCTTGAACTCCCGTGCCTCCTCTGGTTGTGCATTTGAGGTCCGTTCAAGTCACTTCAAATGCTGTGGTTCCCCCACTACTGATCGTGATGCCTGCTTGGTATTAGATCAGGGGGCGCAGCACTCACCCAACCACCCCGGCGCTTGGCCCTGCCATGCGCCTGAGAGGGGTGTGAGGGTAGCACTCTCCTCCAACGACCTGTGCAACGTGATCACTCACAAGCGCCGGTCAGGAGAGTTGACCAACAAGCACGATGCGCCTCTCACGGGGCACACTTGTGCAGTGGTCACCATCAACTGCTGTTGCAAGACGGCAGTACCACCAAAGCAGTCGGTCTTCCAACGGCTACAATCATCGACACCCCTCCGACATCGCCTTGGGACGAAGGTGTCAGCAGAAGAGGAGCTAAAGGTTGCTTCATGCAACGTGATCTCCAACTCCTCATCTGTCCGGAAGACGACTGCCAATTCCTCGTCTTCATCCAAAAGCCAGCCGAGGAAAACCAAGGCAGCTGTCTCGACCTCTGGAGTGTTCGAAGGCACTCGGTCGAGGAAAAAGTTCTTGGAGGAAGCTGGGGGTAGCCAGACCCTTGTCGAGCCTCCTTCCGAAGACGAAGATGTCCAAAGCACAGCTGCGGCGGATCTTCATCAAGGCGAAAATGGCCTCCCTGAAGCCCCTCAAAATGACGATGTCCTCCAGGACACCGCCGGGGGTAGTGCTGGAAACGAAGAGGCCCTTCAAGACAGAGCTGAGGGCAGTCAGGTCCTTGCAGATGCGCCTGTCGAAGACGAACTCCAGAATGTGGCTGGGGGTGGCCAAACACCAGGAGAAGTGACTCCCCCACATGAGAGCGAGGCTGAGAGCGAAGCCTCAACTAATCCATCCACTTTCGGCCGTGTCATGACAGTATACATGACCGGGGGTGATCTTGAGATTGATGCGCCGCCACAGGACATTGTCCAGCGCATAGACTCGTTAGAGGGAGGACTCAAAACCCTCTCTGCCTCAATGCAAGCACTGACTCAAGCAGTGTTTAAAATGCGGTCGGCCTTGATCAGGACACCTTCAAATGGTCCCGACCCAGGAGCCAATGGAGAGTCGAGTGTGCCCCTCCAACGGACACCCTCAGACACAGAAGCACCTCGGACGTCGGAGCCCTCAAACGCTCTACTCCAGGTGGTACCTCCTTCTCCGACTCCTAGCTCCACGGAGGACGTGGTCGAAATGATCAAAGATCTGCGGGAGCGCTTCGAGTCCAAGAACAGGCAGGAGGAGCGCCAGAAGATGGGCATTCCCCAGCCTTATCCCCTTGAGTGGAACAAGGTGGTTTATCCCCCAAAGTATAAACCACAAACACTCACGCCGTATGACGGGAAGGACTCTCCACGACGGTACCTGACGTACTTCCAGTCGCAGACAGGGCATCTTCCGAAGGAGGACGCCCTCCTCACCAGTATCTTTGTTGGGGCCCTGAAAGGGGTGGCGTATGACTGGTACTGCAGCCTCCCCGATAATTCCATATCGTCCTTTGACGACTTGACACGCCTCTTCCTCGACCGCTTCTACGACGGTGGGAAGGACATGACGATGGCGTCTCTCATTGAGATACGCCAGAAGGACAAGGAAACGGTTCGGGCATTCATCGAACGCTTCCGTCAGGCCTGCTTCAGGCTACCTCCAGGCATGCCAGAACATGCGCTCCTCTTCGCTTACAGTATGAACATGCTGCCTGCAGTAAAGCTTTGGCTTAACTCTACTCCCCCTCCCGACTGGAGCTTCCTAATCATCGAAGCTGAAGCTGCAGAGAAGAAGGCGGCCAATGCACGTCTTTTGGGTGTTAGCTTCCCCGCCTTTGACGATAAGGGGAAAAAGTCCGCAATCAACAACTCCGGACGAGAAATAAAGGGGAAACAGGCATTGACTGTTAATACCTCGAAGGGCGCATCTGCGCCTACTCAAAAGCCTCCACTGGCACCGAGACCCAAGGAGGTTTATTCATTCAATGATGACGACACCCTGCAACTCTTTGAGATACTGAAGCAGGGCGACAAGATCAAGCTTCCGGACCGAAGCGGCCCGATGAAGTCGGGAAAGTGGACAACCCGAGGTATTGTCACTACCATCGGTTTGTCGGACACCCGACTAAGGACTGCTACGTCCTCAAAAATTACATCCAGCGCATGATCAATGCGGATGTAATCTCCGTCGACTATGAAGAGAAGACGGTGTCAGCGAATGTGGTGTCACTTCAGTTCGGCACCTTGCCGCCGACTACCACACAAGATGGCGTCGTCTCCATCCCTAAGGCGACAATGGAGGTGGTGAACTTGCCACCCACCCGTGACAATGTGAGTGGACTTGTCCCACTCACCACATCTCGAGGAGAGGTCCTCTGGGTTCACCCTGACCTCATCTCCGAGGTAACTCAACCGGAGGTACGCCCTACCTCCAAAGCAAAAGGCAGGAAGATCAAGTCTTGCCGCACGATCTCTTCTTCAACGGAAGAGGCGCTTCCTGTGCAGACGCGTGCACAACAGAACTCCCAGCCCGGTGAAGCTGCCGCCGAAGTGGTGCCTCCTGGCACCATCCCTGAGGAGGGTCCATCCAAGCCCTCAGCAGCCAATAAACAAAAGCAAGTGGAGGCCCGTTTCGACAGACCTCTGCGGAAAGAAAATGCTTCGGGGCTAGCTAAGCCCCACAATTTTGACATTCTGGCGCAACTAGCCAGTACTCCTGCACGCTTGTCTTTGTTCGAGCTCCTGCGTCTCTCCAAGGACTCCCGAGAAGCTCTCTGCGAAGCTCTGAAGGATGCCGAATCCTTTCTCAGTCAAGTCAAGCAGCCTGAAGACCTCCCAACTACTTGTGCACACTGTCATTGTGCGGATGAAGTTATCCCAAACATAACCATCACCCAACAAGACATGCTGCTCAAGCATCACCGACATAACCGACCGTTGTATTACACAGGGTACATCGGTTCGGTAAAGGTGAGCAGGATTCAGATCGATCCGGGGTCTTCCCTAAGCATCATTCCAAAGGCGCTGCTATCAAAGCTGGGGATCCCAATGTACCGGCTGGCGCCCTCCAATACGACCATCAGTGGCTTCAACGCTAGCAAGAGCGAGCCACTGGGCAAGATCCGGCTGAAGTGTCACATCGGCAGCCTCAAAACTGAGGTGACTTGTTATGTGGTGGATGCCGAGGTTAACTACAACATCTTACTCGGACGACCATGGTTACATGAGTACATGGTGGTGCCCTCCACGCTCCACCAATGCATGAAATATGTATCCACCAACGGCGTCATCCGGACGAAGTTTGCAGATATCGATCCCTTCAAAGGGATTGAGGCCTACTTCACCGATTCCGACTTGTACAAGCCCATTGACGAGGAGGAAGCCAATGACGCTGATGATGAGGCAAAGACGGCAACAGAGCCGGACATGGAGCCTGAAACGACTCCGGACGTCCCCTTGAAAATCCGTATGAAGGGGAAACCGCCCTAGAAGGCGCCTCCAATGAGTATCAAGCTATCAGGAAAAGCGCCGGCTCGCGAAGCTCCCCTGAAGATACGCCTCAAGGGAAAGCCACCTCAAACTTCCCTGGTGGTAAAATTACAAGGAAAGGCGCCACTCATCGGAGGCGCAACCGAGGCACCTCTCAAGGTGCGTCTTAAAGGCAAGCCGCCGCAGTCATCCAAGATACCGGAGAGGGCTCACATAACCCTCTTAGATCCTAAAGTCAGAGCGGTGGAGGACTCTCCTGATCCGGCCCCAGTGCTTACAGATGAGGAGCTTGGCGAATACATCTCCGCTGATGTAGACGCACCCTCCTTCGACAATGTAATCCCACGGGATAAAATCTCGTACTTTATCAATAATAGAGTGTCTTTCAATTATTCTTGTCTTCCACACTGGAATGCCATGTATACATTAGACAACGCTCTACGGTCGTTGCAAACACAAGTAACGACCGTCTACCATAATCAAATAGTCCCGTCTCAAGGAGTCTTCATAGTCCCTCCACGGAGCCGAGACCAAGGCACCATCATCTCGGGCAAAATCGAGCGTCGTCGGGACCTCCCGTCAATCGAGCCCGAACCTGATACCGGCAGAGTACAAGTCTATCGGTACACAGATGCGGCTAAGCACATCATCCAAAAGATGGGCTACGACCTGAAAAGCAACAAAGGCTTAAACTACGGCAAGGGTCGGCATCTCCCTGTCCGGCTTTCGATGCCCAATGGAAAGCCACATGATTACTATAATCGGACTCGACGGGGTTTAGGCTATGTCACGCCGCCATCAACTCCAGAGAGTTCAGACGCAGAAGACATAGAACATTCCCACTCGTCTGAAGCATCGACGTGGGATTCCGATACCAGTATCGGATCAGTCTTCAGGAAAGTGCTGTCAGCTAACATGACATCGGCGCAACCTCAGAAAGATGAAGGCGAAAACCAACCGCCGGAACCCTTCGAAGAGGAACCCTGGGCTCAGCACCTAGGAGAACAATGGGAGTCTCGTTTTGAGTTACGAGAACCTCCCACTGAAGACGAAGTCGAGCAGATCGACCTCGGGGATGGGTCTTCTTCTAAACCCATCTTCATCAGCAAAAGCTTGGAAGGAGAAGACCGAGAATCTTTAGTCCAACTGGCTAAAGAGTATATTGACGTCTTCGCTTGGAGCTACGAAGACATGCCGGGTCTCGATCCACAGATCACGATGCATAGGTTGAACATCTTACCAGATGTCAAACCTATCAAACAACAACAGCGACGCTTCCGCCCGGACATCATGAACGCCATCGATCAGGAGGTGGACAAGCTCTTGACCAGTGGCTTCATCCGTGAGGAACAACACCCGGACTGGGTAGCCAACGTCGTCCCTGTCACCAAGAAGAACGGAAAGATACGAGTCTGTATCGACTTCAGGGATCTCAACTCTGCTTGCCCGAAGGATGAATTCCCGCTCCCAATTACCGATGTAATGATCGACAACACATGTGGCTTTGAACGCATGTCCTTCATGGACGGGTATTCAGGCTACAATCAAATCAAGATGTTCCCCGATGACGCAAAACACACGTCATTCAGGACTCCGAAAGGTGTTTTCTGCTACACAGTAATGCCCTTCGGCTTGAAGAATGCCGGTGCAACATACCAACGAGCGATGAGTACCATCTTCCGTCAACATCTTCGTAAGACAGTTGAGTGCTATGTTGACGACATCGCAGTCAAGAGCCGCCTCAAAAGAGATCACTACAGGACCTGAAGACGGTCTTCGATCTCATGCGGGCACATCAACTCAAAATGAACCCCGCTAAATCCTTCCTGGGGGTTTCTAGCGGCAAATTCTTGGGCTTTGTCATCACGGCAAAAGGCATTCATGTCGATCCCGAGAAGACTAAAGCCATCCTCAACATGGACCCTCCGAAGAACCTTCGAGAACTTCGGGGCTTACAGGGACGTCTGGCATACATCCGGAGGTTCATAGCAAACCTCTCCGGTAAATGTCAACCCTTTACTCAGCTCATGAAGAAGGGAGTCTCTTACGTCTGGACAGAGGAGTGCCAAAAGGCTTTCGACGACATCAAGGCTTACTTGACAAGCCCGCCAGTCCTAGTGGCACCTGTCGCCGGCAAACCCTTCCTCCTCTACGTCCGTGCCATGGATCATTCCCTCGGCGCTTTACTCGCTCAAAACAGCGATGCAGGCTACGAGCAAGCAATCTACTACCTCAGTCGAACACTTATCGGGGCCGAACACCGGTACAACCCCGTTGAAAAGGAGTGCTTGGCTTTGGTGTTTGCCATTCAGAAGACTCGTCATTACGTCTCGGGCCAGACAATTCACGTCATCTCCCGAGTCAATCCACTCAGAGTTCTCATGACGAAGCCAGGGTCATTAAACTCCCGGCTGGCTACATGGGCGATCCTACTAACGCCATACAACATGGTGTTTGTCCCGCAGAAGGCGGTCAAGGGTCAGGCCCTCGCTGACTTTTTAGCTGCACACCCCATCCCAGAGTCTTCAAAACTCTATGAAGATATCCCGGATGAAGTCCAAGAATCAAACGTCACTGAAGGAAGCCCCGTTTGGCGGATGTTCTTCGATGGCGCTTCAAGAACGGGCCCCAACGGCCAAATCATCGCAGGAGTGGGGGTAGTCTT
The DNA here is from genome assembly GCA_029216955.1 of Iris pallida. Lineage (NCBI taxonomy): Eukaryota > Viridiplantae > Streptophyta > Magnoliopsida > Asparagales > Iridaceae > Iris > Iris pallida. Next base: position 7,028,629 of record JANAVB010022596.1, on the reverse strand, counting down.
GGTCTCCCCCGATCAGCTGGTCATCCAGCGCGCATACTCTCTTTCGAAGCCATGCTCCAACAATGTTGCTGAGTACAACGCACTCGTCATGGGACTCCAACTAGCACAACAGCTGGGGGTGGATCATCTGGAAGCCTACGGCGACTCGAAACTCGTCGTAAACCAGATTCGGGGGCAATACGAGGTTCGCCATGAAGATTTGATCCCTTACCATGAAGTTGCATTGAACATCATTTCAACCTTCACTGGGTTCTTCATCGAATATGTACCCAGTCTACAAAACTTGGAGGCTGACGCTCTGGCTGGCCTCGCAGCCTCATTGGCCGCGCCCCTTGGGACTCAACACTATGTCACGGTAACTGGCCGAGACTTGATTTGTCCCAAAAATAACCTATGTTTGCAAATGGCTCACGCCGTGCCGACAAACACCGATGTTAATGTCCGAGACTGGAGATTCCCGTTCATCGACTTCGCCGTCTACGGAATCCTTCCGGAAGATCCGAAGGAAGCCGTCTCAGTCAGGAGACGCTCTCTTCGATTCTACTACGATACAGCCACTAAAACGCTGTACCGACGCTCCTTCGATGGGCTCCTCCTTCGATGCCTGTCTACCGAAGAAGCAACCGAGGCTCTTCAAGAAGCTCACGACGGAACTTGTGGAGCTCATCAACCCGGTCCTAAGTTGCAAGATCGACTGCGACGTATGGGCTACTACTGGCCAACCATGGCCGCCGACGCAGTAGAATATGCTAAGAAGTGCCATGCATGCCAACTTCATGCAGACTTCATACATACACCGTCTGAACCTCTACATCCTACAGTCGCCTCCTGGTCATTCGAAGCCTGGGGCATGGACATTGTAGGACCAATCATCCCTCCTTCATCAAGAGGATATCGTTTCATCCTGGCCATCACCGATTACTTCTCCAAATGGGCGGAAGCAGTCCCACTAGCGGAAGTAAAAAGCTCCAGGGTGGTCAGCTTTATCAAACACCATGTCATTTACCGTTTCGGAATACCCAGGCGAATCATTCATGACAATGGTCCCCAATTCATCAGCCACATTTTCAGCAGGTTCTGTGGCAAGAATCGCATTCAAAACGTGGCCTCAACCGCCTACAATCCGACAGCAAACGGATTAGCTGAGGCATTCAACAAGACTATCGTTAGGCTGCTCAAAAAGGTCGTGTCATCCAACAAACGCGACTGGGACGAAAAGCTTGGCGAATGCCTTTGGGCCTACCGCACAACGGTACGGACCCCAACAGGCAACACTCCATTCTCCCTGGTCTACGGGAGCGAAGCAGTACTGCCTCTCGAGATACAGATACCTTCGCTCCGCGTGGCAATCACAAACGATCTCACAGAAGAAGACAATCAACGTCGTCGTCTGCGGGAACTGGAGGCACTTGACGAAAAGCGTCTCCTAGCTCAACAACGCATCGAACTTTACCAAGCCCGTATATCACAGGCTTTCAACAAGAAGGTCAAGCAAAGAACTTTCCAAGTTGGCGACCTAGTTTTAGCAGTCAGAAGGCCAATGGTGTTAACTCACAAGACACCAGGGAAGTTCGAGCCCAAATGGGAAGGACCCTTCATCATTGAGACGGTATACTCAAACGGTGCTTACCGTCTCGCCAAACCCAATGGGGACTTGTTCATGATGCCCATCAACGGCAAGTTCCTAAAGAAGTACTATTCTTGACATCCTCCAAGACATGTATTTCCCCAAACAACCTCTTTTCACAAAAATCAAACGCTTTCGGAACCCAGCTGTTCCGTGGCATCCTTCCATAGAAAGATAACCACGTCCACATTACCTCTGAGTTGTCTCTCTACATCCTACAAAGCGGAACTTTACATTTCGTGAGCTTACGCTATCCTTCATGTTTACCACGTCCACATTACCTCTGAGTAAACATCCCGTACAAACAACTCCTGTGTTGTCGTACATTGATCGCAGAACTTCCATGTCCACATTACCTCTGAGTTGTTCAGCGTATCCCCCAGGATCATTCCTACCATGTCCATAAATACCTCTGAGTAGGAAGATTATATCATTTGAACCTAATGATTGCCATGTCCACATTACCTCTGAGCAAACATGTTGGTTCCTTCAAACTTATTATCTGTACCTAAAAAACTAAGGTGCGCAAAAGATAATAGGTCCACATAAATCATCAAGTTCATGAGATCAAAAATGAACACATCACAAAAAAAAAAAAAGATAGTGTATTTCTTTATTTTTCAAAGAAGGGAGTACAGAAATACGCTATTTCCCCAGCAAGAGTTGCAAAAACACATAAAAGAAGAGAAGCTACAGTCCCCGATCCTCTCCAGGGTGGGATAAAAGCTCTCTGACTCGACGTCTCAGGTCGGCAGTGCGAGTTTCCACAGTCGCCTGGACTCGCAGCTCGGCTTCTTGACGCATTAATCCGACAGCCTCAGCAGAAGTTTTACTCTCATACTTCTCATCAAGCTGTCGTCGCTGCTGAGCCAAAGCAAGGGTCCGCTGAGTAAGAGTCGCTTCCTCCTGCTTGAATGCCACGTGTTCAGCCAGGACACGATCAGCTTCTAGTTGAAGTTGGGCCGCTGGTCTCAAGACGGCGTATCTGAGATCAACCTCTGCGATGTTAGCGTCCACCGCAGACCGCTCTCCGTCGTCTTCTCCATAGATTGAGACAATGCTCCGCCGAAGCCTCAGTCCCAGCCACTTCACGCTCCCAACTGCTCACATCGGCCGATGGGAAGACTCGATTTCAGCAATCAACTTCCCTATCTGTGCATCTATCAAGACAGAGAGGTCATTTCGTTGGATGCGCTGCAGTTCCGCGAGCCGCTCGTCCAGCTCAATACCGAAACCTCTGAATTTCGGCCATATGGTCATGGCCTTGGTGAATGCGGATCAGCTCGATACAAGGCATTGCCAAAGCTTTTGCTGTCGCAAAGCTCCCCTTGCATCCATCACTGCAGATATCCTTTCTCCAGCATTTTGTACACTCCTCGACGAGGAACTTCAACATACTCGTCGGGCATCCGCCAGCCACGCGGCGTCATAGCAGGA